>CAJQZP010000528.1:5192500-6392500 GCA_907164705.1 Parnassius apollo
AAAGGTTGTCTGTAAGAAATCGTTTTCCGAGCATCATCATTGTTATAACAGCGCATTACGACTTCACTCCTGAACATAGGCCTCACCCAACAAATGCTACATGATCCTGAGCTTCTTTATTGAATTATATTTTTTTATTAATTAATTAAACACAAAAAATTCAATAGAAATTCTTCAAATCAATGGGCGTTCCTCAAGGTTCAATTCTTGGCCCATTCCTGTTCGTAATCTATATTAATGTCTTACTTTACGTCGTTGGGCATAACCATGATAATTTATTATTTGTTAATATTGATTATATTCTAGCAGTAGTATTTGTCTTTTGTGCCCCTCATGTTTAACTTACAATGCTACGTTACTTCTCTCTCTGGTTGATAATATGTCAATTGGTCGTGATGCAGTCCGTCCTATTGTAATGAATATGTATGTTGTACAGTACTGGAGTTGGCACCGGTTCTTCTGTGTCTATTTTGGTTTTCCTAAGGCGTAGTTCTGAACTTACGGAAGATAGCTACAGGCCTATTACCATCTCCTCCTTTTTCTCTAAATTAATATATTCTATTATAAACTGCTGGTTTTTGAGGTGGTTCAAAGACGTAAGAAGCTGATTAGTGACCGCCAGTACGGTTTTCGTCGGGGTTGGCATCAAACGGATTTAGCACAAGCCGCTTCTTTCGAAGCATTTTCTTACAGGCTATCGGAGAAATAATGCGATTGGATAATGTTTTTAATAGGCCGGCAAAGCACCTGCAATAACCCAGTTGTTGCATTTGTACATGGTCGGCGGACGTTATACCATCAAGTGATCCACAAAGAGATAGTCTAAAATAGTGGATTATTTAATAAATTTTTAAAATTTGATTTTTTGTTATAAGTACCGTATATACTTTCGTATGCATTTAGTAAAAAGCTGTTATGTTGACATTACAAACAGACACTTCAATTTTATTTATTTGTATAGACGTCAAAATCAATTTCCTAAGTTCCGTGTACGAGCGAATAAAAAAAACTTATAAAATGATGCCTCTTACTTAGTTTAAAGAGCACCTCCCGGCCTCCCTCAAATGCGTGCACTATTTCCCTAAGATCGCTAAGCGGTGAGCTACCGCAGAGTCTACTTCACCTCAGGATGCTTCGTATAGAGGCGAAACACGTGTCGTATTATCAACGGTGGTGGTATTTCCTAGTGTAGTGGGTGTGACGGGGATAGTGCATGCATTTGAGGGAGGGCGGGAGGTGCTCTTCAAACTGGGTACGCCACATCATTTTATTTTATTACGCGGATCTTAGCAAATTGATTTTGAGGACGTGCGATTTAAAAGAAGTTTCTTCCTCGCACAACTTCCTTGTGGAATCAGAGATTTTTCCGGACCAATACGACTTAGGGATCTTCAAGAAAAGAGCCTACTTCTTTTTAAAAAGCCGGCAACGCATCTGCTATTCGCTGGTGTTGCAATTGTTCTTGGGCGACAGTAATCACTTACCATCAGGTGAGCCGTATGCTCATTTGCAGGGGGCAAATGAGCATACTGCTCACTTATAAATAAAGTTAGTTTTATTCCATGTGCATCTTTCGCGTACATATTGGATATGAAAACGCTTTAAATCCATCTTATTTGCTGACCGCAACGGTAATGATACTTAAGCAATCCTTTGACTACCGACAGACCACAGAGCCACAAACAGCTTTGTAAGGCAAATTGTATTGACTTAAAACAGTCTATAAATAGCTCATTTGAAATATCTTACACTCAATACGTTTTTATTTTTTTAGATAATAATCCTCCCCGAACGTGGTTGTTATAAATCATAAAATATACTTCGATGCACACCAAATCCGGTGAATTTAGACGCTTTTGAAAAATCAAAGCGTCGATGGTTTATTTCCACTAAAGATTAAGGACATGCAAAATATGAGGTTTAAATATTCGGCTTAAAATTATTTTTAGCTAAAATAATTATATAACCCACAAATAACTAATTAATAGTTACTTATTTATACGTTATTTACTTAGTTATACTTTATTTAGTGGCGGCATAAGATAATCATCTACGTCACACTATCTCGTGGATATCATTAAAGGGGAGGAGACAGTGGGATAATGAAACAGGAGATGGCATTTTACTCACCATAGGAAACACAGCAACATTAAGCTGCATTTTGACGCTAGTATTCTATGAGACAACCATAATATAGCTGCAGCGGGGCTCTAACACGTGTAAAAATATAAAAATACAAATATTCAATAATAATATATTTTTAGGGTCATCAGACAAAACCCGCAATTTTGATCGAACAACAGTAAATTACAAAAACCCTACACCGCACCGCGGTTTAATTCTCGAACGAACGCACACTGCAAGTAATTTTTTTTAAACATCCATTCATAATATTTATCCGTTTCGTTCGCTATTTCTGCACGTTTGCTCAATCCATCTCTCCGTGACCGGTCGTGACGTCTGACGACCTGATATGTAATGTTTTCGTTTTTATTGTAAAGGACTGTTGAATCCTTAGACTAAATGGTCTAAGGTTGAATCTATTTGTATTGTATTTAATCTTAGACTATTTAATCCAATGGACTGGCCTCGCATAATTGTTCCCCTCAGCAAGGTATTGGATTTAAAAGTACTGTACACTTATAAAAACTGTTCACGGAATCGATTTTATCATTACAAAAATCGTTTCCGCCAATTTAGATGCTCTTCGAAAATGCCGGTTAACGTGTACATAACGTAGTAAGTAAAGTAGTACAAATACCTAAAATTTACAATAAGATGCAGTTACATATGCAAGTAGTTTTATTGTGATACATGCTTTTTTCTATTAAAATCATTAAAAATAATATCGTAAGAAATAATCAAAAACTTTACCGATAATGTAAATAAGTACGTAATCTAATATATTAACGTTTATGTTTGTTTGTTCGTATTTTATGCGCTGCCATACCGTTCATCAGATTACGGTAAAACTTTGTCAACTTATTTCTTGCACTTCTGCAAAGGTTACAGTCATAGTTGGACCCGTGCGAAGCCGGGTCAGATCGCTAGTATTTGATGATCACAATGTAACTACTACACTCCCCAAGAGACTATTTGTTTTTAACTTCCCAGTGGGAAGTTATTTTGCAATTGGAAATTTTTATACGCGAAGGATATTATTTAATTAATTACAATTTTCGCCTCGTGTATCTCGAAAACAAAAAGTGATATTAACATGGGACCAGTTTCATTTAACGCTTAATTATGTAACTTAGACCTCATTAAATTTTGAGCAAAATCGGCCAAGTCGTTTTTTGTGCCAAATGAAAAATTGTATAAAATATTAAAATATACGATATTTTTTTATTCTTTCCACTGGGAAGTTAGTCGTGTGGACCTTTTGGGTCGCACCTAGACCGCTTTTATTTTTAAACAATTTCAACCCTCGTGTGCTACAACTTAGGTTTAAATTTGGAGCCTACGACGGCTCCAAATTCAGCTCAGATGACGTTAACGCTCGCTGTAAATTTCACAGTACGCGAGCAAACCGGATTCGATCCCCGCCGGCACCAATGAAATTGTTAATTGCAATTTATTTCAAGTGCTGATTTACCACGTGCTCGACGGTGAAGGAAAACATCGTGAGGAAACCTGCATGTCTGAGTAAAACACGTATTTGGAGCAGCGCGGCGGACAATTTCTTGCCCTAAAACCCTCTCAGTAATGAACGGGGAGGCCTGTGCCCAGGAGTGGGACGTATATAGGCTGTCACTTTAACTTTTGTACACGCAAGTACAACCGCACTTCTCAAGAGACTATTTTATATTTATGAAGCAATTTCAACCAAGATTGCATAAAACTTAGGTTACAATTCAAAAATAAACAATAACAGGACAGCTAAATAAGTGTAACGAGATTATTTCTTAACCCTGCAGTCGTCGCGTCTTATAAAAACACGTAAGTAGTAGCGTGGATTACACATGTAGTCCAATTTAAAATAAGAGAAAGCTGTATAATATAAACTTTAACTAATAAATACTGTATCTTATATAAAATAAGGTAACATTTAGTCAACGGTTAATCGTATTTAATAAACAAAAATATTTATACCTCCTTTTTTATTCAAATAATAATAATGAAAAAACTTTTTACATATTAATGGCCCATTAATCGCAAAGTGAGATCACAAATCAGTTAATTTCAAAGTACGGTCACAATGGAGTGCACGATCGGCGCCTTAGGGCCGATCCTCATTTGCCGTTCACAGTCCGTTCTCGGTCCAATCTCGTTCTGATTTATTATAATGGCATAGGATTCGACCGAAACTTGACTGTTACCGGATAGTATGAAAGCACACACATATTTCTTACTTGATAATATTTTATTAGACCGAGATCGAACCGAGAACGAACTGTGAACGGCAAATGAGGATCAGCTCTTACTCTTATTGCACAATCATCCGCAGTCGTAGCAGCGAACTACTCTATTAGTTTGCTGAATATCAAAATCTTTACCTGATCAAATAACTTTGTTAATCTTTGTGTGCTGTAAGTTTCATCCACGCCTAGGGAAATAAATAAAGTCGCGGCGAATTAACTTTTCAATTTTTTTATTGCTGTATATAATATTGTGATCGTCAGTGTTACCTCTATTCGTTGGTACACTCTTCGACCAGCGAGTATTATCCGCACTAGTATAATATTCGTTGCAACTATGTTATAATCTCCTGCTAATACAGAATCAAATACCTCATTCGGAACCTTTCCTTGTTGCTCCGATTCAGATTGGTGGTCCTGCTACTCAAGAATGTCTTCTTCATCGCTTGAGCTTGCGTGATCTTCATTTTTTATAGAATAAGAGTTACAAACGAGCACACAGTCCACTTGATGTTAAGTGGACGCTGTGGCCCATAGACATCTATATCTATCCTCGATTAAGAATCAAAATGCAGATGCGTTGTCACTCCTGAGTACTAATATGAAATGCCTCATTTCCATTAACTAGAGTCTCCAGTTCTCTACACTCACCATACGAAACAAAGCAGCATTGAGCTGCTATTTTACACTGGTATTCTGTGAGAGCGTGGTCCTTTCTCGATCGAGTCTAAAAAGCTGCGGAGGACTTCCACGTCAGTTAGAACTCTTGTTGCGTGAAGCACACAATTGGTTATATTATAGTCCTTTGGTTTTGGTATTGGTATATTGGTTGTATTACGGATGACGAAGTAAATAATGCTATAGCTAAGTTAGTTAATTGGTTTAATGTTAATAATTTGCATTTAAATGGAACTAAAACTAAATGTATGAAATTCGTAACTCCTAATGTCAAACATGTTAATACAAACGTCATCGGTTTACCGTTGTTTTGAAAACATAGCCAAAAATCTTACAGAAAGAAAACTTTCTATGTACTTTGGTTACTGAGATGCAAAAGATTACCTCACACTATATGCATTCTCAAGATGATATCTAATATGAAACCCCAAGTTGCCATGTCACAGGTAAAGCCTAATTTAAATACTATTTTGGCAAAATTTCAACAAACAACATTATATGGTAACATCGAATCGGAATGGAATCAACTGCAAAACAAACAGTGGACACGTTTTCAGTTCTTCTGGTTCTTACTATACGAAACATAGCATACATAATGCTGCTATTTTATGCCGGTATTCTATGTGGCCCGTCTCTGTCTAACCTACGTATATACACGCAGCGGCGTAACTCTACCACAAGTTTCCTTGTGTTTTCCAATACTGCTAACGAAATTAAAAAAAAACAATTTTTAAATCGTAACAGGATTTAACAGGCGTGATATATCTATATAAAATTTAAGTGTCTGTCTGCAATATCGAAGTAACTGCCTTTCATCATTTTTTTGTCAATGTCTGTCTGTCTTTTTGTTCGAGCTAATCTTCGGAATGGGTGAACTGATTATGATGAAAATTCACAAACATAGAGAAAGCAATGCTATGTTGTAGCACATGTTATCCGAAAAGCTTAAAGATTTATTTTTGTGAAATAGAAAAATTGAGAGTATAAAGCGTCATTATTTTCAGAAATCTAAATGACGCCATATTAACGGATCGCTAGTCTTCACTGAAAAATAGCCACAGTCTTCTTTTTAAGTCGTATAGCCACACTGCAGCCAAATTATGGTTATAGAACGAATGCGTTGGCTCAACCGGGAGAGGATCACGCTCTCATAGAATATCAGCGTAAAGGCAGCTTTATGCTACAGTGTTTCATATGGTGAATGTAAAAAATAGAAGACCATTTAACTAAAAACGAGGCACTCTATCGTAGTCCTCAGGGGTGACAACGCATCTGCATTTTGATTCTTAATCGAAGATAAATGTAAATTCTATGGGCCACAGCATCAACTTATCATCAGGTACACTGTGTTTTCGTTTGTCACCCCATTCTATAAAAAAAAACACAATCGCAGAACAAACACTATATAGTGCAAACGCTTCCAGCGGAAGCAGTTTACTGTAAAATATGTCAACGACGTGAGATTGCACAGAGCTTTTAACGAAATGAAACGCTGAGTTTGCAATCGCCTTTGCAACAAGTGGATAGAGAAAAGGCAAGAATTGTTAGTTCACAAATTGGATTATCTACTACGTTATTTTAAACTTAACCAAGTAGTGGGTACAGATCATAGAGTTATACACGCCAAAAAGATCCTTTTCTACCCAGAATCTGTCTTGAGTATACACCACCTTATTACCTACCTACATCATATATACCCGATATCGTATCGTATGTGTCGGCGACAGAGAAAAACAAACCAGATGTACAGCACAGTTTTTCCTATAATAACTAAAAAATTAAAAACTACAGTTGCTAACCGTTCTACCAAGTGTGACAACTATCATCATCATCATCATCATTACAGCCCTTCACAAGTCCACTGCTGAACATAAGCTTCCCCCAAGTAATGCCACAAAGCACGGTCCTGAGCCACCCGCATCCATCGACTTCCTGCATGTCTTACCAGGTCGTCACTCCATCTAGTGGGGGGTCGCCCTACACTACGCCTACTGGTACGAGGCTGCCACTCGAGAACCTTTCTTCACCATCGGTTATCGGTTCTTCGAGCTATTGTTTATAGCTTACATTGCTTGGCAAGTATGTCAACGTAGCGTGCTTCGCGCATTACGGTAGAACAAAAGCAGCAGTGGTAATTGTACAATATGAAAAGTAATAAATGAAAGTTTACAAAGGTAAATATCATAGTAAAGTATTAATCTAGATGTAAATTAGTTAAAACAATAATAATTAGTAAATAGTCAACTTACCGATTAAATGTTATTAATTGTTATTATTTAGTATAATAATTTATTAAATGTTATGCCTTTATTAGTTGTATTACACGTCCTTGATGAGTTTTTACAACAGATTAATTTTAATTCCCCTGATGTTGCGGTTGATCATGGGCAGCGGTAGTCTCTTAACATCAGGTGGGTCGCAAGCTCGTTTGCTCCCTCTTCAATATAAAAAAAAGATTATGCTGCAGTTCGCCATTATAAATTTATAATAACATAAATTCACGTACGACGTTCCCCGCGCAACTAAATAACAAAATGTTAAATGATGTTCGTCAACATCATAGCGGCGACAAGATCACGCGTCTATGGGACTTCGATTGTCTTATTATTACGATTTCTGAGGTTCGAACAGAAAATATCAAGTGGAATAGTTAACCAATATCTGTCTTCCGATCCAATTACAACGTGGGTGCCTTCAGGGCATGAGTAAATAAGCTTTTTTAAGCTAAGCTCAAGTAAATTGGATTTCAAAGCTGACAACATATGTGGCGGCGCTGTCGTCGCGCCGCAAACGAAAACACACCGAAGCCTAAATCACGCTATCAAAATTCCGAATCATAAACAGTATATATAGAACATCTCCGAACTATCACACGGGGCGTTGGCCGCTCCCCGGGCAGAACACCTTGCCCGGCGGAAGATTTCCCCTTTTCCATCACGGCCACAGTGGTGACCCCGACGTGATCTGAACACGCAACCAACAACCTTCGGAAACTTCAAGCTTCATCATCGTCATAAAATACCTCACCCATTCGCTCCCGAGCAGATATCGTCTGCAGTCTTCATATCCTGCAAGCCATCTAGCTTCACAAGGTTCAACGCAGCACTGGAATAATAACGCTTCCTGTTCCTTCAAGCTACTCTCTACGCTATACAGTGTTCGGCACGGCACTGAGCCTTACTGCTCGCCTCTGCTTCACAGCACACTCACAGATTACTTGCCTTTATCTCGCTTCACCGCAGACTACAAGGCAATCTCCTGGCACTTGCACATTCGTCGGCAACGAGCCTGCACTATCGACCTCCGGTCTGAGCAGGGGGTGATGTGGCATTCCATCACGGCCACACACACATTTCTTTATTCGAAGTTCATCTTCCAAAAAAGACGACTTCTAAGTGAAGGAAGACTGAGAGGAGATCGAAAGTAGCTCGATTAGACGAGCGAGTTACCGAGAAACACTTATTTATTTATTTATACTTTATTGCATAAATTGGTACATATGGCGGACTTAATTGCATGGGGCATTCTCTCCCAGTCAACAATTAGGCTTACTCGTAACCGAGATAGACATATAAGAAGCGGCACAGCAAAGATCGAAAAGAAAAGGATGATAGTAGGTGAAATATGTTCTTTAATTATGTTTTTTTATAATTCTGAACATAATTTTAACAATGATAAGATATTGTTAGAAATTACTTTCGATTTTTTAATTTTATAATTAATAAAGTCGGGGAAATATTTTCCTCGTATTTTGTTATAAATTTGGAAAAAAAACTCTTTGCTAACCAAAAGTTTTTTTTATCAAGTACTGTTTGTATCAAGCTGGTTTTCATACCAATATATATTATTAAGAAAAAGAAAAATAAAAAGTAAAACACTTTCCCGCCATTTTTCTATTGTTTTTCTGTCCGCCAAAATAAGTCAACCAACGAAACGAAAAAATTAAGCTTTATTACAAAAAAGGGAAAAATACGACTCAAGCCGCGAAAAAAATTGTGACGTTTATCGACCTAATGCAGTGTCAATAAGAGTAGCACAAATTTGGTCCAAATGTTTTCAGTCCGGGAATTTTAATGTCAAAGATGCAGCTTGCTCTTGTCATATGGATCATACGGATAAAATCGATGCCATTTCAGAAAACGTGGAATAAGATCGGCATAGTAGTTACAATATAGCCGAGGAATTGAGGGTTGTCCACAAAATAGTTTTGAATCGTTTAAAAAGTATGGTTATACAAAAAATCTCGATATTTGGGTACCAAACAAGCTCATTAAAAGAAACCTAATCGTGTACTCATTTGCGATTCTCTATAGAAACCGAACCATTTTTGAAAAGATTGATCACTGGTGGTGAAAAGTGAATCACCTTAGACAAGAACGTGCGAAACAAAACATGGTCAAGGGGTAGTCAAGCTTCACAGACTGTAGCCAAACCAAGGATTAACACGCAATAAGATAATGATTTGTGTATGGTGGGATTGGAAGGGCATTGTTTATTATGAGTTTTTACTGTCGGGCAAAACTGGAACTGCCAAAAACTAATGAGACTCAACAAATAATTGAGAACGGTCGGAATTGATCAACAGAAAATTATAACGCCAGACCACACACATTTTTGGCCACTCACCAATAAAAATGAAAGAGCTTCATTGGGAAGTATTAATGCATCCACCATATAGTCCTGACCTTGCACTTCCAAATTTTCACCTGGTTGGGTCGCTCCTAAATTTTTTGGGTAGTGGGCAAGGGAAAGCACAGTTGTGTCTGATGCTTTGCCATAGCAGTTGTTCTGCTTATTCGCGTTAAAGAAATGTTGTCTATTCCGCTCGCACTACTGTATTGCGCTCGACAACGCCACTATGCTTACTTTGCTGCGGTGACTAGTTGTATCGTAATAAGAGTTAATAATCTTGTTTTACTTTTATTTAAACTGTTGTTCTGCGGAGAGTGTTAAAAAAGATAAAAGAACTACCAACAACAAACTTAATGAAAAGCCTAGATGGCCAGCTTTCTTGCATAAACGCTTGCAATTTTTTTTATTAGTTCGGAATAATTTAACTTCTGTGCAGTAGAATTTTCTATGGAAAAGATACCAAGACATGAAAGTCTTTCCTAACACAGTAAAAACGTAGATACATTTTTGAATGTTTTAATGTACTAAAACTTCGTTTCCGTTTAGCAACAGGTATAGATAGCAAGATACGAAGTGCTGTCTACACTTACAAAATATTCTGTCAATCATTATTTATAATAATTTTGAGAACTTTATGTGACTCTACTGATTGAAGATCTCTAAATAATGGGTTCTAGTACATAAGTTCCTGAACCAATTTACTACTAGACAAATCACATTATGCCCATCTATTTTTGACCTTTCAGGATTTATTTTCATTTTGTATAAAAATGAACACCTATCATAGAATTTCGATAGCTTAAGTCAAGCAATCAATGCTCTTTTAATTGTATTAATCACTGGGTAAAAAACGTTCATTTTAAACAATTATTTAGAATCTGTTTATGTCTCACCTACGGCTTCGAACACAAATAATATTTTATTTCTTCTGGATCGGGCTGGCTTAAAAATTTAATCTATCTGTTATGAGAGCAGATGAAAAGGTTTGATACTGTTTCAAAATTCTGACAAAATTTTCAAACAATACACCTTTGGTAAATCCATAGATTCAGACTGCATAGCTCTTTTTTTGTGCAAGCAATCACTCGTATGCAAGTCTAGAAAGACTAGTATCACTGCGATCTAATAGATCTATTGTGATTGCCGCTATGGCTATGGTTCACTGCTAAGCTCTTCAATAAATAGTAGGAGTTGCTTAGGTGTGAGAAATTTCACTTCTTCTGGGCGAAGTAGATAGTTTCCCTGATTTGCTACGTTTGCGCATTAAGGGTCCATAATCAGTCAGAATGTGCAGAGGTGTTTTTTCCGTTAAGTTTTTTTTGAGTTTTGTTAAGTTTAACCGGCACATCCTTGAGTTGTTTAGTCCCAGGATAGCCATGTGCTTTTTAAGACAACAGTGCCCAGTCTAGTACTCAGTCTCTTGCTAGAATGCGCTGTTTATTTTTACCTAATTCCAGGGCTTCTGAAGCAAATTAATGATCAAAATCCCGGATTAAAGTTTTGAAATGTTTTAAACTTGGTATATCAGGCCATATCTTAAGTGATTTTTTGTGATAAAGAGTTTCAAGGGTCAATCGGGCTAGGCTTTTTGACATTCCATAAAATGTGTCGGTTTCAAATTTGTGCCCTCCCGTGCGACCTCATAGGCAAGTTTATTGCCTACAACCGTTTTACGATGGGTTTCATGCCACAGGGGTAGTGTGGCACGAAACCCACCTTAAAACGACCCTATCGTTACTTCCCAAGGTTTTTAGACGGTTTACGCAGCCTCTAACTAGGTTCGAGGTCACTACGTTTGATCTCAGCGCTAGCAGTGCTGCTTGACTATCAGAGTTTATATAGATTATATGATTGACGTAGTGTTTTTACAGATTGATTTCCGCACACTGAAGTATGACGAAAATTTATGCCTGGAAGATAAAGGCGAATCTACCCTAATTCATACTGTTTGAATTTGGGGCATTCCTCATAAATTACAAAGGCTACGTCAAGGCCCATTTTTTACCCATCGGTGTACCATATAAGGCTACCGACCTCACAGATAACCTGTCCATTCAACCAGTCTTCTATGGAGAGTGGTTTCACTATATAATTTTTATTAAAAGTTTGTAGTGGGCGCATGATATCTGAGATCATGCATAAGACCGGTATTTCCTTAATTGAGTCGAGCATGAATCTCAATTTTTAGGAAAGCAAGCGCAGTCTGCCCTGGGTGTTAATCCTATACACACCAGCCCTCGCCTCCTGGTCTAAATACAGATCAAGTGGCGTTAGGCACAGAAGTGCATTAAGAGCTGCTCCAGGTGATGATCCCATTGCTCCAGCTGCCAATAAGCAGGCAGTATTTGTAGACTATTTAGTCTATCCGCTATCGTCTTTTGATTGGCGTTATTACACCAGACAGTGGAGGCGTAGGTTATTATCCGCCTATGCTGCTGTACAGCCATAAGACCATACTAGGACACAAACCCCAGTTGTTCCCAACCATACGATTGCATTTTAGCCGTATGACATACGTTGCTAAGTTGAGAGTTCCACGTTAGTTTTTAGTCGATTGTTACGCCCAAATACTTAACTTTTTCGATAACTAAAAGAATAACGCGTCACTTTGCGGAAATCCATTATATTGAAATTGTTAGAACTTAATTTGCTCATTTTCGCGTAATAAAATACAATGACACATCATTGCCTGCCTAGTCTGAAGAGCATCCACATCCCACCGTCCCTCGTTTGCTTGCACTATAGGCCCTTCACCACCACTTCCAACACCACCACTCTCAGCATCACCACTCCCAGCGCCACCCTTCCAGCACCACCACACTAGAATCTCTCTATATGTACATAAACAGGTTAGACTGTTATATTATCCGGCATTGCTGCGACAGACATGTCGCAGAACAGTTGCCTCTGAGAAAGTTTTGATTGATCTCGTCTCCTGACTGATAAAAGTGTGTTTCAATTCTGTTATTTATGTATTAACTTTATTTTAATTGATTAGATTATTTTATATAATGACATTACTGCTTATTGAAATTGACTGGATGTATTATTTTAAAATTGTTATTTTGTTGACATTAATTTATGTATTGTATTGCTATGCTTGTGGAAATTGATTTTAAATTCATTTATTGCAGCACAGTTGCCTTAGAGAAAGTTTTAATTATTGATCTCGTCTCCTGACTGATAAATGTGTGTAAATCTGTTATTTATTTATAATAATTTTAATTTTAATTTTATTTCAATATATTTTATATTGCCTATTTACATTGACTAGATCTATTATTTTAAAATTGTTATTTTGTATTGACATTGATTTACTTATTGCTTAATTTTGGAGACTGATTTTAAATTCTTTGATTTTACTAGATATGGGTGTAATTTGCCTGAATAAAGATGATTATTATTGTGGGGTATCTATATAGTTTTCTCATCTGGTTGGGTTCTATAAATATATAATTATAAATGAAAATGAAAAGATAAATATACATAAATATCAATAACATAAAATAAATATAAAAGTACATAAATAAATAAAAGCCCAACCAGATGGAGGCCCTCGGCAGGGGAGACCAAACGGCCGAGGGTTAGGGGGAAAGCGAAAGAAACCGGCGGACGATGCGGGCGGTATCGAGGAGCACCGCCTTCTGCATTTGAGCCTGGAGCGGTCCGCCACGTAGTCCCAGCCGCCTCAGATGACCCGAGAGGCTGACTGGGATTAGCCCATTCGCAGAGACGACTACAGGAATAATTTCGGTCGGCAGACCACCCCACATGTCGGTCACCTCGTGAGCCAGGTCCAGATATTTTGTTCGCTTATCTGTTTCGGCTTTCACGAGGTTCTCGTCATACGGAATGGTAATGTCGACCAAAAATATCCTTGACTGTGCCCGTTCCATCAGCACAATATCGGGCTTATTCGCAAGAATAGTCCTGTCTGTGAAGATGGCCCGATCCCAATAGAGCCTGGCGCGATCATTTTCGAGCACGGCTTCCGGCAAGTACTTGTAATACGGCACTTTCTGGCCCACGAGACCGTATTTCAGAGCGAGCTCCTGGCGTAGAATTCTGGCTACTAGGTTGTGCCTGTGCAAGTACTCAGAGTTAGAAAGCGCCGAACAACCGGAGATGACATGCCTAAGTGACTCCCCGGAATGGCGACAAGCTTGACAGACGTCGACGGTGCCATCCTTTAGGATGTATCTCCGATAGTTGTTGGTCTTAATAACCTGATCCTGTATTGCACAGACAAAACCCTCGGTTTCCCCGAAGAGGTCACGGAAACGTAGCCAGTTGAGGGAGGCTACTGTATCTACGAAGGGCTCATGTAGAACCCTGTAGTACCTCCCGTGGAGCTCCTTCTCCTTCCACACGGTCTCCCGGTCGGAAATGCTCAGCACTGCCGGGTCCTGCCATTGCTCGTTGGCTACGGATAGAGGGGTAAGTCCTTTATCACTAGAAATGACGTCATTATAGAATGGATCATCCGATCTCACCAGGAAGTAATTACGGAGGCTGCACACTTCGCGATTATGCATGGTGAGCGCGCTCAGGAAGCCACGACCACCATGCTTTCGCAGCAAGTACAGCCTCATTACCCACGATCTCGGATGATGCATCCTATGGGACGTCATGGTAGTGCGGACTTTTCTATCCAGGGCGTTAAGTTCGGTCTGAGTCCACCTGAGTATGCCAAAGGTATACATGAGGACAGGCATGACCCAGCCGTTAAATTCGTGTGCCTTATTCACACCGGACAAAAGGCTGTTAAGCACTTTGGTCAAGCGTGCATAAAACGCGTCGCAAACTGACTGTTTCATACCAGCCTCATCGATACCGATGTTCTGTGACATACCCAGGTATCGGTATGTTTCAGCCTCGGAAAGGGTCCTTAAGTTGACGGGCATAGATAAGTCTACGCCCTCAGAGTTAGCAACCCTTCCCCTTTCAACATGGAGGACCGCACACTTATCCGTCCCCAGCTCCATTCCAATGGAATTGCTAAATTCACAAGTGATGTTTAGCAATTCCATAAGATGGGAGCGACTGGAGGCGAATAACTTGAGGTCATCCACATAGAAAAGGGGTCACTTTTGTCCCTCCTTTCCGTAGCTGAAATCCCCTCCCGGAGCCCTCCAGTAAGATACTGAGAGAGTTCAGAGAGAGGCAGAACCAGATTGGACTCAGACAATCGCCCTGGAAGATACCCCTTCTTATCCTTATGTGGTTCTCCGCAGCCATCATCCGCTCGCCCAGATGACAAAGGATCGTACTCCACTGCCCCATACACTGCTCGAGGAAGTCTCTAACTGTACAGTCTATCTTGTACAGCTCGAGGACTCTCTTTAGCCATGTATGGGGCACCGAGTCGAATGCCTTTCTGTAGTCTATCCAGGCGGCGGAGAAGTTCCGAAGGTTGCGTTTCACCACTTTGCCAATGACTGCGTCAATGAGGAGTGGTTCCTTGGTTCCACGACCACCGCCCCGACATCCATTTTGAGCGCGCGACATCACCTGATTTGAGTCCAGGTGACAAGTGATTCTCGCGCTCAAAATGGATGTTAGTGTCTTGTTTATGGTCGGTAGACACGTGATGGGGCGGTATTTGCTCGGGTCTGTGGTACCCTGGTCTTTAGGAACCAAATGAGTAATCCCAGTAGTGAAGAGGCTTGGGAGCGACTTCTGATCGAGAGCCTCTTGAAACTGTCGGGCGAGCACAGCGTGACACACTACGAACCCCTTCAGCCAGTAATGATGCAGCCCGTCGAGCCCCGGACTTTTCCAGTTCGGGGCCCTACGGACCGCCTCAGCCACGTCTTCAGGCGTTATGGTGACGGGGTTCATAGGCGTAACACTTGCACTCTGGCTCGCCACAACTTCCATCCAAGGGCCCTCGCTGTGGTTTACGGGCTCTGACCACAGGCCACGCCAAAATGCGACAGTGTCGGCCTGATCCGGTCCTGGGCCCGCTCCACATACCTCTCCAATGATTTATAGAGCCTCTTCTGATCACTCTGGAAGAGACGATTCTGGTTGAACCGCCTTGACCTCTCGCTAAATCGTCGAATCCGCTTCCCCCAAGCAGCGATTTTTTTTGCTTCAGGTCATCTATGCGCTCCGTTAGTTTTTGCGTGATATCCGGTTGGAACAAACTGATATTGGTCCCAGCAAACGCCATCCTAACGGTGCGCATAATCCTCGGTCTATTATTACCCGACCTGAAGCTTGTCAGGCTGCCGATAAGGGCCCTTGCCTTTGCGATACGGTCCTCAATTCTTTTTCTCCAGGCTGGGATGGCGCTACTTTTTTGAGTAGCACGTCCAGCCACGGGAAGTTTGGCGCCAATAATACGGCATACTGCCAGTGCGGCGCCAAAAAGAATTGAATCCGTCTCGCAAAGGTCCCGGCTGGCTTCCAAATAGGTCACCAGCATTGGGTTAAGAGCCCGCACGACAGCCCGATTTCGCTTGCTAAGGGGTATGCGGGGAAGTCGCGGTCGATTTTCGAGAGGCATGCTGCGCGTTTCCAGCATTGACTCTTCCAATATGCTCCTCATTTTCTCTAGTTCGTGGAAGACTATTCCATCATCGTCAGAATTAGCCACAAATGGAATGTTGACGGCAGCATCCACATATGCAGTTTGTTGCGCATCTAGTGGCGCCGCATTCCCAGCCGTAGCATTTCCATTCGATGAAGGAATAGCCTCACGTCGTAGTCGCTCGAGTTCGGCGTCACCAAATATGTTGGAGCGCAGGATGTACCTAACTCGGTCTGCCAGGTTTTGCTCAGTGACGGATAGAGATGGCTCCAGCTCTGCAAAAAAAGCGATGCATCCGAGCCCGATACGCCAAACATCCAGTTTCTTCCCCTTTTGCCCTAAAATACGCCCGCAGTGCGTTTTCATTCATTGATTTAGACCAACGCATGCGACGTGCTCCACCAGCGGCGGGTGCCGCTTGCTGAGTCCGAGAAGAGGCCATAAGCACAAACGGGCCTTTGCACCCTGAATTCTGCTTATTATTATTATTATTATTATTATAAACATAATAGACGTGCTCTTTTGGATTTCCGAACTTTTTGTACCTTTTATTTATTTTATCTTGAAAACAATATCTACCTGCAATACGTAGCCAAATTCACACATTAGTAGAGATAACTGGCTAGTGTGAAACGAGACAAACAAACAACTGCAATGGCTAAAACTTAAAGTTAAAACTAATTGTGTGATATCGACTGACGAGTGATATTGGTAGAGTATAAACAGGGGTGAATAGATACATTTTTGATGTTTTGCGACTGTTTTCATAATGTTCCGGATCTGATATCCTACTACCAAATAAGATAAACCCATTACTTATCTAATATTATTCGGAAACATTTATAGGTTTTAAAAAATCCCACAAAATATGTGGTTAATAGACCTCTCGTCAGGGGGCAATGAAAACACTTGATGGGTGATAATTTCTTATATTTACCCGAACACCAACGACAAGTTTAAACAAAATTAGTTACTTACTACTACTACTTATTTCATATTCTCAACGTTTCAAGCACTTTACAGCAGCATGATCACGGGGGGGACCATCCACGGTCTCTGGGGCACTTTACAGTAAAAATGTCTAAAACATAACGCAGTTGCAGGGTGATACCCACGGACAAACGATTCCCACCAGAGTGACACAACCGCAGCTGCCATGCCTGCCGTTTTAGTCGTTGCGAGTCCGACATAACCCGTCCTCGACCCCGCGAGGCTGGTTTGCGTAGGCATTTCCCCACGTAAATGAAAGGATGTCTAAAGTAGATGGTAAGCAAAACGACAATGTACAGCAAAAACCTAGCCCTTTGCAATATTTTTCATACGGACGCTCGCAACTTCTTCCCGCCATATAAACTGTCCCTTTTCAATTCTATTCTCTACCTATCATAAAATTGGACGAAAAATATACTGCACAACGCGGCCATATGTAAGAAACGTTTTATCTGTGAATACACCTGTGATCTCTCGCCGAGTTATTTAGTGCTGGTTAAGTGCGGTTAACTGTTCCTGTGCCTGGTTCCTGTGCAGATTGGTAACGTACTTGCACTTACAGCGTGGCTCTACCATGTACATTATACGCAGTAGAGCCACGCTGCAGCCATATTAGTTGTAGCACAAATGGTTTGGCTCGACCGGGCTCTCACAGAATACCAGCGTAAAATAGCATCTTAAGGCTCCTGTGTTTCGTAGGTGAGTGTAGAGAACCGAAGACCCTTTTTACTGGAAACGAGGCATTCCATCTTAGTCCTCAGGGGTGACATGGCATCTGCATTTTGGTTCTTAATCGAGAATAAATGTAAATGATCATTTGCATTTCCTAAATATTGTTTCCTTCACTTTCATATAACAGACAACAGCACCCATTAGCCAAGGCCTTGTTGCTGCGGATGTCCTGCAGGCTGCGGTTTAAGGCATCTATCGTGCTATATTACTGCTAGTAAGTGAATGAAGCAGCCGCGGCGGCTGCTCCTGTTGATAAGGTGTATGAACATGTCCATCAGCAGCATGAGCCCATGAGCAGCGTTACGCCGATGCCCGAGAAAACAGAAACATATACAGTAATACAGTAATTTTATCACAAATGTTTTGCCCGTCACCGCTGCTCCGTCTAGAAAGGAGTGCTCTCCATCTCCGACATATATGAGCTGCAGATACAAACATGGCACTATTCTTTTCACGTGGATTTCTAAATCCCCGAAAAAATAGCTGAGCTCCCTTACAGCATCGGCTTACAATTATTCCTTTGGCTGCAGTGTCCGCAACTGAAACCATCCGATTTTTGCCAGATACTGTATCGTTCCTTTTTCAATTAACTTCAACGTTTGATGATTCAAGCATCACAGCACAGCACAAGCACAGCTTCTGATAACGCTTTCTTATAGTTATTCCACAGCTGAAAAAATTACTGAGAGAATTAATGTATATCGTGTGAAAAGGTTATAACTATACTCGTAGAATTATACTAAACACTAAGTAGAATCTAATTATAATAATTGAATTTATCTAGGAAAGATATACTGTATGTTATTTAAAGATATAGTACACCTTCGTACTTAATTTCATTTAAATCCGTTCTGAATTACGCTCCAGATTTATCCCACAGGAACCGTACATTTTTCTGAAATAAAAAGTAGCCTGTGTCACACCGGTCCATAAAAATCTATGCAAAAACATGTCACTCATTTACTCCGTTGTGGCGTGAATGAAGGAAAACCAACAATCACACTTCGCATTTATAATATAGCAGCTATAACCCTTTTTATAAAGGCTTTGTTTGATAAACAATTTATAATTAGATTTTGAATATTTGAATAAATTTATGGAGTTACCTACTCTGTGCTTACCGCGTGCTCGGTGGTGAAGGAAAACTTCCTGAGAAAATCTCAATGTCTGGAAAATAAAAAATAAATATTTCGAAGAGATGTGGAGTCCGCTAACACGCATTTGGGCATCGCAGCGTACATTTCCCTGTACTAATACTATATTCAATACAAGGAGACTTTCTTTTCTGCCCAGCTGTGCGACGTATATAGGCTGTAAGTTTACTTTGCTAAATTTGTGGAGTCGAGTAACTGATATCACTTAATTTTTGTTTCTGGTGGTTATAGAATGATATGACTTTGATTTAAACTACTTTTACGGATTTTATTATTTTATGGGGGACTAAGGTGACTGACGTCCCGATATTAATGTTAACCCTGAGTTCCTTCAATTTTTTAATTATTAATGATGGTCCGATCTACGCAGATGAACTTACTCTGTCTTGAAGTCATACAGTTGTATGCTTGGGTTTGGCCTTAATTTTATTAAAGGGTCCCAAGCAGGTGGTAGTACCCAGCCTCCTTCTCTATTGAAATTAGGATGTTTTTTTTATTTTCAATAGCCTCACGTATCATCCTTGGTAAAAATCGATGTTCTTTCGCGAGGATTTGTGGTCTATCAAAACTGATGTAATCGTTGGGGCCGCCTAGGATATGACCACAAACTGCAGACTTCCCATAACATTTAACATTTGACCCCCTTCTGTAAAACAAAAATATTTTTTCTTCTGCAACATTAAAATGCCATAGGATATTGTTCGAATATGAAAAGTACGACGAAACTGCAGTCCAACACGACTGAAGAGAGATCAGGTGCAGGACCAAGGTCTCATAGCGGGGATGTTTTTTTTTATTGCTGCCACGCTTGCCAGGTGTGTTGGCAAAGGCAGTTTTATTTAATTTTGTATAAAATAATATATATATATATATATATATATATATAAGAAACAAATTAATCTCGTGATCTGCCATCGCATTTCATGATATGCCGCCATATTTTACATGGTAGAGCCAAGATGCAGCTTTATTAGTTGTAGCACGAATGGGTCGACTCAGCCGGAGTAGAATCACGCTCTCACAGAATACCTGCATAAAATAGCAGCTAAAGGCTGTTGTGTTTCGAATAATGAGTGTAGAGAACCGGAGACCCTTTTTTACTGGAAACGAGACATTCCATCTTAGTCCTCAGGGGTGACGACGCATCTGCATTTTGATTCTTAATCGAGGATAAATGTGGATATTTATGGGTTAGCCTCCACTTACCATGTGATCGACTGTATGCTCGTTTGTTATACTTATTCTATAAAAAATATCATTATTTGGGCGATAGTTTATAACTTCTGTTAACTTTGTCAAATATACAATAGCACCTATCAAGTAATCGGTCAACGACAGTTGGTTGAGGTGAGGCTGGAGTAGAGAGGATAGCGATCTGCCTAATACTATATTGAGTACGTTATCGCGAATAGACTACACCTTTGTGTAACGAATTATAGAATCTGCCGATTTTAGAGGGTGACCTTTTTATCGTATCGGTCCGTCGGTCACCTACATATTAGTTTATTTTTAAGTTAGGGTAGGATAAGGTACTCGGTGACCGAAGTTAGAAGATTACATAGATATATTTTAAATAATTAAACATTAATTTTGAAATAATAAATATAATAAAATTCAAATCGATGTATAGCAAACGGATGACGTCTATTATATTAACACAAATCATACAATCTGCCGACTGAAAAGTGGTAAATTATATATATATTTTTGTTAGTATATTGAACTCCCGCTTAATGCCATACCTAGAGCAAAATGACCTCCTTAGTGACCGGCAATACGGGTTTCACCGAAATCGGTCAGAAGGTCCCCCTTCTAGACGTATGGGGCGAGGCAATCGAGAACAGTGGGGAAGCACTTGCTGTTTCCCTTGATGCGTCGAAGGCCTTTGATAGAGTTTGGCACACTAGCCTTTTGGGTAAGCTTCCTGCGTAAAGCTTCTCCCCTGGTCTGATTGAATGGATAAGGGATTTCCTGAGTATCCTCTCTGGATCATCGTCGATGGCTGCTCATCCGATCCTGTGACGTCTGACGCCGGTGTTCCTCAAGGTTCTGTTCTCTCCGCAACTCTCTTCCTGCTGCATATTAACGATCTGCTTATGCCCGGTATCTATGGGTATGCAGAAGATAGCACAGTTGTGGAGAGATACCAACCAAGTGCTCGGGCCAGTCGGGATCAAATCCAGTCCGAAAGAGGCTATGATTGAGCGCATGAATCTCACACTACACGCACTTTCCGAATGGGGCGATGCCAATCTCGTGAGATTCAACGCCTCCAAAATACAAGCACATATTTTTTATATATTATAATTTGCTGCCGATAAAAAGTAACAAATAAATAAATAGAAATGACAAAACGATACCATAATCAATGCCAACTTGAATGGTATAATAAGAAATGTTTTACCGCTTTCCTAAATATTCAGCCCGTAAAAGTTTACAGCTGGCCACGGGTTAGTCACGCTTGCCAAGCGGATCACTCAACGGTCACTGGTCTGTGTCGCAAGATATTCCGAACCTTTCCATATATCACAAATTTTTGTATCACATATTTCGCTAAATGATAGATTCTTATTTCTTGATTTATTGGTTATAAATAAGGTATAAGCCAAAAACTATACTCTTTAGAATCATAATTTATTTCAGCGACTGGTGAAATCAGGTCCTAAAACGTTACAATTCCCGCCGTCTCTCAGGCTGGCAAAATCTAGACTCCGATAGCGCGCAGAAACCAGTCGCTGCGACTCGCTCGGACGAGTTAGCGGTGAAAGTTGGAATAGTGCAGTTATCGTTAGGCTATTCGCAAAACTAATAAATGTTAGAGAGTAAGTTGTTTATACAACGATATTAAGTACACAGTTTAGCGGCAGTGTGCGAATGTTCACTCGTATGTTATCCCGTAGGTGTCGTACAGACATAGAGCATCTTCTTCATAAAAGCATCATAAAAAGTAAACTTCAGTTGCCAACCCGCTTGCCAAGCGTGGCAACTGTGGTAAATATCCCCCCTAATAGGTAGTTTGGGGAGCCAGTTCAGCAGTAGATTTTTGATAGGAAGCAATAGTATTAAAAAGTGTGTATTTCTCTTATTTATAGAAGTTTATTGAGTAATTTGTCCGCTGCACTTCTTCATTGCGTGTTGGAACTCACTAGTCACGCATGGTTTTTACAATGTTCACTTTCACCACCAAGTATGTATCACCTTTTTTCTTTAAAAATAAATTACCTCCACATCAGGATTTTTTCCTGTATCATGCGGGCAGTTTACATAGATACTTTTTACAGAGGTCAGACATCCGGACTCAAAACAACTATTTATAAACCATTTAAATACTTGTTCCGTGCTGGATTCGAGCCCGCGGTCTTTAGCGCTTCAACTCGTTGCTTAGTTACTGCGCCACGGAGCCATCACGGTACCATCGGTATTAAAATAACAATTAATAACTCTATTGATGGTGGAGTGGTCCATAGAATCTACATTAAGATTCAAAATAAAGGTGCTTTGTCTATACTGAGGAATAATATGGAATGTCTCGTTACCAGTAAGTCTGGTTTTTTACACTCACCACACGAAACACAGCGGCATTAAGCTGCTATTTGACACTGGCATGAGAGTGTTCTCCTATCCCGGTCAAGCCAACCCAGTCATGCTGCAGGCATAATATAGCGGCAGCATGGCTCTACCACGTAAAAGAAGAAAGTTATTGGTAATTACCAAAATATTGAAATTAAAAAAATTGTTTTGTTATTTTTAAATGTAAAAGTTTTTTATTGTTAGAGTTAATGCAAACAAAAGTAATTTATAAAAAAGATAAATTTTCGAGCGGCTATGTTCTGTTTTCAATTTCCTCTGCACACACAAGGACATGTTTAACTGGTTGTAGCTACCATTGATGTTTTTTTTATTGTTTTAAGATAACATCTAATAGACATATAAATTCAACAGTAATATTTCCGCTGTGACTGTGACTTGAGAATTTTTGCATCCAAAATTGGGAAAACTCCCTGTTTTAGAGAGAGGAAATGCAACTGGCAGATAATGCTTTTAGCATTAAGTTCGCCTTTATATATACGTTGTATAAAGTTCAATAAAGAGTAAACAAATACGAAGTATAAATTATGGTTCAACTACGTTATATATTTGTAAACTACAATATAATGTTATTTTTATGCAGAAGAAATGCATATACATATGGGACGCAGTATTCACTTACCGTCAGGTGTTATGTGTGCTTTTTAGTCATCCTTATTTTCTAAAGTTTACTGTGGTGAGTCCATGGACTGCAATAGGATCTTACCACATGGTGAACTGTGAGTTAATTTGTCTATACAGATTCAGAAAAAAAAACATATTCTGTGCAAATGTGCAAACGCTACATTAATCAATGATACTTCATTGAAACTGGCTGTCCAATTAAATATCCTCAAAAGTATAAATTTTAAGTTAAAGCCTATATACATCCCACTGCTGGGCACAAGCTCCCTGAGAGGGTTTTAGGGAAAAGAAATGTCCGCCGCGCTATCCCAATGCGTGTTGGCGAACTTCACATGTCTTTGAAATATTTTTTTCGTTGCTGAATTCGTTGCAGATCAGCACTTAAGTTGCCCGCGTAATGTGATTTGCAGAGAGCACCCCTGAGCTATCCCGGCTCTTTTCCAATGGCATAATTTAATTCAATTAACCAGTGAGTTGTAAAACATACAATTTAATGAAAAATTTTGTATTGCCCACACTAGGATTTTCTCCTGTATCGTGAAGACGGTGAACATCAGGAGCGTAGATACCGCCGTATCAGCCGTATCAATGATACGGGGCCCCCGGGCTACAGGAGCCCCGAACGTGTGTAAGCAGAAATTCGTAAAATTTTATCCACAATTTCACATAATCACTTAGACTGTACTTTCCGAGAAAAAAATCATAGAGCCCAACCTGCCAAAAATTGACCAATTTTCTGTAGTTTTTCGAAACATCTCGATAACAGAAAATGATAATAATATACCTAAAGAAATAAAAAACTGCGAGTTTTTTTTTTGAGTTTATAACAGTACCCGATAGCAGTGCAGAACTTAAAACTGTAATTTTAAATACCATAAAAGATTCTGGAATTGATTTGTCCAAATATAGAGGGCAGGGTTACGATGGAGCAAATTTCATGTCGGTTGTGTATGGAGGATTACAAACGTTTATAAAAGAGCATGCCCCAAAAGCCGATTATGTTCATCGTACGCGCAATATATTTAATTTTAAACGATGCTGCTAAATGTGTTCCTGAAGTGTCAATTTTTTCATTATTTGGTAAAAATAAGGTTATTCCGTTCACTCACTCTAAAAAATCCTCCCTAGGGTGGATACTCGGAAACGCGTGTTCGTCTATCCACCCTAGACCGATAAACATATTACATGCACAAAATTTACAGTGGTTATTAGCCCATAAACTAGGATATAATACCTGTATTTAAGGGGCTAAAAAAAATAGTTGCCTACACTAAGGGTGGATAATCGGAATTCATATTTTTTTGATTCCGATTTTCTCCCTCTGATATGTAGTCATTTATAGAAATATGATAAAAACTTGCCCAAGATACTAAGTAGACATTACCTATATCAATTTATACATATTTCATGTTTGAAAGGTCAACGCTGAAATAAAAGGAGTACCTCACAGAATTACAAATTTAAACTTAAGATGAAAACAATTTTAAATGAAGACAATCATTAATTAATAACTTTTTATCTTTTTTGGATATTTTATAATTTTTTGGAATGCTTGCCGAGAACGCCCAGTTCTTCGCTTAAACATCTGCTGTTGCAAAGAAATTTAGAATACGATTACAAAAGTACATTAAACTGACGAATTTATCTAGGATATTAAATTACGTTTAATAAGGAAATTTATTTTAAAAATTACATCAACAAATTGCAGATTGCAGAAATATTATTTCAAACGAGGAAGTTTAATTTGATTTAATTTTTATTAAATTTGCTAGATAATGCGTAGACTTTAATAGGCTGTACCCGGAACCTAACCGAAACCTTGCGAATAATGTACTCATTTACGATTCTCTATTGAAACGTAATAAAACTGAACCATTTTGCGGAGGTGATGAGAGGGTCACTGGTGATGAGAGTGGATCACCTACGACATGATCGTGCGAAAAAATCATGGCCAAAGGGTAGTCAAGTCCACAGACTGTAGCGAAACCCGGATTAACACGCTATAAGGTGATGCTGTGTGTATGGTAGGATTAGAAGGGCATCGTTTATTATGAGCTTTTACAGCTGGCCAAAAACATCGATTTGGATTTCTACTGCTAACAACTAGTAAGACTCAAGCAAGAAAATCAGGAAAAACGGCTGGAATAGATCATCAGAGAAGGAGTAGAGTAGCATCATGTGGTTCATCATGATAAAGTGTCTGTTAATTTTTTTCATCATGAAAATATAAACTTGCTACACAGATGTTTAACTGAAGCCTGTAATGAATGGATTGGACGAATATTGAAAATATTACGAATTACGACCTTTCCCATAGTTGCATCTTTAAAACGATACGAATACCGAACGGTTGTCGTAGATCCGTGGAAAATTTATTTACGTTATAAGTTACCAACAGGGTGACAAACGGGCTCACGGTCCACCTGATGGTAAGTAGTTGCTGTGGCCCATAGACATTTACTCAATCTCTACTCAATCAATTTTCCACTCAACAAAAATTGAGAGAGCTAGGTTGAGAAGTGTTAATGCATTCCCAACAAATTTTGATACTTGGCCCGTCTAAGACACGCTACACCACTGGTACTAGAACATAAATTGTATATGGACAAACATCCAGACCAGGAAAATCGTCAATAGATAATACAAACACTTATGTCGAAACGGCGACTGGAATATATAATGAAGCGCTTATTTCGTATTCCTCCACTATAAGTCCACTTAGCTTCAACTAAGACTATGGTTGTGAATTTAATAAAAATCGATATAAATACTGTATATGTATAAGAATCGATATAAATATGCATAAAATCGATATTAATACTATACGCATGCAACATAATGCATCCCCGTCATATAACATACTTATCGCACGTCACGCAATTTCTGTTGTAGTTAATTGAGTGCATCTTTACGCACCCTTGCGTCGACGTTATGTGACACATAATAAATCTCTAGTTTCGTGTATTTATTGAGTTAAATGGTTAAAACCAAGGAGTATTTGTTTCATGTTTTTGTGTACGGAAATAATAATAATTAACATCATCATTACAACCTCACAGCCACGGCTGAACATCTAGACTTGTCCCACCCCAGTACAATATAAAAAGGGCAGTACTGAGTTATCATATCGATTATCTGTGATATATGTGATAGAATCGCACAGAACTTTACCAGCTGCTGTTGTCAGTTTCACAAGTTTGATGAACCATTCTCAATTCATTCTACTGATCTGCAAAACAAAATTAAACTAAGTCAACTTATTAATTACTACTATTGAGTTTTCTTTTAGGTTTTATATTTGGTTGAGCAAAGCTGCAGCCATAATATGGTTGTAGCGCGAACAGGTTAGCTCGAACGGGATAGGACCACGCCCTCACAGAACACCAGCGTTAAATAGCAGCGTAATGCTGCTGTGTTTCGTATGGTGAGTGTAGAGATCCGGAGAACCTTTTTTTACTGGAAATGAGACATTTCATCTTAGTCCTCATGGGTGACAACGCATCTGCGTTTTGATTCTTAATTGGGGATAGATGTAGATGTCTATATCTTTATAATAATTAAGAATATGCACTCCCTATTCTCAAACTCTCATAGTTAGATGGGACGGTAATTAGACATGACAGGAGTGTTTTTTTTACGTTCTTTCCTAGCTACGGAATATAATATGTGCTCCTTTTATATATGTATGTATTTAGGTGTCTATTTGTTTATGAATTTATAATTGCATAAGTAATATATATTCTTAGTTGATTTTCATACAGTTACTTTGTTGATCCTTAATACTTTCTCTTTTAAATCATATTGCATCTCCAAAGTAGTGCCCTCTGCTTACTTTTTTAATTTTATTTTTTATAGAATAAGGTTGACAAACGAGCACACAATCTACATTATGTCAAGTGGATGCTGTGGCCCATAGACATCTACATGCAGGTGCGTTGCCACCCATGAGGACTAAAATGGAATGCCTCGTTTCCTGTAAAAAGGGTCTCCGGTTCTCTACCCTAACAATACGAAATACAGCGGCACAGAGATATTATTTTACGCTGGTATAGTGAGGACGTGGTCATTCCCCGGTAGATCCGACCCATTCGTGCTACAACCACTATACAGCTGCAGCGTGACTCTACCACATTACTTATAGGTTGACTCGTAAAGTCCGCTTTTGTACATTTTTGTGCAACCAAGTTTATATAGATATATAAGAAAAGCAAGCTAATAACCGATTAATCACCACAACACCCATTCGTGGAATCTTCAGAAACTTGGTCCAAGTAAATAATGATAAGTACCTACTAATGTATTTGGCCCTGACAGCTGTCACAGCTAGGCAGGGAGTTTGTTGGCAGTAAGTTA
Organism: Parnassius apollo; assembly: GCA_907164705.1. Taxonomy (NCBI): domain Eukaryota; kingdom Metazoa; phylum Arthropoda; class Insecta; order Lepidoptera; family Papilionidae; genus Parnassius; species Parnassius apollo. The sequence goes on from CAJQZP010000528.1 coordinate 5,220,145, forward strand.
GCTAAGTGTAAGTTGCTAAAGTAAATATGTATGAACTGTATAATATTCATATAAGTATTAATACAACGTAAAATTTTGTAAAATTTTATAGAATAAGGCTGCTTAAATTCATCATATTAAAGTTGGTAATAATTACCTCGCCCACATCCGCTCAATAAAATAAAATGATGTGCCTCAATCTACGATAATACGACACGTGTTTCGCCTCTACACGAGGCATCCTCAGGTGTAATTTACGTAAGGATGCCTCGATGGTGTGTCTTTCCTAGTGTTTTGTTGTTGGGAGTAGTGGTGCTGGGATTAGTGGTGACAGGATTAGTGCACGCAATTAAAGTAGGGCGGGAGTTGCTCTACAAACTAGGTAAGACTCATCATTTTATTTTATTGAGCGGATGTGGGCGAGATAATTCTTATCATCTTTAATTGTACGATTTATTGAACTGATAGAAACATCTTTATCACCAACACGGAACATTCCACCTCCGGATATGAATCTCACCCACAGCTGTTCTGGCCACGCTTGTCAGGTAAATTGACAATTTGCAGTACCAAAGGTTTTATAGTATATTCAAGATGGTGATACCTCGAATCTAAAAATAGCTTTATAAGAGACCCTCTAGATAAAGAGGGTAATGAATTTTTCTACGCCTCCACCCCACGGCCCATCAAAAGTCCACTACTGAACATAAGCATCCCTCATAGGTTCACTCATACGTCACATAAGACACCATCTGCACCGGCACGTTTGGCAGGCGGTTTGGCTACCCGCAGTTTATTTATTTTTTAATTGTTGTTAGGAAGATACTATTGCTAATCTCCTGATTTGTTTCCATTTGTCGCCTCTTACGACACCCACGGGAGGATATGGGTTGGTTCACGGCATAGTGGCGACTTCGATCAACAATGTTGATATTGTTGATAGAAGAGTGGCGGTATAAGAATACCCGCTGCCACGATGGCATTATTGTGTTTATATGTTTCAGCATTAAAGAAGACAAACATAACAAATGAACTGCAATAATTGCCTCACAAATAAAACTAGAGGTATTATATACCACTGGTAGCTGGTCTTTTTGACTATTAAAATTTTTAGTTTTAGATTTTCTATATTATAGTTTCTTCTTTTATCTATACTAATGTTATAAACCTGCAGTGTTTGTTTGTTTGTTTGAACGCGCTAATCTTTGGAACTACTGGTCCAATTTGAATGATTCTTTCAGTGTTGGGTAGTCCATTTATCGAGGAAGGCTATAGGCTATGTTTTGTTTTGTATTGTTTTTTTTTTCAAAATTAGGGATCCGTAATAAAATTGCTATTTTGTAACACAAGGTGTAAAATCGAAAACCTATTTTTGCGTGCGCTGCAAAAACTATTGACAATAAAACAAAATGATATACTACGGGTTTGTAGATCCCATTAATACCTACAAAAAAAGTCCGCGAGAACATATATCTAGCTATCATGTTTTAATCACAATAACCGATTTTGTGTTCAAAATAATTATTAAATCGTCTGAAGAAAAAAAAACTACGTTAAATATGTATCGTAATATTAATCTTTATCGAAATTAAGCATTATATTATCAAGAGTATTTATGTAGAAGTAAAATACTTTTTTACCCAAGAAAACACACCCCCAAACAAAGGGACCTTCATCTCAATCGAATATTTCGTTTAAAAGTTGTCATGTGTGTAAGATGTTAAGAGTTGGTACCTATTAATGAGTTATGGGCCATAGAGTTTTTTATCAACATAAAATCCTGTAATAATCTTTTTCGAAATATATTTGTTGATGTTTGTAAGTATAAGATCTTTGAAGAGTATAATAAATACATTTCTAAAATAACTCTGCTAAGGAAATCCACGCGCGCTTAATGCAAGCAAGACGAGACGCTGGCGGCGCGGCGGCGGGCGAGACGAGGAGGCCGCGCTTGCTGGCCGCCTGTCGCTCCCCCCCCCCCGTCGCGCCGCCCGCGTGTTTTGGTTTACAAGGTACCATGCCGCGTGGCTCAGACGCGTGGTTGGCTCCCTACGGAACGGTTGAATGCAGCGTTGCGTTTTTTGAAGTCATTTACGATAATTCCTTTGACATATATTTCATACGACTTTTAATAATTACTCTTCTTACGTTTCTTTTACCTGATTACTACGTTTCAGTTTATTTTAATTAAGTTTTAATTTTATACGGTTTTTCTTTTACCTCTTTACTATAATGCCTAGAAAAAGAACTCAGCTTTCTAGGCAGACTGCTACTGCAAAGCGATTGCGACTTCTACGCAGCAATGAAACACCCGAAGAAAATCTGCACAGGTTGGCTACTCAACGAGCGATCAGTAAACAAAACCGTGTTAGGGAATCGAGTGTTGAACGTTCGCAGCGGTTAGTCTCACCGTACTTCGGCGAATCGACAACGGAAATCAAGTGCTGAACGCTCTCAACATTTAGCTACACAGAATTCCCGCACTTTGGCAAACCGGCAACGGGAATCAAGTGCTGAACGTTCCCATCGATTAGCACAGCAAAATGTACGAACAGCAAGGAACAGAACTCGCAGGTAGGTAGGTAGGCAATATAATTTATTTAATTCAGCATTTGGTTATGATTATACCCTTGACTATGCTGAGTTAAATGGTACTAATATTTGCAGAATGAATAAAATTTGTAATTCATGTCAAGCAAAAAAAATGGCAGACTGAAGCTCCTGGACTGTGTTGTAGTGGTGGCAAAGTAAATATTCCTAAAATTCTAGCACTTACATCAATTCTTAAAGATCTAATATCAGGCTCACATCCATCTTCTAAGCATTTCTTAAATCACTCTAGACAATATAATACTCTGTTTCAGATGACTTCATTTGGTGTCAAAGAAATTCGTGAAGGAAACTTTATGCCCACTTTTAAAGTCCAGGGGCAAGTTGACCATCTGATCGGTAATTTACTTCCACCTGAAGGTGCACAACTCGAATTTTTGCAAATATATTTTATTTCCCATACAGATCAGGTATCTTTACGCTGAAATTTAAACCCAACGTTAAAAACCGATCTTATCGACGCTCTCCAAACATACCTTCACGATCACAATACTTATATTCAAATTTTTAAATATAACAAAACAGACCAACGAATGATTTTAAAATTATCATTCATGCTGATGTGAAACCTCCTAATGAACATCAAGGTCGATAGAACGAGCCCATGGTAGATGAAGTAGCTGTTCTTTTAATAGATGAAGACAAAGGTCCCCGAGATATAGTGTTAAATACCAGAGACGGGCGCCTTCAGCGAGTTTCTGAAATACATAGATCTTATGACCCACTTCAATATCCTTTACTGTTTCCCTTTGGAAATGACGGATATTGTATAAATATTCCACAGCAAAATACTGCTGCTAGATCTAAAACTATATTCATGTATGCAGTATTATGCATTTAGATTCATGGTGAGAATAAATGACTTTAACAGCATACATCATTTCAAAGGATTATTTAATCAATACTGTGTTGATATGGCGGCAAAAATGATTTCTGAGAGGCTTGACTTCATAAAAAGAAATCAAAAAAAACTAAGAGCAGAAGAATACATTCATTTAAGAGATGCCATGGTTAATGATGGCAATGTAGACGCTTCTAATGTTGGCCAGCACGTTATAATGCCATCGTCATTTATAGGATCTCCTAGATACATCAATGAAAAAAGTCTAGATGCCATGATCTATGTCAGGAAATTTGGAAGACCAGATCTCTTTAATAACATTCACATGTAACTCCGAATGGCCAGAAATAAAAATTGAGTTACTACCCGATCAAAATTCTTACGACAGACATGATTTGATTTCTAAAGTATTTCATTTAAAACTAAAAAAATGATAGACCTATTAACGAAGAAAAATATATTTGGACCATCGAAAGCCTTCGTTTATAGTGTAGAATGGCAAAAAGGAGGTTTACCTCACGCTCACATTTTGTTGTGGCTGGCTAACAAAGTGCAACCGGATTCCATAGATGCAATAATATTGGCTGAAATACCTGACAAACAACAAGACCCAATGCTTTACAACATTGTCATAAAAAATATGATACATGGTCCTTGCGTATTTCACAATCCTACGTCACCATGTATGAAAGAAAACATTTGCTCTAAAAATAACCCAGGCAGTTTATTTCTGAAACACAAACCGGGGATGACGCCCGTTCACCAGATAATGGTGGAAATACCGCAATAATTCGTGTCAAAGGTACAGAAATGAGAGTGGATAATAGGTGGGTTGTTCCCTATAACCCTGTGTCTATCACGAAGTTTCAATGCACACATTAACGTAGAGTTTTGCCAATCAGTCAAAGCCATTAAGTACATCTGTAAGTATATTCATGAAGGTTCTGATCAAGCCACATTTTCGTTACAAATTAATAACGATGAAGTAGAAAAATATTTAAATGGTCGCTATATAAGTTCCTCGGAAGCACTCTGGAGAATTTTCAAATTTCCGATTCATGAACGTTTTCCGGCAATAATTCATTTAGCAGTTCATTTAGAAAATGGACAAAGAGTTTATTTTTATAACAATGAAAATCTTCAAGATCGCGTCAACAATCCTTCATCAACATCGACACTTACAGCGTTCTTTGATCTTTGCAAATGAGACGATTTTGCCAAAACCCTTTTATATCACGAAGTACCCCAGTATTACCTATGGGAAAGAAATTCATTTTCACGATTGACAAGATGTTGAAGGATATCCCGGTATAAAAAAGACTCAACTTTAGGTCGTGTCTACAACATTCATCCGACACAAACTGAATGTTACTATTTAAGAATGTTACTGCATCATGTTCGCGGTCCAATACTGTAAATGAACCCAAGTTAGTTAATGACCAGGTGATGGCATACAATAGTGTTATGCACAGTGTTCGTTTCAATGAGGTAAAAATATTTTTTATGGATGCTCCAGGCGGAACCGGCAAAACTTTCATTACTTACTAATTTGATATTGGCAAAAGTAAGGTCTCAGGGAAAACTAGCTTTGGCAGTAGCGTCATAAGGAATCGCTGCAACTTTATTAGCTGGTGGATGCACAGCTCATTCCACTTTTAAACTGCCCCAAACCGTTTCGTTACAGAAAGATAGCGTGTGCTCTATTCGTAAAAATGGCCCTTTAGGAAAAGTTTTGCAAGACGTCACTTTAATAATCTGGGATGAATGTACCATGATCCATAGAGCTCATGTAGAGGCTCTAGATAGGACTCTTAGAGATATTAGAAGCTGTGATAAAATCATGGGTGGGATTACTGTCATGTTTGCTGGGGATTTTCGGCAAACTTTACTAGTAGTAGTAAGAGGAACTAGAGCAGACATTGTAAAATCTTGCCTCAAAAGTTCTTCATTATGGAAATTTGTTCATACCTTAAAACTATCTGCAAACATGAGAGCACATTTGGGGGGAGGTAGTACAAATTTTCCTTTGAAGTTACTTTTAATTGGAGACGGAAAAGTACCTCATTTTGAAAATAAAATACCTATTGATCAAGATTTGGGAGAAAAAAGTGACTCGCATTGAGAGTTTAATATCAAAAGCTTACCCAGATATCGTCGAAATAGAAAATAAAGATTATCAATGGATGTGTCAACGAGCAATATTGGCGGCGAGAAACAGTAGTGTAGACGAAATTAATGATTTAATTTTAACTAAACTTCCAGGGGATGTAGTCACCTACACTTCTATTGATAATGTAATGGATCAAGAAGATGCAGTCCATTATCCACAGGAATTTCTTAATTCTTTAAACCCGAGTGGCCTCCCCCCACATTCTCTCAAGTTAAAAATTGGTGCCCCAATTATTTTACTTAGAAATCTTAAGCCACCAAATTTATGTAACGGGACTCGACTTCAGGTTAAATTTCTTCGCAATAACGTGATCGTTGCAACAGTTTTGACTGGTCCAGCGGTTGGTCAAACAGTACTTATACCTCGGATCCCAATGATTCCAAATGATTTGCCTTTTCATTTTGAAAGAGTCCAATTCCCAATTAAATTATCTTTTGCCGTAACGAAAAATAAATCACAGGGGCAAACATTTAAATATGTAGGATTAGATTTACGGTAAGACTGTTTTTCGCACGGCCAACTATATGTCGCGTTGTCAAGATCAGGTTGCGAAACAATCAATATATTCTTCTGCCGCAAGAAAATAAAACGAAAAATATAATTTACTCAGAAGTACTTTAAAATAATATTTTAACCCGGTTTAAAGTGGACGGACGCTCCCGCCTGTAGTCGTAATTCTTATGTGTCTGGCTGAATGTCGAACAGATAGACAGCTATTGCCTGCGACTTATACAATTTAACTTAATCTATATTTTTCTTAATATTATAAAGCTGAAAAGTTTGGTTGTTTGTTATGAACGCGGTAATCTCGGGAAATACTGATCTGATATGAAAACTGTTTAAATATTCAATAGTCCATTTATTGAGGGAGGCTATAATATAGGCAATATTTTATCTCGGTATTTCCACGGAAACGAGAAAAACGCGGTTGAAACCGCGGGGCACAGCTAGTATTGTATATAATTAGTTTTAATCGTAAATATTATAATTTTAATTATTATTTTAGTTAAGTTCATTATTATAATTTTTGTAATATAAATGAATACATGAAAAACTTTTAAAAAAAAGCATGATAAAGATTAATAAACTAGAGGTTAACATTAATTTTTTTTGCGATTTTTTATCTACGAGATAAAACGACACCGTGACGTCACCGTCGCAGGCGCAGCAAGACGAACCGGGCGACCGGTTAAATATAGAACGTAAACAGCTTTCTTGTGAATCATTCAAGTAGCTATACTTCAGCTTTAAGTAAACAACTAAGTATTTGTCGATTTTAGTTCCCATCGAATTGATCTAAATATGGAAGGTGAGAAGATCAGGAGATTACCACGCAAGTATGAAAAACTACAAAGTTTCATATAAGAGATGAGGTGTTTTTAAAACATAAAAAACGTCTCGAACGAACTCTTGGTCAAACACAAATTGCTGATGGTTATTTAGACCCGAAGCACTTATTTGCAGGCCATACAAATACTTGTCTCTTATGTTTTAACGTTTTCTAAAACAAGCAAGTTTAATACTTTTTTTAAACCCGGCTAAGCAAAAAAATGCTACTAATGCATAGTATATGATTATATGAGAACTTTTATCACAGTTTTAATATAAGTTAAGAAAATTTAAGCGAGAATGGCCGCTAAACAACTTTAAATCGTTATAGTTTCTAAACGGTCATTCAAAATTAAAAATGACTAGAGAAATGACCCCACTTGACATAATTCGTCGACTTTCATTTTTTCGTTTAAGCAATATGGTGTCTGGTTGTCGCCGTATTGAATACTAGCATATCTTTAGAGACACAAAATCTAAGGCGTACATTACACGCTCTTGCAGGCGGCAATCAATTCCATCAATCACGATTGATAAAAACGGATGGTGACTGAAGGCGCATTAGAACAGTTTAGACCAAACACGTGGGACGATTTTGATCATTCTTACGTCAAGCGATTTGTCATAGGCGTACATTACACGCTCATGCATGCTGTCAGTTTTACAACAATCACGGTTATGATTGACGAATAACCTACTGTCTCATGGAGTGATTGACTTCTGCGTGAGCGCGTAATGTCCGTCTATCAGTCACCATCGGTTTTTTATCAATCATGTTTGATGGAATTGATTGACGCCTGCATGAGCGTGTAATGTATGCCTTAGGCGTATATTACGCGCTCATGCAGTCGTCAATCACTGCATTACACGGTAGGGTATTCGTCAATCACAACCGTAAATGTTGTAAAACTGACAGCCTGCATAAGCGTATAATGTACGCCTACGACAAATCGCTTGACGTTAGAATGATCAAAATCGTCCCACGTGTTTGGTCTAAACTTTTCTAATGCGCCACAAAGCAATAAATACATATGGGCTGATAAACTCATTATGCAGTCGAATCCTCGGCTTGCAGAGCTGCAACCACACGCTTAGGAGCTACGTTGCTAATCCGTTTATTAAGATGACAGAAAACGCGTATATTATACGACCGAGTCAGTATTGAATTGGTGATACGAGTGAAGCTTTCGGAGTGACATAAGGTGAACTAAAGTGTTAAGTGTGAATAATTATTAGGGTGATTTAAGTTTTAATTGGTGTTCAGTAATTAAAGTGTCAATTTTGGTAATTTAATCGGCAGTTTTTATTGTCACGAACCTTAAGCTCGTAACATTATTTTGTGGATTTGTATTATGTTCTCGTCTGGTTGGGATTAAAAAGAAACGTTCCCAACTACTCTATTGTGGGACAGTTTTTAGGGTTCCGTAGTCAACTAGGAACCCTTATAGTTTCGCCATGTCCGTCTGTCCGTCTGTCCGTCCTCGCTTAATCTCTGTGACAGTTAGCACTAGAAAGCTGAAATTTGGTACCAATACCTGTATCAATCACGCCGACAAAGTGGTAAAATAAAAATTGGAAAAAAATGTTTTATTAGGGTAGCCCCCTATATGTAAAGTGGGAAGTGATTTTTTTTTTAATTTCAACCCTAACGTGTGATATATTGTTGGAAAGGTATTTAAAAATGAATAGGGGTTTACTAAAATCATTTTTTGATAATATCAATAATTTCGGAAATAATCGCTCCAAAAGTAAAAAACAATGTGTCCCCCCCCTCTAACTTTTGAAACATAAGTTTAGAAAATATGAAAAAAATCTGAAAAGTATAACTTTATAAGGACTTTCTAGGAAAATCATTTTGAACTTGGATGGAAACAACAGTACCCACTACCGGGAGCAGTTGCAAGAGCGCGGAGCGCTGCTGGAGCGCGAACATAATGGATACCCACCTTTAAGCTCATAAGTGGGAACACTTATTGTGACGGTCGGGAAACTACGGAACCCTACACTGAGCGTGGTCCGACACGCTCTTGGCCGGTTTTTTTTAATTATTCGAAGCCAGCGCTCAACTACTAACCCACCTGATGGTATGTGGTGATGCAGCCGAAGATAGTGAAGTGCACCGTCGTATATCGTAACAAAAGCCTATTTAATCGTGCCTTATATACACCTACATTGTAATCGTTCATTGTTTACAAATATTAATTGTACCAGGACAATCATTCTAGACCCGGAACAGTGATTTGTAGGCCATACAAATAAATGTTCCGTGTGGAATTCGGAACAGCCGTCCTCAGCGCGGCAACTCATTGCAAAGCCCCCGTGGCTTTTCATTGAGTTTTTTTAGTAATATTTGTTTTATTTATTCTTTTATTTATTTATTACACAATTATAACATCATTACAGTTATTAAACCAATGCGATGCTATAACTAACCTAAATATAAGAAAACTACTTACTAATAAATAATGATATCTAGTATGAAATCTATCAGTGATGGTAAAATAAAATACTAATTAAAAACATTATCTTAATATATTATATAAATTACGTGTCACGTTGTTTGTCCGCGATGGACTCCTAAACTGCTTAACCGATTTTAATCAAACTTGCACACCGTGTGCAGTTTAGTCCAACTTGAGAGATAGGATAGTTTTTTTTGCCCATGAGTGACCCACAATTTTTGAAAAACAAAGGGTCTTCGAAAACTGCAGAACAACGACTGCCTGGCAAGCTAGTATATTATACAATATGTAACGTAATTAACGCACACCCTCAGACACCCCAATTAGTATATTGTGTTATAATCATAATAAATACACTGAATTTTTAGTTAAACATTTTTATGCACTGATTATTTATCAAATTAGTTATACTAATTCCGGCAGAATGTTGTGGTCACAGTACAAATCCACGAACGCAAAGACTTTTACGTGCTTGAAATAAAGTTCATTTTTCTTTATTTTTATTGAATGACAGAATTAGTAATAATACAAATAAAACTGCACTCTTTAAAGTCTTATTGCCTTAAGTTACGGTCCATTTCAGTTTGTTTTGACTGTACCGATTTAGTGTGACTGTAATTTACGTAGCTTTAATTATTTTTGGGATAAAAAATTACCTATATTAAAAATGATAGGAATCGTTTCAGTAAATGATTCTGAACAAACTACTTTCTCAAAGTGCGTTAATTATGTTACATGTTGTATAGTTAAGTTCCTGGGTAGCTGCCACTGACAATTAATATAATATTATACAAATAATATAAGAAGAAATAAATGTCCGTAAAGCGATAAAGAGAAACTGAAACAAGAAATCGGCGGAAGCATCTTCCTGATAACAACTTACAATCACAATAATAATAAAAACTGCATCTGCAAACACGTCCGCTATGAATAATGCTGCTGAATCTATAGCAGTTCTCTGGATGCCGCGCCCCATATGCGACAATCTATGCGGGAGATCTTTGTACAACAGTAGATTTTAATGGGATGTCATAATGGTGATAATTACTATCGTTATCACTGATAATAAATACGTCATTTATAAGTGTTGACATATGGAACTGATACGTGGTCCTTCATTGACGGCAATATGAAAGACTAAAAGTCGCTGAGCAAGCTATGAAGAGATAACTAATACCAACAATAGAAGTGTCTATTGCAAGATTTATAGATAGAGAGTTTTTTTTTTCTTAATACCATTTCATGTATATACTCGTAATCCCAATACACATTTCAATATTAGCTCATGTAAACAAAGTTCTTATAAATTACAACGTGTATTTGCAGAAGTTTAAATATATTTTCTATAAAGCAATATTTATTTATTTATTTTATTTTATAGGATAGGGTGACAAACTAGCGCACGGTCCACCTGATGGTAAGTGGCTGCTGTGGCCCATAGACATCTACATCTATCCTCAATTACGAATCAAAATGCAGATGCGTTGTCACCTGTGAGGACCAAGATGGAATGCCTCGTTTCCATTAAAAAGGGTCTCCGGTTCTCTACACTCACCACACGAAACACAGCAGTATTAAGCTGCTATTTTACGCTGGTATTCGGTGAGGGCGTGGTCCTTCCCGGGTCGAGCCGACCCATTCGTGCTGCTAATATATCAGTAATATAGCTGCAGAAAGGCACTACCACGTAAAACTACGTATTGTGTATTTTTAAAGTTAGCTAGTTCGTACGTGTAATAAGACACCCACTGTTATGTTTTGGTCTGAAAGGAACTCAACGACGAGCGCGCAGCGTCGCGGGCGTTCGTGGTATAACTAACTACGCTCTTCCTCTAAGTACTTTGACTTTGTAGGTCCTAATTTCTGCCATTCCATAGGGAAAGATAGCACTTTCTTACTAGGTTTTCTATGAGAGCGTGGTCCTTCTCCGGTCGAGTTGATCCATTCGTGCTGCAACCATACCCCTAATATAGCTGCAGCATGGATCTACCATGTATGAAACTTACCATCTATCAGGTAGACTGAAACATCGTTTGTCACCTAAATTTTATAAAAAAAGTTGAAGTGGCTCTAATTGTATATGAAACGCTAAGCTACGGTGCACGGCCCGCTGGAAGATCTCCATCTATGGTTTTATGCGCAGAGAACTTCTAAAAGACATCATTCGCTACGGGAACAGCAAAGAGATTATGCTTATATCGGACTATTACCGACTGAAAGCCATCACCATCAGCGCAGGCAAGGAGTCCCAATATTTGCGATTAAAAAGCAACCAGACCATTGAATCGCAGATTTAGCAAGCCCCGAGAGTACTCACTATCCCCAGCACTCTCGAAGTGGCCTTTATCTCGATCATCACTTAGAATTTAGGCTAATAATTCTTCTTGTTCCGAAAATATAAATTTGTATTATCGAGTAGTTTGCCGCAGGCCCTTCGAACCAAGGACGGGTACAAAGGGTCCCAAGAGGATATTCCACCCTTATCCCGCAGATTTGTGTAGATAAGGCTATGCGATAAGTTCACATTTTCCTGCTGATTGTTGAGTTAATTCGGAACAATTGTATTCGGAACAACTGCTGTGTGGCAGCGGCCTAGAATACTGTCACTCCTTTTCATCCCGTGGATGTCGTACGAGCCGACAGGGGGAAATGCCTTAAAAAAAGGAGAACTTAAGGCTTCCGATGGATGGCGGCATAACCATCCCAGTCTTCGTCAGACCAAAAATGCCCAGACCTGTGATGGGCATTGCGATTAAGGGCAAATCCTCCTATGAGTAGCACTACAAAAACACGGCCCCCAGTTCCCGGAGGACACAATTACCCTGCAATCTGGCCATCTGCTCTACTTTCGGGAGGGACACGTCCTATCCCAAGGCGGAATAGGTTTCCTCGTTCATAGGATTTTAATTGTAGAAATCTCAAGCGTGTCGACACGGGTAGCGTACCTTGTACTTAAGTTATCAAAGAGATACTCTCTGAAGATCGTATAAGTTTATGCCCCGACCTCGGCACATTCGGATGACGAAGTAGAAACTGTCTATGAAGATATTTCTAGGGCCTTACGTAACACCACAAAGGCCCACTACAATGTTGTTATGGGGGATTTTAATGCCAAAGTGGGTAAACACACGGGCGTCGAATCGATTTTGGGACACCACGGTTTTGGAAGCAGGAATCACAGGGGGCAAATGCTGGTCAACTTCCTCGAGAAAGAGGGGCTATTTCTGATGAATACGTTTTTCGCGAAGAAGCCACAAAGGAAGTGGACCTGGCGTAGTCCCGATAATACTACAAAAAATTAGATTGACTTCATCATGACGGGCAAAAGGCACATATTCAGTGACGTCTCAGTGATCAACAAATTCAATACCGGAAGCGATCACCGACTTGTTCGAGGCACTCTGAATATCGATTTTACGCTTGAAAGGTCCCGATTGGTGAAGTTTACGATTCGACCAAATCTGCTTCAAACCGTAACAGGCTCCCAACGCTTCCATCTAGAACTTAAAAATCGATTCGATGCCCTGAGACCCACTTTGGATATTGACGAGGACCTTAACAGCGTAATTAAGATCTTACGGGATGAGGGCAACAGGTTTTGTGGCAAGCAACATACGGACCGAAAGTCGAAGTTCTCAGATGAGACACTTCAACTTAAGAAAAGAAGGCGTGAGTTAACAACAGCATCACCATCGGAACAGGTGACACTAACCAAGCTTGTGAGGAAAGCTGTGAGGCGGGACCTGCGTCACTCTAATGCAATTGCTATACAAGCGGCAATAGAGCGAAACAAGGGATCAAAAATCTTTTTTCGGGAGCTTGGAAGAAGTCGCATCACAAAACTCCAGATGTCGAAGCCAGGTTCTCTCTGAGATCGAACACTATTATGGCAAACTATATGCCTCACATAAGCCACAACCCGACCCTAAATGCGATGACCCTAGAGCCACGCTGACCCGCCACTATACCGACGAGCTGCCAGACATCTGCCTTGGGGAGACTGAGCTGGCCCTCGGTCAACTTAAAAATGGAAAAGCTCCTGGAGAAGATGGAGTTACAACAGAGCTCTTAAAAGCTGGGAGTCAACCCTTGCTAAAAGAGCTCTGTCGAGTTTTTAACTGCTTCTTACGAGATGGGAGAACTCCAAAGGCGTGGAGCAAAAGCATTACAGTCTTGTTTCACAAGAAAGGTGACAAGACTACCCATCTCGCTTCGGAGCCACGCCTATAAGTTGTTTTCGAGGGTCATCACTAATCCAGGTGCATCGCGGAGTGAGACAGGGGGATGTTATATCCCCTAAACTGTTTAAAAATGCACTGGAAGATGTTTTTAAGACGTTAGACTGGAAAGGACGCGGTATTAACGTAAACGGTGAGTACATCTCACACTTACGCTTTGCTGATGATATCGTCGTCATGGCAGAATCGCTGCAGGAACTTCAGGATATGCTAAACAGACTAAATGAATCCTCCCAACGTGTTGGTCTATGCATGAATCTGAACAAGACAAAAGTTATGTTCAACGATTACGTCGTGCTAGTTCCAATTACTGTTGATGGTGAAATTCTCGAAGTTGTCCAGGAATATACCTACCTCGGGCAGATATTGTAATTAGGTAAGAGTAACTTCGAGAAGGAAGCTGATCGGAGGATTCAGTTGGGCTGGGCAGCATTTAAAAAGATCCGTCGGGTTTTCACGTCGCCCATACCGCAAAATCTGAAGACAAAAGTCTTCAACCAGTGCGTTCTGCCCGTACTCACTTATGGTGCCGAAACGTGGACACTGATCCACGTTCGCTCTCCGATACTTCTGCTCCAAAAGCTTAAAGTCGCTCAGCGAGCAATGGAAAGAGCTATGCTCGGAGATTCTCTGGTAGACAAAATTCGTAACGAAGAAATCCGCCGGAGAACCAAGGTTACTGACATAGCTTTCCGTGTTTGTAAGCTGAAGTGGCAATGGGCTGGTCATGTCTGTCGCAGAGGTGACAACCGGTGGAGTAGACGTATTATGGAGTGGAGACCGCGTCTAGGCAAACGTAGTGTCGGACGCCCCCTGACCAGATGGAGCGACGATCTGCGCAAGGTGGCTGGTAGAAACTGGATGCGTGTAGCCGATGATCGGGCAAAGTGGCGCGCCTTGAGAGAGGCCTATGTCCAGCAGTGGACTGCCACAGGCTGATGATGATGATGATGATGAATTGTATTAAACACACTGAGCTATTAATTTTAACACACATTTAGAAGGATTTTAATGAAAAACTACGGTTACAAACTCACAATTGGTAACCACAGCAATTAACCTGATGAGGCTATCTATAGGGGAGGCCTGTATTCAACAATGGACTATTGATAGGCTCTAATTAATGACAACAGACGAAATAAAGAAAATAATTACAGTTGGTGATTTGAATTAAATGACTAACAAGAAAATATCTGTATTTAAAAAACCCGAATCGTTTGAGCTTGAGGACGTACATAAAGAAAAGTTTTTACGTTGTTTCGGGTAATTTATTGCCGGTACTTCAAACTTGAAACTCATCTGAAACCGAGCCGAGGTTCAACAGAAACTGAAATCCTGTATCCGAGCTGTTCGAACGCTACCTACTCAGGCTATATTGTAACTTTACAAACAGATGCTTACGAGTATGTATTACAACGCCCTGGCAGCCGCTCGAAATGAATGGTAACTTGCCGCTATACCGCACGCTCCGCCGAACGCCCTCGATTCATCATTTTGAAAGCCTAATTAGTCTAGCCTCTCAAACACCAAGCGGCCAAATTTAACCGCTTCGATTTTCCGTCAAAATTCAAGCGGTCAAATATGACCGCACCCAACCACAGTACTTTAACACATAAAGCCTTATTTATAGAGACTACCTTTCTATGAAAACATTTAGCATTATAGAATCAATATGAAATTTTCTATCTTATAGTGCAATAAAAAGTTAATTATCCTAAAGATATTAATTTATAATCTACGTTCATTTCGTACGCCATTTTCCCGTGAATGTTATTGTGTTGATTTTTGGATTTATCTAGTGTTTTATTAATGTTTTAGTATAGTATTTTATTATTAAATTGTAATAAAAGCTTTTTTGTGAGAATATAATTTATCTTTTTACGTAAATAATTTCAAGTAATATATATTGAAATAATTGTAATTTTCACGATGCCGACATTCGCACTGATATGTTTTTTTTTTTTTGTTATCAAATACAATAAAACCTTTTATAATGAAATAAAATCTGACTTTTGTTTAGACCACATGATAAAGAATTTTATATAGATTTTATAATGCCAAACTTCCTCATAGAAAAGTAGTATCTAAATATAAGTTTTAATGGTTTTAATTGATGTGAGTGTATGCGGTCGCATGCGCCTGCATTAGATTTTTATGGAAATTGAGCTAGTGATGATATGCGCGACTGCTTAAATGGCCCCAGTTCAAATCTCAGGTCAAGTCAAAATCAATAATTGTGATTTTCTGTGCTAAATTTCCCGTACCATTCCGGATTAATGGAGTTGATGATGATTCACCCCCGTAACTCGAAAAGCACGTAAATCCGTTGGTGCCGCACGTGATCTCGCTCCGGTCGTGCCAAACTGCTTTCGTGGGAATAATGAGTGCACCTGTACTCCGAACACTCTGCTGTCCTTCGCAGTTGGCTAGTCTACGTAGAGACAGGCCGCCGTGACAGAAATTCGGAATCAAAGGTGTGAGATGTCTGGTACGCTAATCCCTCTTCCAAGCTTGGTAATAACGACATATATTCCTCCTGGAAAAGACTCATGTACAATAGGGAATTTTTATGAGCTGAAGATGAAGAGGAGAATGATTGATAATAAATTTAAATTTATGTTTACTTGCGATTCGATGTGCTCTGACTGTTAATGTGGTGTTAATTGCCCATGGTATTGAACAAGCCATGCAGCAGATACAGCAGCAAAAGAAGCTTAGTATAGAGCCTTGTGGATTGTTCATTGATAAAACCAATCCTTTTATTGTAGCTACACCTGACAGACTAATTGGTGATGAAATTCCAGTAGAGGTGAAGTGTCCTATTACCGAATCCAAAAAAGGCCTAAGAGACAAATGAAATAAAAATATTCAAAAATGATAAAATTTCTAACACCATAACAATTTACAAAGAAAGTTATTTTTAGTACCGTATACAGGGGCAACTACAGGTTACCGAACGGCAAATATATCTTCTTGGAATTCGGACTAATTTTTACTTGATTAATGGAATCTAGCATTACTTTGTGAAAGTCCATTGTATTAAAAATGAGAAAATTAGTTAGTAACGATCCTAGTGAAAAATAAGATGATCTGACTTAGCTAGTTTGAAGAGCTCTTATCCCCCCTCCCTTCCACAATTATGTGCACAGTGCTGTGCTATAATGTGTAATTTAAGACTCAACGTTTTAGTTTTCACGCAGGTCTTCAGTAATTAATTTTCACATTTATAAACTATAGAATTATTTTAACTCATTGTTTCATTGTAATTTAACGTACTGATTTATCATGCGCTTCATTGAAAACGTGCACAACCAAGAAATGAACACAAGTAAAGTCTGAATAACGGATATATGAAGTCCGTCAACGCGTACTGGAACAGTTCAACGGAGCCTTCCTCTTGGTTAGTAGCCTGTGCCCAGACAGAACCTACAATAATAATAATAACGTCCTCCAGACCGAATTCCGGTCTCGACGGCCACATCTGCGTAGGCCAGGATAATAGTAGATAGCTAAGTGTATGCACAAACACAAGTGCACTCTCTATTTCCTCACTCACATAGTCTGATGGGACGGTAATGCGGCACAAACCAAAATAGATCAGGCGCAGGACCAACGGCTTTACGTGCTTTCCGAGGCACGGGGGTGAGACACCGCCCACTTCCTGACTCCGGGCTGCTGCTGCGAATTTCTTGACATAAAAAGCCAATAACTAGTTATGGCCCAATCCGGGACTTGAACCCAGGACCTCATTTCATTTCATTTCATTTATTTGCAAGAAATATGGTTGGTACACAAGATGTTAAAGTAACTTATAGCACAGGACATATTTCACCCTCATTACGGGCATGCAAAATCATAGTAAATTTACAACAATTATTTGAATAAAATTACAATTATTAGAACTATTTGAATAACAATTTATAAGAACTATTTTAATTGCAATTATAACAATCTTTTAAATTTCAATTATTTGAATTACATGATTACAATTATATAAATTATTGAATTATTATAATAGACTAAGTTACAAGAGATAAAAAGAAAGATCTGATATCTTAGTGGGCACCAAATCGGCAAGTGCTATTATTCAAAAAAGTCTTTAATAGTATAGAAACTCTCCTGGATTAACCATTTTCGCAAGGCACAACAGAACCTTTTATATGGCAGGTCAGTCATTCGTTTGGGAAAAGAGTTATATATTAGAGGTGCCATATAAGCACAGTTTTTTTTAAACAGTTCTAGCTTAGGCGCAGGCATTTTTAATGGCACGTGGTTAATTTTTCGTTTAAATATATTGTCGTTAGCGGTGAAGAGATGACTGTGGTATTTAACAAATTTAGCTGTTTCCTAGATGTATATGCAGGGAATAGTTAGTAGATTATTTGATTTAACCTCACAATCAGTAATCGCGTTTACAACAGCTAGACCAATCAGGCAGTACACTATTAGATTTATTTGCTAATACTCTAATAGACAGAAGTTCTGAGCCGGAGTCTATTATTTACGGACTATTGATATTAATCTTTCAATATTTACATATGTGGCGTAATCGTGCCTTAATTTTTTTTCTTTCCTAATGGCACATAACATCTCGTCAACTAGGTAGCTCAGATGGTTAGCGCTTGCTGTAAAATTCACAGTACGTGAGCAATCCGGGCTCGATCCCTGCCGGCACCAATAAAATTGTTAGTTACAATTTTAAGTGTTGATTTACCACGTTCTCAGCGGTGAAGGTAAACATTACGAGGAAACCGGCATGTCTGAGAAATTAAAAAAAAATATTTCCAAGAAATGTGAAGTTCGCCAACACGTATTGGGGCAGCGCGGCGGCGGCGGACACACTTCCTTGCCCTAAAACCCCCTCACATATGAAAGGAGCCCTGTGCCCAGCAGTGGAACGTATATAGGGTGTAACTTCAACTATCTTTAAGGGGCTACTCTTCGACAATATTGGAAAAAAGTACCACCATGTCTGGTCAATACGGAGCCGCTGTTACGGTACTTAGATTCACGGTTTTTCGTCAGCAGCACTTTTTTCGTTGATGGACTGATGGTGTGAGGTGAAGTTAACATCGACAACGACTTGGCACGGTATTCGCGAGCGGAGATTTGGCGAGGAGGTCCGTAGCCACTTTCTGTAAATACGTAATTAGGAGTAGATTAATGAGTGGGAGAGAACAAACCGACTCGAAGACGACGTCGTCAATGTGTTTATTACACCTCCACACCCCCTTTGATAATGGTGTTCCTACACTGGATGCTTAGTAATATAACCCCCGAGCAGGACGCTGACCCAAAGTTGTCTCGAGTTATGGTGATAGGACTGCGAGGGTGCTGCACTGGAATGTGCTACTAAGCAAGCAAAGCGATGGAGAAGCCCTGGCTACATTCCAATCGGTGATCTCATCGGGATCTCAATCGGGAACCCCTTCTCTACGCTGATGGTTATCACTGTGGGGTGTTACGCGGTAGAAGTCCAACCTTAAGACTTTCCCGTTGCCCCGCAGCTAATACGTGGTAGAGCCATGGCGCAGTTATATCTACTATATAGTTGTAGCATAAATTGGTCGCCCCTCTTTCCCCAAGAGGGTTCGCTTTAGATACGGCTATAAGACCTTACCAGGTTAAAACCAGTCTCAGGTGGTGCTTAGTGGGTTATGCAGTTAGTGGGTTGTGGCTGCGTGGTATGCTTAGAGCATTCACCACCTCCCTTCCCCGCTTCCCGGAGGGTAGCCATTAACTTTTGCTTCTAGGCGCAAAAAAAATGAATAGGTCGGTTCGACCGGGGAAGGACCATGCTCTCACAGAATACCAGCGTAAAATAGTGGATTATTGCTGCTGTGTTACGTATGGTGAGTGTAGAGAATCGGAGACCGGAGACTAGAAATCAGGCATTCCATCTTGGTCGTCACGGGTGACAACGCATCTGCATTTTGATTCGTAATAGAGGGTAGATGTAGATGCATAAGTGCCACAGCAACCACTTACCATCAGATGGACTCTGTGCTCATTTGTCACCCTATCCTATAAAAAAGGTATCCAGACAGATTTGCCTACATCATAAAAAGTAGTATAACGATATTCGAAGACTTTTAATTTTAATAAAGGACAACGTTTTGCTAAAAACAAAAGTAACTTTACGCTCATTACCATTTAATAAAGCACGTACGCATACTGCTATATTTCAAAACGAATATGGATTACGAAATCAAAATAACGGTAAAGCTAACCACAGAATAGTAAAACCACTGCATTTTAACATTAAACAATATCTCGATTAAAAATACTTTTACGGATTTTATACATTATCATATAGCAGGTGGTAGTACCCAGCCTCCTTCTCTATTGAAATTATAGTATAATATCGGGAAGTCTGCAGTTTGCGATCATATTCTAGATGGCCCCAACCATTACATCAGATTTGATAGACCACAAATCCTCGCGAAAGAACATCGATTCCTACCAAGGATGATACGTGAGGCTATTGAAATTAAAAAACATCCTAATTTCAATAGAGAAGGAGGCTGGGTACTACCACCTGCTTGGGATCCTATAATTAATAAAATTAAAACTAAACCCAAACATACCACTGCAAGACTTCAAAATACAGTTAGTTCATTCTGCGTAGATCGGACCAAAGACTATACCTAATTAAAAAGCTGAAGGTACTCCGGGTTAACTTTGACATCGGGACGTCAGTCACCTCAGTCCCCCGTAACCATGGGTGCTGGAAAGCACCCGAAACGTCGGGTATTAAAATTAATATAAATAAAACACGATAAAATCCGTAAAAGTAGTTTTAATCAATGTATAGTGTTCGCGTAAATATAAGAAATCATTATTAAACAATATCCATTAAAGCATCAACAAGACGTAAGAAGTTTAACTTAATAATAAATTTCTATGCTAGTTAAAATAAGATGAACATATAACAATAAAACAACAAAATTCATTGGACTAAAATGTTACCAGAAAACTTTGTATTTCTTTTTAAATTGCACATCGAAATGACATGCCGGCTATTCTGGAGACCGGCTATATAGAAAACATAACCTCAAAATACTCGTCTATTGTCCGCCGTGTAAAAAATGCAGGCATGGTGTGAGCCTCGGAACGCGGGTGCCGACTCAAGCCGGAGCCCGAAGCCAGTCACAGTTCCACCGCGGCGCAGTCCCCTCGCTCCGTCGCGCGACCGGTTTCAACTCACTCAACGTTACCCGATAACTTATCAACAAATAATTGCATGAAGTCATCGATTAAATTAAGTGCCGCTGCGATATAGAGCTCCTTAACGACTCTCAGCAACGTTTACAATCATAAACTCATAAAACAAATGTTCCCATACCCAGGATTAACAGTAAACTTGCGGTGTTGCTTGGATATTAAAGTTTGACAGTGAACTCTACAAGTGTCCGTGAAAAGTTTTGTGCGATCCGATTGGCCAATTTTGTTTCGTTTTTCAATTGTGCCAAAAGTTTCCAGGATGAATGGAACTCCAACTAGAAGGCCTAAGAGCGCTTTTTCTGAGATGGTATGTTTTTTTAATAAATCCTAACTTAACTGACTTAACTAACATTGACTGGTATAATTTAAAATAAAATTTTCTCATTATAAAGCCTATAATTTCATACCATTTGTAGTTGTATATGCACATGAGTTAGAAGAATGTTAAAAATAAATTCAGTGACCACTATTTATTATCGGATATACAAAATAGAACCAACCAACAACATACTTGACGGAGAGAGCGGTGGTGATTTCACTGAGTGCAATGTATCAGTTAAGTATTTGCAACTATAAACATCTTTACTTACAGCTATTGAAGTAGACCAATAGTGACGTGCGCTTATTGTTCTATCAGGAGGTCTTTTACCGTCACCTATTGATAAGCGAAGATCAGCATAATTAAGCCAAGAAACTATCATTGTGTCTATCATCTCAGCGGCAGCGAGATTACGACATATGTGAATTTTATTGAGAAAAATATATGAAACTTAGAATATTTTTTCTTCTAAAACAATTCCTGATATCATAATCAAGAATGACGCACATTTACATATGTCTTCAAATAACATTGTTAAAGGTAAATAAAAACGTAACACATTATGTCTATGATTATTCAAACATGTGGTTCGCTTTGAATTTATATATTTAGTATGTTTTGATTAACTAACGCCGTCACCCTATTTTGGGCTTAATGCCCAGCAAGATTATTTCTTTTTACCTCTGATTTGAATCGGGTTCCATATCACAATAATTCTTATCAGTACCGGTAGCATATCTATAAAACATTGAAGTATCTTTTGATTAAAAGCAAATATACACTTTATGCTATTATTTCACATTTCTACTTCACCTTTTACTACTATTTATTGTATTTTCTAACCAGTAAGGTTTTTATAGAACTAATTATTTATGTTACACAGTGCTTTATCAAATTTTTTGTTTTCATTATGTCTGGAGCAAAAAAATCTACAATAACCTAAAACAAACAATAATAGTAATTTTTTCATAAATAGCTTACAAAAATATCTACAACATTAAAAATACAGGTCGACTAATATTTTATACAAATTGCAAATACTGAAATCTTAATTCTATATTAAATTCAATCAAAACACATGAATCAGCTTCAAAACAAACGGCGCCATAATCTGCAATGTCGCATTTAACGTGTGGAAATATATAATATAATAATTGGTTATCCTGATTGGTATCGATAATATTATTAAATTTGAAATAACACTTTTCACTCAAGATATACCAACAATATAAGCTTGTTACTGTCGATAAATAGTTAGGTAAATTTCACAAAATTAATTGCCATTATTATATAAAATTATAAACTGAGAAGCTTTACCTACTTTTTACAACATTATTAAACTTCCCAAACTAAATCGAGACTTGAGAAATTTCAAAGAAACACAAGAACGAAGTACAGGTAAAAAGGGAATTAAGGATACTTCCTACATAAAATTAAAACCGCATTTCCAATCAGTAGTTATAAAATCGCAAGTGCAAACATAACTGGCATAATATTTAACAACAAAACATTCACTATTCATTTAAAAATGTTTTACTCCAATTAGTTACATCGCTGTTCAATGTACATTAATTAGGATCATCATCTCAAAGATAGATTTGGACGACAAACATTCCGTATTTCAAAGCAACAGTATAATTTTATCTCTTCTAAGGGCAAATAAATCAAGCCATAAAACTGTGAACTGTAAGTGGTTTGGTATTGCACCTGCTTTTTATTGAATCTGAGCCTGACACAGCGTCGATAGAGAAAACAATTTCGACTGATAATTAACTTGAGATCCATAGATAGATATATTGAAAAAATGTTTCTCGTTTAGATAAGTTAAACAAATAGTAACTTCTAAAGATGGAAATGATTTTTGATGTAGTTCCAAGTTTTTATAATTGCTTAATTCATATGCAGTACTTGGAAATATATTCGCAATTTATATTTTGTTTTGTTTTCATTGGGTTTCTATTTCAATTGTAGCGATTTGGATATTTGAGTACCACATTTGCCTCGAATATTTTACTCATTAAACTTGGATGATATTGATTTCCATGATGCCTATTACAAGTTAAGTTCAAAAGCAATTCTAAATAATCACTACTAAATTGGGTATGAACGGAACTAGAAACAAACTTCGATAGAAACAGTACAGTTCCTTTGTAAAAAATAAACTAGTTTGAAAACCAATGAATATAAAGTGCTTTGTCCGAAATTCAGCCGTAAATAAACAATTACACACTACTGTACCGAAATCATCACCTGCCGGCATGACCTTGACCTTGAAGAGGGGAGAGCCACGGTCTACAGAGAAGTCCCCACAGGTAATTTATTTACGTATCTTATCCAGAGACGACTTTGGTTTAGTGCTAAATGGTTTATAAGCATATTTTTTACTAAATTAAAACATTCGTTTGATTTTACTGGTACATGTTTACTACACCAATTCTGGTTATTCTCGAACTGGCAAGTAGCAACATTATATATATATATATATATATATATATATATATATATATATATATATATATATATATATATATAGCAACATTATATAGACCGAGCAAGTTGTTGTTTTATTATAGTTTATAGGTGATTTTCGGTTTAAAGTTTAATTTCCAGGTTTTTTAATTTCATGAAATTTAATACCAAAAAATTATGACCTAAGTCCATAAATACCATATTATTACATTACTATTATAACATTTTGTGATATTACCCTGCCCACAGCAACGTTTTTTGGAATATTGTTAGAATCTATATTAGTCGAAATTAATTTTCTTATTGGATGCGTGCAAAGTATATGATGGGGAGTCGACATTGACCGCAACGCACGCTATAGCAGAAATATATAATGCTAGCCTTACACTATCGTCCAACCGTCCAATTCAAAACGTTCGTCCGAACCTGAGGGATCTCGTTCAAAACAAATGCAGTGTTTTCGTGTACGGCGCACGCTTTTATTTCAATGTATGATTAGCATCCACTTTTGTCACACACACACAGTCGCATCACAATCACTCATTATTTTACTTTATATGTTTAAACATATACACAGACTCGTTATATGGTCCGAATGAATTTGATCAGATTCGGGCAAACATTTGGAGGTGCAACGTTTGGACGATCGTGTAGTATTAGCATAATTTTTTTGGATGCTCGTCTCAAAACCAGTTCGTTTTTATATGCATTGTGGACATTTCTATCATGAATATATCGATATATAATTAGTTTTAAGATTTTAGTTTTTAAATATTTATCGTATAATTTTAAATCCAGATCAATCTGATAATGAACGCGCCTCCTTTGTATTTTTGGTAGACTTGTCACAATTACCTTAGTATCATAAAATCTAAATCTATGCGCCTTTTCCGTAGTGTTTCAGTACATGTTAGCATATTTACTACATCTAAACATGATAAAATGTATCAAAAATACACTTATAATTACATGATCACGACATAAACAAGATAAAATGTACCAAAAATACACTTGTAGTTAGATGATCTCTAGCTAGCTAGCTAGAGTAGCTATTGTCTTTCTTTGCGTCAAACATAAAGGTGAAGTATTTTGGCAAAATTTATTTTTAAAAAGTTTCAACAACAAAAGCTTTAATTTTTGTTTTAAACACGGCTCTAATTAGGATACGGCGTCTCAGTTGTTTTTTTTTTTTTCATAAGCATCAAATATTAATTTAAATTAACTTTTTTGACTACAAAAAAGTACATGTTTTAAAATTAATGAATGTGTCATTATAGAAAATGAAAAAGGAATAAATAAAACTAACGCACAATTCTTCATGGATGAAAAAATCTTTGTGAATATGTACCTAAACAGCAATCATTGTTAACGAATTTTTTACGCGTTTTTCAAGAAAAAATACTTGATTAAATTTTAATTTGAACATGCTTGTACAAAAATAAAAACGATAAATATTTATTTTTCACGATATATCAAAAATCAGCTATCTGAAATTAGCTTAAAGAACACGAATGATTTCGATTTCAAATAATGCCTCGGGGTGAAGCTTAGTCCCCCACTAGATGGAGTAGACGAGTCGATGGTCGAAGTCATTTTTTGCTTTTACCACTGGTTCGGAAAAAACCTTTATCCGGAGAAAATTAAATTTACTATAAAAATACAGGTTTTTGTACAACTACTTACGAAACTTATATAAGAAAACAACTACTACCTCATTCCCAAGAGTTATTATCAAATAAATATGGTTCAGGGCCGTGTTTTATGTTATTCGATTCACCCATTCTTTGTCGCATTTTTCACCTTTCAAAGTTTTCAACCAACTGTCCATAAACAGCCTAAACAGCCACGGGAATGCTACACAGCCCTTTGATGCCAAACCAATTATTCCTTGCGGGAAGCTTTGCAGTGGGTCATCGTGGTCTACTACAAGGTCTGTAGAGCCCTCCAGGTTTCGGATGTCAATTAATTCCCCATAACCCGAATGTTATACACATACTATTAATACCATAACCGTTACTTCACTTCTTTACGTGTTGAGATATATACGTGTTTTCACGGCGGACCCGGTCGCCCGTCTGGCGATTAAGCAGTAAGGAGGCGAAACCCTGTGGTGGTCCTGCGGCCTGTTGTAAGCACAATCGAACATGCAGCACGACATACGGGCTACAAATTCTTCTATAGATTCTATCTCGGAGTCTCGAGCGATGACGTCATTCCGGGCATAGCAACCAGCTCTCACTGCTGTGTGTAGGGCCATATTCTACTGAGCCTGCAGACACCATCACCGAAGACCATTGGGTCTTTTTGATGAATGGGTATCACGCTTCTTGACATTGATGTACAACCACCACTGATCAAGTTATAATAGCAAGTTCAGCAGTTTCTGCATATTTGCAGTGGCTAAGAGAACAAATCTTGAAGAAGTAAGGTATGCGTTGCCGTCAACAACACACAACAAAAATATCCCGTAATATACCAATTTTAAAAATAACTGCATTAGATAACACTATATCTGTAAATATAATCTACGCATCATAGGGTTTAACGGGAGACACCTGATAGATTCACATTATACACACATTGTATATCAGTAAAATCAGCCATAGCGTATAAAAATAAAGTTTACAGCCTATATATGTCCCACGGCTGGGCAGAGGCCTCCCCTCATTTCTGAGAGGGTTTTAGGGTAAGGAAGTGTCCACCGCGCTGGCCCAATGCGTGTTGTCGAACTTCGCATGTCTTCGAAATATTGTTTTCTTATTTCTCAGACACACAATTTCCTCACGATGCTTTTCTTCACCGCCGAGCACATGATTAATCAGCACTTAAAATTGCAATTAACAATGTCATTGGTGCCGGCGGGGATCGAACCCGATTTACTCGCGTATTGTAAAATTTACAGAAAGCGCTAACCAACTGAGCTACCGCGGACATAGCATATGTTTTAAGCAAGCTGATATATAAATAAGCTACACGCATTTATCATAATTTATGATTATCCTAACCACAGTACTAGGTCATCGTAATAAAATTATTGTATTCTCATCGGTTCTTAATACATCTGTAAAATTTCAGATGATGCAGACGACTAGGAGTGGGTGAAAACTTATTAAAAAATTATATTTTTACTGGAAGGTAATCACCCTTTTATCTATTTCTAGTGCAAAACAGCAGAGCTTTCACCTGATGGTAAGTGGATGCTGTGACCCATAGACAATCAAAATGCAGATGCGTTGTCATCCGTGAGGACTAAGATGGAATGCCTCGTTTCCAGTAAAAGGGTCTCCGGTTCCACTAATCATATGACACACAGCAGAATTTAGCTTCTATGTTACGCTGGTATTGTGTAAGAGTGTAGTTCTGCCCAGGTTGAGCCGACCCATCCGTGCTACAACTATAGTACAGCTGAAGCGTGGCTCTATCACGTAAAATGTGCCATTGTTTTGGAGGATATAGAGAGCCACTAATAAGTACAAGGTGTGAGGCATTGCATCGTACTCCTTAGAGGTTACAACGCATCAATAGCTTTGCTTGTAATTGGCTGTAGATGTCCAGAAACTGCAGTAGCCTTTTATAATCAGGTGGAATATACATGTTGTTGTTTTCAGTTTCATTCTATAAAAATAAATCATAAATACATGCAACTAAAGTTAATAAAGCGTTTTAAAAACACTTAAACTTACCCTAAACAGCACAATAATAACCATTTTAACCTATTGCATTATATTATAAAAGCATATAGGATAAAACTAAAACAAAGGAATAACATTCAGGTTGAAAGGGTCATCGAACTTATATCGTCTGTTTTACTTGTATTAATTACTCTTGAGTAGTGTTTCAATTTTTAATCAGATCTTGAATATAAAATACAAGAAATTGACATTGACATGGCCTTCACAATACGCAAATACATAACGATTGTATCAAATACATATGATAATCTCACAATAAAACAAATGATCGTTACCGTATTACTTCTAAATATGTTTTATATTTAAGTGTACATGCAATGTTATAAAAATTTAAAATTATCTATACAAATAAATAAAATCAAAATATCTGTTTGTAATGTCAAAATAACAGCTTTTTACTAAATGCATATAAAAATATATATGGTACTTATAACAAAAACACGATTTTTTAAATTTTTGTATGTCTGCTTGTCTGTCTGTTTGTTCCCGCTAATCCCCAAAACGGCTGGACCGATTTTGACGAAATTTTCACTGGCAGATAGCTGATGGTGATAAGAAGTAACTTAGGTTACTTTTATTTTAGAAAAAAAAAATATGATTTCACGCAAAAAAAATTAAAACCCTAAGTTACACGTGGGCGAATTCGCAGGAAGCAACTAGTTTTTAAATAAGTTCTGCTGTGTTTCTTGCTTGTTATTTTCTGCAAAGAGACTTTTCAGCGATTGATTAAACGATTGATTACTACAGTATTTATTAAGACTTTTAATAAGTATTACGAGTACATGTGACCCGAGTATAAATAAAAAATAAATAAACGATGAAACGACTCAAAAACATTTATCATCTTCTTCTAAGCCGAAAGAATCTACTATAGTAAAACAAGGAAATACATACTTCAAAGATATGGAGATCTCGTCGCCTTGGTAAAATAATCATTTTGTGAACCTTGTTGTTTTGTTGACGTATTCTTATTTTCTTATAGCATTGAGTGACAACCCAGCACATAATCCATTTGATGGTAAGTGGATGCTGTGGCCTATAGACATCCACATTTACCCTCAATTAAGAATCAAAATGCAAATGCGTTGTCACCCCTGAGGACTAAGATCGAATGCCTCGATCTCAGTAAAAAGGTTCTCCGGTTCTCTACACTCACCATACGAAACACAGCAGCGTTACGCTGCTAATTTACGCTGGTATCCTGTGAGAGCGTGGTCTTGCCCCGGTCGAGCCGCCCCATTCGTGCTACAACTATAATATAGCTACAGCGTGGCTCTACCACGTACAATATCTAGTACCAAATCGCCAATCTGCCTGAAAATCGTAGCGATAATCATAACTTAAACGAAAGAATAATAAAAGGCGCGTGAATCGCAGTGAGCTATTTTCTGCTTAATAATGATGATTGCTAAAGATTTACGATTAGCACTAATACCTTATAGTGGCGGTGTCAGAATATCTACTACTCAATATCGTCCCGTGGGTCGATACCTTACGATTAAGCAGCGACAGAGAACAGCAAGCCAAGAGATGGGCAGCAGAGTCTTCGTAACAACAACTCGAAAATAGAAACTGTGGCTACCAACCGTTTTCCAAATGTGCCCGCCTGCAAAATGGAAATTATGGCACGTTTATTTAATATAGAGGATAAGATAGATTAAACTGTAACCACATAAAAAAAGCCGTGGTAGCTCAGTGGTTAACGCTCGCTGTAAATATAACAGAACGCGAGTAACCCGGGTTCAGTAAATCGGGGCCAATTTTGGAATTTGATAACAATAATTAGTTTACTAAATTGATCAATAAGTTTTTGGAATCAGATGAACATACATAACATAAACACTCACGCCTGTCACCCAAAGGGGTAGGCAGAGACTACAGACTTCCATTTGTCACAATCCTGACAGACCTCTTTCGCCTCCTTCACATCCATATACCTGCGCATACATGCTAGTCGGATAAGGGGAATCAGACAACTTTTACATTAATGTATAGGAATTAGGAATGTACTCTTTTTTGTTGAGATCTTAATTTCATAAGTAATAATTACCACAATTTTTTTAAAGACTGCCTTTAATTTCTGTTCGTTGTGAACATTTGGCGGGAATTTTATTCGTGAGCAAATGGAGAAAATCTTTTTTCGTGCGGTTATTAAATATTTCTGCTTGAACAAATTTTCTACGAAAAGTGGTATTGAAAATTTGCAGTCCTCTTAGAAGACGATATTTCATCTTATTCTAAAAAAGCTTATATTTTGTAATAAATTTAAAAAAAAATGTAACGAAGAATACTATATTTAAGTAAGAAATACATTTGAGCTAACATTTTTAATAATGATCGTTGTAAAAATATTAGGTCACTAACTTTTCAATACAAGGCTACTATTAACTTAACATATATATGTGTTAACGTACACCAGGGTGCCGAAAACCACTCATGGGAATGTGTGTCTAATTAACTGGAAAAACTGACCTGCCCTGTATATCCAAGTTGAAAAATATAGGGTGGCATTTAATACTTTTAAAAGTTTTGTTATATAACCTATCAACATTTTTGGAACACATGTAAGAACATTTTGGCGTTCGAGATCAATATAATAGAGATATGCTACATTATACATCAGCATAAATGAGTCTGTTCGAGCAGGAATGGAACAAGCTCTTATAGCATACCAGCATAAAGTTATGACTATTTTGCTGTTGTATTTAGTATGGTAAATTTGTTAAATATTACTTAGTCCTCAGGTCAAATCATTTTCATTTTGTTTGTTTCTTAAACAAGGATAGACGTAACTGTTTACAATATTCGTTTAAGGTTGACAAGATAGCTGTTTGCTCTTAAGGCAGGTCATATTAAATTTAAAAAAAAACACCTGTAAAAATTATTTTAAAAATAATTGTTAAAAATACAAAATTATATACGGTCTTTCTTTGTAAGATATTAAGATAGTCACACCAGTCGCAGAAGTGACCATCATTTGAGTGTTCTAAGGCGTAGACTATGTTCAGTTAAACGCAGAGTAAATGGGTTAACGATAGTTCAAAGATAGTAGTTCTGAAGGCAGTGGCCGTAACTATTGCAAGCTTTTCTCGTTGCAAAGAAAAACCAAAAATAAAAGCATCTCCAGTTTCCATCCTCATATGAAAGTCTACAGCACACAGATGTTGATTAAGAGATCTATGTATCCTCAATACTGCTAATTGTGTAACTATTTGTCTTCGATTATAAATAAAAATGCAAATTCGTTGTCCTATTGATGGCTAAGATTGGAAACATACCGAAATAAACCAGAAGCGTTGTAGAATATCCGTTGCAGAATATGATAATTTTGTCATCAGCTTGTAGCCTTCAACACACAATATGTAATCCTTTGAGAATAGCCCACGTCTCCGCAATAACACGCTCTCAACAAATTTGCAAATATGAATATATACGAAATACAGAATCAGAGAAGCGACACGTGTCCCCACACGAAACATGAGTGAATTGGATAAAACCGTTTGTTAAATTGATGTGAATAATATCGGTTGGCGCGAGATCGTCACGTGTTAACAATTCAATTAGGTGTTTAAAGATTGTTCTGGTTCCGATTTCTGTACGTTGTATTTATTATATTTTGCTATATTACGTAATTTAACTTAATAATTAATTAATATAAGGCACTCCGCACGTGTTGTGAGGTACCAAGAGAAATGAATTGAGAACGTTCTCCACGTGGGCTATTTTCTGAAAATTTTGAATGTCATTGAAATAGTGAGACAAATGCCTTTATAATCAAAATATATTCGACAGAAGAGAATGACCTTGGTAAATATTTTTAGCGCATAATAATCCAAATTGACGTATGGAAACAGTGTCTGATGTCCGATAAGCCAAGCCAAGACGATCAGGCTGAATTTTTCTTTTAAAACTAAAAGGGACTAAATTACCAATACTCTAGCAGCACTGCTAGTACTAAGACTTACTAAGTAAACTCAAAACGAATAGGAGACTGCTTAAATTATTATAAAATGTGGTCTGATATAAAGATGGTCTTAATAAAGTACATTGAATACAGTATTGGGTTCAAGAATTAGATTGTGAGTTAATAATTGTGATACAACGGTAATCTTCTCACTCGCGGATATTACAATGTTTAACATTTGAATGTCTTATGCCACAAGACTCAAACACTGCTCAAATTTTAAGATGCCGTTAAGTCTCATGCTGTCTCTATCACTTTAAGTCAAAGTGACTGAGAACACCACGAGTGTTTGGCCATCATATAAGTAAAATTTTCTTAATTATTTTTTACGGTTTTAAATTGTAAGAATTGGAAGTGTCACCCAATATATTGAAATAAAAAAGAAGACTTCATTGTAGAAATATATGAAAATGAATACAGAGAAGGCTTAATATCAGCCGACCTTCAAATCTGGAATAAATGCCTTCTTAAGATCCGTTCAAATATACTTCAAACTTTGCGAAGTTATAAGAACTAATATGTACAAGTTTTGGACTTCATTCTCGTCCAAAGAATTTTAAACGTTTCCTTTTTTACTCGAAATACTATCATCATATCAGTTTTTATGTCGGTATTTTGATATGCTATGAGTTTTTGTGATCGTGTAATACTATCATATCAATTTATGTTTGTTTGTAAGTATTTTATGCGCTGCCATACCATTTATCAGATTGTGATCAAACATTGTCAACTTATCGCTTGCACTTGCGCGAAGATACAATAGCATAGTACAATTAACTTACAGTAGGTGCAGCGCGTATCGTACCGACTAATTTATTTGAAAGTTATGATCATTAACTTCAATGAAGGTATTATCATTTCTAATTAAACAATATAACTCTTTCAAATTTAAAACGATACTACCATAATTATTTCTTCTGCGGCTGCAACACTCCCGGTACCAGCTAGTAAGTAGTAAAAAGCTGTTGATTTTTTGTATAACTCAATGTGAAAACCAGCCAAATGCGAGTCGGAGTTCACTCTAGGAAGACTTCATACATATTGTGAGCAATTAACTTTTGTACAACTATAATACATTTCCTTTCAAGCAAGACTATTGCAAAAACCCGTGATAGAAAAACCCAAAAAATTATATACAGAAATGAATACAATAAATAATAATCGATGTTTATATATAAAATCAAATAATAATCGATATCTATAGTACATAATATACAGAAATTTCAAATTTCTAACGAGTAAAGTTTTGAATAGACAAAACGGTTAAATGACAAATTTAAACACCTTTTCTTAATTTGAAAATAAAAAAATAATTAAAATTCGTTTTTATTGAGTTTATTAAATTTATTTAAATAACTCAGTATCTGATTTAGGCTCAATATTACGAAATAGGTTTAGAGTTAGCTTGGAAATTATTTTATTCTCTTTAATTTTTTAAAGCCTGCTTTACTTTTTTATAAAGAATTAGTTTCTAACGCTTTGAAGTAGGCTCAGAAATAGCACAAGCTTAAGGTACTAGAATGTTGTATATCTTAATATATATAAATTAAGTGTCACGTTGTTTGTCCGCGATGGACTCCTAAACTGCTTAACCGATTTTAGTCAAATTCGCACACCTTGTGCACTTTGGTCCAACTTGAGAGATAGGATAGTTTTTGCTCATGAGTGACCCACATTTTTTTGTAAATTTAAGGATTTTTAATAGACATGCCAAAGGGTCGTCGAAAAGGGCAGAACAAAGTCTGGCTGGAAAACTAGTATAATATATAATGTAAAAAATATATAAAAATACATAATAGTTATAATAAAAAGGTTAGTTTTCCACACTTAGGGGTGAATATTTTCTCCAATTTTTTAAAGACCCCCCTAGAAGTATAAATTATATAATCGACTAAGAATGTTTCACAAAAGTCGAATTGTGTAACTCTCGAACTCGGCCAAAAAGAACTTTGCCACATTCTTCGCAAAATTCGCAATTTACTGTCAAAGTTCGTACCTACTTCACATTTTAGTTGACATAGTATTTTCTACGGGACTTCTCTATTAAAACAGACTCTAGTTCAAACCTTAAACTATTGATAAACTCTTAAATCTTTATTAGAAAACACGTAACCCCTACATTAGCTATAGTGGTGGTTGGGCGGGTAGGACCACGTTCTCACAGAATACCAGCGTAAAACATTTCGTATGATAAGTGTAGAGAACCGGAGGCCCTTTTTACTAGAAACGAGGCCTTCCATGTGGCATTGTACTCCCAGACGGGTGAACGGATTTCGATATAGTTTGTTTTTTTTTTTGCGTTTTTTGTTTTTATTTTTTCTTGATCGAGAGTGTCCTTCGCTATGATTCAGGAAAATCTTTTCAGCTGTTTGAAGAACATCGGTGCTTACTGTTTCTGGGTTTTTTTTAATTTTTGAATTTAAGTTATAACCGGCTGAAATTTAGAACTTCCAAAAAAGTCCCGGATACGGGCAAATATAATCAAAAAACATTCCTAACATAACAGATACATAAACCAAAACTTAATTAAACGTAATTACCACGCTACAGTTAATTCCACGATGAGGTACGAGTTTAAACCAAAAAATGCGTGCGTGCGTGCTTGCGTGCGTGCGTGCGTGCGTGCGTGCATGCGTGTGTGTGTATGTGTGTGTTTAATGATTATTGAAGAGTATTTATAAATTTCAATTTTAATTTCATAAGACAACAAACAGGTCAGGTCAAATAGCATAGTGTTTCATATAAATAATCCATTAAAAACAAAATATTATACTTGGTATACCAAATAAGGGGAACAATCGTATGTTTAGCCTAAATCAATACTCTCGGCAGACGGCAGATGCACATTCAAGCAAACCAACGGAGTGTTAACGCCAAGAAAAATAACAGCTAGATTTCTAAAAGGTGTGGAAAATTTCTCCTTATTTAGTAATAAGAGTAACTTTGTTTACAGCTCCTTTTCACAGAACTAAATCACGGAATCAATATTCTAGATACCTACTCGAGCAAAAAATAGTCGTTTGGCCTTTTTATTTTAACTTTCTGTTATTCTTGAAAAGGTAATTTAGCAGAAAAAACTCGTTTTGTCTTCATCCGACTTCATGTTTCTTTTTGTTTATGCACTTAGATAACGATAAAGATAGAAACTTAGATAGCTCCGTAGTGCAGTGACATTGGAATGTGTTGTGGCACTGAGGGCCGCGATTTCGAATTCCGCTCGGAACAGGTGTTTGTATGGCCTACAAATAATTGTTTGTAGGCCATACAAACACCTGTTCACGTCACAAGAAAGATCCTAATGTGGCGGCAGCGTTTTTAAAAAAAAATATACTTTAAAAGAAAAGTTTCAAAGTCGATTTTAATTTGATAAGCTGATACGGGCTATAAGGAAGAAACGTGACCATGTATCTAAGATACGAGAGTTGGATATAAAATTAATTAAAACTTAGCAAGAACTAGAAACACGTCGGTAGTACTAGAAAAGAATGACAAATCAAATTGAGGCTGCAGAAGTAAATGGCACAGTCGGTAAGGGGCACCCTAGCAACACGCGTAAGAGGTTATGTATGTATGTAAAATTTAGTACATATATATTATGATATATGTATGATTTTGTAATACTTCCATCTCTCGCGGAAACAGAAGTTGGAACTGTGTAAGCATAATCATTTTTTTGCGCCCCAAGCAAATATGGGCAACCCTCCGGAAAGCGGGGGAGGAAGGCGGTGAATGCTCATAGCATACCACGCAGCCGACTGCATGGTTATATGGAGACTTTTACCCACTAAACACCGCCTTTATGGATTGACTTACCGGTCTGACGAGAGATCTCTAAGCCGTATACGAACGCGACCCTCCTTAGCAGAAAGGAGGGCGCAGGCAATCATCCCATTTTTATTCTTATATAGTAGAAGGGTGACAATTAAACACACAGCCCACCTGGTGGTAAGTGGTTGCTGTGGCCCATAGACATCAATATCTATCCTCGATTACGAATCAAAATGCAAATGTGTTGTCACCCGTGAGGACTAAGTTAAAAAGTTTCCGGTTCTCTCCACTCACCATCCGAAACAGAGCAGGTTTAAGCTATACTACTAATATTACTGCAGTATGGTTCTACAACGTAAAAAGAATCTATAAAAATTTTACAAAAATGACGTAAATATGTATTGAAATTGACTTTATATGGGAAAAAAAATTAACGGTTCTTAGAATTATTACCACAAGATTTAGGCTCATGTCGAAGGTTTTTTTTGTCATTATACCTAGTACCTACGTTTACTACATATACAGATGCTTAAATTTATTTTTATAGTGATGATAATGATGATGATGATGATGATAATGAACTTGATTTAGGTTGTGCATGATTATTTTAATAATAAATAACTTTAAGCTACAATTCCTTGTTTTATTTCACACTAAGCCCTTTCACAAAAAATATTTCGACTCGCATGTATTCTACTAAATAGTCTGACTGACCGAATATAAATATTCGCGAGGCGAAATCTTTATTGTGAGAGGGATTTTACTATCGTATTAATAATTTATTATTAATTCAATAGATAAGAAATTATTCAAAATTCCAAATCCATACAGCATAAACATGCAACTAGCGATTGCAAATTCTATGAGAATAATAATCGAATAGATTCATTAACGATTATACACCACCCATCCCTACAGTCAAAATTAGCTATTTAAGCTGTCAAAACTATCAAGCTAATTTCCACAGAGTATACGTTACCTCTCAGTTCACATACTGAGTACAATGTACGTTCAGAGATATAAGTAAAACAGAGAGCAGTAAGTTGCAACAATTTAATCAATTTTTGCAACTTTGAGAGGCCTTTGACAGTGATTACTGCACGTATCCCGATAACATAAGTTAGAATATAAAAAGTGTGTGAATATAAAAGAACATAAAACATAAAAATACTGTAACTTAAGTTAATTCTTTCAACATAGTTCAATATACTTTGACACTAGCAACACAGATTCGTGACGCAACCGTGAGTAATGCTTCATCAGAATCGAGTTTTAGTGCAGCAGGGGGTTGCCATAAAAAAGGCACACTCGAACACTTTTGTAATGTAAATTGGACGACATTATTAAGCGGTGAAGCCAGTACGAAGGCTGCATTACCACAATCGGAATGCAGTCTCTGAATCACATACGACGCTTGCAGGGTTACCAGTAATATATATGTATGGAGGAAGTGACCGGCAGAGGCAAATAGTATTAGTTTTTTTTTTTTTGGTAAATTATTAAATTTATTTAGATGATCCAATGATCAAATATTTTTTTTTTCATTGTATGATATACATTTAAACTTAGAATATCTGCAAATGAGAGTTTGACTATGACGACAAAAATTCTCATTTACATACATTGTGGACTAAATTTTTAAACTTATAAGTATATATTCTCAAATAGAGAACATATACATAAATATAATGATTATATTATTGTCCTTCAGACCTTATACATGACAAAAAGAACACCGATTCCCACCTAGAATGATTTGCGAGGTTGTTCTAATTAAAAACCATACTAATTTCAACAGAGAAGATGGTTGTGTGCTTCTACCTCCATCACATCCATTAATCATATTAAAGGTCACTGGTGAACACATGCCTTCTCCAAAGATACCCTTAAAGGCAGACTTTTACCATAGTTGCCACGGCTGGCAACCGCTGTTTTTTAATATTTTGCGTTGTTATCAGGAAGATACTGCAGCTCATCTTTTCAGTTTCCCTCTGTTGCTTCTTACGATACCACGGGACGCTATGGAATACTGGACCGCTACTACATGGTTTACATCTGCTTTGGATCCCATAGATAATAAAGCTAAATCCAAACTCAAACATACTACTGCTGACTTCAAGATACTAAATCTCGTTCCGCGTAGATCAAACAAACAATTAGGTTGGCCACATACATTCGGAATTCCGATTCAAGAACGTTTTCCGTTCGAAATTTTGCGAGCATAACGGGATTCCGAATGTGTGTGGCCGACCAGTTCGGAATCCCGAAACGGAATTCCGTATATATGAAAGGTCAAGAATTTAAAAAAAAATTATGCGATAAAATCCATAAAAGGACAATGTCCAAAATCGCCCTGTGTAATAGAAACATCGGACATACAAGATAATTAATTATCTATTTTATTATATTTGTTGCAAATACATTTCTAACACGGACACCCGTTATGCTCACGGAATACTTTTATAGCTGCATGCCAAAATGAACATTAAAAAAGTATTCTATTCGACTTACGAGTATAACATTAATCGCTGCCATCTTCGCCAAACGTCATGTGGTGTATAAAAGTTACTAGGGACGCCCAATCGATTATAATCGATCTTTTGAATTTTCAATGAACAGTTGCATATTTTTTAACCTGAATCACATTTCGAATTTATTTCAAATAAAGTGTAAATAGAAACTATAATAAAAACAATCAACCACCATTTCTTTTTGTTATTTCCTAAAAGTATAATTTAAAAAACCTACTATGCCTAATCAATGAGGTCAAACTCGAAAATAAATAGGTAATTGAATAATTCTGAAGTGAACAAAATCTAATTATTTTATCGTGATCGGGTTTTCTAATGGTGGTTTAGAAAAGCATGTGGCTTACTTCTAACTAAACGATCACTTACGAGTTTATGATAATTAATATTTTTAATATAAAAATTACTATAAACAATAAATTGATAAACATTATATCGATAAAATTGTTCGAGAATAGACATTTACAGAACTAGTATAATTCGCCTATGTTATCATCACTGTTGTTCTAAAAATTAATTATTTTCATGTCTTGATGTTGGTAGAGTCGTTTGGCGCCATTTCATACATTTACTTTTACTAAGGGAGTTTGTATTCTCTTTGTTACGCATATGCAATGAAAAGTGTATTTTGTGCAAATTGCGGCTCTGTTAGTGGTTTTATGTTGTTGAAAGACGTTAAAATTGTTAAATATAACACAATATTATTTTTCAGTTTCTTAAAAATCACACCAAATGATAAAACCATAATAGTGGTAGTTCTATTATAACCTCAAAATATGATACTTTTTTGAAATATATCTTTTCTGCAGCTAGTCCGCTATAAAAATAAGATCATATAGGAATAACCTAATGATCGACAATACAACACACAATTTTCCAATGCTTTTGGTTCCAGGGCGAACAATGTATGGGCGCTGAGCAATGTCCTTTGTTTTATTCAATCGCTTCGATTTTTTTTTTGATTTGTGAATATTAGTTTTTAATTTTCGTCAAATTGAACTAGAATTATCTTTACTCATTGAAAGTATACTGGAAGAAGGAGTTATTATAATTCGTAGGAAATCAACGAACAAATCGAATCGATTAGAGCAAAGGAACGGATATTTGGAATCTAGGACAGATTTAGATTCAGCAAACAGAGGAATACGTTTGTATGGGCTAAACCCGGCCGGATATCCTCCCTGAGCTACAGTGACTCGTGATAAATGTACTATGTTTTGACTTAAGACCTGAGTAGTATTTAATCGATTTTAAATTATGGTTTGTAACATTAATAAACTTAAACCATTTTTCTTTGATTTGGTTACTTTTACTATCAGATACAAGGGGTAAAAAAAAGATCTTAATTTATTGCAAGTATTATAGAAATAACTTAAAGCTGAAGGTACTACAATGTAACTATGACATTGGGACGTCACACTCCCCGTGTACGATAATGTACCGTGACTTGACACTGGCAGAATTCTATTAAGAGAAGCCATAATTTATTAGAAGAAGAAGAAGATAATGTACCGATTTTGATTACTGTCATGTTCTTAGTGATGCTGACAAGATTGAGACAAATCGATTAACTTAAGAATCATCAAAATCGACCAACGCGTATGGCCCCTAGAGCTCCACAAAGAAACAAACATACATATATGATAAAATAGGCTGATTAACAAATTACCCTCCGCAGTCGGGTAAAAACAACATAAATCAAAAATTACAGATGTATAAACAAAATGGTTCAATTGACTTACTTTTCAATTCAGTCAGGTTATAATTAATTCGATGGGTCGCTTTTATTTGATAATTGAAAAATCGGGCCTTAGTCGTTTAAACTAATATTAAACTTACTGTCGTATATTTCAAACAATGAAACGCAATTAACGAAATGATCTAAATCACTCCAAAGTCGTCAAGACACAACACAGACAAGCCTTATAATGTTGTGTCTCTTTCGCCGTTCCCTATTTCCAAGAATTCTATCTGGCAACCCTGACCACGCCCACGCCGCGTAATCTGTTTAATAGTAATTTTGGAATTAAAACCGCAATAACGAATTAGGACAGACATTACGCGTTGGAATTGGACTAAGTTCTTCACAAAACGCCCTCTATTTATTCTTTATCTTTATGGCGAATTTAATTTATATATAAGGCTTCGAATCCTAGTCGGAGCCTATGTTTGACGGATCACGAAAGTCTTATGGATCTCATTACATAAATCAGATATTGATAGATTAGGATGACTGAGTTTTCTTTAATATACCATAAAGGTGACGATCGAGCACATAGTCCACCTGATGGTTAGT
Source organism: Parnassius apollo (assembly GCA_907164705.1). Taxonomy (NCBI): domain Eukaryota; kingdom Metazoa; phylum Arthropoda; class Insecta; order Lepidoptera; family Papilionidae; genus Parnassius; species Parnassius apollo. Next base: position 5,260,034 of record CAJQZP010000528.1, read on the forward strand.
GGATGTTGTGGCCCATAGACATCCACGCCTACCTTCAATTTGACCCTAAGGACCATGATGGAATGCCTCGTTTCAATAAAAAGGATGTCCGGGTTTCTAAAATCACCGTTTGAAACAGCAGCAATAAGCTGCTATTTTACGATGGTATTCTGTGACAGCGTAGTCATTCCCTGGTCGAGCCGACAAATTCGAGCTACAACCAATTATAACAAAGCTTCATAGTGGCTATATCAAGTTGGGTGTCCACGTTCTTTGTGTTGGGTGTGATCACGAATATAAAAAAATACGGACATAATGTTATACTGGAAATGTGTGAGGCACCCTCGGTCCCACAATTTTTTTAGATTTTATATAATATTATGTTACATTACGTGTAATATTACGCGCGCTACACTGTCGAACTCTTTGTTTCTTCAGCAATAAAACTTTACCGTGACGATATGCTAGGGAGTTTTGGTGGAAACTTAACCGCTGGCAGATTATTGCTCCTGTTTTATCGTATACATATTATAGTCAACCAAATCTAAGAAATACATTTTGACAGCTGTCAGACTTATTGCACCAAGCATGCCAATCAAAAAATGGGAAAGTATAATATTCGATTCTTCAAAAAATCGATATCGGTTATTTAGAGTTGGTAATAATTTACAGTTTAGTTTGAATAATACTAGAATAAATTAAAAACGGATAATTTAAAATATAACATATCAGTTTCTTCGTATTTGTTGTTACTGCTTATATCTAGAGGCATAGTTATAAAAATGAAATTTTGAAAATAGATTAAAAATACTTTTATTCAATCACTTTCAGTACAACTAGTTGAGTTGTCGTTGTTTAGATTAATTATTATTTGATTTTCATTAATGCAGTCAAAATTAATGTCTCTTTCAAAGTCATCCATAATCAATTTTTTTGTTTTTTCTCCCACTTTTGCCCAATCATCCTTTGTGACATCGGTATATACGCTTCAACCAATATAGAAGAAACAATTCAATAAGTTAAAACCGAGTCATAATATTAAATAAGGAGACAAACACAAAATCACGCATAGGTAGCTCACGAAACGGCGGGAGACTGAAATAACGTAGTGGTTTTTTCAACGCGGCCTTGTATGAGTTTCCTTTGCCTACACAAATTTACGTTGACAAAGTAAAAAATAGACTTGTTTTATTCATGATTTAGGTAATTTAAGGAATTTGAAAAATAAAGATTTAATTAAACAAATAATACATTTAAAAAAATAATTATTCGATTATTTGAATATTTTTATCGATTATTTTAATATTTTTGCCGATTATTCGCATAACAATGAATTTTAATCATCCAAACACTACGGTAGGGCACATAGCGATATATTAATGAAAAGGACGTCAAGTAAAAAAGTTGATACTGGTTATTTTTTTAATATTTGGCTTTGTTCGATAGATTAGAATTTAAATTAGTAATAAAAAACTATACACGTTGTAATGAAGTATAGATAACTTCGTAATTCTTCGGGTTTACGTAAAAGGTTATTTTAAATCGTGTGAGTACGCTTGTGCAAAGTTAATGCGGAATAATTAATGTGGAACGTCAAAAGGTATTTCTTAGATTTGTTTGACTATAATTTGAAGTAGATTTTATACGTGAAAGTGATGCGATTTTGTGTATTAAGTATCTGCTCACGTGAACCATTAGAGTATACGAATAAATAAGTGCTCCGATGTTAATGTAAACCTCAATTTAAATTATCAGTTTAGGTGCCTTAATAAAATGAGATAATGTCCGCTGGGTTAAGCATTCGTCACAATCTTCTAAGAACTTTGCAATGTGACGCATCAGCGTATTGTGAAGTTTTCAACCGACTTCCAAAAGGAGGAGGTACTCAATTTGACTGTATTTTTTTAATGATAATTCTTTTCTTATTTAAAAGCTGGTGCTTCTCGTGTGGTCCCATATAAATCTGATCAAGATCTGATCAGTAATTTTTGAGTTATCCTTAATTAATAATACGTATTTAGTTGTATTCGACTATGAGATTATGTGTCTCGTTGCAGTGAAAATTTTAGAGCACTTTTTTTTAAAGTTGGTACCTAATTAGCACTTAAAAAGCCCCTATTGGCTTTTCCTAAATGCAAATTCCTGACTGCGTTGCTGGCAAGACAGAGCTCTATTGATGATGTTTTTATTTTATTTATATTGAATAAAAGATAAAGACTTTACTATGCTAAAACAATTTATATTGACTTTTTTGTCACTGCTATCGTAAGCAACTATCCCGAGCGCATGTAATTTTTGTGTAGATGTTTTTCAACGTTTGTATTCGTCACAATGACGTGTAACTGTCGAAGACTCGAACATTTTACTCTTAAATATTGATTGAGTTGTTTCGTTGTACCTGTGCTAAACGTTTTTTGACAGCCAACTTTACAATAGCACGCTTTATAGCATTTGCAATTTTTAATAATGCGTTAAATAATTAATAATAGCATTTTGAAAAACAAGTTACAAAAAACATCAAACAAATGACTTCTATTCATTAAAGACAAAAATATTTTTTATGTATTTTACAAATATTCAGTATTGCCAAAAACGAAATTCCAGCTTTTCCAAAGAGTTTCGTATTGCACTCTCATTTAATTTGAACGCTCTTACACTTGAGAGAGCATCAAATTATCTGTGCACGTTGCACTTTGTCTTTTTCTCTCTCGAAAACCAAACCAAGCCAAATTCATAGCTACTCTGAAAAATCCACATGGCTCTAAAATCGAAGTTATTTATAGAGACTAGAATGCTTTGCGTAATTTCAATCAAAAAACGAAATTATTTTATGTGTAGTCATAGTAAAAAGACTATGTATCTAGAGGTGGTGTAAAAATATCCACTGTTCTATATTATATACGTGGTAGAGCCACGCTGCAGCTATATTATGGTTATAGCATGAATGGGTCGGCTCGACCGGGGAAGGACCACGCTCCCACAGGATAGCAGCGAGAAATAGCAGCTTAATACTGCTGTGTTTCGTATGGTGAGTGTAGAGATCCGGAGACCCTATTTTACTGGAAACGAGGCATTCCATCTTAGTCCTCAGGGGTGACAACGCATCTGCGTTTTGATTCTTAGTCGAGGATAAATGTAGATGTCTATGGGCCACAGCATCCACTTATCATCAGGTGGGCTGTATGCTCGTTTGTCACCCTTATTCTATAAAAAATAATCTCGTGGGTATCGTAAGAGGTAAACAAACCCGGAAAAGGGCAACAACATCTTCCTTATAACAATTAAAAATGAAACATCAACCCTAGCGTGGTATAGCAATTATTCCCATACGAAGATATCTATGGTTTCGATACGCTACAAGGGTATGGGTAGAGTTAAAATGCAAAATATAAGTGAAACGCTAGATAAAGTTTATTGGTATTATTTTTAATCTATTATTAAAGTCAGTACTTTTAAAAATGGAAGTTAGATCATTTTTACCTACTCGTAGCAGACAACGGCACAACAAACCTTACACAGTTACAAATATATAGGGTTGCCACCCTTATTCTATAATGTAGTATGTCATATTTCGTGTTGTCGTTTGTTTGAAAGTGATATGGAGTTCCCCAGGGTGCATAATTAGTGCTTTGTTTGTAATAATGTCATTAAGTAATTGTTAAAAACGGATTGTAAAGTCTTGATACAATAATACATAATACATTTACTTATTTATATTTATTATTATTATGTTTAGACGGCTCCGTCGCGCAGCGGCTTAGCAATGAGTTGCAGCGCTAAGGGCCGCGGGTTCGAATCCCGCACAGAACAAGTATTTGTATGGGCTACAAATAATTGTTCCGGGTCTGGTTGTTTGCCCTTGTGAAATTTGTGTATGTTAACTGTCACCACGATACTGGATAAAATCCCCGTGTAGAGGTAGCGTTTAAAAAAATAAAGTTACAGTTAAAGTTACAGCCTATACACTTCCCACAGCTGTGAACAGGTCTCCTCTCATTTCTGAGGGGCTTTCTGGGCAAGTAAATGTCCGCCGCGCTGCCCCAATGCGTGTGGGCGAACTTCACATACCTACTTTCACATTCTTTTTTGAAATATTATATTTATCTATATCTAGATTGCCTCGTTGGTCTAGTTTTATTAGTGCGACTGCTGATCATGAGGTCCTGGGTTCGAATCCAGGGTCGGGCCAAAAATCAATTATTAGTACTAATTATTTTCCGTCAAGAAATTCTCAGTAGCTGCCCGGAGTCAGGAAGTTGGCGGTGTCTCACCCCCGTGCCTCGGAAAGCACGTAAAGCCGTTGGTCCTGCGCCTGATCTCTCTCCGGTCGTGTCGGTTTACCGTCCCATCGGATTATGAGAGTGAGGGATTAGAGAGTGCACCTGTGCTTGCGCATACACTTGGGCACTATAATCCTGTCCTGCGCCGATGGCTAGTCTCCGTTGAAGCTGGCCGCCGTGACCGGAATTCGGTCTGGAGGACATTATTATCTATATCTAATATTAAAAATGTAGCATTTTTATCTGTAGGTGTCGAAAGACGCGAGTATGTTAGATGAATATTATTACTGTCGATAGATGGCGCTGTACAAAAACAGAAACAGAAACTTTTTTAGTCTATATAGGTATAAATAATACTTATTGAAAGTCTCTCTTTTGTTTAATTATCATTGGTTTGTAAAAACCTATGTCCTGGGAAGAAACTCTGCGGGACTGTTAAAAAAGTAGCTTACAATCATGTTTGTTACACAATTATTCTGCACAAACCAAATTAGAAACAACTTGGTAGCGATCACCTCATTCGTGGGTGGTTTTTATTTACAATATACAAACTGAGTGTCAGTTCACACAAAGATACGACGCGATGCAACGCAGTTTCGCACGGCGCAGCGCGCCGCCGCAAGACGCATCACGACGTCGCGAAGAGCATCGTGAAGTCGCTGGCAATGCAACCACCCTAGCACATTAATGTCATGATGAGCCGTGCTACGCCGCGAGGCATCTCGAGGCGCAGCGCTACGCCGCATTTTCGAAATATGTCAATAAATTATGTATCTTTTTGGGTAGTAAATAAAGTTATATTTTGTATCACTATCTTAAAATGTGCGGGGTGCGTCTCAGTTTGAATTGGCCCTTAGTCTAATAAAGTTTTTGCAGTCAAACTTTGTATATTTTACTATCATAATATCACGTTTACGATAGACTAAAAATATGAAGATCGGCGGAAGAAGCAGTATCTGTAGTTTGATAAGTCGGATAATGCGATTGGCAATCTGCTTGCCAAACGTGACTATTAAGACAAACCCCAGGTTAGACCCATGTCCAGTAGTGGACTTCTATGGGCTGATGGTGATGATGTTTCGTCGTTCATATAGTAGTGATTATATAATAAGATTTAAGAAATTATTTTAAAATGTATGTAATTGTGTTAAGTGTAAATTATAGATGTAGGTACCCACTGAGCACACATCGTTATCGATCATAGAGTACGCCAAAATCCTTATCCTTTATATAAATAAGATTTGATTTTTGGATAAATATAACGATAAAATTTGTATCAATTTTGCTAGTTTTGATAATAATATATACATACCAAAACTTACACGACTGTCACCCAAATGGGACTACGGACTTCCATTTGGTACGATCGACATCTCTCTCGTTTCATTCTCATCTATTAATGCCTGTCAGTTAAAAGTGCAACTTTGGCCCAAATTCAATATATCATCATTTATTTTGATAAGCTTTCATCTAGGGCCACGTTTAAGTTCTTTTGCAGCATAAATTTGCTTTGTCACTCTTTCCTCGTTCATTCTTTCCACACATCGTGTTCGAACCGGTTGGTATAACAAATAATATTATTATGTAATAATGCTCATTTTTTGATAGTTTTACACAACCCTACACGTATTTCTATTCTAGAAGGCACACGGACAGTTGGTTTCGTCCCGCCCGATTTTGCATGCGTCGTTTAGGATCCCAGCCCACCGTGTAACGACCTCGCATTTGACATTCGATAAAGAGACAACTTCCTGAAGCAAAGTGCTCTCGTAAGTTGAACGTCAAGCGCGGGACATTAAATATAAAATCATAAAAATAGGATATTGAAGTAAAACGCTAAAATATTTTTACAACTCGTTGGAATAGTTGCAGAAATATATTTAGATACTATTAAGACTTTTTTTTGTTTGTTATCGCAAATATTTAACCATAGCCTGTCCCGATTGTTAGTAGAGTCACGTGAGGTAGAGTTGCGACCAAAGAAATGGATACGTTAACTTAAAAGAAACAATTTTTTATAGGATACGGTGACAAACGAGCACACAGTCCACTGATCGTAAGTGGTTGCTGCGGCCCATAGACATCTACATCTATACTCGATTGCAAATCAAAATGCAGATGCGTTGTCACCCGTAAGGACTAAGATGGAGTGCCTCGTTTCCAGTAAAAAAGGGTCTCCGGTTCTCTACACTCACCATACGAAATACGGCAGCATTAAGCTACTATTTTACGCTGGTATTCTGTGAGAGCGTGGTCCTTCCCCGGTTGAGCCGACCCACTCGTGCTAAAACTATAATATAGCTGCTGCATAGCTCTTCCACGTGAAATAATGAAAAATAAATTTAAAACACAACCTATAAACAATAAGATCTATATACGTATGTACCTATGTCCTAAGGCTATTTCTCCCCCTTCCCTGCGTGCTTCCGTAGCGATAAGACGCGTCAGTGGATCAAGAACAATAATATTTTTAAATAGTTAATTGTTCGAAAATATTAGGAGCGCATAACGTATCACACCTCAGATCCGTAATAATGTGTTATGCTTGTGTGATGTAAATAAAAGTGAGCAGTCAACATAGTTCGTTCGTGGATTGTGTTTGTGAGAGTGAAATAGATATACATCTGTGTATGTATTTATACTGTGTCTGTACTAAGTGCAAATTATACGTATTAGTTCTTCTGCCGCTCTGGTACTATTCGACAACTAGCTAACAGTAACGTAATGTATCGTACACCGCCTCGCTCTGACTCGGAGCCTGAGCTATCTAGCGATAAAAGACATGTTACATGCAGGATAAAGCGCAAGCGCGATGACGAGCAAACCGGATTACATTAATATAAATGGACAAAATCAAAGAAATGTTGTAATCAAATATACTGCAACAAGAAGCGAAATATAATTCAATTGATAAGTCCATTAAAGATATAATTTTAACTAACCAATTAAAAGAAAACGAACTATCTTCGTTGGAAAACACCTTAAAGGAAATAAAAGATCAAAATGTTGATATTTTTAAGTCACTTGAATTCATATCGAGTAAATATGAGGAAATGCGAGAAAAAATGGAAATCTTAGAAGCTGACCGCAAGGCTAGCTTGACCTGCATCAAAGCACTAGAAGATAGTATTGACGACTTGGAGCGCAAAGCCCGATCGTGCAGTATTGAAATGAGAAATGTTACCCAAAATCAGCCAGAACTTAAGCGGGATCTCCAGAATATCTTAAGAAAGGTTTGCACGAAGCTCAATGTCACAATTGAAGATAGAGAGATACGGGATATTTTTAGGCTTAAATCTAAGTCTAAATCGTCTACGCCTAACCCTATAATAGTTTAATTTGCCAACGTCAACATAAAGGAGGAAATTTTTACCTCAATGAAAAAGTACAGGAAGAATAAAAAATCACTTACAACCGAGAATCTAAAGATAGCAGGTCCCCCGGCTATTGTGTACATTTCGGAGAATCTAACTCCGAAAATTAAGCGATTATTTTACATAGCTCGGAATTTTGGTCACGACAATAATTATAAATACATATAGACGAGTCACGGCAATGTCTACATACGCAAAGCAGAATCCAGACCGGCCATACGAATCAACAGTGAAGGTGAACCTTGACAAGCTCAAAACTAAAAACTGACTATGTAATGTTACAATACCGTTATCTTGGCTAATACTTATTACATTTTTTCAACTTTATATCGTATGTTACAATGTTATTCATGTATTTCTCTTATTGATTTCTGTTAATTGCGTACTTTGCTTAAACACTTACACCATTACACAACAATATAAACTACTCGCACATAAATATGACTCGTTAAAATATTGTTTAATTAAATTTACAAAATATTACAATTAATTAAATATTACATATTACTACACTACACTTTTCATCATTCATTTCATTTCATTCCTAAAATATTGCTCTATTACCTTTATATTAAATTTAAATATCATTATTATGTTCAATCATACCTTAGGCAACTTAAATGTTACGATTCTGTAATAAAAGTCACACATGAAATAAATGTATTAACGCTTTTATCGACTAACAACATGAATGACTATTTATATTTTATGTTTATCATAACATTATAGCTACTTATAGTTGTTACGGACCTGTTTTTTAATGTTACAGTTTTACAATGAATTAAGTTTTTTATCTCTTTACGTACTTATGCACGAATATTTACGAAATCATTCTAAAATTATTGATGGTAGCACAAATGTGTGTATAAAGGTAACAACAATTGTTCTATCATCCAAATTTACAACTACTCACCTTGTTCCCATGAATTATGCATTGGAATTTTTAACAGTTAAACTTTAATTCTATAGATACTATCGTTATGGACAATATTGAAGAATCGGGCCATATTGCGTGTACCAGAGTGGGAGTTCCAACCGATTTAGACTTATTATCAGTCGCAAAGAATTCCATTACGATTCTTACTGTTAATATACACAGTATTAATGCTAATTTCGATAGTTTTTTGATATTCTTGTCCAAATTTAACTTTACAATTGATGTGCTCGTATTAACTGAATGTTGAACAAATAAATATTATATACCACCTAACATTCACGACTACAAAATGTTTCAAACTATTATTAATCTTAATAAAAACGACGGTGTGATTGTTTATGTTTGTGATTGTGAACTTGAGTCAACAGCCTATGAGCCGTGTCTTATCGATGGTAATTGTTTAGTAATTGACCTAAAAGATACTCTCTCTGTGATTTGTACATATCGTCCTCCATGTTATAAAAATCCTATGAATTATATCAACTCTCTGGATGATATTTTAAATAATTGTCGTAATAAACGTGATATTGTTTTAACCGGAGATATTAATCTTGATGTTATGCCGGATAATCTTAATAACTAGTCAACTACATACTTAAATCTTATGGCTACGTTCGGACTTAAACAAGGTATAAACAGTCCAACTCGACAAAAAACTTGTTTGGATCATTTCATGGTTAAGTCTTATGCTAAATATCAAACATATATTTTTGACGAATTTACAGATCATTCTCCTATTTTTTTACATATGAATTTTACCAAAGTATGTAGAAAAACACAAATTCTTAATAAAGTAAAAGTTGATCTTGCTGGCGTACAAAAAATGATGACGGCTGAGTCTTGGGATGACTTATACTCAACTAAAGATGTAAATTTTGCGGCACAGATTCTGACAGCAAAATTAGAAAAACCTATTAAGGACAACATAATTACTAGTAAAATATCTAAACGTAAAATACCAATCAAGCCGTGGATTACTGTGGGAATTGTTAATTCAATTCGAAAGAGAGATAAAATGCACAAAAAATTAAAAAAAAATATTTAAATAATGAGCAATTGGGATACCGAAACTATCGTAACATATTAAATAGATTAATAAAACAAATAAAAAGAAATTATTATAAAGTGTTGTTAGAAAAAAATAAAGGAAATACGAAAGAAACTTGGAATACAATAAAGGAATTATGTAATATGGAAAAAAGGAAAGAATCTTCCTCAGATTTACTCAAAAATGGTTTAAATACTACTCACTCTCTTGACAAGGTTAACAGGTTTTTAGCAACTGTTGGTCATAGTCTTGCTAATGATATCTTATCCAAACTTAACACTACTGACAGTTCTCTTTCTCTATTGGCAAAATGCAAAGATGCACCAAATGGCTCAATGTCCGTCTACCTAACTGATTTAGTGAAAGTTTCAAGCGTCATCTGCAGTATTAAATCTAGTAACTCATCAGGATATGATTGTATTACGTCCAAAATTTTAAAAGACAACATAAAATATATTTCGGAACCTTTTGCATATTTAATTAATTTGACATTTGAATATGGTGTTTTCCCCAAAATCTATAAAAATGCAATTGTCTGTCCCATATATAAATCTGGGGATAAATCTTCACCGACTAACTATCACCCAATTTCACTTTTAGCACAATGTCCAAGTTTCTCGAAAAAATAACAAGCGATTAATGAACTATTTAGAAAAGAATGAGCTTTTGCTGTCCTTCAACTTACTACAAATATTACACGTTATCTTGATAAAAATGAAAAAGTGATGGGAGTATTCCTGGACCTTCAGAAGGCATTCGATACCGTATCTGTTCCAATATTATTAACACGTTTGGAAAATATGGGAATCAGGGGAAATGCACTTATGTGGTTCCAGGACTACCTTTCGGATAGAAAGCAACGTGTTAAAGTTAATGGCTTATTAAGTAATGAATTCAGCTCCTCTTACGGTGTGCCACAAGGCAGTACACTCGGGCCAAGTCTTTTTTTAATTTACATAAACGATCTGTGTAAAACTAATCTCAAGGGTGCTGATAATCAAATGTTTGCCGATGATACAGTTATACTGTTTCATGGCGAGTCTTGGGAACATGTACATCGTCTTGCTGAAAACGGTCTTCGAACTATTACATCGTGGTTAGAAAATAGCTTGCTAACACTGAACACAAGTGAAACAAAATATATGTGCTTCAGTAAAAATAATATTAACTCACCTAAATCTTTTACTTTACAAATCCATTCTTACCCTTGCAATCGACAAGTCAATACCAAGAATAAATCATGTACTTGCTCATTAATTGAAAGAGTAAAAGTTATAAAATATTTAGGAATAAGTATTGATGATAAGCTCAACTGGAAACAGCACATAATTTCTGTTGCTAATGCTCAGGAAATTAGTTTATGTGTTTAGAGAATTGCGCACTCTTTCAGAACCTACACATTTAATACAAATTTATAAAGCACTTGCGGAATGTTTAATTACATATTGTATATGTTCGTGGGGGGCAGCAGCAAAAACAAATTTAATAGAACAGGAACGAGCACAAAGATCTCTCCTCAAAGTAATATTATACCTTCCATTTATGCATTCAACTACTGAACTATTCAAAACGGCAAACGTACTTTCTGTGCGTCAATTATATATCTATAATTGCATTAAAAATACCATAAACTTGTGGTACCGTATCCACCCTCCACTGGAAAAAGACGGGAACGTTTCACAGTTGAGCGTGTGAGATGTAAGATTGCTCGACACATTATCAATTCCAGGCACCAAGACTTTACAATTACTTTAGTGTAAATAATAAAGTGAGAAACCTGTCTATATATCAACTTAAATCCAAAGTTTTATTATGGTTGCGTAAGTTGACATACAACGAGACAGAAAATCTGTTAAAAATAACTCAATAATACGAGTCATTTCTTATGAAGTATACTAAAAACACACTTACACACACTCACCCGGGCACACAAACACACACACACACACACACACACACAAACGCACACACATGCACAAACACATGTACACATATACACGCACAACATGTACGGATCATGGATGCAACACACGTATTCATGCATATTTTTATTTTATTTTTTCTTGGCTTTGTAAAAATTGTATTTATTTTTGTTACCTTATTCTGAGTTGTGATAAGCTGATAAGCCATTTTGTAATTGTAATTTAATGGAAATGGGAAGGAACTGATTCCCGACACACAGCTATTGCTAGTTCGGGAGTCAGGGCTTCAACTTTGTAGTGTCAATATGGTTTTATTCAATAAATAAATTTATTATTATTACTGTGGGGTAACAAACTAGTTTTCTCATCTGGTTGGGTTCTATAAATATATAATTATAAATGAAGATGAAAAGATAAATATACATAAATATCAATAACATAAACTAAAATAAATAAATAAAAAAAATATAAAAATAAATAAATAAATAAAAGCCCAACCAAATGGAGGCCCTCGGCAGGGGAGACCAAACGGCCTTATTATTATTATTATTATTATTTCTGTTACCAGTTCAAACAATACAAATCCATACTATTTAAAATTGTACTTAACTGATTTCATCCAAAAATTTGTGTTGCATTTTGCAGGTGAAGCGACGATAAGCATTATTTAATCGTAAAATTCCGGAATTTCAGTTGGTTGCACTGCATGGACAACGTCAATCAGCGCCCTGCGGTATCTGGACGTAATGCTTACTAATTTGCCGTGCACTCCATTGCACAAGTGCTTTGAACAGTGTAATTTTCTATTTTCCTTAGCTGACGAGATCAGGTAATGTTTTTGGGGCAATAAATTAAATCTAACCTAAACAAAAACTGTCATTATCGCAAATGTCACGTACAATTACGCTTTAGGTGGTTTAGCACGAATAGGTCGGCTCGGTCGGGGAAGGACCACGCTCTCACAGAATACCAGTTTAATGTTGTGTTTCGTATGGTGAAACTAAGACCCTTTTTACTGCAAATGAGGCATTCCATCTTAGTTCTCACGGGTGACAACGCATCTGCATTTTGAATCGTAATTAAGGATAGATGTTGATGTCTATAGGCCACAGCAACCACTTACCATCAGGTGGACTTCAATAGGCCACAGTAACCGCTTACCATCAGGTGGACTGTGTGCTCGTTTGTCACCCTATCCTATAAAAAAAACTAAGGCTCGTTATTTTAAATATCATAAAAAAGTAAAAATTAGTCGTATACTGTGTTGGTACTTCATCAACATCATCATCAGTATTACAGCCCTTCACAAGTCCACTGCTGAACATAGGCCTTCCCCAAGAAATACCACAAAGCACGGTCTTGAGCCACCTGCATCCATCGACTTCCTGCATGTCTTGCCATTATTGTTGGTACTTGTGGTGTAATTTTTTTATATAAAACTGAAATGACAATCAAACTTACAGTCCACCTGACGGTAAGTGACTACTGTAGTCCACGGACACATGCAGCCAACTATAGACAAAAAAAAACTAAAGCGCACCGTAAGCGAATATACGAGTAGAGGTAGAGCCACGCTGCAGCTATATTATGGTTGTGGCACGAATGGATCGGCTCAACCGGGGAAGGACCACGCTCTCACAGAACACCAGCGTAAAATAGCAGCTTAATGCTGCTGTTATCGTATGGTGAGTGTAGAGAACCGGAGACCCTTTTTTACTGGAAACGAGGCATTCTGTCTTAATCCTCAGGGGTGACAACGTATCTGTGTTTTGATTCTTAATCGAGGATAAATGAAGATGTCTATAGGCCACAGCATCCACTTACCATCAAGTAGACTCGTTTGTCACCCTTATACTAGTACGTGAACATTGACGATTGTCGTACGTACATTTATTGGTTATTGAAAGGAGGCAATAAAACCTAAATCATAAAACGTTACTTCACCATAGATGTGACAAAAGACAAGTGTTAAAATTAAAAATTTTGTACAACCGACTTCAATACGACCATATCAATGTATTCGAAGTCAATTTAATACGTAGTATTAAAGATAACTCAAAAACTACTGGATAGAACTTAATTAAATTTATATGGTGCATGAGAAACACCAGCTTTCAGGTAAAAAAAAGAATCATCAAAATCGATTCACGCAGAAAAAAGTGATGACGTAACACACAAAAAACATATACAGTGGATTTTATTTATTAGGACCTTGGTTGTAGCGACCATCTACCTATAGCGACGTTAAATCTAAGTCCCTTGAATTTAAAGCATACTTTAGTACAAAATTCATGCGGCTATAGCGACTTTGGATGTAACGCCGAGTTCGGGTATAGCGACTGTTTTTAATGAATCATTTGTAACAAATTCTTAGAAATCCCATGCAGATATTGCGACCGGAGTAGCCACCAAAGACACAAAGATTTCTTTTTTCCACAAACATTTCTTATCTTTTGTTTACATCTACACAGATGGTCAGCTATCAGCTAGTGTTGAGACCTTTACCTTTTGTTTATAGATATCAGCTAAGTAGGTAGTAGAGTGTGTACGTTTCGGAGTTAAGGGGAAATATAACCTCAAATGGCTTAGCAAGATCTTCCGTTGTGCCGAAAGTATTTCAGCATTAATTTTGAAATAAATATATGGTAAAGTTGAGGATTAATGTTAAGGACTATGTTAGACGAAAACACGATTCCGTAAAATTTTCTCGATAGAAAAAAAATCCAAAGTTACCTCCAAACTGAACAATAAACCGCTGTTATACATAAAATACTTTAAATAAGATCATGAAACTTTGCATACTAACTGAACTAACTATAAAGCAGTGCTTATGTTATTTACTTTTTTTAAAGTACCATTATTTCACTGTAAAAAGAAATTACCTAAACGTTGGTATCGCTTAGGCTTTTGAAGGGAGAAGTTGTGTCGCTTACGATCAGAATACACTGATCGTAAACGACCTTCACACACAACTAAAATGAGAAATAACCGTAATAAAAATAATAAGCGACTGGCTTGGCGTTAAGAAACAGGCATAAATATGATAAACCTAATGAAATAAGTGTCTAACGACCTATCTACTTACAGTATTAGTGATAACAAACATGTCGGTACATAGCATACGACGCGCGGGGAAGTGGGGGCGAAATTTGAATTTGAGCTGACTTACTGTATCCCCTTAAAATGGTTCAGTTATAAAGTGATATTCTGAGTAGCATTTTGAAATTTACCAGTGAATAATCATGTGTGCAAATATTTTCAATAATAAATGAATATAAACTATACATGTGTAAGTGTCTGTATCTCTTTGCCTTTGCTTGTAACGGCTTCCGGATATAACGACGAAAATAGAGTGGTCCCTTCATTGTCGTTATACCCGAAATCCACTGTAGTCAAATTGAATACCTCCTCCTTTATGAAGTAAAAAAAAAAGAAATAAAAATCGTGTGTGTATACATTTTGATCGCGTTCTAGGCTGTAGACTGTGTAATCGAGCATTCAACCACTAATGATAATAGTGTTTATTGTTTTATGACGAATATTAGAACGTGTTATGTTTGTAAATGTTGCCAGGATGCTATCATATACATAAATAAAATTGAAGTGTCTGCAATATCGATATAACTTTAATTAAGCTCGAGGGGTGTTTTTATATCTTCATAAAACATGAATAAACATTTTCATAATTTTTATCTGTCTGTTTGATCGTCTGTCCTGGATTTTTAGTGAACTCGTAAATCTTATTATATAAATAGTTTTTCATTATTATCTTTTTTTCACATCATCACCGTTCTAAAACAAAACTAATAGTGCTCAAGGATAAGTTTTATGAAGTATGAGGGGGTTACGTGATTTTAATAGATCTTCAATTTTTATATTTTTTTCCTATATCGCATTTGGATTTGAAGAAATAGCAAAAAAACGACTTTAAAATATTTTTGAAGTGAAAACTTCTTTAGAATTATAGTGGTTTGAGATTCGATGAAACGTAATAGCGACACTAAAAAGAGACAAACATATACATCTATAGGATTTAGTTTGCGAGAGAATGAGATAGAATTCAGTATACAGCGTATTTTCCTATTATCTCGGTCTTAATAAATTAAGGGCCTATACTACCTCAGCTCAAATTCTAATTTCACCCGCAATTCCTCGCGCGTCACATGCTATTTACCGAGATTTTTGTAATCACTAAAACGGTAAAAAAGTTCATAGGTCGGTAGATACTTACTTCATTAGGTTTATCATATTTATGCCTGTTTCTTTACACCAACCCAGTCGCTTCTTATTTTTATTACGGTTATTTCCAATTTTAATTTTACGTTGTCCTGTTGCGTAATGTGTATTCTGATGGTAAGAGATACAGGTTTCCTGTTCGAAAGCTGAAGCTGGACTGAGCCTGAGCAGGAGTATCGTTCGGGCGGCAGGGAACAAGCTTGAGGACACCGATAGTTTAGGTAATTTCTTTTTACAGTGAAAATAATAGTAATTAAAAAAATATAAAAATCATAAGCACTGCCTTATAGTTAGTTCGGTTAGTATGCAAAGTTTCATGATCTAATTTAAAGTATTTTGTAAATACCAGCACGGTACGGTTTAAAAAAACCCAAAGTTTTCATATAACATAGTACTTAACATTAATCCTCAAATTTACCATATATTTATTTCAAAATGAATGCTGCAATATTTTTGGCATAACGGAGAATCTTGCTAAGCCATTTGAGTTAGTACAGGCCCTTAATATATTAAAAATTAATATTTGTTTGATTGTATTTTATGCGCTAGCATACGGTTCATCAGATTGCGGTAAAACTTTGTCAAATTATGGCTTACACTTTGCACCCGTGCGGGACCGGTGCAGATCCATAGTTATTAGTAAAGACTGAATTAATAATATTTTTTCATTAATAAAAAATAAATAAGATTTCACCTTTACCGCGTATGAACTTGATACATGTTCTAGGTATAGATAATCGTACTCCTTAGTTAAAGACCACCATGCAAATTTTCTGTCAAAGTTATACGTGGACAAAGTCGTGCGTGAAACCTCGTAAAAATAAAATTATTATAAACATAATAAACATTCTACAAAACCTTGAACTTTCACAAACACTTTAGCAACCGACTTTACCGGCACTTACTGTGTATAATAATGACTCATTTGCCTGCTCGAGTTTTAAATTGTACCATTTCACTCGTACGACAGTTGCCGAGAAAAACTGGACGGAGAATAGGAAAAACGGTTGACTAATTTGTTTTTGTTAGAAGCGTTTGGACATTAGTAAGTCAGTTTCACTTGTCGGCAACATTCAATGTATTTATTTGTTTAACCAGCAAATGTACGACATTAATACATGGGTAAAATTCAATAAACAGTATAATGTTTTCTTATATTTGCGCGACGACTATTAAATTAAACTAGTTTTTACGGATATATAAAGTATATTAACTTATTTTATATTCCCAATGCATTTTTCATTTATTAATGTACACACAACAAGGTACAGAAACTCATAGTAGTTAGTAATATTGTACAAAGGTACTACTTATTCCATAATTTGCTGAAATATGTTCCAGTAGACCCATAAAGGAAAATATATCTAAAAATCAAACTTAATTCATACATTACTACTACTAATAATAAATCATGTAAGTACAAAATGTTATGTAAATTATATTAAATAATACTATAAATAAAAATAAAATAATACATATTATTTTAATTTATTTTTATTCGAAAAACAGTTATTTAAAATTAGTGCACATTTAACTATAATGCATCAATATATAAAATGTTATAGTACGCGACATTAAAGGTTTTTCATTTACAACGTTACGTTATTGAACAAAGTCTTACGACTTGTGATGGTAATAACTAATAACACTAAATAATTTAACCAGAATGAGATTTTCAGTTTTGTAGTGACGGTGTAAGTATATTCACTACCCCATACCGTCCCGTGGGTGTGGTAAGAGGCGACAGTGTGATACAAACTAGGAGATGGGTAGCATTATTTTCCTATATAACAAAAATAATAAACAGCGGTTGCCAATCCGCTTGTCAACTACCCCCGCTCCCCTCCCCCTTCCCCATGAGGTCTATGTTCACTAGTAAACCTTTAGAGGCCGTAATGGATGAATGGATGGGTAATAAAGGCAATACTTATTTTCTTAAGTAAGACTCATGCATCATATTATAGCCTCGAATAAAAAATTCTTCATTTCTTTCTTTCTAACACCAGCATTACTTTATTGCAGGTTTTAGTAGCAATCTAGAAAGTAAATCGCGACACTTCTACAAGAATAAGTTTTAAGTATAACGTATTTTTTAATGTAAAACCGTTACTCGCACGTTACAATTTTCTCCTGCATGTGGAGGAGTTTTATATACATAAGTTGTAAATTGACACGGACTCTCATCTCGTGCGGGATTCAAGCCTGCGTCACTGCACCACCCCAACCGAAAGCTGATCGAGCGTTGAACATAATGCTTGGCAGGTAGACTGCTCAACGAATTATAGACTAAATTTGTAAAGACTTTGGAAACTCAATGCCGCAAATATGAGTCTTTGAGAGGTGACTACACATTTGTCGCATTTGCTGTAGAGACTGTCGGTCGGTGGGGTCCACGTGCGCTGAAGTTCCTAAAAGAACTGTATCCACGACTAGTCGTTGCTGATAGTGTAAAAAAGGTTTGTTATTTTCTCGCTCAAAGACTAAGTACAGCCATTCAAGGAGGAAAAGTTTCTTGGTACTATACCACGAGGAATAACACTGTATGATAATTTAACTTTTCTTCTTTGTTTTCTTCTTTGTTTTAGTTCTTTTTTTTATTATGGTAATAAATTATGTATATTTGAATGTTTTTTAAATATAATAAAGGACAATCAAGCATACAGTCCACATGATGGTAAGTGGATGCTGTGGCCCAAAGACATATACATTTATTCACAATTAAGAATCAAAATACAGATGCGTTGAGGACTAAGATGAAATGGCTCGTTTCCAGTAATAAGGGTCTCCGATTCTCTACACTCACAATACAAAACACAGCAGCATTAAGCTTATATTTTACGCTAGTGTTCTGTGGTAGCGTGGTCCTACCCCGGTCGAGCCGACCCATTCATTCTACAATAATAACATAGCTGCAGCATAGCCTCTACCTCGTAAAAAATGTGAATAAATGGGTGCGTTTGGCAGAAAAAAGCGCTAGTAAGCGCTTGTAAGCAAAATGGCGATCGTAAGCGGTAAGCGCTGTCAAATCGTAAGTAGCTATTTTCTTCCAGGACACGATGTTAGTTTTAACCGGAGAACCTAACCTTATTTAAATATATGTTTGTAAAGTATTCATATTAAAAACTTACCAATCATGAATTTTTAATAACAATATATGTTTATTCATGTCATTATATTACTTAAAACTAATATTGCACAAAACAACTTATAAACTCTACTTCAAAACAAACAAATTAAATAAGCAAAATGGCGGATTGTGTCAGCGCTACTGAAGTAGCAATCGTGTCCTGGCCGAAAACTATTTCAGCGCTTACAAGCGCTTGCTAGCGCTTTTTTCTGCCAAACGCACCCAATGATTATGAAATATAAATTTATTACGAAATCAAAGTTGGAAGTGAATTTGCTGAATCATACCTCGAGTTTCGCGTCTCATATCCTTTTCTGGCGGCACAAAGTTATTAGAGCGTAATTTGTAAAAGAAAGCCATCCGGTTAGACCAGTGGTCGAAGCACGAAAAATTGATCAAGTATGCGAGATAAAATTATTTTTGCAATTTAGTCGTCAAACTGGTTCCAAACGGCTGGTGTCGCGAGGTCCTTCCTAATCACTGGCATATTTTATGTTGAGGTAAAAAGATAAAATTAAATATTAAAATAAAAACCGATTTCAAAAAATAAATTGGAATAAAATAATTTGCTTGTAATAGCCACTGAAGTAACAAGTTAGAGCTATGAGATAGGGTATCGGAGAAAGGCCTTTAATCATTTCTTATATTTACGCAAACACCACACATTGAATAAAACTATATATACGTCACGGGGACCAGGGATGCTATAAACACCCGAAACGTCGGGAATTAAAAATAATTAAATTTAACGCAATAAAATCTTTAAAAATAATTTTATTAATTAAAACCTTTACTTTAAAAGCAAAATTATATTTTATATTATGAGCAAATTATTTTATTGATTAAAACTACTTTTACGGATTTTATCGCGTTTTATTTATATTAATTTTAATACCCGACGTTTCGGGTGCTTTCCAGCACCCATGGTCACGGGGGACTGAGGTGACTGACGTCCCGATGTCAAAGTAAACCCGGAGTACCTTCAGCTTTTTAATTATTGTCTTTGGTCCGATCTACGCAGAATGAACTAACTGTATTTTGAAGTCTTGCAGTGGTATGCTTGGGTTTAGTTTTAATTTTATTAATTATAGGATCCCAAGCAGGTGGTAGTACCCAGCCTCCTTCTCTATTGAAATTAGGATGTTTTTTTAATTTCAATAGCCTCACGTATCATCCTTGGTAGGAATCGATGTTCTTTCGCAAGGATTTGTGGTCTATCAAATCTGATGTAATGGTTGGGGCCATCTAGAATATGATCGCAAACTGCAGACTTCCCGGAACGTTGATGCTTCACGTCAGCTATGTGTTCTTTTACGCGGGTTCTAATTGATCTCTTTGTTTGCCCCATATATGAGAGACCACAATCACAATCAAGCTTGTACGCTCCTGCATCTTGTAGAGGAATATGACACTTGACGGATGGTAAGAACTGACTAATCTTCTTCGGCGACTTGTAGAATGTTCTAATAGAAGCTCGCTTCAAGATGTAGCCAATCTTGTCTGTGACACCTCTGACATATGGTAGTATAGCAGGCACACGCTCGACTGTGGCCGGCTTCACTCGGTCACTGTGACGGAGGCGCGGGACCCGAAGCTTGTTGTCGTGCAGAACCTGCTTGACGTGCTGAAGCTCGGCGGCCAGGTTTAAATTATGCAATTACACCGCGAAGAATCCCGTATGAGGACATTATCTGTAGTGTTGAGGATTGTCTGTATAAAAATAATATTGGTAATGAAGATTTAGAGGCCATACGCCAAAACATTTCGTCTATGTTACGTCGAAGTACAGCGCCGAAATTAAATCTTCCCAAAAATGAATTTAACGCGTTAAAAACCTTACGCAACAGACCAGACCTTACGATTCTCCGCGCAGATAAAGGAAATGCTACGGTTGTAATGGATACGTCGGATTACAATTTTAAAATACAACAACTTTTGTCGGATGAAAGTACGTACCGTAAGGTCAAAACAGACCCTACAACTAATACGCTTAAAACAACTAGCGATCTAATTAAGAAATACTCCGAGAAATTGAATCTAGACGTCAATTCGATGATACCTTCGTGTGCAAAACCTCCCAAGTTGTATGGGTTACCAAAAATACACAAACCTAACGCTCCATTACGTCCAATAGTGAGTCAAATCGATTCACCAACGTACAGATTGGCTCAACACTTAGCCAAAATATTATCACCACTCAGAGGACACACAAGAGCACATACTAAGGATTCATACCATTTTGTCAGTGAGATAAAAGACCTACGTCTTGCTGACAATGAAACCATGGTCAGTTTTGATGTTCAGTCTCTATTTACATGCCTACCTGTTGAAGACTGCATCTCAATTATAACTAGGAAACTAGATGAAAATAACATGCCACCAGAATGTGCAGTACTACTAAGACATTGCCTTACATCTGGCTATCTATTGTGGAAGGAAGAGTTTTACAAGCAAGTAGATGGTGTTGCGATGGGCTCACCTGTATCTCCCATTGTCGCCGATATATTCATGGAAGACTTTGAGGAGAAAGCCCTCCTTACTGCACCTGTTACCCCAAGGTTCTACAAGCGGTACGTAGACGATACTTTCACAATTTTACCATCAGACAAAGTAACTGCATTTTTAGAACATCTTAATTCCATAAACCCTAAAATTCAATTTACTATGGAGTTAGAGGCAAATAATTCCTTAGCTTTCCTAGATGTGTTAGTCATCCGAAATCCTAACAACACCTTAGGTCACACTGTGTATAGAAAACCACCACAACCGATACTTAAATGGTGAATCTCACCATCATCCTTCACAGTTAGCTACCGTGGGCAAATCTTTGTTTCAGAGAGCACGAGAGATCTGTGACAGCAAACACCTGGCCGCCGAGCTTCAGCACGTCAAGCAGGTTCTGCACGACAACAAGCTTCGGGTCCCGCGCCTCCGTCACAGTGACCGAGTGAAGCCGGCCACAGTCGAGCGTGTGCCTGCTATACTACCATATGTCAGAGGTGTCACAGACAAGATTGGCTACATCTTGAAGCGAGCTTCTATTAGAACATTCTACAAGCCGCCGAAGAAGATTAGTCAGTTCTTACCATCCGTCAAGTGTCATATTCCTCTACAAGATGCAGGAGCGTACAAGCTTGATTGTGATTGTGGTCTCTCATATATGGGGCAAACAAAGAGATCAATTAGAATCCGCGTAAAAGAACACATAGCTGACGTGAATCATCAACGTTCCGGGAAGTCTGCAGTTTGCAATCATATTCTAGATGGCCTCAACCAGTACATCAGATTTGATAGACCACAAATCCTTGCGAAAGAACATCGATTCCTACCAAGGATGATACGTGAGGCTATTGAAATTAAAAAACATCCTAATTTCAATAGAGAAGGAGGCTGGGTACTACCACCTGCTTGGGATCCTATAATTAATAAAATTAAAACTAAACCCAAGCATACCACTGCAAGACTTCAAAATACAGTTAGTTCATTCTGCTTAGATCGGACCAAAGACAATAATTAAAAAGCTGAAGGTACTCCGGGTTAACTTTGACATCGGGACGTCAGTCACCTCAGTCCCCCGTGACCATGGGTGCTGGAAAGCACCCGAAACGTCGGGTATTAAAGTAAAAGTAGTTTTAATCAATGTATAGTGTTCGCGTAAATATAAGAAATCAAATTATTTTATTTTAATTTTAACCAGCTTCAAGAGAAGAGAGGTTTCTCAATTTATTATATATTTTAAGAAAAAAATTCGCCCCCAAAGGGGGAAATATAGGGAATGAAGTTGTTAATGTAATTATTTATACGACGATCTTTTTTACCTTGAATAATATTCTTCACTTATTACTTAATATTTTGATATGTCAAAAATTAAAAATGGACTTCAAAAACTAAAAAATATTAAATAATTTGCTCATAATAGCTTCCGAAGTCAGGTCACAGAGTAAAAGTAAAGGTAGGTTTCTTTAATCATGTGGTCAGGGCCTTAATTCTTCAATACACTATCTCGTAGCACTTTTATACTCAAAACATAATGTTTACGAAATTGTAAGAAATCATTATAGGTACATATATAAGTTTGAGCCGTGGTAGCTCAGATGGTTAACGATCGCTGTAAATATAACAGAACGCGAGTAACCCGGGTTCGATCCCCGCCGGCACCAATGAAACTGTTAATTGCAATTTTAAGTGATGATTTACCACGTGCTCGGCGGTGAAGGAAAACATCATGAGGAAACCTGCATGTCTGTGGAATAAGAAAAAATATATTTCGAAGACGCGTGAAGTTTGCCAACACGCATTGGGGCTGCGCGGCGGACACTTCCTTGCCCTAAAACCCTCTCAGAAATGAGGGGAGGCCTGTGCCCAGCAGTAGGCTGTAACTTTAATTTTTTTTGTATAAGTTTATTCTTTTAGTTTTTCTTTATTTGACCAAATCCAATGTTAAAGTATCTACGTGGTTAATTCGTTCAACCTACCTTTATTGTCTATGTATTGTAACTGAAAAACTCTAAAACACATAAATAACGAATTTTGGTGTTTTATCGCAAACAAGTTTTAAACAACCCCCCCCCTCCTCCCCTGGATCCCCTTACGCCATATTTTCATTATATTTTAGTAATTCTATTGCGATTTAATTTAAATTACATTAAATACTTATGTTTAATTCTTTAACTTAAAAAGCTTACTTTTCGTTTTCATACGTTATTTTTAGTCTAGGTGAACATTATTTTTATTCCTACTACCGTTTTGAAATGAGGTTTCTTTGACCGGAGATGAAGCGGTGCAAGAAACTACGCAGACCACTTTCTCAGATTGAACAATTAAAAATTACAGACGCATTAGTAACTTAAGCACGCTAACTATTACACGATAAAAAAATTAGGCATAACGATGAAAATACAAACGTAAAATAATTTCTAATTTAAAGCTTGGTAGTTAAGAGTACCGACCGCGAAAATCGTTGAGTCCACGTTTCGACTACTGTTTTGAACAACTAACAGAAGTATTTTTATTACTATGAAACCATTCTAAGACAATGCTTCACTATTATACCGCCTGATAGGAAGTGTTGATGCTTGATAAAAGCCTATTTACACTTGCCTTTAAAGATACCGACATTGTAATACGAACGAAAATGTACTTGCTCCTTTGCTGTATTCATGACGTCCGAAGAAGCAAACCGTTTATTCCAATACGTAGTTAGTCGACAACAAAGGGATGGAGACTAGTCGGGCGAAGAATTAAGTTAGCAATTACTGCGCACACTTTCCAAAACATATCCTGAAGAAAACCGAAAGGCTGGCTTTATAGAATAAATATGGGTCACAAACAAGAACACACACCTAATTGTAAGTGGATGTTGTGACCCAGAAACATCTCCATTTATCCTCGATTAAGAATAAAAATGCAAATGCTTTGTTCCCCCTGAGTACTAAAATGTCGCCTTGTTTCCAATAAAAAGGGTCGGTGTCTAACTACTTTGTGCCTGTGTTTTAGACCGATGAGTTTGGTTATTACTAGATCCGGGTCACCAATAAGTCGCTTTTTAAGCTTACATGGCGTAGTTAACGGAAAAAGTCATTTTATTAGCTATTTACCATAGATTGCTTAATAGGGGGAATTCTGCCATAGTTGCCACGCTTGGAATGTGGGTTGGTAACCGGATTTTAATTATTTAGAATTTTCATCACGAAGATGCTGCTGCCCGTCACCTATTTCAATTTCCCACTGTTGCGTCTAAAGACACCCACGAGATGAAATAGCGTAGTGGATATTTTTACACCAGTATTACACGGCCTATAGCTTCACTAGTATTTTTATATAAATAAAGAAAAACAAACACATATAAAATAATTTGTTTGCCACATTTAGCACAACAGTGCGATAATTTATTACGATAATTTATGCGTGTCAATAAATTTTCCTCCTTAAACAATTTCTCGAAAATAATTAATGTTAAATGTTATGCACACATTATTTATCATAAGAGTTGAGTCATGTTCAACATTTGACATATTTGTTTATTTAATAATAATATTGAGGATAAACAGCACCGTAACAAACTAAATGAAGTATACAAAAGTATTACAAAGCTAAATAATATTATAGCGGCTTACCTAATGTTAAGTGATTATCGCCGCAACGGCAACACCAGAAGAATTGCAGGTTTTTTAAAAATAAAATAATGGTGACAAACAAGAAACACAGTCCACCTGATGGTAAGTGGATACTGTGACCCTTTATGTGGCCATTACATCCCTTGTTATATTTTCTAATGGGTTTAGTTAATAAGAAACTTTTGTCAAATTATACTATGAAATGTGGCCTTGAGTAGAACAGAATAGCTGGGATTGCTATGTACAATGTGATTATTTACGCTTTAAAATATAAGAATCAGCCGTATATTTATGTACGCATACGCGTAACAATGCATTCCATCTTATTTACATGTGGAAGAGCCACGCTGAAACCATACTATAGCTGTAGCACGAATGGGTCGACTCAGTCAGGGAAGGATCACGCTCTTACAGAATTCCAAAGGAAAATATGTGTTTCTTGTGGTTTCTGTGGAGAACCAGGGACCCATTTTACTGGAAATAGTGCATTCCATCTTAGTGCTCATGGGTGACATCGAATCTGTATTAATGTACATGTCTATTGACCAAAGCATTCGGGCACCATCAGATGTGCTCGCTTACCACCCTTATCTTACTTAAAAAGTTTACATTGGTTTCATAAGGATAGATTTCGATGCTTATGGTCACAGCATCCATTTACCTAAAATGCACTGTGTGCTCGTTTGTCAAGTTAAACCATCACTTGAACTTAAACTTTTAGTAAAGAAAAAACCTTTTAGTAATAAACGGAAAATAGCTTTAAGTGATTTTTAAAAGTTTGTGTCTTGTCGCGAAATTTTAATGATGCAAAAACATGATGTGCGTGGTAATTTTAAAATATTCTTTAATTTATCAACCGATATATCTTACCTGTGTATGCACACAGAAAACCTACAAAATACTCTATTGAACAACATTAACCCCTAGGCCCTAGGGACACATCTACCGCTTGGTAATCATCAAATTTAAATTATTAAAGATTATATTTTATTATTGTGGATGATTCTTGAAAGCTTCTATCATTATTGAATTTTCTCGGTATGAATATATTCTGCGAATCAATGATCTAATGAAATAGGTCGTAAACAAGAACTAGATTACAAATATATCGAAAAAATATCATATATAATCTTTATATATAAAAATTACCAATGCTGCTTTTCCAACTTGAAAGATAGGATGGTTTTTTAAATCGATAAGTAACCCTTAATTTTTTTATTGCGTACGTAAGGATTTTTTAAAGGAAAGTCGTCGAAAAAGGCGGAACAACATGTTATATATATATATATATATATATATATATATATATATATATATATATATATATATATATAAACTAGAGCCGTGGTAGCTCAGATGGTTAACGCTCGCTGTAAATATAACATAACGCGAGTAACCCGGGTTCGTACCCCGCCGGCACCAATGGAATTGTTAATTGCAATTTTAAGTGCTGATTTACCACGTGCTCGGCGGTGAAGGAAAACATCGTGAGGAAACCTGCATGTCTGAGGAATAATAATAAATAATAGGAAAAAAAATATTTCGAAGACATGTGAAGTTCGCCAACACGCATTGGGGCAGCGCGGCGGACACTTCCTTGCCCTAAAACCCCCTCAGAGATGAGGGGAGGCCTGTGCCCAGCAGTGGGACGTATATAGGCTGTAACTTTACTTTACTTTTATATATAAACTACATCATTGTTCATAAATTGCAGCTCATCTAAAGACCTCTGCTGAATGTAGACGTCTGCTGAATATAGACCTCCGCTGAACATAGACCTTTGCTGAATATAGACCTCTTGCTTCATTTTCATTCAATTCCTCATAGGGGTATAATTGCCATAGTTACCAATCTTAGCAGACGATTTGGCAAGCGCAGTTTTTCTTATTTTTAGTTGTGTTGCTGCATATCTCCTTTGTTTTTCTGTATTCCCCCTGGTTTGATTCCTTCTGTCACCT
Source organism: Parnassius apollo (assembly GCA_907164705.1). NCBI lineage: Eukaryota > Metazoa > Arthropoda > Insecta > Lepidoptera > Papilionidae > Parnassius > Parnassius apollo. The sequence continues at coordinate 5,287,011 of CAJQZP010000528.1, forward strand.
CTTACGACACTACACTACACCGCCTAGATTATTGCATGTAGTTTTTCTTTAATATCATTACTTTGTTTTTCCTGTAGCGTTGTTCGCGTGGGTTTAGTTTACCAACATAATTAGTGTTAAATTCGAATCCTTCCCCTCATCTGTCAGCGTGTTCGTCTGTCTGCTACAACCGTTCTGTGACTTGATAATAATAATTTCACTCTATATTTTTAAAGTGTAAATATATTTTTTATAACCCACCACAGCGTTTGTGATTTCTCTTTATATACTTAATGTACATACTTATATGGTGAAGAGTCATTCTGGTCTATAAATACAAAAAATACTAAATAACTTGACTGGAGCGCTACCTCAGTTAAACCATCGTCTCGACAAAACGAATATATTGTGTCAATATAACCCGAATCGATAATAAGATCTCGAGAATCTCTAAGAATCGATAATGTCATGCAGAAGTTACGCGATCACATACATTCAATCGCAATAAAAAAAATCCCGTGCCGTCGCGTAAGCCCAGTAAATCCCGAGTGGTCGCATGCGACATTACAGAACTTAAAACCATTAAAACTTATATTTAGAGACTACTTTTCTATGAAGAAGTTGGCATTATAAAATCTATATAAAATTTTCTATCCTGTGGTATAAACAAAAGTCAGGTTTTACTTAATTACAAAAAGATTTTATTGTATTTTGATAACAAAAAAACATACCAAGCGAATGTCAGCAGCGTGAAAATCACAATTATTTCAATATATATTATTCGAAATTATTTACGTAAAAAGATAAATTGTAGTCACACAAAAATTTTGATTACAATTTTAAAATAAAACACTACCTAATAAAACAATAGAAACATCCAAAAATGAACACAATAACATTCACGCGAAAATGGCGTACGGAATGAACGTAGATTATAAATAAACATCCAGAGGATAACTGTTTTTTTTATTGCACTAGAGGATAGAAAATTTCATATTGATTCTATAATGCCAAACTTCTTCATAGAAAAGTAGTCTCTATATATAAGTTTTTATGGGTTATAGTGCTGAGGGTGGGTGCGGTCTCATGAGACCGCTAGGGGATTGAGAGCTTAAGAATATTTCCGCAATATTGAAATAACTGGCTTCTTTTAAGCACAGAGGGTTAGTTGCACGCTATTAAGACACAAATAAGCATTTTTTAAATGTTTGTCTGTCTGTCTATCTGTCCGGACTAATCTTCGGAGCAGCTGAATCGATTGTGAGGAAACTGATACAACTGGAACAGATACAGAGCAATGCCAGGAAGGATCAAGGCTATAGGTATTTGAAAATTTTTGATATTAAAAAAATGATCTTTACGTGGTAGAGCCATGCTGCAGTTATATTAGTAGTATAGTTGTAGCACGAATGGGTCGGCTCGACCGGAGAAGGACCACGCTCTCACAGAATACCAGCGTGAAATAGTAGCTTAATGCTGCTGTATTTCGTATGGTGAGTGTAGAGAACCGGAGACCCTTTTTACTGGAAACGAGGCATTCCATCTTAGTTCTCACGGGTGACAACGCATCTGCATTTTGATTCGTAATCGAGGATAGATGTAGATGTCTATGGACCGCAGCAACCACTTATCATCAGGTGGACTGTGTGCTCGTTTGTCACCCCATTCTATAAAAAAAAATGATGAAATAGACGGTCATTGACTACCTAGGTGAAAACGGGGCGGGAAAGTTGAATATAAAAAGGAAGGGGTAGAATATATAAAAATACTAGCTATCTGCATCGGCTTCGCACGAGGGACTTCTTGATCTTGACAACAGCGCAACCTACCGTATCCAATTGTGAATCTAAATTCTAAACCATTCTCGAATCAGCTTAATCACACACATACGCAATTTCATCAAAATCAATGTAGCTGGTTAGGTGTTCAAGAGTTAGTTGGTCAAGAGTTCAGTCACATACAGAAGTCAGGTCAGAAGAATTTTATATAGAAACACAAGGGTGTTGGAGTTCAAAATAACGAACCTTTATTAATATCCGTGATGTAACATTCAAAGCATACTGACCCATATATCACGTAAAACTTTTAACACGACAAGTTCGGTACAATTACAGTCCGTTGCCAACTCACCTGATTCGGTACGGTGCCTTTTATGTAAGTTGCATATTAACATTTGTTTTAGATCGAAATTCCACTTTCGAGAAAGTAGTGATTCGTTCTCAGCTACCTTCTCTCTCGCATCTATAATGTTCTTAGTTTTTTTAGATTCATTTCACAATTTATTCTAATAACTAGTAAAGTGAACTAATATTATTTTAAATTAATTAAAAACTCAGGGAAACAAAAAATTTGTAATATCACCTGGAAATATAATATAATGGGTTGTGGCAGCGTAAACGAGCCTACTACCCCATATCATCCCGTAAATGTCGTACGAGGTGACATAGGGAGCTAATAAGGGAACTTAACACGAACTAAAAAGTATATCCCAAAGTGGAGTGGTATCCAGCTTTTTGCTTAGGCTGAGTATAAATTAAATTTGTATTACTACATTAGGTAATAAATAATACGTGCTAATAAAACTGATTTCTTTTACATATATTAACTAGCTAAACGTATGGGAGAGAGGGAGGACCCAGAGTGACTTCCCTCCCGTTCTTACCCCTGAGTACCATTAACGACTCGGTGGAAAATCTTATTCTAATTCGTAAAGTAAAAAGTATCATGGTAGGGGATTTGTATTGAATACAATACCAAACAACCCATCAGTATTCATTATTGTGCGACATCGAAAGTAATAAAAATATAATTATAGTTCAAACGCAATAAATCATCTATGTAGCTCTCTTGCTAGAAGAATTCCTAACCAACTAAATAAAAACAGAAATAAATATACGGGCGAACTGCGAAACCAAAACGTCGTGGGTTCGAATTCACCATTCAACCTTTAACGCGAACCACTCATAGCACAAGCGTATTTAAAGCTTTACTGAAATGATTAACGGTAATATTTTAGCGTAGTAGAGCCATGATGTATTATGGTTGAAGCACGAATGGGTCTGTTCTATCAGGGAAGAATGACGCTCTCACATAATATCAGCTTAAAATAGCAGTTTAATGCTGCTATACTTTATATGATTAGTGTAGTGCACTAAAGACCCTTTTTACTGGTTACGAGGCATTCTATTATAGTCTTCAAGGATAACAACGCTTCTACATTATGATTCTTCGTAGAGGATAGCTGTAGGTGTCTATGGGCAACTGCAACCACTTACCAGCAGGCCTGTGTGTGCTCGTTTGTCATTCATATTAAAAAAAATAGTAACGTCAAAAACGTCGTTAGTTTTATTTCATTAAAATTGAATTTACAAAATTAATATACTCACAAATAGGCTGCTGAACTAAAATTAACTTATTTTACTAAACAAAAGCAATTAACTCGGCTCTTTGATTATTATTTTTTTACTAAATTGTTTAATTTAAGATTCAAAGTAATTAGCGAAACGACGTTGCAAGCTAACAACATAATCACCGTTGAATATGTTAAACAAAAGTAATTATGTGTACGTAAAATAACAGCTTATTGTTGCTGTGTTTCGTACGGTGAGTTTAGAGAACCGGGAGACCCTTTTTACTGGAAACGAGGCATTTCATCTTAGTCCTCAGGAGCGGCAATGCATTTACATTTTAATTCTTTATCGAGGATAGATATAGATGTCAATGGGCCACAGCATTAACTTACTCGTACCATCAGGTGGATTGTGTACTCGTTTGTCACTGCTATTCTTAAAAAAAATGAAGCATAAATAGGTCGGTTTAACAGGGGTAGAACCACGCTATCGCAAAATACCAGCGTAAAAACATAAGATTAGTGTTGCTTGTATTACGTATGGTGAGTGTAGAGAGCTGGAGACCCTTTTTACTGATAGAGGCGTTTCATGTTACTCTTCAAGGGTGACAACTCATCTCCATTTTGGTTCTTAATCGATGATAGATGTAGATGTCCACGGTATCCAGTTATCATCAAGTGAATTGTGTGCTCGTTTGTTACTCTTATTACATAAAAAAAATATTGCTCACAGGTGATAAGTAGCACTTATTGAAAGCTATATATGCTTTTACTACTGGTTTAGTAAAAAATCTCTGCCTGCCTTGAGAAGTCCTAGCAAGAATTGTCGTATTTAATATGCGTTATCTCCCCTAAGAACTAAGATGGAGTACCTCTGACACTCCATGTGCCTCAAGCACTAAATTATTATTTTATTACACTATATTATTGACTGCTACTGGTTGTACTGCTACTGATTGTCTGGTGATTGTAGTTGTGCGACTGCTGATCATAAGATCCTGGGTTGAAATCCTGAGCCGGGCCAAGAAAAATCAATTATTGAGTTTTTCCGTTCAAAAATTCTCAGTAGCTGCCCGAAGTCAGGAAGTGGGCGGTGTCTCACCCCCGTGCCTCAGAAAGCACGTAAAGCCGTTGGTCCTGCGCCTGAACTCTTTCTGGTCGTGTCGGTTTACCGTCCCATTGGATTATAAGAGATTGGGAATAGAGAGTGCTCATGTGCTTGCGTATACACTTGGGCACTATAATCCTGTCCTGCGCCAATGGCTACTCTCCGCTGAGGCAGGCCGCCGTGACCGAAATTCTGTCTGCAGGAGGACATTATATTACTATTCTTTCTCAGAGGCGACAACGAATGTTAAACCCCAATCGAGTATTATATATATATATATTTTTTCCGCCAGTATTCACCCTCGCGATTACTGGGACAAATGAAATCAATCTCATTTTTAGTCGAACCGTCGGGGCTCAACCAGGTCCACTTTCTGTGGGGCCACTTCTAAAAGAAAGAGATATCATCATAAAGAGTCTCTCTTCCTCCATGAAGTCGGTCAGCTGCTGGCTGGGTTCTGTTGGGCTATAATAACTATGGGCCTTATAGCCGTGTAATGGAAGTGTAATAATATCCACTACTCCATATCATCCCGTGGGTACGAAGGGAGACGACAGAGGAAAATTAAGTAGGAGATTTGCCACAGCACCTTCCTGATAAAAAATCGAAACAATAAACGGCTGCTAAGAGGGAGTGTAGTATGCATGGCTCCTAAAATCTACAATAAAATTCCTCAGATGTATAAGTATAAATCAATGAACAGCAGTTTTTTCAAAAATAAATTTAAAAGCCTTTTAATTGAAAAATGTTACTATACTGTAACGGAATTCTAAATGATAAATTTTGACATTATATAATTGCCTTATACATACATAATATATTTTTTAGACTATAAATAAATATCATATCAACAAATACGTAGGTATACAAATTTTTCCGCATTAGAATAATTATTAAAATGTACGATTGCCGTGGAGATTTATCAATATTGACAATACGCATGGCCTTCGAGCCTGATGTGGTGGAAACCCACGCAATGTTTTTGTGAATGTATGAACTCAGCTTTTCCACCCACATGTACGTGTTACAGGATGACATACATCCAATTTAAAATTATAATTTATAACTTCTCTTTTAATGTGTTTGTTTTTGTCTGTTTTATTTTACCTTTGTGCAAATAAAAACAAAAAATAAAGACAAAAAACTAATATAAAAAAAACTTTTGTCCAGTATAGTTGTAGTATAAGTATATCCACTACCCTATATCATCCGCCGACTGAAGAATACAGGAGATAGGCAGCAGCCCACTACCTAAACTATTATATAGCAATCTATAGGGAAACCTGTGTTCAGCAGCTTACTTTAATAGCCAGGACCGATGATGATGAAAAACAAAACTTAAAATGAACTTGTACAAAATTTCTAATAACGCTAGTACTGAATTATAGAGAATGTATAATAAAATTAAAATGTATTTATATAAATGTATAGTTCAGTGGCGGCGCTGTCATCGCGCCGCAAGCGAAACCCACCGAAGCCTAAATCGCGCTATCAAAGTTCTAAAGTTAACGCGTTATATATATAGAACAGTATGTATAAAATTCATGGTGTGTTGGGCACTACCCGAGCTTAACACCTTAGCCGTTGGGAGATCTTCCCATTTCGTTCTACAGTAAAGTTCTAGTGTAGTCTGTAGTTTTAATATATAAAAACTACATCATTATTTTAATTAAATAATGTATATAATGATGTAGTTTTTATAATATAGTTTTCATAATCAATTTTACGTAGTTTATGTGTTAAATTTAAAATTTTAAATAACTTTTCATTCCCATCGTTTATATTCTTTTAAATTTAATTTGTAGTATTCGCGGAAATATAAGAAATCGTTTTAATTCTTAAACAGCCGAGTATAAAAGAAATTGACGTTTATAAAACCTAACGGAAGATGACGCTTTTAGCATTTGCTATATATACTAATGAGCATTTGCTTAATGCTAACGAGCATTTTCACGGGCACGCCTCGCTGTATTTAGTTGCCACCTAAAGAAACTTTTTACTAATTTACCCTAAAATAAGGCTCTTGAAATAATGATTATCTTTCGACTTATTTTGTTTATTTCTTATTTTATAGAATAAGGGTGACAAACGAGCACACAGTCCACCTGCTGGCAAGTGGATGCTGTGGCCCATAGACATCTACATTTATCCTCGACTAAGAATCAAAACGCAGTTGCGGTTACACCCCTGAGGACTAAAATGGAATACCCCGTTTCTAGTGAAAAAGGTTCTCCGGATCTCTACACTCACCACACGAAACACAGCAGTATTTAGCTGCTATTTTACGCTGGTATACTGTGAGAGCGTGGTCCTTCCCCAGTCGAGCCAACCCATTCGTGCTACAAGCTGCAGCTAGGCTCTACAACGTACAAGTGGAGCCTAGCTGCAGCTTGTACACGTAAAAATAAAATAGACTTATCAAAGATACAGTATACAAAGAGCAGTTTTTTTTACTTTTAGATGTGGTTTACAACAGTTATTAATTAATTACAATTTAAAATTTAAAATAAATGTATGAATAAAATAGTTCAATTATTTTACTTTTATATCGAGTCCGAGTATTGTTTTATATTCAGTTCAATTTGATGAAACAACAAATTTCATTGATTCAAAGTTGTTTTTTTATATAGAATAAGAGTGACAGACTAGTGCGCAGTCCACTTGATGGTAAGTGGATGCTGCGGCCCATGGACATCTACGTTTATCCTCAATTAGGAATCAAAACGTAGATGCGTAGTCATCCCTGAGAACTAAGTTGGAATGACTCGTTTCCAGTCAAAAGGGTCTACGGTTCACTATACTCACTATACGAAAAACAGTAGCATTAAGCTGTCATTACGCACCGGTATTCTGTGAGAGCGTGGTCCAAACCATTTGTACCACGCATAATTATTTTTAGTATTCTAGTAGGTAGTAATAGTTTAAAAGTATTTCTTTTTATTGCTAGTATTTATTTACTAAAAGTACTTCTAAGTTAGTTTAAATACTAAATTAGTATATAAATTTTTTTATTTATTTATTTAATCGGAAATCCCTCAGTTAACAAAAAACAGAGTAGGTAGAAAACAATTAAACAATAGGAAACCATTTATGGGTTTTCGCAAATAGTGGCACTATATAAATAATTGCATGCGATGAGTTACCGACAGCTAATAGGACACTGTCGCACCAACTGTAAGCTTAGCTAAATAACATCGAGCATTAAATAACTAAACATTACGGATTAACAAAAGCAAAAAATATAAAAATAAAATAAAAAGAAATGAGAAAGATCATCAGCTGGAATTGAAAAAAGGCTTACTCAGAAATCGTCTCGCCGAAATGATACTTGTGTTGAATAGGTCTAAGTTAAACAGTTGGGATACAATATTAAAATATTGTATATAAATAATAAATTATTGTAATTTCTATTATGTATAGAGTGTGTGAACGATTATATTTAGCCGCCACCACTCGGTGTGAATAAATAATTATACATAGCAGTGAATAAATAACAAGTCGCCATTGATTTTCTGCATATTACAATAACCAAATGAAAAGGAACAACTTTATCTGATTCTTATATATATTTCTGATATATATATATATATATATACATATATAAGGTCTTGAATTAAAATACTTTTAATCACCGATATAATTACATATTCATAATTAACAGTTATAATTTTACACATAACGTCAGAACAGGTTACAAAACGTTATTATATCCAACGCTGCAAGCTCCGAGTTGTATCAAAATGAATAGAGGCCTGGGCTCCGCAATGCGACGTACACAAATCTAGCAGAATGAGTGGCATTTAATTCCATAGATTAAAAAATAAAAAATACTGCACTGCAACTATCGGTAATAGTTTTTTTTTTAATTAAACTGCAGTGACAAACGAGCTTACAGTCTACCTGATGATAAGTCGCTTCTGCAGTCCATGGGCACCTGGAACCACAAATTATACGTGGTAGAGCCACGCTGCAGCTATATTATGGTTGTTACACGACCGGGGAAGGACCACGCTCTCACAGAATACCGGCGTAAAGTAGCAGCTTAATACTGCTGTGTTTCGTATGGTGTGTAGATATCCGGATCACCTTTATTATTGGAAACGACGCATTCCATTTTAAGCCTCAGGGCTAACAACGGATCTGCGTATTAATTCTTAATGGAGGATAAATTTACATGTCTGTGATCCACAGCAACCTCTTACAATAAGGTGGACTGTGGAAGGCTAAAAATCCGTTGTCCCCTGTGTGGACTAAAATAAAATACATCACAGCCTGTTATTATACTGGAAACCCTTCCAACCTAGCCTTCAAATTATAACACAGCAGTGTACGCAACGCTTTTCAGCACCAGAAAGAGGTTAGAGGGTGATATTTACCCAGCCGGACTCCTAGATAGAAAGAATTCCTAATACCTAGTAACCTAGTAGTACCTGAAATAAATAAAAGCAAATAAAATAGATCAATGTTAATTATTTTTAATATCTCGGTTATCAAGCGAAATATCACCCTAAATATAAGAGATATTTAGGGTGTTATTTAAAGTGAATAAAGTTCACAAACGAGCACACAATCCACCTGATGGTAGGTGAATACTGATCTGCCCATAGATCCTCGATTAGGAATCAAAATGCAGATACATTCTCAACCCTTAGGACTAAAATGGAATACCTCGTTTTCAGTAAAAATGGTATCCGGTTCTCTACACTCACCATACGAAACACCAGCCTTAAGCCACTATTTTACACTGGTATTCTGTGAGAGCGTGGTCCAACCCCGGTCGAGCCGATCCATTTGTGCTACAACTAATATAGTTGTAGCATTGTCTACCACGTATAAAAAATAAGAAAAAGAAAACTCCTCGAATCTTTTCAGTATATTGTTACACGCAACACACATCTGTCTTTAATATCTTACTGTTTATTCGACTGCCTCCAGGCGGTATCTTCTAAGAAATGTTAAGATTTTCGGACCTACCTATGCAATACTCGTTTTCTTTATCAGCGTTATGTTCTCATTTCTTACAAAAAAAAAAAAAGATTTGTCAAATATTACTTAAAATAATTTATCATATCCACTACGCTAGACAAGCGAAATAAAAATCTTCTAACTGCGTTGTTGTAGTTGAAATCATCTATAAAAATCATATATGTACATACAAGCCTCGTCCTGCAAACTGCAATTTTAAACTGGGCATTAATATAAAAAAAAACACTAAAATGATATCTAATAATGTCCTCTGGACCGAATTTCAGTCTCAAAGGAGTGTCAATAATCTGTGCAAAGATTGTCAGTTCGGCGAATGATCCTGTTTGTTTATTTCATTTATATTATCGCGTCACCCAAACTTGAGATGTTTTCTAAATATAGGACTATTGTGGTATTACTAAAGCAAATAAGTCTGCTGTGATGTTTTTATTACTGTCTTTTCTAAGCAATTCATCACATTACATCTAACAAAATTAATCATCAAAGGTAATTTTAAAGTGCCAGTAGCTTATAGTATACATAAGCTCAGTAGTCTAACGGCAGGGTGCGAACTGCGAACTCAAAAGTCAAGGGTTTGAACCAGACTAGTGACGTGAAGCACGTCGTTTTTTATAAAAAAAAATACATATAAATATATGCTATGTGATAGCGGCGTAATAGAATACGACACCCCATTTCGTCCCGCGCATATCTTGAAACGCAACTATGAGAAATGCCAGAAATATATTTTTGCCTCCAAGTGATGGTGTTTAAACATCTCATTTACGCTATACCTAAAATACTTAGACAGCAGCTTCAAGGGTGAGATATCTGTGCAATGCGCCTGAAGAAGTACGTATCCAGCACTTGGCTTCTATGGGCTGATGAGTATGAAGCAGTATAAGCAAATAGCTTCTGCCAAATAACACAAAAACTGCAAAATTGGGCTTGTTACACAATAATAGCAACTGATAGTTCCCAAGAATATTGGGACGTTGTGACGTCACAAAATCGTCCAAGAAGGCAAAGCAAGATTTTTTTTATAAAGTTGTACTGAAAAAGTACTTACCCAAAGTTGCTACTGCAGGCCAGAACACCTTTTTTATAGCAATGGGTGACAAACGAGCACACAGTCCACCTGATGGTATGTGGATTCTGTGACCCTTAGACACCCACATTTAACCTTGATTAAGAATCAAAATGCAGATGCTTTGTCACCCCTGAGGACTAAGATGGAATGCCTCGTTCCCAATAAAACAGGTCTCCGGTTCTCTACACTCACCATAAGATACACAGCAGCATCAAGTTGCTATTTTACGCTGGTATTCTATGAAAGCGTGTTCCCTCCCCGGTTGAGCCGACCCTTTCGTGCTACAACCATGATATAGCTGCAACGTGGCTTTACCACGTATAAACCTGCAGCGAACTTCAAACAAAGTAGGCAACAGATACGTTGTCACCTTTGAAGAATAAGATAAAATGAATCACAGCTTGTACCTACACTGACTCTCTTTACCCTTCAGACTAGAACACTGCAGTACAAACACTGCTATTTGAAGACATTCCTCGGTAGGTAGGCGGTACCCACCAGGACGGATTCCATGGGCAGAAATGGAATCCTAGCACTTAGAAACTTACACATAATAAACTTTTCATACCTGGTAGAGTCACGTTGCAGCTATATTACGGTTGTAGAATGAGTCAGCTTGACCGGGGCAGGACCACCTTCTCACAGAATATCAGCGTAAAATAGCTAAAATACTGCTGTGTTTCGTGTGAGTGTAGAGGTCCGGAGACACTTTTATACTAGAAACGAGGCATTCCATCTTAGTCCTAACACAACAACTACGCATCTGCGTTTTGATTCGTAGTTGGGGATAGATGTAGACATCTATGGGCCACAGCAACCATTTACCAACAGGTGGATTGTGTACTCGTTTGCCACCCTTATTCTATAAAAAAGTAAACTTGTGCTTGTGGCACAATAATATCCTCGATAATATCCTACCCAGAACGCAAAGTAAGTAAAAGATCTACATCTTAAATATCAGTTGGAACTGCTTGAATTCACTATTGTTAGGTTAAGACAGTGCGCTTTGCCATCCAGGGCTTTTACCACCGCTTACCGTCAGGTGTGATTATAGTTACGCGTTTACTTATAATAAGTATAAAAACTACTTACCACCAAACAACTGCATACGGTATATCATGCCTATTAGATTTTCCTTTCTTTATTAAATATCTTATTTAGACCAAAATAAAATAGACGAATTGTTGAAGCTAAACCTAAGTGGTGAGGTAAAGTTAATTAACAGAAAATTACGTAATATGTCGGCCAGTACTCCGATTTAGTTAATAAAACTGACTTACCATCCGTCGCCTACACAAAAACATATGAAACCGTACCGCTTACCAACATTTAAAGGATAAGAATATTGTTCAGATGTTAATTAAAGGATGTTATCATTTTCAACTTTACTAATTGAATTGAATGTAGAAGGCTAATCTGACTCTCTGATATGAAACTTCTGACGACATCTAGGCTGTGTGGTTTCGACTTAAAAAAATGCATCACCCAATTTCGTCAACCTATGGCACTAAATCGGGTATGTATTTTGGGTAAATACGGCTCAAAGATATTACAAAATGCCAACCTAACATAGCAGTTTAATGCCGTTGTGTTTCGTGTAGTGCGTGTATAAGAGTCTTTTTTGGTAACGCGGCATTCCATCTTAGTCCTTAAGGATAAAAACACATCTGAATTTTGATTTTAATTTTGGATATATATTGGTGTCAATAGGCAAGTCCATCAATTTAGCATTCAAGTAGACTACGCTCTGGCATCGTTATCTGTAAAAAAAGTGGTCTACATTAGTTTAGTTTTTTTTTTAAATAGATGAAGTCTTATATGATGTAGACAACGTATCAGATAATGAAACTAGAACAGATTATAAAACAACGAACATTTAAAATACAACTATAATATTTATCGATCTGTATCTAAGATTTTATAAAGTAATTTACGAAGAACTATTCAAAAGCCAATCATGCGAGCATGTCAGAAAACAAAATGATTTAACGGCACATAGTGAGTCACAATCAGTGTTGGATTAAGTACACTTAGAAGACATCAATCTAACGGTACGCTCATCAACGAACGTGGAGTGATCTGTCCATCCACTGCAGTAAACATTTGTACACTGTAACAAAAGCTTCTACTCTAAAAGCTTGATGCTAGCAAACCTATCTAATGTTATTAGGTCGCGTAACTTAGCGTTTCTTTTTTGATAATATTAGTAATATACTCTAACCAATTATTAGATATACTCTGTTACTATCGTTCACATTCAGCACTCCACGAACCCACGACTTATTGTTTCGCAACCTGAAATACCTATGTACAAGTTTAATAATTATTTAATCATGGCTACTCCCTCGTTGGTCTACTTCTGCAATCACGGGGTCTCGAGTTCGAATCCCGGGTCGGGCTGAAATTAGTTATTGAGTTTTACTGTTAAGAAATTCTCAGTATCAAACTGAAGTCAGAAAGGTGGCGATGTTTCACCCCTGTGCCTCGGAGAGCATGTAAACCCCTTGGTTCTGCACCTGATGTCCCTTTGGTCATGTCAGATTGCCGTCTCACCGGATTATTTGAGTGAGGGAATAGGCAGTGCGCCTTTACTTGCCCATACCTACACTTGGGCATTATAACCCTAACCTGCGCAAATGGCGGCTAAAATGGCAAATCGAAGTTAAGGGTGGCCATCAAGTACGAAATTGGGTCTGGGGTCATTAATTACTATTGCTACTTTCTTTAAATTTAAAAATTATTGAATTTTAAATAATACTAGTTTTTACGGATTTTATCGCGTATATTTAACTTTTACATACCCGACGTTTCGAGCATCAGAGCCTTACACCCCCTTTAGGGGTATATGTATTCTGTCTTTACACGGTCACGGTCACGGGAGGACTGAGATGTTCAACGTTCAGATGTCATTGTTAACCGCGGTTACCATAGATTAAAATTTAACTTATGTTTCGATCTACTCGAAACGTCGGGTTAAAAGTTAAATATACGCGATAAAATCCGTAAAAACTAGTATTATTTAAATGTGTAGTGTTCGCGTAAATATAAGAAATAATTATTGAATTTTGTTAAAATATTTTATTTAGTTTTAATTTCAGACTTGGACCCAATAATTGGTTAATATTGGGTATTTAACACTTCAGCCAATTCGAAACGCTTTTTACTTGTCAAAACAAACATTTCTGAATAAAAATAATGGAATAACAACATAGTTTTTATAATACAATGGTCATTTATTTTTAAACATAAAATTTTTATTTTACTTAAAATGTAAAATGTCCAAGTTTTCAGTGGATTTGCCCAATTCCACATTCTTTCGAAATACTTTTTTTTATTCTCAGACATTCAATTGTCCATATTTAGTTTTCCTTTACCACCGCTGTACAATTACTACTTAAAATTGTAATTAAAACCATAATCAGTGCAGGCGGGGATCAAACTGGGTTAGCTAAGTTATAAAATGTATGGCAAACAACTGACAAATCTATATCTTTATATAATATACATGTATAATTCATCCGTCCGTGTGTATGTGTCCTACACTTCTAAACAGCCTGACAGATTTGAATGAAATTTTGTGTATGTAATTAAGTTGATTCGAGAATGGGATCGATTCACAATTGTACCCGGTAGATGGCGCTGTTATCGAGATCCAGAAATCACCCGTGCAGAGCCGGGGCAGATATATAAGTAGTATATTATAAATCGATTACGATAAAGTAATATTTAGTTATTTTTATTGTTAAAGCGGTGCACATCTAACCTTTCAGATTATGATAGTTTTATTTTAAAATACGCATATAATTTCCAAAGCGATATCGAAACGTTTACTTGGATATTTAAACTGCGACCTGCTAATATTCGCTGACAAGAATAATAATAATAATAATCATCATCATTACAGTCATTTGCAATTTCACTAATGAATATACGCCTTCCTTGAAAATGCTTCAAAACACGGTCTTAAGCCACTTGCATCCATCGACTTCCTGCATGTTTTACCAGGTCGTCACTCCGTATAGTAACGGGCCGCCATATTTTTTACATGGGAAAATGCGTACGCATACGCGCCTCGCCAAGGAAGAGTTATGTCGATTACATTATAAAACCCCATGCTTGTTACATAATCTCAGTCGCGGGCCACCCTACACCTCGCTTACTGGTACTAGGTTTGCACTCGAGAAGCTCTCTTTTTATATTTCTGTTTCTTCTCCATCGGTTGTTAATTCTTCAAGCTATATGGCCGGCCACATCACCTTTTTGATTCGTTGGACTATGTCGGTTACTATGGTTCTACTGTGAATATCCTCACTACGAAGTCTATCACACAGATAAAAGCATAGCCCTCTCCATAGCTCGATGAGAATAAAAATGTATAATAGTTAATAATTACTAATTATAATCCACCATTTATGTATCCACATTTAATAACGGCTTAACAGTTCTTGTCAATACAATTCTAGTAAAACAGTGCGATATTGTAACATTGGTGATAATCGTGATCGGATTCGTTTTAACGTCTGACGTTTGTTTTGTTGTATTATTTACTTTTAATCAGTATCAATGAGGGTATCCATGGGTTTTCTGCCACTAGGGCGAGTTGAAATGGAGCTAATTAAAATGTTGTGTTTTAATAAAAATTGTAAATTTTAGTACAAATCTTTTGATAGAATACAAATGGCATTTAAGAGTATTTTACGAGTCACGTATGTATGGAAGCGCGTACCGTTATTGGTATAACAAATTTCAGCACGGTCGACTAACTTTAAGAGATAAAGAAAGAAGTGGTTACCCTTTGACAACTCTTGCAGAAGCAAATGAGCCAGCAGTGAAAAATTTTACTGAAGCATGCTCCTATTACAAGCCCATTAACGCTGGTGTTCCACAGGGCTGCGTGCTATCACCAACGCTGTTTCTTCTGCATATCAATGATATGTTGCAAACCGGTAACATTCCTTGCTATGCGAAGAACACCACTGGAGATGCTCTATACACCGGCCATGCCAATATTTCTCAGGAAAACGTCGCTTAGTACGGGAACAACTTTGTGTCTGAAGTCGAGTCTTTGCTGAACAAAGTTTCGAATTGGGTGCGACTAAATCAAATCCAGTTTAATCTCATAAGTACCAGCTCCTTCCACATGAACGCATCCAGCGTAGAGCGGCTCGAATCGTTTACGATCGAGCCCTCTCCGATCGGCTCAATCCACTGGTGTTGCGAAGAAATGTTGCATCCCTTTGCATCTTTTATCGTATCTACCACGCGGAGTGAACTGAGGGATTGTTCGGATTAATACCAGCCGCCAAATTTCACGAATGCACGTCGCATCAAAATTCACGATACCATCCACACCATCTGGATGCTTGGTGGTCCACCACAATACTCTTTACTAGGAGTTTTCTTCCTCGTACGACGCCTCTGTGGAATTGTTTACCACTGGTGATATTTCCGGACCTATACAAATTAGCTCTTTCCCAGGACTTAAGACTCAATAAAAGAGCTTACTTTATCAAAAAACCCGGCAACGCACCTGCAATACCCCTGGTATTTCAGTTGCATATGAGCGGCGGTAGTCATTTACCATCAGGTGAGCCGCATGCTCTTTTGACCCCTCTTCTATAAAAATCTTATGACTTCTTGTTATTCCTTTATTTATTTATTATTTTAAAATGGGTACAAATTTCATCACCGGGAGATGTATGAGCAGAGATCGGTAAGTAAAAAGAGGTGTCCGAGGGGAAATGGAAAATGTGATTCGAAAATTCGTTCAGACACCAGAGACTTTGTATAGACAAAAAATAATTTTTTGAGTAGCTCACCTTCAAGCCATAATAAATAAACGACAAACGCAGACGAAAACGATAGAAGTCATTACATCCTACCGCTTGCCAAGCGTGGTAACTATGGCAAACATCCACCCTATCAGGCAATCAATGGGGGAGGACTATATTCAGCAGTGGACTTTAATAGGCGGTAATGTTAACGGTAACATCCTCCTGACACCACGATTAATAACAAAATCAAATACTCGTAGTATCAAAACTTAATAGACTATAAAGGGACATATACAATTTTTTCTATGAGGCCACGTCGCCAAACGCGCTCTTGCAGTTAAAGTACGCACGAAAACCGTTATGTTATGTACACACACTTTTATAATTAGCCGCTTTAGATTATAATATCAAGTAATATCTGACCTAATTTGATAAGATCACTTTATTATTTCAAACCTTATACGCAACGTTTAATTAACATACTTTATAAGACTTTCAATTCAGTTTTGCCTATCTTTGTTTTTGGAATGAAAATTTGTGTCAATTCAAATAAAAGTCAAGCAAAAGTTGAATACGCATGGGTTCGTAATAGAAAAATTTACGTAAGGAAAGATGACAATTTAATCATTGCAAAATTTCAACCAAGACAACATAATTCAAATAGGTATTGTTTTTGATTGATAATGAGTTTTGTACAGTTTTTTATTTTTCATACTTCTGATTTTTGCTAATTTAATGCTAATAAAATTACTAGCCTTATGTATTGAAGGCTGTTGTTAGGCATAATATGATAAATAGATTAACAAAAACGTTATCTATAAAAATATAATATTCCGGTTGCGTCTACGTAATTTGCCTCCCCTCAAAGTGCTTAATCGATTTTGATAAAAAATATTGCATACTTATAGGGTCACCGGGCTGGTAGGTTGGGCTGTTGTCTAAACTTTTTTAATTAATAAGGGTGACTAACAAGACAAACAGTCTATAGACATCCACATCTATATTCGATTAATAATCAAAACGCAGCTATGCATTTCCACTCCTTAGGACTAAGATGGAATGCCTCGTTTCCAGTAAACAGGTTCTCTAGTTTCCACTTTACACTCGTCATACGAAACAGAACAGCATTAAGCTGCTATTTTTAATATAATAAGGGAATAAAGATGACAAGCGAGTACACAATGGCAATAAAGGAAAAGTAGGTTGCTATTTTATACTTGTATTCTATTCGTGATCCTTCAGCAGCTATAATTTATTGCAGAATGTCTCTACTATCTTTATATCTATACTATCTTTATATCTATACATAACAATAAAATTAAATTGTTGTTTGTAATATTAAATAAACTGCCTTATATTCAGCTGAGGAGGTTATAGAATAAAGGTGACAAACAAGCAAACAATCCACCTGATGTTAAATGGATGCTGTGGCCCATAGACATCTACATTTATCCTCGATTAAGAACCAAAACGCAGCTGCATTGTCACGATTGAGGACTTAGATGGAATGCTTCGTTTCCAGTAAAAAAGGGCTCCGGATCTCTACACTCACCATACGAAACACAGCAGTATTAAGGTGATATAGTAAGTCAGCTCAAATTCTAATTTCGCCCCCACTTCCCCGCGCGTCGTATGCTATGTACCGAAATGTTTGTAATCACTAATACTGTAAGTAGATAGGTCGTTAGATACTTATTTCATTAGGTTTATCATATTTATGCCTGTTTCTTAACGCCAACAGAGAACGTAATTTAATGACAAAAACCCTTTTAAAATTTCTTATTTAAATATTTTAAAAAATTTTTTTGAGAAATTTTTTTTTTTTTTAAAAAAAAAATAAAGTTTTTGTAAATTCCCTTTTTTACAAAAAAACACTGGGGCCGTATTCTAGTGAATGGTATAAAAAAAAAAAAAAAAAAGAGCGTGGTCCTTCCCCGGTCGAGCCGAACCATCCGTGCTACAACCATAATATAGCTGCAGCGTGGCTCTACCATGTATAAAAGGAAAGGTAATTTGCATATCATTGAGACATGAATAACTATATCTTTGTAGTATGTCCCTTCCGACTGTCTGTTTGTTTGTGTATTTTTCTCTCCGGCCTAACCTTTGAACTTTCTGAACTGATTGTATTTAAGCTTCTCGATAGATAGAAAGCAATGCCAGGAGATATTTAGGCTATATAAGCGGTTTAGGCTATAATTAATTTCTAAACCTTGGATATTTTTTTAACAGAACAGAAATTGTTATTTTGTGCTTTCCGATCGGCTAGATTCACTGGCACTGCGAAGAGATGTTGCATCTCAATGCTTTTTCTTTCGCATCTAACACGGGGTGTGCTCTAAGGAATTATTCGAGTTAATCCTATATAACTCCCGATACCATCGGTCCACCACTGTACCTTTCATTAGGACTACGCGTACGACCTCTCTGTGGAATAGTCTAGTAGTAGAATCAACGGCGACTTTTCCGAACCGATACGACTTAGGGACCTTCAAGAATAGAGCTAGAATGCACCTGCAGGCAATGCACCTGTGATTCCCCTGGTGTTGCAGTTGTTCATGGGCAGCGGTAGTCACTTAACATCAGGCAAGCCGTATGCTCGCATGCCCGCTCTTCTATAAAAAAAAAATTGTTTTGAAGGTTGTCTTTTCAAACAGAAAAATTCATAAAAAAATTATTTTTAATTAGCTTTAACCTAAATATCTCCGCACTTTAATAGATCCACCAAGGAAAAGGGAGGGGCGGGTCGCTTATTACTTTATAATAATCAACCCATCTAAATATACCACTAGGTTACTTGTGAAACTAAATAATCGGTTAACTAACTTTACAAAGGATCTAACATAACCGCGGGGACCTAACTTAACAACCTTTGACGAGTCAAAGGAGCTTAGATTTAGGTAAGTAGATTAGCAACTCTATCAACCCATACTTGATAGCAATAGACATCTGTTACAGAAAATTAATATCCGTGTATTATTTAAAACTACTTTTACGGATTTTATCGCGTTTTATTGATTTTATTTTTAATACCCGACGTTTAGTTGATGGGTGCTGGAAAGCACCCGAAACGTCGGGTATTAAAAATAAAATCAATAAAACGCGATAAAATCCGTAAAAGTAGTTTTAATCAATGTAAAGCGTTCGCGTAAATATAAAAAATCATCCGTGTATTGTTGTTAACGAAGATAAAAATACGCACACACACACGGGCGCATATGTATAATTATCATCATCGTCATCATTACAACCTATCAATAATCCACTGCTGAACGATGGAATACCACAAAGCACGATTCTGAGCCACCTGCATCCATCGACCTCCTGCATATTTTACCAGGAACTCATCGGGTAATTCCGTCTAGTGTATAATACTTAAATTTACTTAAAAAGGTACAGTCTATATTATATATATACACACGTTTAATATGTACGACATATGATAGCGAAGTAAGAGAACTCATCATTCGATTCCAGAAAATTCCAGAAAAAGCCAGGAAAATCATATTAATTCTAATAGTTAAGGGTAAATATATCCATATTATCTATATTACCATATTATAGAGCGATAGAGAGGGTTATGTTCGGGGTTCTTTGCTTGATAAACTTAGAAATGACGATATCTGCGGTAGAACCAGAGTGACCGACATAGCCCAACGGATTCATAAGCTGAAGTGGCAATGGGTCGGCCATATAACCCGAAGAACCAACAACTGATGGGGAAAAAAGGTTCTCGAGTGGCAGTCTCATACTGGTAGGCGTAGTGTAGGGTGACCACCAAAATAGATGGAGCGACAACCTGGTAAGACATGCAGGAAGTCGATGGATGCAGGTGGCTCAGGACAGTACTTTGTGGCATTCTTTGGCGGAGGCCTATGTTCAGTAGTGGACTTGTGAAGCGCTGTAATGATGATGATGAAAACCATATTGTTGACGCCAGACGTAAAATACCAAAACTGGGAAGGGCGTTAATATTCTCGTTATACGTTGCGTCAATACGCCTGCCTGTAATTTCGTCAAGAAAATGTCTCAGTAACAGCCCGGAGTTCGGAAGATAGCGGGGTTTCACGACCGCGCCTCGGAAAGTATGTAAAGCTGTTTAACACCTGATCTCTCTGTTTTCATGTCGAATTGCCGTCACATCGGACTATGGGAGTGAGGAAATAGAGAGTGCGCTAGGGCTTTCACGCACACTGGTGCCCTTTAATCGTGTCCTGCGGAGATAGCTAACCTCCGTTGATAATGACCACCGTAAGCTGAATCCAGGCGGCATGATATTATATTATTATTTTATTTATATTATATAACTATACCCACAAAATATGATTATCTGAAAACATTATCTCCCGATCATCCAATGTACAACGGAAAAGTTAAGTGCCTCTTAACTCTCTCGTCTTCGGTTCTCGTCACTTACAATATGAAAAATACCAGCATTAAGCTGCCATTTTACGCTAGTATTCTGAAAAGCGTGGTTCTCCCTGATCGAGCCATGCTATTCATGCTGGTGTCATAATACAGCTGCAGCGTGTTGTATAATTGCGTTACTCTAGAATATTTAAAACAGAACGTTTCCACGAATAACAAAAAATGTGCCGATATAAAAGTTATCAACACGTGGAAAAATTTCTTGATCATAATTTATTTTTCTTAAGTTCGCGCAATTTATTTCAAATTGCATTTAAAAACGAAGGTCTCAGAGACTGTTGGAAACAGAACATACGATATAAAATTTGACCACAAACCGCAGCTTTAAAAGAATGAAAATAGGTTGCTGCTATTTAACATGTTTGGTTTGTTACAGCTTTATCCATTGTTCTGATTAAAACCTTAACATATTCGTGTTTGAAGTAATTACAGTAACTATTTTTTTTAATTTAAGAGACGATGGAGCTTTGTATAAAAAAAATAAAAAAAAGTCACCGAGGATCAGGAGTGAAAAAATAGGGAATGAAGTTTTTAATGTTAGTAACATTTAAATCTAAGAATTGAATAACTAAATCAGTAGTGAAAATTTTTTTTTTACTTTCATCGTTATAATGTTGATTTTTGAGAATCAATGCTACGCAAATTTTTATTAAATGCCTGCCCGTAAGCCGATCGTGTTCGTCCAGGGAAACGGGCGTATGTTTTATAACTCTCCGGAAAAATGCAGTCGGCTTCAATAAAATCACTTAACCGCTAAAAAGGTTGGAACGTGCAACATTATTATGTATTCAGCAATAAAAATACTTCGCTCGTAGGATAATAATTAAATCGAGCAATTAATGTCAGTTATATAAGAAGTCGTCTTTGTTAACGGGCATATATTTATTAATGTTTTTACGCGTAGAGCCATGCTGAAGATATATTGTGGTTGCAGCAGGAATTGCTCGGCTCGACCGGGGTCGAACCGGAGACTCTTTTTACTGGAAACGAGGTACCCCATCTCAGTCGTCAGGGCTGGCAACGCATCTGCATTTTGATTCTTGATTGGAGATAAATGCACATTTAAATCGATATTAAAAATCTTTCATATCTCACCAAGTCGTCATACCATCTAATTGAAGGCTAGGCTACTATGCTAACTTACTTTGTCTCTATAGTATATATATTAATGAACCCAAAACAAGAAACTAAACCAAGAAGAAGATGAAGCATATAAGTAAAATTAATGCAGTAGTGGTCATTAAGAAGTATGTTGCGTGTCATTGACTAAAAGGGTGAGAATGTAACGAGATGTTGGCACCAGGATTAGGAAAGGAAGAGTCGGTGAGGAACGACCTAGATCGAAGTTTGACAAAATTTGCGATATATTTAAGGTAGACTAGGTAACTCAAGATTACCGTTAACCGACGAGCATGTATGCGTAGATGTATGGAGATAATAGAATGAGAGGGATGTAATGATTTCTTATATTTATGCGACCACTACACATTGGTTGGGGTTTAATTTTATTAATTATAGGATCCCAAGCAGATGGTACCCAGCCATCTTCTCTATTGAAATTATGATATTTTGTGATAAAGGTTATTGACTTTAAATAGAAATTCTTTAGCGAGGATTTGTGATCTAACGCCGACATAATTATGTAATCGTTTATTAAAAAACTTGGGTCATTAAAATAACAATTATATCTAACTAGCTATTCCCCGCGACTTCGCCTGCGTGGAATTTATTACTGTTGGATTACGTGGTTTTTGACTTTTTTGCGAGGAACAATAATAGTTTTTCTAAAATAACTTTAACTTTTATGCGGTAGAGCCATGCTGCAGTTATATTAGTAGTATAGTTGTAGCACGAATGGGTCGGCGCGACCGGAGAAGGACCACGCTCTCACAGAATACCAGCGTAAAATAGTACCTCAATGCTGCTGTGTTTCGTATGGTGAGTGTAGAGAACCGGAGACCCTTTTTACTGGAAACGAGGCATTCCATTTTAGTCCTTACGGGTGACAACGGATCTGCATTTTGATTCGTAATCGAGGATACATGTAGGTGTCTATAGGCCACAGCAACCACTTACCATCAGGTGGACTGTGTGCTCGTTTGTCATCCTATCCTATAAAAAATACCTAACCTTAGTTAAATCTTTTAACATCAGCTATCTGCCAGTGAAAGTCCTGTCAAAATTGATCCAGCCATTTTGGACATTAGCTGAAACAAACTGACAGATAGACAAACACAAAGACAAAAGTTTTTTAAATTTTTTTGTTACATATAAATACATATAATTTTTTCGATACATATATCGTATATACTTTCATATGCATTTAGTAAAAATATGTTATTTTGACATTACAGACACTTCAATTTTATTTATTTGTATGGATAAGGCCAAAGACATGTAATTTTAACATCGTTGAATATCGCATTCAGTCCAGGTCGAGCTTCGAACCGTAAAAAATTATAGGATTGATTCACACACCTCCAACACGCTTCTAGATATACTGCAATTAATAGCAATGAAATTACAACGTTCGTGCCGTAAAACATGACTTGTGTGTCACTGACCTAACAACTCAAGACTCCTAGATCCGACATTTTCGCTCGCATGAGTCAGTTGACCAAACAACAAATACTTGTGAGATTAAGTGAGCAAATATATGCGTGGGTACGATTTTGACTTAAGTTAGCTTAAGATTCCAAGAATGGACCATGTTTTGAATAATAAAAATGGTGATAGCAGATTTAAAACCTGTTTTCAAACTGTGTCTACGAACATAACAGCGCGTCAAGCGATGATAATATGTTCGTAAGATACTGTTGCTAACTTCTATGAAAAGAACAAAACATCCCAATAGCATAACATAATATATTTAAGTTATGGCTATCTTAGTATTAAAAAAGCCGGTTAAACTTACATAGAGTTTTCTTCGTCGACTAATGATCGACATTATGTTTAACTTTAATAAAGCTTTTTATAATTATTTCTTATATTTATTTAAAACTACTTTTACGGATTTTATCGCGCTTAATTTAAATTATTTTTAATTCCCGACGTTTCGGGTGCTTTCCAGCACCCACGGTCACGGGGGACTGAAGTGACTAACGTCCCGATGTCATTGTTAAACCCGGAGTACCTTCAGCTTTTTTAATTATTGTTTATAGTCCGATCTATGCAAAAAGAACTATGTCCTGAGGTCTTGCAGTGGTATGCTTGGTTTTAGTTTTAATTTTATTAATTACAGAGTCCCAAGCAGGTGGTAGTACCCAGCCTCCTTCTCTAATAAAATTAGGGTGTTTTTTTAATAGCCTCACGTATCATCCTTGGTAGGAATCGGTGTTCTTTCCGCAAGGATTTGTGGTCTATCAAATCTGATGTAATGGTTGGGGCCGTCTAGGATATGATCACAAACTGCAGTTTACCCAATTATCAATAAAATTAAAACTAAATTCAAGCATACCATTGCAAGACCTCAGGACATAGTTTTGCATAGATCGGACCATAAACAATAATTAAAAAAGCTGAAGGTACTCCGCGTTTAACAATGACATCGGGACGTCAGTCACCTTGATACAAAAATCAAGCCAAAGCGTAGCTTAACTTGTTGTAAAAGAATAGTGCGTGTTCACATACACCTGTACATCTTAAACCATTTGCAATCAATAATATGTTTAAGGCGACACCGCGAAAAAATGCTCCTCCTTTCATGGAATAATTTTAACGTGGTAGAACCACGCTACAGCTATATTATAGTTGTAGCACGAATGGGTCGGGGAAGGACCACGCTCTCACAGAATACCAGCGTAAAATATCAGCTTAATGCTGTTCTGTTTCGTATGGTGATTGTAGGGATCAAGAGACCCGTTTTTACAGGAAACGAGGCATTCCATCTTAGTCCTCAGGGTTGACAACGCAACTGCATTTTGATTCTTAATCGAGGATAGATGCAGATGACTATGGACCACAGCATCCTTGACACCACTAACGAAACTGGAATTTTGATATAAGTAAATTTATGTCTTTATCTTGAATTTGCATGTTCAAAAACACGATTGTTTAACTCGACTATAATTATTTGCGAAAACACCTCCAAAATCACTATAGTTGAAATTACTATTGGGAATCATTCAAATATATTCATAACATCAATATTCATAATTTACTTGCTCTTTATTTTGATTACTTAAATCAATAATTTAAAATCTTAATGTAGGGGTAACGTTTTAAAAAAAAAATTAAAGAAAACATTTTAAGGTTCCGACAATTTCTAATCGGCCTTAATTTCAGGGGCGCTACGCAATAAACAACGGCGTTTTTTAGAAAGTATCAAAAAAAAACCGTCATTTTAAACGTTCATATTCGATGTGTCGTCTTGATCTGCATATTTATGCGTTCAGCAGTGAGATTTACGTGCTGATGAAAAAGAAAGAAGAAAGATGTGTATGAGTGAAGGGTGGAGAAGTTGAGCTCAGTTTGGGCATCACGTGAAACGCACTTAATGTTCCGTCTACATTTCTTTGTTAGCCTGAGTCTTTAGCCGAATAATTTACTTATTATATGAATGATAAATATTTACACCCTTACCCACTGGTTTAAAATTGTTTTCAGTCATAAATCTAAGATATATCACTATCATCATCATTACTGAACTTCACTAGTCCACATCCGAACAGGAATTTCTCCCTAGCAACACCACCAAGCACAACTTAAATTATGAACGACTGGACTCTGAGGCCATGAATAAATCGTATGCACCTAAATTAACCTGGAAGTTACTATATTTACTCAGTGCCGTGGTAGCTCAGATGGTTAGCGTTCGCTGTAAATTACACAGTACGCGAGCAAACCGGGTTCGATCCCTGCCTGTACTAATGAAATAATTAATTGAAATTATAAGTGCTGATTTAACACGTACTCCGCGATGAAGGAAAACATCGTGAGGAAGTCTGCATGTCTGAGTAATAAGAAAAAAAATATTTTGAAGACACGTGAAGTTCGCAAGTTCGCCCACAAGCACTGGGAAAGCGCGGCGGAAAACTCCTTGCCTTAAAACGCTCTCAGAAATGACCGGAGGATTGTGCCCAGGAGTGGGACGTTTATAACTCTTTACTTACTTGTAACTTTTTACTCAGTACAATAAATAATTGAAATCTTATAACTACTTTCGTTTTCAATATTTTTTTTCTTCGACGTTTTTACTCTATAGGTTACATTTATACACATATTTATAAGTTTAGGCGACCGCATGATAATATATTATATATTGGTGTATGTATAGGTTAATTGTCTACGTACATTAAATAAGCGGTACAGAAATACAATATCCTGTAACCCATATCAACCCGTGGATACCGTAAGAAGTGACATTAGGAAACTAAAACAGGAGAAGGGCAGTTGCATATTAATTAGGAATAACAATCGAAAATAATAAAAAAGATGCGTATACTAACCTTACTGCCTGACATGGCAAATGTGGCATTATATTTTAAAAACGTTATCATCACACTAGGATTCTCTCCTGTATCGTGGTGGCAGTTTGCACACATAAAACTCACGGGGACAAACACCCAGACCCGGAATAATTATTTGTATGCAATATAAATACCGTGCGGGATTGAAACCAGCAGCCCTCAGCGCCGCATCTCATTGCTAAGCCACTGCGCCACGGAACAGTCATATATATTATTTTGATTTGCTTTTAGGAAGATGCTGTTGCCTTTCTCTTGTTCCATTTACTTGTGTCATCTCTTATTACATCTACGCAATGATGGCAATGGATACATTTCATACATAACCGTAATGTTGTACGTGTAAATTCCCAGCCGCCAAATTTCATGAACGCACGCAATGCTTGGCGGTGCACCACTGTACCTTTTACTAAGAGTTTTCATCTGCGTACGACTTCTCTGTGGAATAGTTTACCATCGGCGATTTTTTCGGACCGATACGACTTAGGGAACTTAAAGAAAAGAGCTTACTCCTTTCGAAATGGCCGGCAGCAAGTTACAGCGCTAAGGGCCGTGGGTTCGAATCCCGCACGGAACAAATATTTGTATGGCCTTCAAGTAATTGTTCCGGGTCTGGATGTTTGTCCTTGTGAAATTTATGTTTGTAAACTGCCCCCACGATACAAGAGAAAATCGTAGTGTGGAGGTAACGTTTTAAAAAAAAATAATTGCGGTTACCAACCCTATCAGGTGCGGCAACTGTAACATATATCCCTGCTATGATATTAGCTAGAGATGAGGCTTATATTCAACAGCGAACTTTTGACGGGCTGCGATGAATGATGAATTAATGTATCCAGTTTGTAAAGAAGATGGCCTTGTATAATAGGATACAAAACTGAGATTCAAATGTGAAGAAAACTTTGCGAGTTAAATCATGCCTTTACATTGCATCCTTCCGAAAATTCGCTTATGTAATGAAATTTATAACATCATTAAAATAAACCATTAAGTTTTTATCCTATATACAATCAGTCAGTACAAGCGCCTTAAAATTAATGTTCGTTACGGACTAATTCTCAAAATTCCTGTTGGGTTGCACATTATAATTTGATTTTGTGTAATTTCAAGGTTATAAGTTTGCTCTTTTGGTAGCCCTGTAAAGGTACAACAATAAACATTTAAGTTAGATGTACGTATGTACGTACATAATATCTCAATGACAACAGAGCTACAAAAGGGACAGCGTAAGCCGTTACCAAATGACATTAAAACAAAAAAGATTACAATATACATAAACAATTGTTAGAACCCCTCAAAATGGCAAACATAATCTTTGGTCGAGTAGTTATTTGCATACACAAAAATCACAACGTATGTTCAACACACGTGATGAGCTTCTGAGTTGGTTATAAGGCAGCCTATTACACCGATACGTAATTTATAATTTCGAACATTGTTTTTATACAATGTATAATTTCATAGTAAGGTTACAAGCCTATATACAATCCAGAACTAGACACAGGCCTCCTCTGATTTCTAAGAGGGTGGTTTTAGGAAAAAGAACTGATCGTCGCGAACTTCACATATTTTCAACATAATTTTTCAGACATGCTGGTTTCGTCACAATGTTTTCTTCACCGCGGACCACATGAATAACTAGCAGTTAAAATTTAAAACTTCTAAATTCTTAAAAAATTTATTCTATACGAGCATATAAAATATGTTTTTAATAAATCATATTATGGGTATATTATTACCACGTTCTCGGTGGTGAAGGAAAACATCGTGAGGTAACCTGCATATCTTAGAAATAAGAAAAATAAATTATTTCGAGGACATATTATGAAGTTTGGCAACACGCATTGGGACAGTGCGGCTGACATTTCCTTGTCCTAAAACCCTCTTAGAAATTCGGGGAGGCCTATTCCCAGCACTGGGACATATATAGGCTGTAACTTTAACTTTAATTTTTTTTGGTGTATACTCAGCCAGAGCGCTAAATACATTTCAAGTAACGCAAAAAAAAACAAGTCAAACATCCCTTAATTGGTCTCAAAGTTTAATAACACTTCTGTATTAGAGGTTAAAAGCACTCAGTATTGCACACTTGGAAAGTAAAGCGGAGAGGTTGGCTTTTATTGTCAACTTGTCAATGTTCAATGAAAGGAAAAAGAGAGAAATGACACGTCGAAAAAATTTAAAAACTTCAATTACACCAACATTGAATGTTGTACGCCACAGCACAAGGCATCAAGCCATTGCACTATTTAATTCTTTACCTATCTCATTTAAAGTTATTTATTGTCACCGAAAATTCCAAAATAAAATCAAATCATTATTAATTAAGAAAAGCTACTACTCGGTTAACGAATACCTAAATGACAGAAATAAACTTAATGAATATTAATTTTTTTTGTTTATATACTGCTTAATATATTTTAATTTATTATGACATGAAAAATATTTAATTATGACATGAAAACTATTAAATGTATATAAGTATATAGAATGAATGTCAAATGATATTTAAATTTTATTCGATTTTAGTTTTATTTAAGTCAATTGCATGTAGAAATAATACTGATTTTTACGGAATTTATCGCGTATATTTAACTTTTTTACCCGACGTTTCGAGAGCTTTACAGCACGCTTTCGACGCTCCGGGAAGTCTGCAGTCTGTGAACATGTACAGGATCGCCCCCGTCACTACATCAGATTTGATAGACCACAAATCCTCGCTAAAGAACACCGATTCCTTCCAAGGATGATTCGCGAGGCTATTGAAATCAAAAAAACATCCTAATTTCAATAGAGAAGATGGCTGGGTGCTACCATCTGCTTGGGATCCTATAATAAATAAAATTAAATCCCAACCCAAGCATACAACTGCAAGACTCCATGATACCATAAGTTCATACTGTGTAGATCGGAACAAAAGTTAAATTTTAATCTATGGTAACCGCGGTTAACTATGACAGCTGGACGTTGAACATCTCAGTCCTTCCCGTGACCATGGGTGCTGTAAAGCTCTCGAAACGTCGGGTAAAAAAGTTAAATATACGCGATAAATTCCGTAAAAATCAGTATTATTTCAATGTGTAGTGTTCGCGTAAATATAAGAAATCAATTGCATGTAAACGTAATTTTTGATTTTGTGTAATTAATTTTCCAATACAATGTAATATTGTTCTATGGAATAAATGACTATGACTATGATTATGTCACGTTAAATCGAATATGAAGAAACACTAATGAATAAGCCCGACGATAATATATTTAAAATTCGGGTACGTGTAAGCAACGGAGGTGATTAAAATATTATAATCATAGCGAAACGTGTTCCGTATGAGAATGTACACTTGCGTTTGGCATAAGTGCGTTCACACATCTTTTATTTATAAAGCAACGTCTTCGTGGTTTTCTACCAGACATATTAACAGACTTTGAATCCTGGCTCCTATTTCTGTATAGTGTATTCTATTTCTTTCAATTTAATATATAAAAATTTATGTTTGTTTGTTCAAAGCGGTAAAAGTTTGTCAACATATTGCTTGCACTTCCGCGAAGGTTATCGCCATATTTGGAACCGGTAGTTGGCACTGTTGTAGAATCCTGATATACCTCGTGCGAAGCCGGGGCAGATCGCCAGTTTGTAATAAAATGTATTTACAGGATAACGCTATGTACCTTCATTTTGATCCATTGTTTTGTTGCTCATTGTCCACCACGTCAGATATTATTTGCTAATACCTAAATACTATACATATTTTTTATAAAAAAAAAACTCTACTAACACCACTCCAAATAAGATTAAAATGTTTGTGTTAGTGGTGATTCACGACAGTAATCAATTAATAGATTCGAACTTACATCTTTACGTATTTGAAGTACGCAATATTAACCATTATGTCACTGTTGTGTTATTTACCTTATTTATATGATTAACGTTATTTCTTATCATTACAGTTCATCACGAGTCCCCAGTTGAACCAGGCGACAAACGAGCACAGAGTCTATCTGATGGTTTTACGTGGTAGAACCACGGTACAGCTATATTAGTAGTCTTGAACGAATTGTGGTTAATTCGTTCAAGTTAGTAGTAGTATAGTTGCAGTACGAATGCGTCGGCTAAGCCCCGCTCTCACAGAATATCAGCGTGAAATAGCAGCTTAAGTGTTTCGTATGATAAGTGTAGAGAACCGGAGACCCTTTTTACTGGGAACGAGGCATTCTATCTCAGTCCTCAGGGGTAATAACGCATCTGTAATTTGATTCTTAATCAAGGTTAAATGGAGATGTATATGGGCCATAACAACCACTTACCAGTGGTACACACAGTCCACCTAATGGTAAGTTATAGGTGAACTGTGTGCTCGTTTGTCACTCTTATCCTATAAAAGAGCAGACAGGAATATAGGTGTCTACTGACCCCACCAGTACACACCCGCATCTATTCCCTAGAAAAGAAAAAAAACAAAAAAAAACAAAAACGAAAAAAAAAAAAACAACCCCAGAAAAAAAAAAAAAAAAAAAAAAAAAAAAAAAAAAAAAAAAAAAAAAAAAAAACACCCAAAAAAAAGGGGGGAAAATTAAGAATCAAGATGCGGACTCATTGTCAACCCTGAGGACTAAGACTTACGGGGTTCCTATGGTGTGCGCCTCGTTACAAGTATAAAAGGCTCCGCTTATCGTCACATACAAAACCAAACACAGCAGTATTATGTTGCTATTTCACTCCTTTCACGATCGAGGCGACCCACTTGCACTGCAGCGCTACGTTACAGCGTGGCTCTACCATGTGATGTTTTTATAATATTAAGGCGAGGTAAGGTGTAAGAACAAACTATGGTAAAAATAATATAACGTATAAAGGAGCACAGTTATACAAAAAACTACCTAAATTTGTAGAGTAGGCGAAATCTTTGAATGAGAAGTTACTTGCCTCTTCTCACAACAGCTAAATACCTAACCTAAATCATTATTAAATAAACGTCAAAAAAATATTATTTAACTTGGACCACCACCTTATAATTTGAATAAGCAACAAAGATATTCGCTTCTTAAAAGCGACATCCAACAAAGTTTTATTTATACCCGCACTAAAAATTGTTATTACAAATTATAAGTTATTGTCCAAAGAGACATCAAGAAAAGATCTTAAAAAAGAGTTAAAATCACTTGCAGTAAGTAAATTACCTCAACCTGGAAACTATGATGATACATTTAACCTAACAAACAGTAATAAACTCCCGCTTTAAAGAATTCTCGATATATTTTTTTATTTTTTACGATTCTGTTAAGCCTCGAAGATGTTGAGGTGTGATGGTTCTATATGCATTTTTCTCAATTGAACATAAGATTTTACTAAAATCGAGTCATTTAACTGATATCGTGTATTGAAGTTATCAACAGATTAGTTAGAACAGAAGTTACAATATAGTGTAATTTATACACATGCTTCTAACGCATACCGAAGGTTTCCTACACTTCGAATGCAACCACTGACCTTCGAAACCCGACGCACCAAATATGGACAGCGGAAAGGTACTGTTAGGCAACATTCCTTTCCACTTTACCTGTTTGGATCCTTCCATCTTTGTACTAATACTTATGCCTTCAAAAAAGTACGCAGTCTCCTCTTGCGCCCGACCTCTCTCTCCCGTCGAGTCGGATTTCCGTACCATCAGACTATTAAAGTGTTGGAATAGAAAGATTTTATAACATGAAAATGTTCGCCGCGCTGCCCCATTGCGTGTTGGCGAACTTCACATGTCGTCAAAATTTTTTTATTTCGTATTTCTTAGGTATACATGTTTTCTCCCGATGTTTTCCTTCACCGCCAAGCACGTGGTAAATCAGCACCTAAAATATTCAATTAAAAATTTCATTGGTGCCGGCGGGGAACGAACCCGGGTTGCTCGCGTTCTGTGAAATTTACAGCGAGCGTTAACCATCCGAGCTACCGCGACTGGGAAAGCCGTAGAAAGCTAAAATACACGATCATAAATAAAATAAAAGAAATTAAAGCTTCTTGACAAAATAATGCAAAATTAGATCTTTTCAAATAGAAAAGGTTTTGCCTTTTATTACGAATGGAGCTAATATATATGCGTGGAGGTTTCATTTACAACCAGATTCGATGATAACTTACACCAGTCTATGTTTTAGCGAACTTTGTCACCGTGAAGAGAACAACTTTTGGTAGTTTAAGCATATGAAATCTTATGCGTGATAAGACCATAAATAATTAAGGGGGCGTTGATTAGTTAGCACCAACTCATACATACACAATTGTTATGTAAATGTATTTTAAGAATAATACAATATGTAAAGACTACCCCTTTACGTGGCACTTAACGTGGTAGAACCATGCTAATCTATATTATGTTAGCAACATAAATGAGTTGGCTCGACCGGGGACGGACCACGCTCTCACAGAATACCAGCGTAAAATAATAGCTCAAAGCTGCTGTGTTTCGTATTGTGAGTGTAGAGAACCGGAGACCCTTTTGGTTGGAAATTAGGCATTCCATCTAACTCCTCAGGTGGTGATAACGCATATGCATTTTGATTCTTAATCGAGGATATATTAAGCTCCTATTTACCATCAGATGGACTGTGTGCTCGTTTGTCAACCTTGTTTATAAATAAATTATTTCGAACCAAAAGTGTTTTTAATGCATTTATCGCACTGTTCACAGATTATAAACATTATTTGTAATCTGTGAATTACGCATATTCATATTGCATATTATGTCATCACGCATATTGCGTATTACACTAGAACACCTTCAACTATGAAGACTTTAAACATTATACAAGTACTTATTTATGTTTTTGAAGCAAAACATGATGTAACCGTTAGATGTACAATATTTGTAAATATGAATCCTACAAAAACATAAACGTAAAAAGGTTTCGCTGATAAAAGAGTTGAGATCTGAGTGGGCGCAAAGCTCAATAGCAGTTGCTCAAACCAAAGGATAATAGGAATGTACAGTGTTATTGAACCGCATCAGTAACTTTGTCGTCACTGAATATCGATAATTTCTACTTTACAGACATTTTTCTTTGTATTTTTCTTGTATGGATATATAATTTGAATTTGAATACGATGACTACTAATGCCAAATTGCAAGTTTATAAGCAACTTAGAAGTTAAGTTATGTTTTTGATGAAAAAATCAGTAAGTTATAAAAGTAGCACTTTTTAAACTACTAACTTACTAACTCAAAAACTACAATAAGTTTATTCACAAAATTTGAGCCTCTAGGTATCTTAGGGGTCTTTATTAGTGATATGTATGCCGGAAATTGAAATCAAACACAGTTGCAACGTATAAGCATGTTATTGAGTCAGCTTATCCAATAGCCACACGCAAGAAGCCGTGTCGCACGTAAATCAAATACCCTCCTATGATTTGAAAAAAATAATAGAATATAAATTAACGACCTACATTACAATTAGGTACCAAAAATAACTGAGCCGTGGTAGCTCAGATGGTTAGCGCTCGCCGTAAATTTCACAATACGCAAGCAAACCGGGTTCGATCACCGCCGGCACCAATGAAATTGTTAATTGCAATTTTAGGTGCTGATTTACCACGTGCTCGTCGGTGAAGGAAAACATCGTGAGGAAACCTGCATGTCAAAAAATATTTCGAAGACATGTGAAGTTCGCCAACACGTATTTGGGCAGCGCGGCGGACTATTCCTTGCCCTAAAACCCTCTCAGAAATGAGAGGAGGCCTGTACCCAGCAGTTGGACGTATATAGGCTGTAACTTTACTTTTTTTTACTTTACAAAAAATAACAACCTACACAGGTTTTATAGTTTTTGAGTTATGGGGGGTTCGAAAGTGGATTGATATGGTTGGTGTAAGTTTACACGCTTCCGATGCGTCGCCCTTTTCTTTTCCAAACATGGCTGAAGCTCTAACGTGTGCCCAGAATTAAAAAAATTAAGTGTTTTAGAAAAGAGTTTTTACTTTAAAAAAATTTTTGTCCGACTGACGACGCTATTCGTGTCAATTTTTAATTTTAATTGTAAAAAAATCTAATAAGTGGTAACATAGTAATAAGTGGTAACATAGTA
Source organism: Parnassius apollo (assembly GCA_907164705.1). Taxonomy (NCBI): domain Eukaryota; kingdom Metazoa; phylum Arthropoda; class Insecta; order Lepidoptera; family Papilionidae; genus Parnassius; species Parnassius apollo. Next base: position 5,321,245 of record CAJQZP010000528.1, read on the forward strand.
TATAAACATAATATGTGATCCAATTAATTTCATTGTAACTTTAATTTTTGCTTGCATTTAACTTTTGCTTGCATCCTAATATTTTTATACAATAACGGTGGGGATATGGAGCTGACAGCTGATGCACAGGTCTCCTAGTTCGGCTGCAGATGCTATGTTTTCAGGTATATGTACCAATGTAAGTTTAAGCAAATATCTTGATGTACAACCTCTTGGAAATAAAGAATTTATTATTATTATTATACACACGTCTAGGAGTCGTTTTTCTAGGGTTAAAGGTCCGCCTTAAATTTCTTCGTACGATTGAAGGAAAATATTTTGACCAACCAATGTAGGTGTTACAACAGTGATCTCATTATTTTCTAGTTTTATGTTATCTTTCTTATTGCATCATCGTCATCGTCATCATTACAGCCCGTCATAAGTCCCTTGCTGAACATAGGCCTACCCCAAGACACACCACAAACCATGCTCCTGAGCCACCTGCATCCATCGACTTCCTGCATGTCTTAACAGGTCGTCACTTCATCTAGTGTTCTCCTACACCCTACCCAACAAGACTGCCACTCAGAACATTTTTCCCATCGGTTGAATATAAGGGTCCAATTGAACGAGCTTGAAAACAGCATACTGTGAACTATTCCGGAGTAGAAAATAAACACTATTCATAGGTCGCTGGTTCAAGTCCGGCTCGAAAGACCAAACATAATGTTCGGGATAAGAAGATAAGCACTATAGTTTAACATTAGGACATAAGGGAAAGTTTATAATTACTGTTATGAATTAAAACTAAAATGATATTATGATACTAACCACACGAGACGCGGTTAAAATGCACGTTAACAACTTCCATGTCCGCAAAAAAAAAACACAATAGTTAAACAATCGAAATATTCATATATGTCTCACAGGATAGTGAAATGAATAGAAAAAAAAATGGAGATAAATGGTTTTCCTCCAAATTTCAACCCAATTTACACGCAATACTCACGAAATTCATCAAACAATCGTAAATATAACTTAAGCACTAAATGCAAAATAATTTGCTTGTTTATTTATTCTCGGTTTAGTACAGACTATTAGAAATTTGTTTTGCTAGACTGTTTCATTCATTTCGCGAGATTATCTCGCTCCCGAAGAATCCTGAACGATGGCCACCGTAGTCATTAGTGCAATTAGACGTGTTTAATTTTTAATGAATAAAGTTAAGTCTTTAAACGTCACTGGAAACTTGCCCATTTCGGATTTAAGTAAAAGATAAATGTTTGTTTTTATTAATACCTCGTTTATTTAACACTAGCAAATCCACCCCGACTTTGCCCGGAGAGGATTGATTATTGTCAATTTTTTGATATAAAATAAGCAAGATCCAAGATCCCTCCTGATTGTTTGAGCTTGGACTTGCCCATCAAGACCACGCACACTATGGTACAAATTTAAGGTCATCTCTTGACCTCATATCTTGTTATCCTAACTGACCTAACTATTTCAGGGCACTTAAGCAAATTGTGCTAGTCAAACCACATCGCGACGAAAATACGGGCGGTATTTTCGTATCGACAACAGATGGTGTTTCGAACGCCATCTGTTGTCGATGTCGCAAACTCAATTACGTTGAACGCTGATATTCCTCACTATCAACGTGTAAAGTTTCATCAGTATCAGTTCAGCCATTTCGAAGATTAACCCGGGCAAAAGACAGACAGACAAAAATGGATATTTATATCTTAATAGTATGCAAATAAGCCCCTGAAGTTGATAAAAGCCAGTAACTTTAATATTACAGACGGACAGTTCAATTATATTTATAGATATAGATGTATGGATTAGTATTACAACATTCTAAGTTTTCAGATACAGCGGACCCCCGGTAATCCGGCCGTTGGCTAATCCGTCCCCCCCTTGTAATCGGATATGTCTTTAACTTGTAGGTACATTCGAATCGCGCTGTGAATCCGCCAGGGTGGAGGTATCTTTCACGAATACGTGGACAAGCAGGTTGCAATTAGTTCGCGCCACCACGAATCTAGCTTGACGCGTATTATTTCAGTACAAATGTAACTATGGTAGCGGCTTAGCGGACTTTCATTATTTACTGTTTAGGTATTCATTGTGCATCACATGACATTTTTATTTTTTATTATTTTATATTTGATATGTAATCTGTCAGATTACAAGGTACTCTTTTTCAAAAAGTTGCGGACTACCAGGGGGCTGTGGCAGTTCTCTATAGTCCGACTAATTCGATAATCCGACACCGCCTTGCAAAACGTTTGTCGGATTACCGCGGGTCCGCTGTATTCAAATCGTTTGATTTTGAAGCGAATTTAAGTTGTGCAGTGGTTTACAATCCATCTAGTTTCGAATTTAATCGCAAATTAATTAACGGCCGCTAAGTGGGCAGTCAATAGTGTCACATAATCACATTAAGTGCACAATACATCACATTAAGCGTACAATTCGATGCAATAGTCTGATAAATCGCGAACTCTACAGCATTCCTCGGCCCACTTGTTCCGTGGAACCCGATCGACTTGTTAGCGATGACGTCATTTTGTCTGGTAGACTATCACCGTCCTTGCAAGAGTCGAACCTTCGACATTCTCGTGGGTAAGCTTGCGTAATTCGATTTGTTTACTATTGGAGATTAAATTCAGCTTTTTTCTTATTTAATCAATTTAGTTGAAGTTGTCAAACCTCATGATGGTACGATATCCTTCGTATCGATTTTGAAAGCGCAAAAATTAGTTTAATGGGTTAATCCTTTTTATGTATGTAAGTCTGACGAATAAGCACATTGTCTACTTGACGGGTAAATAATTGCTGTGGCCCAAAAACACCTACACCTATCCTCGATTAAAATCAAAATGCAGTTATATAGACTTGGATTCCCGTAGCGAATTAAAAAACAAAACAAATAGCTTTTTCACTACATAACGTTAATGTTGTTTATAACAAAGGTGAGAGGTCAGATGTTACACATCATATTACACGACGAATGATGTAGATTGAGTTATGCAAAACTAAGTCAATGGACTACATGCTATAAGGCGTTTTTTACCCTTTTGGGTGGACTAGGTCGTTTAAGTCGTCTTAGTCGTCGTCGAGTTTATATTAAAAATTAATCCCCTATTTTCCCATCCAAATTAGGGGTGGAATTATTTCCTCAAATTTATTTGGAAGTTGAAGTACAAACGGTTCAATAAGTAAGAATCATCAAACAGTTTACAGATGAATATATCGCGAATAATATACCTACGTACAAAAACAGTCGAATTGTAATCCTCCTTTTTTTAAGTCGGACAGAAACCACTCATCTAGTATCTCGAAGAGCACAACAATAAAAATGTTTACCATTGAGTCACAGACAACGAGATCTCACCTTTCACACTTATTTCCATCTCAAATGACATCATTACGTAAAGCAGCGTCGCTTTTAAATGCATCGCATCTGAACGATTTCACAAAACATAAATGCGGTGTGGCACAAGTGATAAGTTGAAGCGGATTAAAACATTTTCAGTTTGAAAGTAGCTTAATAAAATTTCATTCCAACTGAATCTATCTATCCATTTCGTAATACTGTTACGAGCTTGAGGGTCAATAAAAATTGCCGATTGAATTAACAAAATTTACACTTTTATTACCAAACACCAATTAAAACTTAAAACACTAATAACTAATCACACTGATTCACTTTATTTCGCTCCGAAACTTCGCTTGTCTCGCCAAATTCAATACCGCCCCAATCGCGTATTGCAGAGCCTTTAAATACACCTTTTTCGCCTTTAAACACACCGAAACATCCAGAATATTCAAGTAAATACGCGCGCCAACCGACCAGGCGCCGAAAGTTCGAGTGTGGGGCTTCTAGAAAGCTTAGTTTTTCAATTCGATACCAGAAGGCGCTGTTGGTTGAAAGATTAGTCATGTCATTTTCTGGACAGCTCTCCTAGCTCTGTCACCCGACACTAGATGGCGCTAGTGCCAGACTTCAACTTAGGCGCGCAACAATACTATGGAAAAAGCTGGAAAGGTCTTATAGCCTACAATAGACGGCAGTAAAATCCTCTCATATTCCAGTGGAATGACGGCGTAAAAGAAACCGCAACCCCATATCATCTCGTGAGTGTTATAAAATTCAACGGAGCAAAACTGAAACAGGAATCAGGTGGCTGCATCTTACTGATAACTGATAAGAAAAATGGCGATGCCAAGCCACCTGCCGAACCTGATTATTATAGCGAATTCTTCCTCCAAGAGGCAATTTATGTAGAAGGTCTAGGTATGCAGTTAGTGATGAGCTATAATGAATAGTGAAATAACAAAAATAAAACACTTAAGTAGAAGATAAAACCAAAGTGCCGGGGAAAATGTCAAAGTCAATCTGTCTATCAAACGTTGGTTTATGTCATGTACGTGTTATACACGTACATATTACAGTTCTATGTCTTACAAACGACTCTTTACTAGTTTCTGACGTAGTATATCGAAAGTAAACAGACAATGTGTTCTCTTCTCAAGCACCCTAGATTTTTACAATAAAGGTAGACGTTCCACGATATCTTTGCCGTGTTTAATTTTCGTATGATGTATGACGAGATCCAGACACACACTAAAAAAAACTTTTATATAAATGTAGGTACCCATGCCAGAGGGGGCAGCACCATGCATTACCATACGTGATGATATGTGATTGGGTTGGGGACGGAGTCCGTACAAAGTCAGTCATTTGTTTATATTCGTCAAAGTATGCGCCTTTATAATAATGTTCCATAATTATCAGGACGACTATCTCCAGCAGTGGACTTGTGATGTGTTAAAATGATAATAAGGATGATTATTGATACATTTAAATGTCTCTTCACAGAGTCCCACTAGGGAATATTATACTGGTTCTCCCACGATAAAGTCCTTTTTTTAGAATATTAAGAGGGTAGACGGGCTGCATTTTTTCCATACAAATGTATTCCCCTATTTTCTTCTTGGAAAATGCCTCTAGAGCAATCGTTTTTGTTTATAAAAATCTAGATCTATTGAGGGCATGCCCCTGTCATTTACTTTTTTCCAAAAAAATATTTCAAAAATAAATATGACTTTCCAAAAACCTAAAAAAATGCCCCATTTTTACCTCCGTAATCAGATGACTACCAAAGAAATTCGAAAAGTTTTTAAGATAAAATCAAATGATAGAAGCATAGATCTATTCTTTCTATAAATTTTGATACCAAAAATAATTTATTTTGCTAGTTTTCGAGGAGAAAACAGGGGAATACGAAACGATGATCGGTCATGGTTTTTGTAGGTAAAATCGTTTTGAGCTGCGGTTGTCCCTATCACACTCTTCGGGTTGAGACCAGAGGTGAGGGACGGCAATAGTTTCTCCAAACACCTATTTTTCAATTCCCGCGCAGACCGTCTACCGTCTTAAGTGACAAAAGCATAAATGACAATTATTTGCCATTCAAATTCCTATTTAAGTATCGCAATGGTAAAAATAAAATTATTCTGAGCTTAGTTTATTTATACTACTTGCGCCAATGATAAGTCTTAAAAAAACAGAGTTTACAGTCGCCCTGCAACTGCATCATTAGCAATAATTACCTTTGTCCTCTACTGAATTCACGGCCTTGAACTCTGCGTACTTCGAAGATTTTTCCCGCTGCTCCACGTCGCGATGACTCAGTACAGAGAAATGTTACCATCGGAGCTATATGTCAATTAAGGCTCGTCTTTGTTTTTCTGCTCTTGTTTGAAATTGCCGATAGCATGTTGTATTTATTTCGCAGCTTTAAAAAATTTTTATTTTGCTCACTTCCTTAGGAAAACAAAATTAATTGATTTACGTGTAAAACTAAAAGAAAAAAGAATATTATATTAATTATAAGATAGTGAACTCGTGGAAAGAATGAATGAGGAAAGAATGACAAAGAAAATTTATGTTGCAGAAGTTTCTGGCAGAGTCGGAAAGGGACGTCCTAGGCGAAAATTTATCGACCAAATTAGCGATTTATTGAAAACGGGCCAAATTAGGAGTACCCTTAACCGACGAGCATGTACCTACGTATAGATACCTATATGGATGTGAAGGAGGCGAGAGAGGTGTGTCTGGATCATGCCAAATGGAAGTCTGTAGTCTCAGCCTACCCCTCTGGGTGACAGGCGTGAGTGTTTATGTATGTATGTTATTTAAGATAGTAACGTCCTCCCTTGAATGAATTAAACACCCGACATATAATCGGACTTACCTATAGCAGTCTTGTCAGTAACCAGGAAATTATAGCCTTGGTCATTTATTTTTGCGTCAATCTCAAGCACTTACTTGTCAACAAAACATCTCCCAAAAATGACTAAATGTTCAGTTAAATGATATAAAACTATAGAGGCGAAAGCAGCACTATTTCTTTTCACTTGTAAGTACATTATTTTATTACATTTATTGTTATTTAAAATTTAATCAAATGTAAAATAAAATTTTGTATTATCCAACTATGTTAAATATAGTCGATATTTTTATGTATTATTGACATCTGACAACAATCACAAAATGGCTGAATTCTACCATTCAGAACGAATGACTAAAACTGTGGAGTGAATCAATTTGACATCAACTATTGCTTGACCATGTCGAAAAATATATCGATATTTGACGATATGGCCGAATGAATGATGATTTTATTTGTACAATACAATAACACTTAAAAATACTTATATAACAGTATCCTACAATCTGATGTCATTAAATTTATAATAATAATTTTTATAATTAAATTAAAATATTATAAATGCAAAAATTATAATTAGTATCTGTACTTAAAATATTTAAACATATAAATTACACGAATTTTCAGATTTCCCAGTGACCCTTCGCGGAAGAGAAAGTGGGTAGAAGCAGTTCGTATATGCAGTGTACATTTCGATACTACCTGTTTTAATACTAATGCAAAGAAACAGAAAATGACACCAATGAAGGCAGTCTCATTGCCCATAAAGACAAGGGAAAGCTGATACTTCCCTCAAGTGATACCATAGCTATTTGTTAGCACTGCGAACAGAATTTAGAAGGGGTGTTCAGAATAAAAAACTAAAAAAAGATTACACTACAGACTTTCTTCTGCCGAAAGTAACAGAAACATTGCTGAAACTTCCGTTGTACGAAGACATTCATTTCCATAAATTTGAAAATGACGACGTGAATCAAGTCGAAGAATTAACGAAAGCCGTTGCTGAAAAGTATTTAAATATTGCTTATATAAAAAAAATAAGCGAACAAAACAAATTCTAAGAAACACATTTTAAGAAAGATGATACATAATAAAAGTCAGTAAACCTATTTAAATAATTTAAACTTAACAAAAAAATTGACGTTTATCATAACTATAATTGAATAAAAAGTCCATAGTAATGTCCTGCTTCTTTTATTTTAATTAAAATTTAAATACCGGAAGCTTACCTCGCCTTCATTATCCCTTTATTTCCTTTGTCTTACAGCTTATTTACGATACGCCTTTTCTTTCTTATTCTTTCATCGATATATTTTATCAACTACGATCAAGGATTAGAAATAGAGTGAACTTCTACGAATTTTGTATCTGTGTTTATATTAACGTAATAAAATCTTCGTGCGTGTTATTCTCCACTTGGTTGAACGAGTTTTCATACATTTGTGTTTTATGTCAGGTCCAGTGGTTAATTCGTTCAAGCGTCTTCCATACCGAATTTCGGTCACGGTGGCTGATCTAAATGAACACTAGCTATCTGCGAAGGACAATATTGAATTCCACAAGTGTATTTAAGTATGAAAATAAAATATGCAAAACCGGTGCAATCTCTATTCCCTCAGTATTTTTTTTATAGGATAGGGTGACAAACGAGCACACAGTCCACCTGATGGTAAGTGGTTGCTGTGGCCCATAGGCATCTACATCTATCCTCGATTACGAATCAAAATGCAGATGCGTATTGTCACCCGTGAGGACTAAGATGGAATGTCTCGTTTCCAGTAAAAAAGGGTCTCCGGTTCTCTACACTCACCATACGAAATACAGCAGCATTAAGCTACTATTTCACGCTGGTATTCTGTGAGAGCGTGGTCCTTCCCCGGTCGAGCCGACCCATTCGTGCTACAACTATACTACTAATATAACTGCAGCATGGCTCTACCACGTATATCACCTACCCGTGCCACGTATATAGTCTGATCAGAAGGCAGCACATGAGTAAAGTTACTCCTTACTCTGTGACGGTAGCCCGACACGACCGGAGGTTTGTGGCACGGGGTTGAAACACCGTCAACTTCGTGAATCCAGGGCTGCTACTTAGAATTTCTCGACGGAAAAACCAAATTACCGATTTTTAACCCGAATCGGGAATCGAACCCAGGAGCTTATGATCAGCGACAGCTTTTACGACCTCTAGGCAAACGAACCTTAACCGTAACCAAGAAACAATTATTACTCATACGTTTTTCGTGACAGTATTTTTCATTTATGGAATTAATGGAATGCATTCTAACGTGGTGGAGCCACGCTGCAGCTATATTATGGGATGCAGCACAAGTGTTGGCTTTGTCGAGAAAGAGCCACGATCATACAGAAAACAGCGTAAAATAATAGCTTAATGCTGCTGCGTTTCCTATGGTGAGTGTACGGAACTGGAGACTCCTTTTTTACCAGAATCTAGGCGTCCTATCTTAGTCCTCAGGGGTAACAGCACATCTACACTTCGATTCTTAACTGATGATAGATGTAGGCGTCTATGAGTCACAGCATCAACTTACCATCGGGTGGATAGTGCGCTTATTTGTTACCCTTTTTCTATAAAAGAAATCACCTGTCATTACCATTTGATACATCGTGTGAGTGCCGCTAACAGATGAATATTTAAAAAAAAAGATTATTAACAATGCTATGAACATTACTAATATTCCCCTTAACCACTCGTGGTAAGCTTAAATTGATTGTATTACGAGTGGTTCACGCCAGTAGTCGAACGGCGAATTCGAACCCACGACCTTTTTGAGTTCGCGGTCCGCGCCCTGCCATTAGGCTACTGTCGCTTAATGAGATGAATAAAATCATACAAGAGAACGGCGATAGGATCTTTTTTGTACAAAACTTCTGACTACAATGGCTACCACGTTCGCGTACCAAACACGGTAATTAAGCATATAAATTATAACTATCATTTTAGTTTAATTTCGAGACCAAAGTATGTAAAAACGTATAAACCATTTGTATTTCCATATTCATACTGTAAATATTATTTTTGACTAAATTTCGGTATCTATATTTAATAAAAGTTTCCTTTTATATTGCGAATTGTTGTATTAAATGCATAAAATTTTTGTTTATATAGCGAACAACTCGCATTTCTAGAATTGTTTCTAGACATACAATTACGCAATTTTGCAATTTAATTCGTCGTAAGTTATAGACGCAACAACAACCTTTTCCTTTGCATACACTTCGAGTATAATAAAACGGAGCGGAACGAAACGTTCCTTGAACATGGCGGGCAAAGTCGTTAAGTTCAACTATTTCCTGCCATGAGGGTCTCAGTTTCGATGAAGCAATACGGTGCAGGAATGTGGAAACTTTGTAGCCAAATGAAAATATCGGAAGTAAAACAACCTCTATCGCAATCACACCCTTGTCCCGCATTACACACTGAAACTTGAACTCAACAATATCAAGGTCATACATATATATGAGTCCAGCATGTACGAATAACAACAGATCTATTAATAATAAGATTCCAATATATGTACATAGGTGTATACGTGGAAGAGCCATGCTGTAGCTATATTAGTAGTATAGTTGTAGCGCGAACGGGTCGGCTCGACCGGGGAAGGACCACGCTCTCACAGCGTAAAATAGCAGCTTAATACTGCTGTGTTTCGTATGGTGAGTGTAGAACCGGAGACAACTTTAACTATAAACAATGCATCTTAGTCCTCACGGATGACAACGCATCTGCATTTTGATTCTTAGTTAAAGATACATGTAGATCTATGGGCCACAGCCCACAGTATCCACTTACTATCAGATGGACTAAGTGAATTTATACCTTTATTAGATAAGATGCAACGTAGCTCTGTAAAGGATGAGAGGATGAGTTTTGAATTCGAGTTTCAAAATTGCATATAAATTTCTTTCGAGAATCATATACTATTTATTTAACCTATGTGTAAGTTTTTAACCAGCCAGCAAATAAAAAACGTCTGAAAGGGATACTAAAATGTGTTTATTATTAAAATTAAATGTACTTTCGATTTGTCAATAAATACGTTGTTTCGTGATAAGGTTTCTTCGACTAAAGAAGAAACGGCGCAAAATAAACTCCGCACGTTTATTCTTTTGTAATTTTTAAAGGTGAAATACAAAAATAGTATAAGTAGGTTTTTATAATAAAAAACGACACATTGATAACTCTATTTTAGATGGTAGGACTATCCTGTTCTGCCTCGTACGTTTTCAGGTTTAGTCTGTTATTGCCATCAAATATCGGTGCTTGCATTGCTGGGTTCCAGTCTAAAAGGTATAAAGAGCAGTATAATAAAACAGGCTGCGAGCTATTCCTTCTTTGTTTGAAGTTAACTGCAGGTGTCCATCCGAGTGAACTTCAGACCATTAGGTGACTTTAAGTTCGTTTGTCACATTAGTTTAATATAAATAAAAAATAATTTTTGTATATGTCACTGTCAAAACTCATAACCGGTCAAAACCAATTTTGACTGCGAAAATCAGGCAAAAATAGTTTTGACGGAGGCCCTTAGCCAGGGTTTTGCCTGACTAAACCTTCGGACTATCGGTCAATACTCGCAATATCAGTGACAGTAGGTTAAGGTACGGCTGGGATGGTCCTTGCGCTACAATTAAGCCTCGTACATTATAGTGTCATAAAATATAATTTTAGAATTGACGTTTTTAAATTTTTAAAATTCAAAACGTATAAGTAAAAGGTCGTTTCGACAACATTCTTGGTCAAAACCACTTTTAACTTAAAATTTGGTCAAAATCACTACAACCAAATATTTTTGCAGTTAATAGTCTTATCGACCATTGTCCTGAGTCTAAAATTCTTTAGCCTGATTTTCGCAGTCAAAAGTGATTTTGACTGGTTTTAAGTTTCGACTATAGAATATACATTCTTAATTTTCTAGAGTGAAACTCTGAAACTAAATTAATTTCATTAGAAAACTCAAGGCTAACTAATTTCCTATTGCTGAAATTCTAAAAATATGTTAGAAACTGGAACATGTATAATAGAAATAATTGTTTTCTGCTTTAAATAACTAATTTTTAGATACCGACATTAATTTTGACTTTGACTTTTGTCACAACTACTAACTAAACCTAAAGCTAAATACAGGTTACGGGTAGAGAGATGTGATTAAGCTTTACTGAAAAGCCTCGGTACATCCGGTTTATTTTAATGGTTGAGAAAACATATTTTATATTAGGGCAACAGAAAAATGTGTGGCTTTTAATTATTTACGTTTAAATTACGTGTAGGCTGACCATAAGAGAACTTAAAATTCACGTAACGCTTATCATCCAGCAATTCCGCGAAGCTTCTTTTTTATACGGCCAAGATAGTTGAAGTTTTCTGTGGTGAGGTGTAATAGTATCCGGGACTAAAATGATAAAAACTACATGACCAAAGTATGATGCAACCTAAAAATTATCTCATCGAGTAACCTTTAATTTTTGACGGCATCGTTGGTCTAATGATCAAACGAGGCTGCTTATTATGTGGTCTCGAGTTCGAATCCAAGGTCTTGCGTCAAATCATTTATTGATTTTTTTGTCAAGAAATGCACAATAGCAGCCCGAAAAGTACGTTAAGACATTGCGCGTGCCTCACGCGCTTGATCTTCATCCGGTCGCATCGGAGTGCCATCCCATCGGACTATAAGAGTAAGGGATAAAAACTTTTAAACAAAAAACTTAATAGCAAAAAATAATAAACCATTTTCTTTTACCTTAATAACTAAGTTCTTAAACTAATGTAAGTATACCTAAGTAATTTTGAGTCGGCGCCAAACGAACAATGAACAAAAATCAATAAATTAGGTACCTTAAATTTTTGGTAATTTATTGATAATCGATTGGTTGGTCGATCGAATAGTATTAAGGAATTCATGGATAATAATAACCCCTGGGAAAGGTGATCGCTACCAAGCTATTTCTAATTTGTTTTGTGTTGTTACTTGTAACATACATGATTGTAAGCTGTTATTTAGAAAAAAATAATCCCGCTTAGTTTTTTGCTGGTTCTTTGCAGGACAGAGGTTTTTTTTTCTGAACCAGTGGTAAATTAAAAAAGTGACTTTCAATAAGTATTATTTATAATCAAAATTGAACTTTTCTGTTTGTTTTTCTGCAGAAGAACAATAATAACTTACATTGCCCAGTGGATTAGTAAACTGAAGGGGCAAAGGGTCGGTCATATAGTTGGAAGAAAGAATAATCGATAGGGAAAAATGGTTCTCTAGTGGTGGCCCTGTAATGACGAGCGCAGTGTTTGTCGACCATCCTCTAGGGGTGACGACTTGATAAAACACGCAGGCAGTCGATGGATGCGCATGGTCCTAAACTATACTTTGTGATAATTCATGAGATAGACCTATGTTGATGGGCAGAAGTACTAGTCAATGTGAACAACATTATGTTATAAACGAAGCGGTTATATATCAAAATACGCCGACATTAAATATCTCAGCTTATAACAACTTGCCATAAAGATCGTTGGTGTCGACAAATAACTCTGTACGATAACAGATCATTTGCTGCACTGTTATGCTTGACACGCGTTATTTAAGCCATCGTGTTACGGCCCATTAGGTTTCTAATGGCCTGCACTGATGATCTATACGAATACGGCCGACGCGACTCTAGGTTATATATAGTGTTAAAAACTTGATACAAGATAATGAAACTTGTCGACTTACTTCTTTTATATTCGTAATTTAACGTGTTCAACAATAGATTTGCGGTGTAGCGACTGTGTAAGAACATCCACTACTCTATAATATAGCCCCGTATGTGTAGGTTTGCCAGATCAGAAGACCAAAATATCAGGACAAATTTTGAAAATGTCGAAATTTTGGGTTTGTTATCGGGAGAAATCAATATTGAAAATAAAAGTTTTATTTTTTTGAGAGGAGTCTACATAAATACCTTAAACACAACTAATTTAAGTACACTTAATTGTTTAAGTTGCCACATGTATTTTGCATTTGAGTTTACTAGAGTCCACCAATTTGGATCCTTTAGTTGTATTCAGAAAAGATTTAAAATTCTAACAATTTACTTCAATGTTTAGTCTAATTTAGTAACAGTTGAGTTAGTACTCGGCTTTTATTAAATCAAAGGCTATACGTTAACGTTCCGTGAAGCTGTTGGTCCGGAGATTTTGAGGTTTGTCAAAAGTCAGGAGATCATTTGAAATGTCGGGAAAATCTAGATGAATCCCGACCATCTGGCAACCCTACGTGTGTATCGTAAGATGTGACAGAAGAAAACAAACTAAGACATGAGTTGCAGCGTCTTACTAATTACAACTAGAAAGTTCGTAATAAATGCAGCTACCCGCCTGCCAAGCCTAACATCTATGGTTAAATTTTTCTCTATGAGGCAATCTACGGCGTATGCTTATTCAATAATTACTCCAATTATGGACAAGTATTTACCATAGTTGCATCTTACAATACCTGCGGGATGAAATGGTGAATCTTCTTACGCCTCCCCTATATCAACTTCCTTCAATAATTAGAAGTTACGAGAAGAAAGTGAAAAGTCGTCGTATGTAAATATGTTTTGAGCTCCATAGATTACAGATCACTCTAGTACTTAACGAAATTTACTTGTTGAGATTTATTGAGCAAATCTAAAGAAGAAATTAAAATTAAAATGTTAAAGTTACAGCCTATATACTTATATACGTATGCGGGACTTACCACTCCTGGACACAGGCCTCCGCTCATTTCTGAAAGGGTTTTAGGGTAAGGAAGTGTTCGCCACGCTGCCCCAATGCATGTTGGCGAACTTCACATGTCTTCGAAATATTTTTTATTCTTATTTCTCAGACATGCCGGTTTCCTTACGTTGTTTTCCCTCGCCGTCGAGCACGCAGTAAATCAGCACTTAAAATTACAATTAACTATTTTATTGGTGCCGGCGGAAATCGAATCCGGTTTGCTCGCGTAGGTACTGTGAAATTTACAGCAAGCACTAGCCATCTGAGCTAGCACGGCTCCTAAGAATAAATTACCATATCGTTTTTATCGTTGAAACCAATTATAGCTTAATAGATCTGCGTTAAACACCTTCAGTCTTTACAAACATTTTAAGGCTGAAAGTAACGCGGATTAATCATGATAACAAGTATCAAGACGTTGAACACACCAGTCCCCTCATGACGGTGTTGTAAAGCGTTTAATACGGAAATTTTAATAGTTTAAAAACTAAAGCGACGATAATAATTATAATTAATATAACGTCATGTAATGTAGCTACGAACTAAGCACTCGTAATAAATTTCACACTCCGCGAACAATGCGGATTCGATCCCCGTCGGCACTACGAAGTTATTATTAATTGCATCATGAAGTCCTTCAGCAGCGAGGTGAGCTAATTGCTACATGACTCTCTTGGACGTATTTTTGTTTTATTTATTTATTTACATCAAAACCTATCTATACCTATCATTACAAGATTCTACTCAATGCGAAAAATAAAGTACATTTTGCAATCCTATATTACCGTACGAGTGTTGCTAATTATGCATAATTCCATATCCATAAAGCAAGTTTTACGAAAATATTCAGATTACAAAAGAATAAATCTGTTTCTGTGCCTGCACTGACTGGCTTAATTTGGTATTTAAAATTTATAAAACTTACGAAACTAAGCTTTTATTAACCATGATATAAAGTTAAAAGAGGCGAAAGAGTTAAAAATCAAGAGATGGCAGCAGCACGTTTCTAATAACAGCTCTAAATAATAATAATGCGGTTGCCAATCCGCCAGCCAAATGTGGCATCACTGGCAAATACAGCAATGGCATGAAGGATTTTCAGGGGAAGGCCTACGGATCAGCAGTGAATTTTGATCTTTGAATAAATGAATTTATGAAAGTAAAATATATATGATAAAAACCTTTTCTACCCAAATGTGGACTCGCCCGGGGAAGGACCACGCTCCCACAGAATACCGGCGTAAAATAGCATCACGATGCTGCTTTGTTTCGTATGGTGAGTGCAGAGAACCGGAGACCCTTTATACTGGAAACGAGGCATTCGATCTCAGAAAAAAAAAAAAAATACTCAGGGGTGAAAACGCATCTGCATTTTGATTCTTAATCGAGGATAAATGTAGATGTCTATGGGCCACAGCATCCACTTACCATTATGTGGACTGTGTGCTCGTTTGTCACACTTATTTTATACGTGGTGAAGCCATGCTGCAATTGTATTAGTAGTATAGTTGTAGCACCAATGGGTCGGCTCGACCGGGGAAGTACCACGCTCTCAAAGAATACCACCGTAAAATAGCAGCTTAATGCTGCTGTGTTTGGTATGGTATGGTAGAGAACCGAAGACCCTTTTTACTGGAACGAGGCATTCCATCTTAGTCCTCACGGGTGACAACGCATCTGCATTTTGATTCGTAATCTAGGATAGATGTAGATGTCTATGGGTCACAGGAACCACTTACCATCAGGTGTGCTGTGTGCTCGTTTGTCACCCTATCCGTAAAAAACATATAAAAAAATCATTAGCAGATAACTTTGATTAGAATTTACTATTGGAGTATTATTATAAATTAATCTAAATATATAATAATAAGGCCATATAACTCGAAGAACTGACAACCTGGGAAAGAAATGTTCTTGAGTACCTGTAGAAGAAGTACAGGGCGTTCCCCCACTAATTGGAGTAACGACCTAGTAAGACTACCGGTGCTGGTGGCTCAGGACCAGGACCATTGTTTGTGTTCCCTGGGGGAGGCCTATGTTCAGCAGTGGACTTGTAAAAGCGAAATAAAACAAGACAGGCAACCACTCAACTGATTTTAGTGAAATTTTTTAAACCTGTTTTGTTTGTTTTATCTTGAGAGATAGGATAGTTTTTATCCCGATAAGTGACCCGCAATATTTTTTGCGAGTTTATGGACTTTTTATTGGACTGAATCATCCAAAAAGGGCAGAACCTCTAACTGTTCAGCTAATCTATATAAATAAATAAAATTGAAGTTTCTGTTTGCAATATAACAGCTTTTAAACACGGTACTTATAACAAAAAATATTATTTTTAAAATTTTTGGTCGGACTGTCTGTCTATATATTTGTTCCGGCTAATCTTCAAAATGACAGGATGATTTTGACGGGACTTTCACTGGCAGATATCTGATGTTATAAGGAGTAATTTAGGCTTCTTTTAATATAGAATAAATGTTAAAGTTACGCGCAAAAAAATTAAAACTCATGAAATGCAATTGTAATAAATTCCACGTGGAAGAAGTCTGTAAAACAGGCTCACAAGAAAGTTCTTTTTTAAACCTGACACTTTAAAAACAACTGCGAGAAGAAACTTTAAAATTGTTACGAAGCGTTTACAACTACACGATTATACGAAGGTCATGGTGGCTTTTAAAAGTTGCCGTTTTAAGATCAACTTATCCAGCCTCTGTCTAGGATTAATTGCAAGTACTATAACGTTACATCATTATAACTTGTTGTCAGAGATATTTATATAGTCTTATATAATCACCTTCGAAAGTGATACTGTTATACAATAAATATCGAATTTGAGTATAAAACGAACCCATGTCGTTCGGTGTGTATCGTAAGAAGCAAAAGTGAGAAACACAAAGGCTATAGAAAATAGAAAGGCCATAACGTCTACCTGAGAAGTAATGAAAAAAACTGTGGTCGCCAGACCGCGTGCCAAGCATGGCAATTACAGCAGAAACTGTGTGGCAGGTTATGGCAGCAGTGGACTTTCAATAGGCTGTACTGTAATGATGAAAGACAAAATTACTTAAAAACCTAATTTATACTGCTTCAACAGTAAAATCGGTATTTATTCGAACTATTAGCGTTTCCGATAGATTTAAAAAAAAAGTATTAACTCGAAATGGTCTCTTGCGATTCTCCTGCGGATATCATAAGAGTCACCTAAAGAAAATAAAGATCTTGTTCTCCGAGGGATGGCGATGTAATCATCTCGCGTAATTTTTTTATAGGTTTGGCAAGTGGTTACTGTGGCCCGTAGACATATGCATCTATCCTCGATTACGTATTAAAATGCAGATGCGTTATCACTCGTGATGGAATGTCGTTTTATATAAAAAGGGTCACCGATTCTCTACACTCACGAAACACAGCAGCGTTGAGCTGCTATGTTACGCAGGTATTTTGTGAGAGCGTGGTCCTGCCCCGGTTGAGCCGACCCATTCGTACTTCAACTATACTAAAAAAATTGCTGCATAATGGCTCTACCACGTATAAATGGTCAAATGGTGACAAGACGAATAATGAAAGACGTAAAATACCCGAACCGACTACGGCTACCAGACTGGGAGCAACGAAGAAAGTGTGAGACGTTTTGTACATTTGACAACTCTAGACTACCAAGTATAAAGATTAAAGCAAAACTGCTAACAATTGTAGAGGTTCATGTCCAGCTGTGACTCCTACGGACTGATAAAGATAAAGACGTGTAGAGGCGTTTTAAGAATATCCACTTTCCCATATTGTCCCTTATATTTCGTAAGAGATTACATAGGAAAAAAAAAACAAGATTATGGGCAGTATCGTATTTCTAATAACCACCTACACAGCTTGACAACTATAGGAAATATCCTTCCTCCTAGACAATCTTTGGCCAATGTTCACAAAAGCCCACTACTTTAAACAGGTTATAACGGTCACGAAAAAGGAATACATACAGTTCACTTTTGACGCTTTACTTTACCTCCAAGCAAGTGGTAAATCAGCAATTATTAAAGACGGATTTTCATCTTACATGGAAATTTAAGGCATTAACCTGCCCTGTTTCATACAAAGGCTCTAATTTTAATTAACATAACCTTTACTCCTATTAACGCTCAAAACGATTATATTAGAAATTACACTCGATAAACTTTATTGAAGAAATACGTAATGGGGCCACGTGAGAATATTAACTAGGAATTAGTTAAACGTGTTATTCGTGTTGCTAAGCGGTTTAGTTACCAACTGAGACCAATCCATACTTGAATCGATTTATATTCAACGTACATCCCAGGCGTTGCTTACTTGTCAGAGAACCTGCCGTTTGGCATGCAGTTCCTGGATTTAAATCCGTGGCAGAATCAAAATCTGGGAAAAGCACTAATTACCAGTATCTTGGTACTACGCTCTTACCTATTTGTGCCTGAACAGAAAGGTTATTGAGTGTCACTATAGTTACAAGCTGAGAGGCATTCCATCTTACTCTTTAAATGTGATGGTGTATCTATAAGTTTTTTTTTTCGCTTTTTTCGTTTTCATTTCAGGCTTACTGTATCGTAGCTGTGTAAGAATATCCACTACACCATATCATCCCAAAAGTGTAGTAAGAGGCAACAGGGGGAAACAAATAGGTGATGAGTAGCAGCTTCTTCCTTGTAACTACTAAAAATAAAAAGTCTACTATGGTTGCCAAGCGCGGCAGCTGTGGCAATCATCCCCTATGAGGTAATCTAAGGGAGAGTGTGTTTGACGGTTGACATTACTAGACTGTAATGGACCCATTCCGGGTATCAATGCGCTGCAGAGGCCATTAACCATCATGGACTATGCCCCACGCTTATCTGCGTGCATTGCGAGACCCTTATAAAGCTTTTGCGCTCTCGTTCACTCTGATATATTTTATAGAATAACGATGACAAATGGACACACAGTCCACTATTTGGATATAATAGCTGCAGCATGGCTCTGCCACGTATATATTGTATCATTTTGTTGCAAACCCGTTCGCCAAGCGTGGCAACTGTAGCAATATATCCCCCATGGCGAGAGTTACAAAAGCGCTGCCCCAATCACCGGCGGCCCCACCATTCCCGGCTACATTGGTAACGTATGCAGGCACGTATGACGAATGGCAGGGGGTGCTATGTATCTTTCGTGAAGGTTCGATTGCCACCTAAGACGACTCGACCTGGCAACATATCACACACGCACCCTGAGGATTGACTAGAAAATTCTGGAACTGGAAAAATATGCAGACAAGTTGCGCTGGGATATAATAGGATAATCTGAGGTTCGAAGAGAGGGGGAAGACACGGTAATCCTCAAATCCGCTAACTTGCTCTATCACGGGAAGTGCGGCCATCTAACTATGCCAAGTTACAACTATTTAAAATAATAATTATGTGACAGACAGAGACACCTAGGATACCACATCTCAATGACGAATAGTAGTTCTTGTCTAACAGTGTCCTGGGTGAAGTTTATTTAAAATTTGTACAAAAGACGCCGCTACGCCACAAGCGCCGCTAAACGCTAAACGTTTTGTTTTATTAATAACAAACACGACAAAAATACACACTATTTCACGCTAAGTTGACATTAATCAACGAGACACACACCTATCGCACTTTCCATGTGCACGTGAGCGAAAGAAAATATTTAATTACAAGGGGTGCGGCTAATTCGGCACAAAGCGGTCTTTCATTTTTAATTTAATTTCTATGGCGTGGTCACAGTTCAAGCGACATGGTAAACAGATGGCTTAAAAACATTGAAACAATGGCTTATTCAGAATTGTTTTTATTCCCTAGATGAATTTTATTGTTATAGACCAAAGTGATATTTTAATATAATCTTGACTTGCCTTGATAACTGTTGACATGTACACCTTAACTTGACATTTTTATTTTTTTATTTTATTTTATTTTGGTATTAAGACTGGATCAAATTTTGTATTATTTCTTGTTTATTGTTAACTTCTATGTATATGTGTGTTATTTATCTTGTGACATTTTATTCCTAGGTTTATCACTAAATTGTAATTAATCATATACGTATATATCCATAAAACATTTGTATAGCACTAGACTGACAATTATAAAATTATATATTTGCATGCCACTGGCGAAATATGATTGTACCATACCAAATTATTAATCCTGTAACTACCATATTTCTTGCAAATAAATCATTATTATTATTATTATTATGGATAGCCGTTTTATCATATCGTTACTGAATACACAAAAATCAAAAGTTAAGTTTTATCAAATATAGAATAATAAAAAAAAAGGTGACAAGCGAGCACACAATTCACCTGATGGTAAGTGGATGATGTGGCCCATAGAAACCCACATTATATCCCCCCTTAAGAATCAAATTGCAGATGCGTTGTCACCCCTGAGGATTAAGATGGAATGCCTCGTTTCCAGTAAAAAGGGTCTCCGGTTCTTTACACTCACCATACGAAACACACCAGTATTAAGCTACTATTTTACGCTGGTATTCTGTGAAAGCGTGGTCCTAGCACGGTTGAGTCGACACGTTCATACTACAACAACCATTCATAGCAACAGCGTGGCTTTACCACGGTAAAAAGGGAATTTCATTAAAACACAAACGAAAAATAAAAATGTAATAAAAGTGATAATCATTTCATCATCGACATCACTTTCCTTCAAAGTCCACTGTGATTTTGCCATAATTCCGGGGTTCGCAACCGCAGCTTTTTTTTTTTAATTATTTTAAGTTCTTATCAGAATAATGCTGCAGCTCATTTCCTTTTTCAGTAACTCCTTGTTGCCTCTTACCACACTCATGGAACGGTAGTGGATATTCTTTCTTATTCTTTCTTACACCGTTTATTTAAATAAGTATAATTTATTATGAGTTTTACCTAAAAAGTAGATGTAAGGAGTCTAAGTAAGGATTCTTAATTCGGCTGTGTTTGTAATTTGATGATCTCCGACGTTGGCTAACCGATTTTGGAATTCCGGAATTTCAGTGGTTCATTTGATAACATTATTATTTAAAACATAAGTGTGGCGGCGCTCTCGTCGCGCCACAAACGAAACACATCGAATTCAAAATCGCACTATCAAAGTTCCGAAGCGAAAACAGTGTAATGTATAAAATAGCTCCGAAAATGACAAAAAGCGTTGGCCGCTCTCAGGGCAGAACTCCTTGGCCAGCGGTAGATCTCCCTTTTCCTTCCACGGCCACATAAGTAATGGACAACACACAGGGTCCGTTCAACGGATCATTCCAACTGATCAGTTCAAACTAGGACTGTTGATATTTTTTTTAAATATCGGATTTTCGATATATCATTAATTATAAATATATCAATATCAAAGTTTTATATATGTTTATTTATCGATATATCGAAAATTCGATATTTTAAAAATTATCATCAGCCCTAGTTTGAACTGACCGTGTGTGTCGTCCATAACATAATATGAAAGTGTAATTTTTTTATTTATAAAATATCTTCGCATATAAAAATCAATTGCTGTCCGTTAGCCTTGCTAAGAATCACCATCCCTGGATGATTTAGATTCACCATTGGGCCCGGTAGGTAGCGCTGTTGTCGAGATCCAGATATCAGCCGTGGGAAGCCGGGACGGATTGCTAGTTTTAAATAAAAATATTTTTAGGCTTTATATATACAATATGTAACGTAATTAACGCACACCCTCAGATAACCCAGTAGTATATTATGTTATAATAGTAATACATACACTGAATTTTTAGTTAAACATTTTTATGCACTGATTATTTATCAAATTAGTTATACTAATTCCGGAACAATGTAGTGGTCACGGTACAAATCCACGAACGCAAAGACTTTATTAATTAGTAATAATACAAATAAAACTGCATTCTTAAAAGTCTTATTGCCTTAAGTTACGGTCCATTTCAATTTGTTTTGACTGTACAAATTTAGAGTGACTGTAATTTACGTAGTTTTAATTATTTTTGGGATAAAAAATTACCTATATTAAAAATTATAGGAATCGGTTCAGTAAACGATTCTGAACAAACTACTCACAGGATGTGCGTTAATTATGTTACATGTTGTATATATATATATATAACGTCAAAATATTTTCATCACGGCTTACAAAGGATCTGTGGCCATGAAGTCATTTACAGATGTCTATGGTCCGATGCACTGTTATTTCGTTTTTTTACACTAATAATCGAAAAATACGCCAAACACGCTTACACTCGGTCCCCAAATCTTTTTAATTTATTTCGTAGTAATTTCATTAATTTACGAGCAAGTCGTTTGAAAACTAACTACCTACTTAAAATTAATACTTTAAACGTGAACCAACAATGACCTCAAAGTTTACTTTAATAAAATATTTAGTTCCACACTGTTTTAAGTACTCAACACTACACGTACGTTAATTTTTTTAAAAATAAAAAAAACACACCACCCACAGAAAGGGGAAGGGCCCAACGATTAAGAATCAAAGTGAAGATGCGTTGTCACCCCTGAGGACTAAGATGGAATGCCTCTTTATCAGTAAAAGGGTTCTCCTGTTCTCTACACTCACCATATGAAACACAACGGCATTCAGCTGCAATTTTACGTTGGTAATCTGTGAGAGCATGGTCCTTCCCCGGTCGAGCCGACCCATTCGCGCTACTACCATAATATAGCTGCAGCATGCCTCTACCACGTAAATTATTTAAAGGTGAAATAATTGCACCCATATAACAAAATTACACAAACGAATTAAAATAACGTTCACTTCAACATATTATTATAACTGCTATTTTTTCTATTTTATATTAATCTGTTATATGTAGGTACAGTTATGTTGACAAAATGCAAATGATATCAGTAAGGACAATGACTAGCTTGGTCACGAACACCGTGTATAAAATTGAAGAAAAATCTCTTTGGTTGTACTGTTTGTATCTGGCTGTTTATAATATCTATACATAGAGGACATTAATTTAAACAAAAATAAAAATTAAAAAACACTTTCCCGCTATTTATTAATGTTTTCCGTCCACCAAAATGAGTGATTCTAACAAAGAAATTGGATATATTCTGAAGTTTTATTACAAAAAAGGGAAAATGCGACTTAAGCCTCGAAAAAAATTTATGACGTTTGTGGACCGGAACACAGAAATCGTATCTTATTATTACGATTTCCGTGAACCCGTCCTAATGTAGTGTCAGTAAGAGTAGCACAAAGTTCGCTCAAGCGTTTTCAGACCGCGAATTTTGATGTCAAAGCTGCAGCTCGCTCTGGTCACCATCATCCGTATGAGTTCTCACAACAAATTTATTATTATTCATTTTTATCCGTATAAAGTCGATGAAATTTTTGAAAAAGTGGAGCAAGATCGGCATATTAGTAGTAACGACATAGCCGAGAACCACAAAACAGTTTTAACCCATTTGATAAGGTCTGGCAATGCAAAAAGCTTGATATTTGGGTATTACACGAACTCACTGAAAGAAACCTAATGAATCGTTCTCTATTGAAACTGAACCATTTTGGTAAAGATTGATCATTGGGGGCGAAAAGTGAATCATCTTAGATAAAAACGTGCGAATAAAGTCATGGTCAAGGTCAAGGTAGGGGTAGAGGGTAGTCAAGCTCCACAGACTAGCGAACCCCGAATTAGCACGCAATATGGTGCTGTGTGTGTGGTGGGATTGGAAGGGCATCGTTTATCATGAGCTTTTATCGCCAGTCAAAACCATCGATTCAGATATAATGGAACTCAAGCAACAAATTGCGAAAAAACGGCCGGAATTGATCAACAGAAAAGGAGTGGTCTTTCATCATGATAACGCCAGGCCACACACATCTTTGGCCACTCAGCAAAAATTGAGAGAGCTCGGTTAGGAAGTGTTAATGCATCCACCACATAGTTCTGACCTAGCACCCTCAGATTTTCACCTATTTCGGTCTCTTCAGATTTCTTTGGGTAGGGCGTTAGGTAGGTTAACATCAAGAGAGGACTTTCAAAACTACTTGTTGCATTTTTTATCATAAATCCCAAGTTTTTTACTGCAACGGGATTATATCACTCACTACCTGCAAGATGGCAACAAGTTATCGCACAAATAGTATATTATAATTAAATGTAATTTTTTTTAACTTTGAAAAAAATGTCTTGAATTTGTATATAAAATACGAAGAAACTTTTTCCCCGACCTTATATTTTGTGAGTTGAACGACATGAGCAAGTCCGCACCAAGAAACAGTTATAGGTATTTCCAGGATTTTTGTTTGTTTTTTTCAACCGACTTCAAAAAAGGAGGAGGTTCTCAATTCGACTGGTTTTTTTGTGTGTTACATCAGAACTTTTTTCTAGGTGAACCGATTTTGGTGTTTCTTTTTTTATTTGCGAGCACTTCTCATAAAGTTACGTCTAGTGAAACCTACAGTGGTGAACCGCCAAACATCCAGATGGTGTGGATGATATCGGGAGATTTGCAGCGTAGTGCGTTCATAAAATTTGGCAGCTGGGATTAATCCGAACAATTCCTCAAAGCACTCCTCGTGATATATGAGCATACAAAACAATGCATGCAAAGACGTGCAACATCGCCAGTGAATCGAGTCGATCGGAAAGCACTCGGTCGTCGACGATTCGAGCTGCTCTGCGCTGGATGCGGTCAAGTGGTAGGAGCTGGCACTGGGGAGCCCCAGCCCAGAGATGGGAACATTATGTATATGTACATAATGTATATGTGTATTCCATTTGCGGCCGAACGTGCACTATGTAAAGTCCCATATAAATTTGATCAAGATCTGATCAGCAGTTTTTGAGTATCCTTAATAATGCGCATTTAATTGAATTCAACTAAATCAACGACGTTCTTAATTTTTTTATTTTGAAGTCGGTTGTACAATTTTTTTTTATTTTACCACTTAATTACCAATGCTCTTGCAAATTTCCCTTATCATTTTATTAGATATATAATCATTTTATTATATTATTATATATATTACTAACGTTATATGAAATACGTTTTTCATTTTTAATGATTATTCTCGTCGTCACTCTATCTAGTGGTGGTGGCTCAACACTATGCTTACCGGTACGAGGCTGCCCCTCGAGAACCTTTCTTCCCCAACGGTTGTCGGTCTTCCAGCCATATGGCCGGTCAATTGCCACTACATCCTACTAATCCGCTAGACTTTGTCAGCCACTCTTGTTCTTCTACAGATATCCTCGCTAAGGATTTCATCACGCGGAGAAATTCCGAGGTTAGGCCTCTCCGCTCGCTGAGTGACTTCGAGTTTCCTCATACGTTCAGACTAGTGTTGCCCAAAATCGGTCTTGGTCTTGCAGTCTTGGTCTTGTTCTTGCATTTTTGCAGGACCAAGACCAAGAACAAGACCACCTAATTTTAGCAAGACCAAGACAACGACTGACCGTGCAAGATTTGAGCAAGAACAAGACTAAGCCTGCGAGACTCTTGCGTCTTGCAGTTAGGAATGAGTGTCGTTTCAGGGAGTATAGGAGTTCGGGTATACGCTTAGGGACTCTATGAAACGCAAAAAAAATATAAAAAAAATTGGAAAATTGGATTTACCTATGCGCATTACGAACAATACCATAAACATACATAGCGGATGAAAATATCCATTAAAAGAAAAAACAGTGCATCCCTAGTTTTGACCATCGGCACTTTGATAGTGCGCGGCGTCTTGTTGTCGGCATCATCAAAGGTCGAATACTGACCTGTCAAAGAAATTTTGCAGCTATTCAGAAGTACAAGGTCAAGATACACGCGCCGGCGGCTTCTATTGATATCGCATTCAATCGTCGCCGCCGCGCCGCACGCACTACATTTGACACTGTTTGAATGCCGCCACAGAGTACATGTTCCAAAGAATAAAATAAGTTTCCGGGTGCTCAGAATGGACACGAATACATTATGCTGATCTCGCAAGGAATATTGTAATTAGATAATGGTAAGGATAGGTAGACACCATAATAATTTATTCTAGTAAGTAATTATTATAACATTAACTATATGGGTTTATAATAATTACTTACTATTATTATTATTACCTAATAGATAAACATGTTCAATAAGTTCACTGCAAATCTCGATTTTTGGAAGTGTGTGTTTTTGAACACAAAGTGTTCGAATATGTCGTCACCCATTTGATAAATATTGTAGACACTTTTAACACACTTGAAACGTGTAAACATTTTGTACAATGCTAATCGAATAATATAAAAGGTGTGCATATTAAATAAAAATCATAAAATAAGATCTATGTACTTTTTAGGAGCCCGAGTATCTCTTAGAGAACCCTTTAAAGAAATTGATTGCATCGAATTGATGTAAATAATAATGATTTGCACAATTTTAATAGTAGAAATAAAAATAAAATCACAATACCTGCTTTCCGGTTACACAAAGTATATAATGCGTTCTTGGGTAGCGATATACGTTTTTATAATAAGATTCCAAAATAAATGTTAGATCTTTCACCTTTTCAATTTAAGTCAGACAAAAATGCTTGGACCTGACCTCTCGTACTACACAGGATTAACTAGAAATTTCTAAACCGATTTGATATCTACATATACATTTGACATTTTATGTTTGACTTATCGCTTTACATAATTATAGAACTATTGTAAAAATATTTTGAAAAGAGCAACTATTCAGTTTCTTACTTTCTTCCATGATTCTTCTCAGCAGAATCAGAACCCCTGTACATGGAAAAGAAAAAATTGAGGAAAACAGTGATTATATGACTATTCAAAAGTGTATTTTTAATGCCTACTTGAATAAAACATATTTGAATTTTGAATTTCAAACGAGTGAAGGCAAATTTAATTTAATTAACGTAGATTAATTCAATCACAAGAAGAACATAATATACACAATTTTATTTACATATTTACATTTCAATTTTACGTAGGCACACTATACCTATCTGGCAACGCATCTACTTTATTAATCTTCTGAAGAATCATTAATTTTATCAAAGGATGCCGAACTTTCCTTTGTCGGTCTTTCGGCGTGTACTTACAAATAGTAGTATTTATTTTAATTCCAGTCATTCCCAATTGAGCTTTGCTTCGAGTCTAATGTATTAATTGTTTTTACTCTAATCCTTGTTGTTCTCGGAGTGATAAGTTTACAATTTGACATGGGTGACGAAGAGTCGAATAGTTCTAGTCGGAGTAGTGAGAGTTGGAGTTATAGATCTAAAAGATCTAAAAGTAAATTTGATGAGTTTTTCGACATAATTCATGCATTCCAAATTGCTTTGTGTAAATTATGCCAACATAAAAAGGTTGAAATAAAAATGAAAAACAGAAACACTTCAGGCTTAAGGAAGCAATATCTTTCCACAAAAAGGAATCACAATTATTTCTTCCTGAAAAACCAAAATTAAGTGGAGATATCACAAGCTTTTTAATAACCACCGGAAAAAGTGGACAGGTAAGAAAAAATATACTTATCACACAATTACATAACACATATATTATGTAACTAGCGGCCGCCTGCGACTTCGTCCGCGTACAATATCTGATTTCCTACGAGATTTTGAAATTTTCTCGCTGCGAAAGTCTTACCTAAGTATAAAGAGGCTATATAGGTAAAGCTTAACTATGCAAGTGTTTATTATTTAAAACTAATAAAGTAAATGTCGATCTTCATATCTATACTTTAAAAATATAGGACTTGCATGTAAACATTTTACCCCAATTTCACCCCGTTAGGGTTAGGATTTCGTAAAACAGCTTATTCAGGATTTTATTATTGAAAACTTATAACTTTAATGCCGATTTTCGTGTCTCTAACTTCAAAAACGTAGGACTTTGATACAAACTTGCAACTCCCATTTCACTCCCTTAGGGATAGATTTTCTCAAAACCGTTTCTTAACTGATCTCTATGCCATAAAAGTATTGTTTGTTTTTATGGTTTATATAGGTTATTTGTATGTTTTATAGTTCCTGAGATATCGTTATAGTCAGTCAGTGAGTGGTAGTTATATATATATATATATAATATATATATATATATAATATATATATATGGATTACAGTGTTAAATGTGTATTTATAATTCACTCATATTTTCATTAGGTTTTTATAATCGGCGAGACACATGATTTACTGTTTTATTTCAGTCTGAAAACAGCAGTGACAACATCACGACAGCTACAGTTGATTGGATGGTTAAAAAATATCTTCCCTTCTCATTTTTCGATGACGAAGCTACACAAGTATATTTTCGATCAATTTGCCCAAATATGGTGTTTCCTAAAAGGTCCACACTTAGAAGGAAGGTTAAAGAACGGTTTGAAGAGCTTCAAGTGAATCTTAAGAAACGACTACAACAATTTTCATCTAAAATGTCATTTACCATTGATGGATGGACGTCAATTGCTGGTAGGAGTTACTACGGGGTCACTATTCATTATATAGACAACGAATGGAAGTATCGATCTGTAGTCCTTAATTTTATACCATCACGCGGTCGACATACTGGAGAAGATATTACAACGATTTTCCACGAATGTTTATTGGAATATGACATAATTGATAAAATACAGGGTATCACGGTCGACAACGCAACTGCAAAAACCAAATTTATGTATGAATTGGACAAACAGCTGCCACACTTTGATTCAGATAATCAACATTTCCGGTGCTTTGCTCACATTTTGAACATTGGTGTACAAGATTTATTAAAGACCTTAGCATTACACAGTGAAACTCACAATAAGGGAAAAGAACAGCAGTATGAAGATAATGAAGACGAAACTGAGGAAGATGAAGAATATGCGCCAAATATTGCTGACTCACGTACAGCTATAACA
The DNA here is from genome assembly GCA_907164705.1 of Parnassius apollo. Classification (NCBI taxonomy): domain Eukaryota; kingdom Metazoa; phylum Arthropoda; class Insecta; order Lepidoptera; family Papilionidae; genus Parnassius; species Parnassius apollo. The sequence continues at coordinate 5,350,082 of CAJQZP010000528.1, forward strand.
AAATTACGCAGTATTTCCAGTAAAATAAAAAGAAGTGAGATATTGAAGAGGAAGTTTCAGTCTGCTTGTGAAGCAGCTAGCGTGCCATCAAATCTGAACCCCATACTCGACTGTCCAACGAGATGGAATTCCACACATGATATGATTGGATTTGGTTTAAAAATGAGAACTGGCATTAACATATTGTGCACTTCTGTCACCGAATTGAATGATTTTCAAAGTGAATGGCAAATACTCGAAAAAATACATAAGTTTCTAATAAACTTTAAACTTCTATCAACGAAACTTGGTGGAGAAAAATATGTTACATTACCGCTAGTCATTGTATCATTCAATCTCTTGCTCGATAAAAATGAATCCATGGTAAAAAAATTAGATGAGAAACCTAATCGATCCGAAGTGTATGAAAGGCTCATTCCGGGTTTTCAAGCAGCTCGAGACAAAATGCTTAAACATTATAAAAAGAGCAACTGGATTTATTGTACCTCTTTAATTTTAGACCCAAGGCTTCCTTTCCTTTCATCTAGTGTATAAGGTATGACTCAGACTTTTGACATGACATTATGGGTGAAGCAGATTAAAACAGAAAGCCTGCGCAAATTTAATGAACTTTATAAAGAATATAAAAGCCTACACTCAGTGAATACATCTCTAGAAAATCACCAAGAAATAAAAAGAAAGATGTGAATATGATGAAGATGAAGACGTAATAGACTTTGAGAAATTGTATGCATGTCCCTCGACGTCATCTGGATCTGGATCTTTTAATCAAGGCTTAGTTATAGACTAGTTGGAGGAGTACCTAAGTAAACCCAGAGCTGCCAGTTCGGAAGACATTTTAGAGTGGTGGAGGACGCATGAGACAGAATATCCGACTTTATCGAAGATGGCCCGTGATTTTCTTTCAATACCTGCAACTTCAGTACCTGCTGAGAGATTATTTTCTAAAGCATCATTAGTAATTAGAAAACACAGAAATAGTTTAAGTGATGAGTCAGCCAGATGGTTACTTTGTATTAATTCTTGGTCAAAAGAATTAATATAAACTAACAGTAATGTCAAAGCTGTTGTGTACTGTTATGTAATTTAATTTGTATTGTATTTAAAAAAAATGGTATAATTTTTATTCCATTTCATATAAGGGTCTATCAATCTCTTTCTAAGATAATGTTCTTTAAATACAGTCAAGTTAATGTCATAATTTGAATTAAGTTTAGCACATGTAAGCTTATTAAATATAAACGTATTAAGAAACAGACTAACTTCCGTGGCCTTGAGACTTGGTAGACAGCTCAGTTGGTTAGAGCATCGGCACGGATCGCTTAGGTCGTGGGTTCAAACCCCACCCGGTATTAGTTGATTTTTCGAATTTCTCATTAAATGTTTAGACATTTATTAATTTGGTTGGTCTTTCTATGGCTATGTTAATTCAAGATCAAAATGTGCCTACTCTGTTAAGTTGTTCTAAGATCTAAAGTAACGTTTAATAAATAACAATAGGCTAATAGGTAATTGCGAGACTTGCGAGACTCTTACTGCAAGACCAAGACCAAGTACAAGACTGAGAGCGCAATACCAATACCAAGAACAATACCAGGTGTATTGGCGCAAGACCAAGACCAAGACTGGCTAAGTCTCGTCTTGTTCTTGCATTTGGGAACACTAGTCCAGACCAAGTTTCTGTAGCGCAATTCATCCATTGGCAATACGCACCGCTTATATAATATCGTCTAAAGTACTCTTCAGTAACATAAAACCTCAAGGGCATCAATACTGACAGTTACCACGGGCCTTCGTGGACTTAAAGACTACGCGCCTAAATGAATGCAATTTTACCGAGTATAAATACATATTTGTCTTCGGAAACAAGCCAACATGGTCTCAATGCAGTATTATATAGGTTATATATAGGTAATTATGAGCCATGATATCCACTTTCCATCAGGTGAACTGTGTTCTCGTTTGTCACTGTTAATTATATTCCACAATAATTTTTTTCCGATACAGATAAGTCATGGTGTCAGCATGTACCGTCATCAATAACCATCACATCACTCCTCGAAATATCCTGTTACGCTTGCGCATCCGCGACGACCCTGAATGCCGAATCGGGAAAACGCAATAATACGTGTGACAAGCGGAGAGCGATTTTATATCCGCTGTCCAACGCAAGAATTTTTTTATATATTAAAGATGACAAACAAGCAAATGGTCCACCTAATAGTAAGTCACTTTCTTTTTTAGGTGTCTTTGGTCCACAGCATCCACTTATCATCACTGAACTGCGTGCTCATTTTGTCACCCTTATTCTATAAAATAAAAATGTCCACATCTATCATCGCTTGACGATCAAAATATAGATTCATTATCACCCTTGAGAACTAAAATAGAATGCCTTGTTGCCTGTAAAAAGGGTCTGCGGTTTTCTACACTCACTATACGAAACACAACAGCAGAAGCTACGATTTTAAGCTTGTATTCTAAGAGAGCGTGGTGCCTCCCCAGTCGAGCGAACCCATTCGTGCTGTAACTATAATATACGGCCCGGCTCTAATACTTTAAAAATGAAAAGCAAAATGAATGAAATTGTATTGACCAAACATTTAATAATGATTTATTATCTTTACATGTATGTACAAGTAATATAATATATTGAATAAAGCTAATTTTACGGAGTTTATCGCGTTTGTTTTTATCACATAAGTAATTAATATAATTTAAACTCAAGCATGTCACCGCAACACTTCAACACACTAAAAGCTTCTTCTGCTTAAATCGAATCAAAATAAATATTTAAAGGCTGAAGGCAACCCAGGCCCAAGTTTAGTATGACATCTCGTCTTTAAATACCTTATATTATACATTCCTCCCCCGTTGTTATGAATGCCTGAAACGTCAGAATGAAATAGTTAAAAATGAATGCGATAAATTCTATCAGATCTTTGTTTTATTATTAAAATAATATATAATATTTCATTAAAAATGCCACTAGTTGTAAATATATGGAAAGTTTCACAAAATCTGAGATCCAAACAAATATATATAACTATTAAATCCGCCACAACGTCCCTTATGAATGTTATCAAACCGGGCATACTTGCGCCCTCCTTTCTGCCAAGGAGGGTCGCGTCCGTATACGGCTTAGAGATCTCTAGTTAGACCGTTAAGCCAGTCCCTAAAAGGTGGGGTTTAGTGGGTAAAAGTCTCCACATAACCACGCAGCCGGCTGCGTGGTATGCTATGAGCATTCCCCACCTCCCTCCCCCGCTTTCCGGAGGGTTATCCATATTTGCTTCGGGCGCAAAAAAGAAAAAAAACCGGGCATACATTATTTTTAAATGGTCCTGTTTTTAAAAATCTCTAAAGATATCTAATCTAAAAATATCTAAAGAGCTTTTTATGAAATATGTTTTTATTGGAATGTCGTCATAGTTACACATATTTTACGTTACAAAAAATTAAATAATGCGCGATTAGTGGCACATAATTATAATAAAAATGCCTTATAAGCTAAACATACAAGTAAATGTTTGTTTTATGCTGAATATGGTGAAGTGGTGAGAAGCAATAAGAAAGCTAAAGCAACAATTTTTTAAATCTATTAATTAGTAATTTTGTTGGTAACAATAAATCCTTCGACGTCCCCGTTTCCGCTGCAGCGCATAACTTGAACGCAGACAATCGATTTACAATGGCAATGTTATGACTAATTTTTTGTTTGCTAAAGAGTAATGAATCGAGGAAACATATGTTTTCAGGTCGCGATGATACTCGTGACCTTACCGCAGACCACTTATGATTAATTCCCAGCACCATAATAACCTCGCAAGGCCGCTGCTTGATTGGTCGGTACATCGGCGACGCAACATCTGTCGAACTCGAGCGCGATATTTAAACATTACGTCTTTAATGTAGATTCATGTCATTATGTCTTAAATGTAGATGTGGACTGTGGGATCGACAAAACTTGTCATCCTTATTCTATAAACTAAATAAAAATATATAGATTACAAGAATACTTAATGCAATTAATTTATACTCTACCACCACCTTTATTATTCTGTAAAAAAATCTTTAGTCAGTTTGGCTTAGTTATATAATTGCTGTTGAGTGCCCCGTTGGCCTAGTGGTCGTACCTAAACGTGATCGTTGATCATGTGATTCCGGGTTCCATTCCGAGTAGGGCCAATATCGCGGTGACGCAAAAACGCGAAATATGTATATACAATGTATGTGTAGGTGTGTGTGTGTGTGTGTGTGTGTGTGTGTCTGTGTTCAAATGTTTACAATGGATAATATTGTGTATGTACTTTATAAATTTATCTCTTGTTTATAATTTGGCGGCAAATTGAAAATTATCTGTGTCACGTCAGCATGAATTTAACGCGAGAAAAGTTTCGTACAATTTTTTTTGCCACTGTTTACAACTGGTTTAATGAGTTTAAACGTGGTCGCACTAATCTCACCGATGATCTGCGTGAGAGAGAGATTACATCAGTGTTGTGCGGCTTATGATAGAAACTGGCAAAAGAGTGACTTATCAGCAGATTTGGACAAGCTTAGGCATCGGTATGAGTCAAGTGCACAAAATCCTTCATGAACACTTAACGGTCAGAAAGCTTTGTGTCCGGTCATCATTATCATTTTCATCATTACAGCCCTTCACAAGTCCACTGCTGAACATAGGCCTCCCCCAAGTAATGCCACAAAGCACGGTCCTGAGCCACCTGCATCCATCGACTTCCTGCATGTCTTACCAGGTCGTCACTCCATCTAGTGGGGGGTCGCCCAACACTACGCCTACCGGTACGAGGCTGCCACTCGAGATCCGTGTGTCCGGTGGATACGATAAAATTTGACAGAGGCCCAAAAACACCGTCGTGTTGATTGGTGGCGTGAAATGGTTCAAAGATTTAACGGAGGTGACTCAAATACGTTCGACATACTTACACGGTTCGTGAAAGCTGGATTTATTTTATGAATCTGAAACTAAGGAACAGTCTCCTGTCTGGGTGTTTCCTTCCGAGGAGTTGCCAACTAAAATGAAAATGTCGAAGCGTGGGAAAAAAAATGATGGCCTCGTTCTTCGGAAGGACAGGTCATTAGGCAACAATTGTTTTAGAGGATCGAAAAACAGAGTGATAGACTAACAATTGTTTGCCACTTGTGTTGGAAAAATTTCAAGGGAAACAACCTCGCAGTAGGATCCTCCTTCACCACGACAACGCTTCGTCGCACACCGCCAAGCCAACAAGTGACTATTTAGCGACGTCAGACGTGGAATTACTGGGTCACCCGCATTATAGCCACGAACGACCTCGCACCTTGCGATTTTTATTTATTTCCGGAAAAAAAGAAAAACTTCGAGGAAAACGTTTTATGGACGCCGCGAAAGCAGTGGCTGCGTTTCAAAATGCCATCGAAGAGACCCCTAAGGACGAGTGGGCAAAGTGCTTTTCTCAGTGGTTCCATCGGATGCCGCGATGTACTGTAAATGAACACTATTTTGAAAAAATATAATAAAACTTATAACTTGCTAGGTTGTTCAGTTTTTTATTTTCTAAGAACTTTCAGCGTCACCCTCGTAATTCTTATACCGTCGATATTAAATCATCTCATACTATAATATTTTCTTCGCTTAACGTCGATTCCAAGCATCTCTTAGTTGAATTCACTACGTTGAATTGTCAACAATGATATACGCCAGTTTTGCTGAAAAGTTTATTTGTTAATCCATTGTTTACATGCAGCCAAATAAATTTATTTTTCAGCGCTAAAACTAAAACTTTCCAAAACTTGGACGAACTCCCAGCTAAGTTATTCTGGCGCGGGGAAGTCTCGTTTTGTTTCTGAAGTTTAGGTCGCGGACAAACATAATTCAAATTAAAAAGTTTTCAATAGGTTATACGTGTTATTTTATGTATTTGCTAATCACTCTTGCGGATGACAAATCTTGCAAAATCTACAATTTTAAATACCAGCTGTTTCCCGCGACTTCGTCCGCGTAGAAACAAGCTGTTACTGACATTACAATGAGCATCTTCAATTTTATTTATTTGTATAGATTAGCGTCCCGCCTTAGTTTCCTGGTTGGGTTCTATTTTTTTTTATTTATGGACCAATAAACAACTTAAACAGAGGCTTAATAACTAATCTCAATCCTAAAATTTGAATTTAGTGAAACCAACACCACCAGCCTCTGATTATAATTTATAGAATAAGTTACAAAAGTGAGAGATGTGAAGGAGGACTTTCTACACATGCAATGGTACGAAAAGACATTAGTTGAAATTACTTCAACTCTAATATAAACTTTAAAAGAAAGAAATAAGAAATTTTTAACAATTGAAATAGGCAAAAGATCGAACTATTTAAAAACCTTACAATCTAGTCATAAACAATTAAACAATAAAAAACTGTTTATGTGTACTACTGTGTATTTTACTTTTCATTTCAAACAATTATATAATTTAATTATGTTTTGATTTATTTTATTTATTTTTTAGTTCGTAGGAATCATAAGTTTAAATAGCATAAGCTTAAAATTACAAAAATCTCTAATTCTTAATAATATAGCCTAGATCACTCCTGATATTACTCTGTATTTGTTCGTGAAGTTTCATAACACTCGGTTCAACCATCAAGACGTATAAGACTGACAGACAGACGGGTAGAAATTCAGACAATTTCCGAAACGGTTATTCGTGTCTTGATGTCGTGCAAATAATCCGCGGAGCTCAATAAAAAGCAGTTATTTGTATAATGCAGACAGACAGTTCAATTTTGTTTATCTGTATAGATAAAGTGAGTTAATAATTCAATATTGAACAAACTTTTCAAACGTCACGACAATATTTCTCATAAAATACTGTTGCGGTGACGTTGAATTATTGCAGGATGAATTGTTCTAGATTATAGAGGAAATAAAACGGGACGCTAGGTCCCGTGGGTATTACAGAAGTCAAATAAACGATTCTATGTGACCTTGCAACCTTTGGAAGTGGTGACGAGACAGTGTTTTAAACATTGTGTGATATTAAATATTTTATTACGTGGTAGAGTCACACTGCAGCTATAACTATATTATAGTTGTAAAACGAATGGGTCGGCTCAACCGGGGCAGGATCACACTCTCACAGTATACCAACATAAAATAACAACGTAATACTGCTGTGTTGTGTATGGTGAGTGTAGAGAACCGGAGAAACTTTTACTGGCATTCCATCTTAGTCCTCAGGGGTGACAACGCATTTGCGTTTCGATTCTTAATTGAAGATAAATGTGGATGTCTATGGGCAACAGCATTCACTTACCATCAAGTTGATTGTGTGCTCGTTTGTCACTCAATGCTATAAATAAATTAACATTTATATACTTCATTTCTGTAATCGCCGAGGGGGTAGGCACGAGGGAGGAGACTATGATAAGCTAAAAAAATAGGTATTAGACGGTAAATTGTGAAAAAAGTAAGAGGTAGCTAAACGATCGCCTACACAATCGCAAGCCCAATATCCCATTAGTACGATCCTCTTGTATATTCTCTTCTTTGCAGATAGCTAGCCTCCGTTGGAGACTGGCCGCCTTGACCGAAATTCGGTCTGAAGGACTTTATTATTATCAGTTTCAGTCCATATCAGTCCACTGCTAGACATAGGCCCATTCCGTAATGGAAATATTCGTCATAGTCGCCACGATTAAGGGGCGATTTGGCGATCGTAGCAGCACACATCTTGTACTTTTGACTTACCTGATCGAAATGTAGCTCCTAGAAATAAACATAAACTGTATTTACCTCCATGCAGGCTAAAATTGTATGAAAGGAACTCTTACGTAAATGCTATAAAGGTGTATAACAAAATACCCAACGACTTTAAAGAGTTACCTTTAACCATGTTTAAAAAAAAGTTTAAAAGAAAAATGTTTTTACGACCTAAATGAATTTATGTCTTTTTGTTTAATTAATTATGAACAACCTGAAAGTATGGACATTAACAAATAAGAACAATCATTACACAATGTTTTAAATGTATTGAATAGTGAAATGTATAAATGACGATCACGGCCAAAAGTCGTGGGTTCGAATCCGCCATTCGAATACTGGCGTGAACCACTCGTAACACAAGCAATTTAAGCTTACCACGAGTGGTTAAGGGGAATATTAGTAATGTTTATAGCAATGTTAATATTCTTTTTAAAAAAAAGACATTTTAAAACCTATTACTTAAATGACATGAAATTGACATCAATTAATCATAAATGTAGGAAATTGAACTCCCATTTGTTGTTTAATTTTTTTGCATTATAAAATATTTGCACACCATATAAAGTGGTAGAATGTAAATGGGCCATTAGACATAATTTAAGATCATACTTTATTGTACACTCTGGCAAATAAACGAATGTGAATTTGAATTTGCCAATGCTTCATCGGTCAATATATTTATGGTCTGACATAAAGAAGATTATACCGATAATACTTCGATAGATGTCACCACTGATGGGAACACAGCACATGGATATTAATATATTATACTTTTTTGTTATCAGCAGTGCTATCAACATTAGTAATATTCCCTTGAACTTGCGTTACCTAACCTAACTTGCGTTAGGAGTGATTCACAACAGTGGTCTAACGGCGGATTCGAGCAAGCAAGCATGGGTAGCATTATTTGTCTTTCCTTACCATACTACCTTAGGTCTTTCCTTTCATCTCTTCGTGATGACAACAAGTTATCGTGCCTTTATTTCGACAGTTTTAATCACTTACTCTAATAATCCCATTATCCTAATAAAACCACATATTTTTCCAACCCATATTTACGCCGAAAACACACCGCCAGTTTTAGACGGGCGCTAATTATTATGAAGTATAAAAACTTATAAACTATACCCGTAATGTTATAATAAAAATAAAATACCAATCACGATGTTAATCTAGTATAAAACGCCAGCTTAGTTCATAAATCCACGGTCGGCAGTACGGTTTCTCAGTCTAATGAAAGCCATTGTTCTATGCGGAATGTGCATTTGATTCCGCATATCGTATTTAACCCTATACTATAAATGCATAATGCGAATTACTTCATTCAGACTACACAAGTGCGCTTTATGAGTTAGGAGTCATTGATGAACTCCAGTAGAATTGTAAATTATAATTATAAATGCTGATTTACCACTTGTTTTACGACATAGGTAAAAATTTTGAGGAAATCTGCATTTCTATTAATTTAAAAAACACATTTCAAGACCGTGTAAATTCTGTCTATGCATTGGGACAATACAGCACACTCTGTCCAACCCTGCAATTTTTTTAGGCATGAGAGAAATCTGTACATTATACAAAATGGAATAGTGTGGTAGCACCATACGACTAGGCATGTATGATCGAAATTCTTAGCCTCACGCGCATCAATATAAAACAGAAGCTCCCCAATGGATCCGTTACTCCATCTTTACCCTTCGTCACGTAATACTCACAGTATATCAGCGCAAAATAGTCCTCCATAGAGATCCGGACACTCTTTATACTGGAAATGCGGCATTCCATCTTATTCCTCAGGGGTACCAACGCATCTGCATTTTAATTATAGATGTAGATTTTATAAATTGAGGATTAATTATCTTAATTAAGGATAGATGTTAATGGAGCACATCATCTACTTACTATCAGGGGGAATGTGTACTCTTCCGTTATCCTAATTCTATTAAAAAAAACTAAATGGGGTGATGGATACTACTATAATACGTATATACTATATTATGCCGTCACAACATAGATGTACTATAGACCACACACACCATAACTTCCTGGCACATTCATTCAAACGTCTCTATCTCGACATTCATTGTAACCTGATAAGAATACCGTTAATAATGATCATAGGTGCATTAGCAAAGATTCGTAAATTTGGACTTTCTTCATTCTTTAAAATACGAATGAAAATCTTCATTCGTATTTTCTTGTTTCCTTAGATAAACACAGAATAAAATCTACGGATATTTTAAGTGATGATAAAATCATGCTCAAATTCTTAAAGTCACGCTCCCTAAAAGTATTTTATTTTAATAATTATTTTTATATTCAGTGCCCATTTAAATTTGTGGACCCAATTCGACACTTAGGGTCGATAATAGGAGTTGAAGGTTCTAATGTAACTATTTAGACAACACTCGAGTCGTTTCCTTGAGGTCGTAGCATTAGTAGCTTAGTCCATCCCAAGCAATTTAAACTTAAATATAATGAAAGTTCAGAACTAAAAATTTTAAATATTTAATAATTTCCATATAATTTTCTTAAAGCCATAGTTAAGACTTCATAACCTATTACATTACGTGAAAATTATGTTTTTCTTTTTAGTTTTTGAAGTCAATTTTTACTTATTATTTTAATTTTCCTTATTCGCATAATAAATAGTTAATGAATATTTTTGTTTAGTCGCAGCTTCAGAAAGCTCTTCCGAAATATTATTTTTTTAAATAAATAGATAATAAATCAAGTAGGAAATGCTTATCTAAAAATCGATTCTTTAATATTCATAATAATTTTAAATTATGTGGTATATAGTGTGTAATAGATAATAAATCAACGCGGATAATTTCGTTTTATTGTCTATGCTTATCAAAAATCCAGTTAATTAATTTTCATAATAATTTATGTGCTTTAATCACAATGAAGAAAAATAATAACCGCTAAGTCAAAAAACGGGGGAAAGCCCAGTTTTTTTTTCAGTAAAGCACACATAGCTGACTTTGATTTCACTGGATATAAATAAATATAATAGTTACTTAAACCAAATACAAAAAATGTCCTATCCAATAACAGATGGCGCTGTCAGCAAACTTTTTCACAATGCATTTTTCTAACAGATGACGCTAAACGGTCATGTAGTTCTTATTTCTTTTAGTTAGTTATAAGTACGATTCATAGATGGCGCTTTTTGAAGTTATGAGCTATTTTAATTTTATGTTGGCAAAGATTAATTATTTTAGTTTCTTTTAAGTTTCTCAATAACTTTAGTAAATTGTTTATATTTTTTCTACAACAAGCACTCACTTACCTCACAATGAACAATGTACTAATAAGGGTCAAATTTTACGAGCTATTTCTATCCAAGGGTGTTGCAATTTGTCGAGTCATTTGCGATGGACACATTTAGTTCTGTTTGCTTGATCGTAAAGACTCCACACCCTTAAAGCGATACAACCACCCACAATGACCACTATACGGTGATCCTTCGAACCGCCTCTGCCTAAAGGTATAAACCGTTAAGGTGGGAAAATGAAATACACGGTTATAGGTCTCTCTAAATTGGACAATGGGAACCTCGTGCGTTCATTGGCAGGTGACCATGATCACGTCATTCTAACAATTGTATCCCAGCAATAAAACCTTGTCTAGTTTCCCGCGATCATAGGCACGTGTAACTACCCTCTTTACCCTCTACTTTGGTGTTCTTTATATCAATACGTCTTTGTTCTCTTCCATCAATATTGAAAATATATTTAAAAAATAATCTCTTAAAACTGAAGATTGTAATAAAAAAAATAACCGGTACACATTGCAAAATGATAGAGGTTTTGGAATGAACTTGAACTGTCTAAAATCTTGAAAAATTGTTAAAAGAAAACTTTAAACGCGTTTTCTTGGCATAATAATCATGAATAACTTGAAAAAACGTCGAGAATCTGTCGCAACAGTCTACAGGAAAACAACCAAATTTCTAACATCTAATACCGCCAACCTGCTTAAGAAAATGCCAAATACAAGAAAGTATCGTCTGTTGGCAAGCCTGGTAGAAGAAGGCGTGGGAAACGACAATCGAGATTCCAATAAAGATGTCGAAAATAATGATGAAAGGGACGAGGAAGATTTAGGAGATAGAGAATTGGATTACTATCTTGGAGTGAGAAAGAAGGAAACGTACTGGAGGGATCTCGCTGGAAGGGAGCAGATAAGAAAAGATTTCCTTCTTTACCACTGTGGGGTGTCAGAAGAAGATTACGAGAAGTTTTACAAGAAAACAATAAAACGAAGGGTCTCCTTCAAGCAGCCAAAACTAAAACAAGTTCCTTTTAAAATAACAAGGAAGAAACACCGCAGGAACGGCAGCTTTGACGGAGAATCATGGAGAGAAAAGACGGGGATATTTAAGATTTTCACCAATAGAAGAGACAGCGATACTACCTCAGATAGTTATAGTGAATGCGATTCAGACGACGAAACAAATAAAGACGAAGAAATACTTGACAAACATCAGCCAAGGAATTCTAAGGATGATTCAGTTTGGAGTATGTCCCAGCATTTTAATGAGTTTAATACTGTCGAAAAATACGTCGAGGTTAGAGCTTAGTGCGCCAAATTCTTCAACTAAAACAATATTTTATGAATAATTTAAGTAATTTGTTTTTTTTTTTGTTCACAGGGAGTGCGGATAAAGGAAGTGTCGGAAGGCAGGCCCTGTGACAACTGTCCTGAATTGTGTCCTGGTTTCATCTCGCATCCATGGAGGTAAGTGTATTAGAGAAAGATAAAATTGTATTTGCAACTTTATACATTTTCAGATTTTATAAAAAGTTAAACTGAACGATTTAAGTTTGAGTAGTATAATGAAACAAAAATAAGTCGTTACTTGTTAGTTAAGTTAAATAGCTATATCTCGGTTAAACTCGAATTTTATACTCATTAAGTAGTTAATTTAGGTACTTAACTACTTACTTAGTATAACTTACTTTTGGTAATGTTGGAATAAAGCGAACGAATTTATGAAACTATTATCTATTGTCATATTTCACTTAATGTGATCTCTTAATTTTCTAAGAATATCTATGATATGATATGTAGTCTGTACAGGATATTATCATCTGACCAACAAGAACATCATATAATATTTAATTTAAGTTCAGTTCTATTTACTTAATTTTATTTATTATGGTTTCGTCGTTCATAATACTTATAGCAATGGAGTGGAATATAAAATCTTGAGCAAAATAAAAACGTACATCTAAGCAAAAAAAAAACAATTTTATTGTTACTATTGGATTGTTTGATAATTTTAAACAGTCTTTTACTCAGAATTTTGTAAATTAGCAAGGAATAGTTTTCGGTTCAGTTTAATTATAACATAATGTCAAGGTTCAAAGCGTGTAGATGACCTCTTCATGAAATCACATATTGCATTCGTCTCGGCATGTTAGCAAGTATATCTCTTATGGATTCTTCTAGCGAAATACGTTCCCACCCCGCGGTAATCACATTCTTTAGCTCTCTGATGGTCTGCGTAGTCAGCTGCACTGATATCAATCGTCGCTTTAGGACGTGCCAGACCTGCTCTATAGGATTTAGGTGAGAACTTCGAGCTGGCCTATCCAAACGATGAATTTTGCGCAAGCGTTTTCTTCTATAAATATTTCGTTTTCGCCAAGAGCGAACAATACGGGTTTTACTTGAGGAATTAGAAATTCTGGTATGTATAAGATTTCAGTCAGTGTGCTGTTTGTTGCAGACTAACTACGTACAATAAAACGGATTTATTTCTGCCCAAAACATAACAGAACCCCACTAAAAGGTACAATTTCTTCAAAACATGCCTCTGTAAAGTATCCTCATCGTCTTCGCAGCACTCGCCAATGTCGATCTTCACAATACAGAGATATCGTGGCTTCATCAGAGAACAACCTTATCCCGGTCTTATTGCATCCATGACACATAATTGCGAGCGAAGCTAAACCTGGCAATTCAGTGCTCATGGGGTAATTTACAGCCGCGGACTGTAGGGGTAATTAATATATTGGCAGTGAGAAGCCTTGTACTGACATTTCTTACTTTTTCGAGGTTAGTCTAAGGTCCACATACGAAGGTTCCACGCTAGACTCACCAGAAAACGATCCTCCCGTCGTTCGGTACATGGTTTTCTCTAGACGGAACGACGACATTTAGCCTCCAAGCGACGAAGCATTTAACGATATAAACATTCGGGATCTCGCAATTTTATAACCGGCCAGCAACATGTTCAAATGATTAAAACTTCTTTTGCATAGTATTTTTTTCAGGCAGGAAAAAAATCTAAACCGTCCGTTTTTTGCAAATGATTGTAATATTACGACTCTACCTAAATTGTTGATAACTGATAGATATTCAATTAAATTAATTAAGAATTACGCATTTATCATTGCGATTTTATCCTAGATTTTATAAACACTAAAAAATTATATATACGAAACACATACGTTACACAAAATAGCTTCGTTGATCCAAAAACACAATTTAAAGTGAAGGTTTTATCACGTGCGCCGAGGTCACTTGCAAAATATAATTTAAACTGTATTTTTAAAAAGAACGAACGAATCTCATTTCACACATTAGGATAAGTGGCTAGTGTACTTCGATATATCAAAGGTTCGAACCAACGTACTGCAGCTGAAGTAATTAAAGACCCTTTTATTTTTGACGTGGCGTTCTACCTTAGTCCTTATGGGTGTCAACGCATCTATGTTATGACGTTTGATCAAGGATAGATAAGTAACGTAATTGCCTGAAGCACAGCATCCACTTACCATCAGATGGACTGCGCGCTCGTTTGTCACTTATCCTATAAAAAAATTACATCCATGAATAAACTAATATGTGCCTAGATTTGACATTGCGTGTAGCGTTGGCATAACAGAGTTCACCAACCCGTTCCGAGTCGTCTATGGTGAGTCCCGTAAAGATCTTATATCCTTCGATAGATGGCGGTATATCTACTAATGGGGAGCGACATCACGCCGTGAGACATCTCGTACGGCGATCACCAAACTGCCTGTCAAGTGTAGGCATCCTTCATACCTATCCATCCATCTATCGCAGCCTATATAGTTCACTACTGAATATAGGCCTCCACCATACGGGGGATTTTTGCATAGCCAAACTTGGAAAGGGAGTTGGTAACCGCATTTTTTTATTATTTTGAGTAGTTATTAGGAAGATTCGGATTCGGAAGACTCGGCTGGGCAGCGTTCGGAAAATTACGACACATCTTCTCGTCAGGTATACCTCAAAACCCGAAAACTAAGTTGTACAACCAGTGCGTGTTGCCAGTGATGACTTATGGAACCGAGACGTGGTCCATCACTGCTGGCCGTATGAGGAGGATATATATAATGAGGATATCCGCAGTAGAGCCAGAGTGACCGACATAGCCCAACGGATTAGTAAGCTGAAGTGGCAATGGGCCGGCCATATAGTTCGAAGAACCGACAACCGTTGGGGAAAAAAGGTTCTCGAGTGGCAGCCTCGTACCGGTAGGCGAAGTGTAGGGCGACCCCCTACTAGATGGAGTGACGACCTGGTAAGACATGCAGGAAGTCGATGGATGCAGGTGGCTCAGGACTATGCTTTGTGGCATACCTTGGGGGAAAACTATGTTCAGCAGTGGACTTGTGAAGGGCTGTAATGACGATGATGATGATGATGATTAAGAATCTGTTTCAGTTTCCCTCTGTCGCTTCTTTAGACACCTACGAGACGATATGGGATAGTGGATCCCTACACCGTTACACGGATGGGATCATTCCAATGGGAAATACTGAACTGGAAACAGTCAACATTTTGGGCTGGTGAGGAAATAATGGCTGGAAAGACAATACGAATGCGTAGTAGAGCCGTGCTGCAGCTTTATAGGTAGTAAAGTTGTAGCAAGAATGGGTCGGCTCGACCGAGGAACTCATCTGCATTTTAATTCTTAATGGAGAATAGATGTAGATGTCTATGTTCCACACCAACCACTTACCATCAGGTGGACTGTATGCTCGTTTGTCACCCTGTCCTATAAATAAAAGAAAAAGTTAATAAAGTTGAAATATTAGCAACTCAAATGCGACATGACGTCATGACACTGCATCCTAATCCCGGCTATACACTCTTCGATTACGAGGGATCGTGAACAAATGTATTATTGTAAGAATATACTTTATTAACATTAAAAACAAAACGATAATATATACTCTTGACAATACATCAAAACCTATTAACATAAGTATTATTCGGGTAGCTGTTTGAAATAATAAACATAAATTACACGAAGCAACCGAACAAACAGCTCTTATCGCTCAGACGTTGAACCGTTCGATGTTCGGGTCATCGATAACACCAATCGAACCCACTTAGCTTTCATTCTTTCTGTACACACGCGACATAAAACTCTTGTAAGGAAAAAATTATCAACCTTGAGCCCGGGCTGTTGTGTCGCAAGCGCATTGAAATCGAAAAACAATACGACACAATCAGTGTAGCTGTCGCCGCGGACAGACGTCTGATTATATCATGTGCCTGGCGATGAAACAGATGGAGTGGGCGGAAGTATACCGCCGGATAACGAAAAGCGAGAAAGAGGTTACAGCGCAAGAGAAGAAAATACAAAAATTTCCGTCCAGGGAACGGAATCACGCTGTACGACGGAAGAACAATAACAACAATTTTCGGTCGCATGCCAATTGCGAAACATGTGCGAGGGTCGCTGAAGAAGAGAACAGATGAAGGATGGACGACGGACTGCAGTCCTGTGACAAATAGTGCTTAAGTGATACAAAACTATGAAGTGTCTTGTGATATACCACAAATATTGCTATATATAACTCTCGGAATATTTCAATATAATATAGAAGTTTTCAACAGTAAAAACTAAGTGATTTAAGCATTTTAGAAAACAAAATCTATTAAATAGTACACCGTTGATGACAAAAAAATTTGTTAATACTGCTGCGGTAGTGACCTTCAATAACTTTAAACCACTTTGTCTTCGTCTACACAATTCTTTTTAACGTTTTAAGCAAAACTGTTTCTCACGTGTCCGATGATATTAATGTATCAATTTGCAGCTAGTGTTGAAGTTTTTATCGTTGCTTAGTTTAATTTCTTAAAAGTGTAGACTAGCTTGTTTACTACTTGATTTAATGCACAATACTGTCAGTTTTTGTCTGCATTTAGAGTTACCAGCCATTATGTTTACATTGAAATATTTTGAGTTTTAAAAGTTTTAACATTGGCCATGGCCAGGGCTGGCAGATTTTAGTGGACGGCATTTTGGGAGTGATAGCAGTCAGCCCTTATCTTTTTAAATGATGCCAGTAAAAATCTTTAATAATTTTAAAATTAGCTGGTACTGATTACTTTTGATTAAAATATTATGAACACAATAGTCACAGATATCATATTATTTCTTTCCTTTAACTTTAAGTTAAAAAATGTAATTTTTTTACACTAATATCATAGAATTATCAATACGTAATAATTCTAAGACTAATATGTTTATTAATATACATTCTAAGACTAATACTTTAGAGATTAAAGTTGCGCATGCGCTTAGTTTTAGCTACAAAGATGGCTGCTGAGTGTCAAATGTCAATGTGAAAGTGTGGGTGTGTGTGTGTGTTGTGTAATAGAGCGTTTGAACTAATGTAATAGCGAATGTTCAAATTAAATATGTAATTTTTAGTCTATTATAATCTAAATTCTATACAATTAATAAAAGATTGAAGTGTCTTTTGTAAATAACGGCTTATTACTAAATGCACATGAAAGTATTTATGTATACGGTATTTATAACAATTTTTTTTTTAATTTTTGTCTGGCTGTATGTCTGTTTGTTCCGGCTAATCTATGAAATGGCTTGACCGATTTTGACGGGGCTTTCACTAGCAGATAGCTGACGTTGTAAGAAGTAACCTAGGCTACTTCTATTTTAGAAAAAGAATTAAAGTTCCTCGCAATCGTGATAAATTCGACGCAGACGATGTCGCGCGGAACAGCTAGTATATTAAAATATAGTAAAATGGCCCTGTCTCGTAGGTCTAGTGGTCGCAAACTCGCAAGCAAGATTCATCGACGATCATTTAGTTAAAAGTACCATTCCGGGCTTGGATCAAAATAAGTCAGGTTTTTCTGTCAAGAAATTTTTAATAGCCGGGAATCAGGAATTTGGCGGCGTTTCACCTTCATGCCTCGCAAAGCAGGTGAAGCCGTTGATCCCGCGTCTGATCTCTATTCCTTCGTTGTGAACTCCATCTCATTTGTTTATTACGTGGTACTCTCTATTCATTTGTTTATTACGTGGTAGAGCCAGCTATGCTATGGTTGTAGCATGAATGAATTAAATGTAGATGTCTATGGGCCACAGCATCCACTCACCATCAGATGGACTGTGTGCTCGTTTGTCACCCTTATCCTATAAAAAAAACTGCCATCCTATCAAACTAAGAGGGAATAGGGCGTGTATCTGTGCTTGCGCACACTTTCGTACTGTGTAATCCCGCGCAGATGGCTTCTCTCCATTAAGTATGTGACCGAAATTCGATTTCGAGGACATTATTATAGTAAAAGAAGAACTGAATTACCATTTGTAACCGTGTTAGTGTAGATATACAAGCGAGTAAAGATCTATCATAGACTTTATCGTTAATGCTTAGATTAAGCGGTTATATCACCGCGTGATGCGCGATGAAAATAACCTTAAAGTAACAAAAAATATAATAGCATTTTTTAAGAAAAAGATAAATTGAAAGCCTCAGGTTTAATTTTCATTTTAGTTCATAATATTTCCGCGAAACATCTCTCGTGAAACGGATTCTACTAGTTCTAACATTAGACTAAATTAAAACCGCTCTGTGTAATAAGGCAGTACATTTTTTCCATAGACAATCTACATGTTGTACATACATACATACTACATGTTGTGAGTTGTCACTGCGGAGGACTAAGATGGAGTTCCTCGATTCTAGAAAAATGGTCTCCGTTTCTCTTCACTCACCATACGATTTTTTTACGTGGTAGAGCCATGCTGCAATTATATTAGTAGTATAGTTGTAGCACGAATAGATTGGCTCGACCGGGGAAGGACCACGCTCTCACAGAATACCAGCGTGAAATAGTAGCTTAATGCTGCTGTATTTCGTATGGTGAGTGTAGAGAACCGGAGACCCTTTTTACTGGAAATGAGGCATTCCATCTCAGTCCTCACGGGTGACAACGCATCTGCATTTTGATTTGTAATGGAAGATAGATGTAGATGTCTATGGGCCGCAGCAACCACTTACCATCAGGTGGACTGTGTGCTCGTTTGTCATCCTATCCTATAAAAAAAAATACGAAACAAAGCAGCGTTAAGCTACTATTATACGCTGGTATTCTGCGAGAGCGTGGTCCTGCCCCGGTCTAGCCGACCCATTCCTGCTACAACATTAATATAACTGCAGCGTGACTACCACGTCAAATGTCTTCTAACCTTTTTTTTAATACATACAGATTTTCTCACAATATCCTTAAGGTAAATAGTACTTAAAATTTCGTTTAACATAGTCGTTGGTGCTTGCTGGGATCCAGCTAGGCTTGCTCGCGTACTGTGAAATTATCCCTTGAGCTATAAAATAATGTCTGCTAAACACACCCATTATCGTCTATTTGCAAAATGTAAAGTAATGTGTTTCAGTCCACTTGGCGATAAGCAAAAATATACTTTATTACCTATAAAGTATAAAGTTGTAATTTAATAATTTTGTTTCTTTGACATTGAATACTATTAATAAAAAATTATCCGTATAGTGGCGGTGTAAGAAAGTAGTAAGTGGCGATAGCAAACCAGGAGATGGGCAGCGGCGTCTTCCTAATGACAAGTAAAAATAAAAAAATAAATATAAAAATGATACCAGTATACTGTTATAATATTGCAATTATAAACAGAAATATAATATTGAATATTACATTATTATTTTATGCAACCGTCTTCTTATCTGCAATTTCATTGGAAAGAACGTGTTGGTTTTAATTAACAAACATAACAAAACGTGAAAATGTTTACAAAATATTTGTCGAACTCTGTTAGTATCGATTGTAATGATTGTCTTTACAAAATTTATAGACGGGCGACTAACGAGCGTACCGTCTACCTTTAGCTGTTAGCAAGTGCGTACTGTGATCCATAGACACCTGCAACTATACCCCATTAAGAACCGAAATATGGGATGCGTTGTCACCACTAACGAGTAATTTAGAATGCATTGTTATCAGTAAAATTAGTCTAGCGTGCTCCCCCCTCACCATATGTTACACAGCTGCTATTTTACGCTATGTACACATAATATAAAAACATTTGTCTTTCCCCGATCGAGCCGACACATTCGTGCTACATCAGTGACATAGCCACGCTGTGGCTCTACCACGTGAGTTACTCATGAGTATCAAATATCATGATTCATGATATTATTTAACGTGATAGAGCCATGTCGTTATTGGTCAAGCACGAACTGGTTGGCTTAACTGGAGTAGCTTTATGCTAGTATTTCGTAAGCAGACTAACGAAACCGAAAACCCTCATTAGGCTTAGTAGTACGTATTGCGATTAATCGCGAGTAGTTTAGGAATAGCTGAAAACGTAAAACCGCATACAATCACGCACTGCGGCTGGCGTTTTGCTTAATTTTCTGTCAGTACCACCATGGATTTCTGGCGAGTAGCGTGTGTTATGGCTTTAGTTTTTAAATTAAAAAATAGAAAACGTAAACAACGTGCTGGTTACATCCACTAAAAGATCAAAGACATCATCTGAAAGGAAACTTTCGCAAAATATACAACGACGTGCGATAACATCCCGATAAGTTTTTTAATGACCACAGAATGTCGATTGGTACTTTTGATAAATTATTACAAGCTGTGGGCCAGTATCTACAACATGAAGACACTGCATTTCGTACGACGATATCACCTGAAGAGCTGAATAAAATCCGAACGCGGTTAACCGCAGTGCGTGCGCCGCCATACTATTATTATGGGACACATAAAAATCGCGCGCTTACAAACCGCGATCCAAATGTAGCAACTTACGTTTCTAAAATCAGTCACTGAAAAAAGTCGCTAATGCGTGCGCTTGTGTAGAAAACTATGAGTTACATTTTTTGCGGTTTCAGATGTGCGGTTAAACGCGTGTGTTTAATGCAGTGCGTGCTAAGCCTTACTGGTGACACAATATTCTATCACTGACCAAGGGGTCACTATAGTACGTTAACTTTAAGAATTACTTATGAATCGATTACATACAACAATGATTAAACAGTAAAAAATGCTTTAACTGCATATTGGGTTCAATTCATTTTAAATCTCGATAAAAATTTAAAATTACAGAAAATATTATTTCGTTAGTTTTACAGTAGACAAAATGAACTGGAGTTTCTTTCATTTTTACTGCTCCTGGCTGGCAAAGGAACCTCATTTATTTGAAACTGTAGTACATAA
Organism: Parnassius apollo; assembly: GCA_907164705.1. NCBI lineage: Eukaryota > Metazoa > Arthropoda > Insecta > Lepidoptera > Papilionidae > Parnassius > Parnassius apollo. Next base: position 5,371,341 of record CAJQZP010000528.1, read on the forward strand.
ATTAAAAACTCATTTTGACATTTGACTTTGACAAACAAATTTTGATTTCTTACGTCACAAACAACAAAAAATAAAACATACGTTACGTCAAAAAAACAAAGAGTTTTTTATTTCATTTCAAATAAATCATTCAACAAAGACTTTGTGTACAAATTGAAACCCCACGTCAATTTTCGTCCCGTTACTGTAAATCGCCCTGCTTTATGGTCAATTACTGTAATTGGGTAACAATGTCCGGGGAAAGGGCGTCGCGTAATAGGGCGGATTGACCTTTTTACGCTTAATTCAGTTTTGTTAATTTGATATAAATAAATTTGTATCATGATTTTTGTATGTTCGAAAATAGATTTTTAATAAGACCTAATTTTACAGTTTTGTAGAGTTTTATTTCAACTAAAGTTATAAATAATTGCGGACCTTTGCAAGTGCTTTGTCCCCATGGTTACTGGAGAGGAACTATCTTGGTACCTACGCTTACGTTTACAAGTGCTTTGCATCACCTATGGGATACTGAACTGGTACTAACTTGGTACGAAATCTTACTCATCATACTTCTTTTTTAATTCAATACAAAATTCCACTGCTTTTAATAAAACTCACTCACTCACAAAACACAAAGAGAGATAGACGCGGTGCAAGCCGAACGCTCAAGCCGATCGTGCCTTTATCTTACATCGTAACGTTACAATGAGCGTAACGTTACAATGTGTCATTTTTCGTGTGTGCAGCCGACGTTCATCGATTTATTAGATGTTGTCACGTTAAAATAAATTACGACAATTATCTAATAAATTCGCCAACACGCATTGGGACAGCGCGGCGGACAATTCCTTGCCCTAAAACCCTCTCAGAAATGAGCGGAAACCTGTGCCAAGCAGTGGGACGTATATAGGCTGTAACTTTACTTTACTTTTACCTGTCTGTAATTAGTCAAAATAAGTTTAATTAAATTAGTAATTATTTGCTACCGTGTTGGAAATTCTATACCACTGTTAGTTCTAAAAGTAAATTTTATTTAGTGGTGTGCTAAAAATTAAAAAATGTTTAGACGATATGGATTGTATATATTCAACTCTTATCTTAGCGGCTTCAGCATCAGATCAGGTATCGTGGTGTTTAATCTTAATCTAAGCTGGTTTTTATCCGAACATACTATTTATACTTGCGTTTGAAAGTCCCTACATATAATTTAATTAAAATATACATCTAAATACTTATACATTTAATTTTAACTATCTGTCTTAATTACTCTGACAAAAATATTAAATATAAATTTTAAATATTCGTGTTTAAAATTCTGTTTAAAATGAAGCGAGATTCAACTATGATGAATTAATTAGAGAAAAAAATAGTTTTAATTTATTTGCCGACGCAAATCGTTGTTCATTGCCATGTGGTAGTTAAGAGGTCAATTGCAATTCTACAACCGTAGTGTTTAAATTTTTTTGTTTTCAGTGGATTGAAACGCACCATAGATTTTGTCCTGCCGCGTTTTAATTCCTCCGAAAAACTAAAGAAATGAAAGTTAATACGGAACGAAAAATGGTAACACTTAGAAAATGGCTTTAAAACTAAAGCAGTTTGATATAGATAGATAAATATGTAGAGTACATATTTTTTAATTTAGATGAAAAACTATAGACAAGTTTAGTACAAGGTGCGGAAACGCTTAGATAAATCGTGAGTATGATTACCCGTACTTTATTCAACCGGATACGTAAATTACACTCAAAAAGCATACAATCACTACGTTTGCACCTTGCAGTTCGGACAATCCATATATGCAGATGATAATAATATTAAGCCGTGGTTTTAAGTATTCACTCACTTGGTGTAATATATTGTATAACTCTATTTTTTATAGGATGTGGGTGACAAACGAGCACACAGTCCACCTGATGGTAAGTGGATGCTGTGGCCTATAAACATGTACATTTACCCTCAATTAAGAAATGAAATGGAGATGCGTTGTCACCCCTGAGGACTGAGATGGAATACCTTGTTTCCAGTAAAAAGGGTCTTCAGTTCTTTACACTCACCATACGAAACACAGTAGTATTAAGCTGCTATTTTATGCTGGTATTCTGTAAGAGCGGGGTCCGTCCCCGGTCGAGCCGACCCATTCGTTCTACAACCATAATATAGCTACAGCGTGGCTCTACCACCTTCAATCTTTATTACTCATATTTATGTAGTTTATTGTTTTATTTCATTATTTTAAGGATACGCCGTCCGTTGCCTGTAAGAGATCGCTTTTCAAGATAAGATCGCCCATTTTAAATTCATGGCATTTTTAATGTATATGAGTAACAAACGAGCGTATAATCCACCTGATGGTACATGGATGCTGTGGCCCATAGACTCTAACTTAGATTACTAATCAAAATGCAGATGCGTAGTCACTTTTGAAGACCTTTATCTGTTTCTGCACACTCGCCATATTACCTGATATATCATATTATAACACTACTGGTGTTCTATCTGAGCGGACCTATTCATGTTACAACCATAATATACAGCCTGCATCATGGTTCTACCATTTAAAATGTGGTGTACAATACAGTTATATAAGCTTATTTTTATTTAAAACGCCTTCTGCTTGAAATCCGTCAGAGTTAGTACCTACCATCGTTTTATTTACCTATATCTCTCACTAAACAGCGGCATTTATGGGCATAAAGAGTCGGAGCAGCGGAGTAATTACAGTTAAAGGCTGTGTGACATTACATTCTTGTCCTTAGAGGTGACAAATTACCTGTAGCTATCTTAATTCTAGCTGCTAAGCTTAATTCATATATCTATGTACCGCAGTGGCCATTCACCATCACGACTGGAACTTTAGCACGTCGAAAAAAATCAAAAATTTCGTCTTCAAATGTTAACCTGGCCTGATTTTTAGATTTTTAAAAAAAATCGAATGTTTAACTGCAAATAAATATATCAGCGACCTCAGTATTACTCGCCTGGCATTGAAATGCAGGCAATTCGTATGAATATTTATGAACATATTCAGCGTTCAGTGCCATCTACCGGAGCAAGGACAATGTCTTTTTATCGAATAAGCATCCGATCTGTGTAAGGTTGCCAAGCTACATAAAGAAACTTGTTTAAACTTAAGACCCTAAATGTTAAATTTTAATATTAAGCAAGTCTGTAAGCTAAAGTTGCAATGGTCGGACCATATAGCTTGAAAGACCGTCAACCAATAACGAAAAAGTTTTTCGATGTTCAGGTAAAGCCAGGGCACTAGTTCAAAACAAGTAAAACCAATGAAATTAAGTGCTTTAAAATTTAAGTAAACACACTTTGGTTATTTCCCAAGATGTCTCCCAGTGCAAAAAATATACAGAGACATTGCGATTAAACGACAGTAGCAATTAGTTGCATAAGTTTTTTTTTTTAACATAACAATAATTAGGCAAGATTTTGGATGGTAGAATTTGTCACTATCGCGGCTATCACAGTAACGACAAAAGCTACTTTCAGTACACTTTATGTGTTTTTTTATAGGATGGGTTGACAATCGAGCACACAGTCCACCTGATGATCAGTGGTTGTGTGGCCCATAGACATCTACATGTATCCTCGATTACGAATAAAAATTAGGATGCGTGGCCACCCGTGAGGACTAAGATGGAATGCCTCGTTTCCAGTAAAAAGGGTCTCCGGTTGCCTACACTCACCATACGAAACACAGCAGCATTAAGCTACTATTTTACGCTGGTATTCTGTGAGAGCGTGGTCCTTCCCCGGTCGAGCCGATCCATTCGCGCTACAACTATACTACTAATAACTGCAGCAGCTACCATATGAAGATATGTTTCAAAATATCATTCTGCCACGTGTCAAGTGCTGCCGATGCTCGAATTAGCTTTCTTAAACGACTTTCCATATTTTACTACATGGTAATGATTTATTTACCACAGAGGTGAAGGAAATAGTAATATATATAAGTCTGACAAAAAATATCTAAATGACTGCTGCAAAAATATAAAAAAATGACAGAAAGGGTTAATTAATAAATTGTAATTTTTTCGTAAGCTCGGGAAAAATTTACTTAATGACAAAATAATTTACACCAAAAGAAAAACAGGTTGAATTTACTAATTACAAATACAGTAGATTACAAGATGTCCCAACCGTAATTTTTTTAATAACTAAAATTTTTATTCGGTTGGTCGCCGTTAACTTTAAAAACTCCACGAAATTTAAAATTATTTCATCGCAGGAACATGAAAACAGGAGCAACCGACGCAGAAAACATGCGATTTTAGTATGTAATATATATATATATATATATATATATATATATATATATATATATATATATATATATATATATATATATATAACTCAATATGGACCAAAATGTCGCTTGGTAACTTTTCCATTCCAGCGTCGACATACCGACATATATCTATACGAAAATTAATGTTTGTTTGTTCGAATTTTATGCGCTGCCATACCATCCATTAGCCATGCCATCAGATTGCGGTAAAACTTTATCAACATATTGCTTGCACTTCCGCGAAGGTTATCGGCATAGTTGGACCCGATGGAGGGCGCTGTTGTAGAATCGAACCCGTAGTGGACGCATGCTGTAGCATGCTCCAATTGCGAGCCTGTTAACGCTAGTGTTCCACATAGCTATCACCAAGTGATGGCAAAAGCTATCACCAACTTTTTCTTCTTTATATCTATGATATGTTGCAAACCGGTAACATTCATTACTATGCGGACAACAGCACTGGTGATGCTTTATACATCGGCCGTGCCAATATTTCTCGGGAAAACGTCGCCGAGCGCCGGAACAAACTTGTGTCTGATGTCGAGACATTGTTTAACAATATCTCGGATTGGGGGCTAAATCTAGTCCAATTCTATCCGCAGAAGACACAAGTTTGCGCATTTACCTCTAAAAATTAACCCTTTGGCGAACCTCCTCAATTTTAAGGCACTCCTATTGTTGCCTCAGCCAGTATCGGAATCCTCGGCGTCGACATATCGAAGGATGTATAATTTCGTGGTCACCTGGAATAGAAGGCCAAATTGGCTTCTAAAAAGCTTGGCGCAGCAGAGCGGGGCTGTATTTCATGTCTGTACACCAAATTCAGCCACACATGGAATACTCATCTCTGGGCCGGGGCTCCCCAGTGCCAGCTCCTTCCGTTTGATCGCATACAGCGCAGAGCGGCTCGAATCGTCGACGACCGAATCCACTCCAATCGGCTCGATACACCAGCGCTGCGAAGAGATGTTGCATCTTTTTGCTTTTTCTATCGCATCTACCACGGGGAGTGCTCTGAGAGATTGTTCGGGTTAATTCTGGATGACAAATTTTACGAACGCACATTGCGACAAAAGTCACGAGTCTTGCTCGTACGACCCCTCTGTGGAATAGTTTACAACTGGTGATTTTCCGGACCGATACGACTTAGGGACCATCAAGAAAAGAGCTTACTCTTTTCCAAAAGGACGGCAACACACCTGCAATTGCCCTGGTGTTGCAGCTGTTCATGGGCGGCAGTGGTCATTTACCATCAGGTGAGGCACATGAACCTTTGCCCCCCTCTTCTTAAGAAAAAAATTCAGATATCACACGTGCGAAGTCGGGGCAGATTACTAGTATTGATCTATATATATGATCCAAAAATGGTTAGTTTTATATCAATCGAATTGCAAAACATACAATCGGTTAATTTAAGCAAGACATATCTTTATATTCTGTTCGTCCTCTAAAACGAAAACGTTTCCGCCGACGTGAAGCATAATCGAATTTCCTCACCGTACGAAATGTACAAGGATAAAAAGGAGTTTAAAATTGGTTAAGCATTATAGTATATTTAAAAGTAATTAACATTAGATAATTTCATAAAGAATCAGTTATATATAACAAAGTTTCAATAAATAATTTGTTATTAATTAGAGTGTCAATCAGTTACGTGAGGATATGGCGATTTTTTAGGAAACCGACTAAAAGCCGGCTTTTAAGAACTAAAAAGAATATAGTAATTAATAATTTCGCATTCCGAAGTTGGGGTTTAATGCTTCTTTTCACTATGATTGTTTAGTGTTAAAATAAAAAAATGTTTATTAACATTCCAATAAATCATTTTTTTATTTAATTCAGATTAATCGAATGTACCCAGTGTCATGTCGTCTTTACAAAATCGTTAGCAAAGTAATTAAGTCTTCGTAAATATGTTAGCTGTGGAACGCTAAGGGTCGCTTAACGAAGTATTAATTTGTTGCCCACGTTTTATGGCTTAAATACACTTAATAGAACACGGCGTTTTTGCAGTACTCACTATTTAATTGCACCCTAAACCACAAACTAAACTGTGCATATATTTACAGTCCAAAACGTGTGATAAATACTTTGTAACAAGGAGACACGAGTATAAAATTAAAATATAGAAGAGTGTATCCTATGATATCATTATTTTTAACTCTTATTGTATAAAAACAATTTTGAAATGTACCTAATTTATTTTGGAAAATTAAAATGGTAATAAATGTGAAACAAAATTATAATTATTGAAGAACGCTTACTATAAATTTTCCGTTTTAATAGAATAGCCAATTCAAATGAAAATGAAATATGTATGGTCCCAGATTCGTGATGAAAAAAAAAACATTTTTTTCAACAACAACAACACAAAAACTATAACATTCTTTTCTACGTTATAGAGCCGTGTTGCAGCTATATTATAGTTGTAGCACGATTAGTTCGGCTCGACCGGGCAAAGACACCACCGTATACCACCGTATAATAGCAGCTTTAATGCTGCTGTGTTTCGTATGGTAAGTGTAAAGAACCGGAGACTCTTTGTACTGAAAACGAGGCATTCCATCTTAGTCCTCACGGGTGACAACGCATTTCATTTAGATTTTTAGTTGAGGATCGAGGTAGATGTCTATGGGCCACAGCTTTCTCTCACTATCAAGTAGACCATGTGCTCGTTTGTCACCCTTATTCCATAAATAAATTATGACATTTTTGAGGTCTTAAATATTGAATTTATACATTCAATATTTAAGACCTCAAAAATTAGAAAAATTTTCTATTTATATCATTACAAAGCATGCAGTTGTATACTTAAGCATACAACCATAAGTTACGGTTACAAAGTTCGGAATAAATAATTCGAAATAAAAAGAGGTTTTAAGCCATGTGGTGGCAAAGTTAAAGAATCCAACACCCCATTTAGTAGAATAGGGATAAGAATATGGTAATGAAGTTTCTTACATCGACACGGCACACACTTATTGTTTTATATCTGACTAGAGATACGCCGCGGCTTCGCACGGGTGATATCTGTATCTCGGCAACAGCGCCACCTACCGGGTCTAAATGTGCCAAAGGTTATCTATGGCAAACATCCCTCTTATGGGGCAATCTATGGGAAAAGCTCATGTTCAGCTTTGGACTTTAATAGGCTGTCATGGTATGACTCAATAGCACTTCAATAGGCTGAGCTTAAAAGAAGCTAGGTATTTCAATACGATAGCCAGAAATTTTAATTTTAACTACTTATATGTGTAGATTATATTTTTTTTGCAAAAGCCTCAAAGCCCATTTTAAAGAAAATGGTAGTTTTCAATTTTCTTCGATGAAACCAGTAAATTGAATTCAATTGTAGAACAATCAATCAAATATTGCGTTAAACATAGCACGCCTTGATAAGAACCGGACACAATATCGGGATGTTATCACCAAACAATACTATCTAGTTGTGCCGATATTGATTCAGGTTAAATACTATTTATTCAATAAACAGTTAGGTCACCTTCCATTTTAAAGTTAAAAAGTTACAATTACAGCTGTATTTGTCCCACTTCTGGGAACAGGTCTCCTCTCATTTCTGAGAGGCATCCAGTCTAGGCCTAGTAAACTAGTGATCAGGCCATCTTCGCCAATGTCGGTCTACTCGGTCCCAGCGGCGGACTTTGTTGAAATTGTAGACCAAATTCCCCTTGAAGAATTACATTATGTGGGATGTATTTAGGGAAATCTTTTATTACAGTATTCTAGAGGACGGAAATAAGTTAACCATATTAAAAATATACGAACATCACATCCAACATGTAGTGGTGATGAAATAATAAATAAAAAATACCCACTATTCCATATTACCCCGCGGGAGTCGTAAGAGATCGCCTCTTACGACTCCCACGGGGTAATAGAGGGAAACAAACCAGGAGCTGGGCAGCAGCGTTTTCCTAGTCAGAAATAAAAATTAAAAAGCTAACCCGCGAACCAAGCGTGGCAACTATGGCAAATGTCCGCCCTGTGAAGCAATCTGTGGCGGAAGCTGTTGTGTCCGTTCCAGTTCGACGGTGGACTTTGATAGACTGCAACTGTGCATTTATTAAATTACCTACGAAGGTTTGTCTTCAAGGTAGTTCTTTTTTTTAGGACCCACCTCCGAAGAAAAACATTCAAAAACATTGAGACGTAGTAAATTATGAATAATATACATCGCATCGCTTTAGTGTGTCGAGAACAGGCATGATTACAATGAGTCACATCCTGTCAAAACATTTAACAAAAAGTATTGTTGCTTCTTTGTGCAGATATTCTTAAAGGACAAAGAATTAATGGAACGGACATAAAAGATTTGTAATTTTAGACAGAACACAAACACAGAAGTTGAAAAAATAATAGTATTATTATTTTATTTTGCTTAATGATATAAGGTCAGGTGGGGTAAGAGGGACATACTTTATTTTCAGTAAAATATTTTGACTGCTAGGAAGAACAGATAAAGTCTTTTAAGATCTTTGAACCAAACAAAACTTGCCTTTATGTATTAGCTTCACATGTGCAAAATGTCATTACGCTAGTATCTGTTTTTACTACGATATTGACGTAAATGTCAAGATTAAGTAAACGTTCCTCTTCCCCCTCACATGGGATAAGAGGGACAGTCATTGTATTTCTTAAGATTGGACTTTGAATTAAAATATTCTTTGCTAAATGTTCGTTAATTTGTAGGTATAACTGCTTCAGTCAAAATTAGATCTTACAATCTATGAATAAGGTATCGTTTGAAATGAAAAAGAAGAAAAAATCAATTTGGGGTAAGAGGGACATACAGGTTCGATCAGGGGTGGCAAACTAAAAAGAAATTGACCAGTTATATTTCTATATTTATTTAATCATACAAACGGTAATAATATTCCCCAACTAGTTTTCCCTAGCTAGTCACTTTTTAAAAATAACAATGGCACTTTGGACGTTAAACCTTTGCGGTCGTATACACGGTTAACAAATGTTATTCTTGGTATATTGATAAAGTTTTGATACGAAGTATGCAGATATTGTTCCATTTAATACCGCATTGACAGCCTCACTTAATTTATCATTATCATATCTGCTTCTATCAGATTTTCTTATATATTTTCGCGCTATGTTTTATGATATATATATATATATATATATATATATATATATATATATATATATATACACCATTTCTACAACAGTCAAAATTGCTATAATATAACAAAATATTACAATTAAAAAGAAAGGGACGTATACAAAACGCATGAAACTTTATTTATCTAAACTAATTTAAAAAAGAAACATTTCATTTTTTATTTGTTTGTTATGATTTAGATAACTCAAAAACTCTAAAATCCGATTTCAAAAATAAATTTAACACAAAAATAGGTAAGCGTGGACGAAGTTGTGGGAAATTTCTAGTTTAGTTATAATTGAAAAGTGTAGTAGGTACAAAACAGTCAGTCAATTCTTTTCATTTAACCTACCTATAATCATAAATTATTCAAAATGTGTGTTACCCCTGACATGGTGTAAAAGAAACATATGTTCCTCTTTCACCGTGAATAGTGAGCCTCTTACCCCAGCTATTGCTTTTGGAGGTTTAGATTTTCAAGCGAAAGAAACTCATATTATTAGTTGTTTTTGGACTAAAATGGTTAATAAAAAGAAATAATTACAGTTTTATCCTTATATCGTTACATACAAAATATTTCCAGCTCTCTTCTTTCACCAAACTATTGGTTCGCAAAAAAAACGCGCTCACTTTGTACTAGTCGAATTCACAACTGCCAAATGTGTCTTCATTTTTTGTGACTTCTGAGTCACGTAGCGATATCTGTTGAAAACCGTTCAAACTATTTCGCATTCACTGTTTTATTGAAGAAAAGTTCATAGTCATACGCACTTCGGTTTACTAGTTATGGTGCCTAGTCCCTCTTCCCCCGGTGTCCCTCTTACCGCACCTGACCTTAATACTAATGAAACAACATAATATCATAAAAATAATTTCTAATTGTATTTTCCTAGTAATTGAAATCAGGATTTTTTTAAGGAATATTTCTACTAAAGTCATTGAGACGTGCAAAACCCTTAAATTCTTAACTATTTTTAATCATATTTTTCTGGATCATACTTTAACTACCTTAAACCATTGCTTTATATAACTCAATGCCTTGAACTACCCTTATTAGGTATTCCGTGCCCAATGTCCATACTTCATCCTATTGATTAAGTTTACAGCGTCATCTGTTGTTAAGTAGCGCTAATAACACTACATTGTAAGTGGTGCCATCTATTGACATATCTTAAAATAATCTATATAATTTATTAAAGTATAGGTTTTAACATCTTGATAAATCAATACCCATATTAAAATGTATTTTTTTTAAGTATTAAAAGGCTATTACTAACTTCTTACTGACTAAGTGGTTGATCTAGCGCACACATTCTTAGCTTAATAAAAGTTTTTTCATCCTTTTGTTAAAAGCAATCTCGGTATACGGGATTGAAAGACGGACATATTACATATTAATAATAGGAATAAAGAGAGCTTATATATTTTCTGGAACCTTGTTGTAACTTCGTCGTACATAATGCCCCATTAATGAATGCTTGTGTTTGTTCTTAGCGTTTATAGAGTATAAATGACTTTTTTAATTAAAATACAGTAACACCTTCTTAACCTTAATTCGAGCTTACGGATGTAAATTCACTTCAGAAGCCCTGGGATTGAATAATAATAAACTGCGTATTTTGGCAAGAACCCTTACTGGACATTGTTGTCTAAAAAAGCACATGTCATTACTGGGACTAAGCTACTCAAGAATGTGCCGATTCTGTTCATTATAGAAAGAAACACCTCTGCGTATCCTGATTGTGGACCCTAGTACTCAAACGTAACACATCTGGGAAACTAATGTACTTAGCCAAGAAGTGAAATTGCTCACAGTTAAGCAACTCCTTTAATTTATTGAAGACAAGGCTTAGCAGTGAACTATAGCCATAGCAGCGACCACAGTAGATCTTACACGCCGCAGTGATACTGGTCTTTGTAGATAAGCCTAGCTACTTGAACAATTAAATAAAACACACCCTTGCCTATTTCTACCGCCCAGCAGTAGTTCACTTGCAACCCTGCACTAGTTTAAACGGTAAAACGGCCAATATCATTACAGGCTGTGAAGCATTCTTTCTTTATCGTTTAGGAGTAAGAAACTTAAAAGAAACACTTGAAACTTATGGTCTTTAAAGGGACTTATGGTCCTGAGGCATAAAGTTTCTTTCAAGGGACCATTGACTGCATAGTAACTTCATTCTGTCGTGTGACCAGAATGATGACCAGAAGGAACCAAAAGAATATATTTACTGTTTGAACTTGCTCGTCTTTCCTTAAATATTAGAATAGACCCAGTCTTGGAAACTTACGGCAACTGTGTATAGCTATAGCTGTACCCCAAATGGTAGTGGTAAAGCTTTGCCTAGGGGAACGGTCCGCGAATTTGAGGAAAAGTGAAGTGAAGCACTTATTACAGCTGAGCTTATAAATATATCAATATTACTAAAATTAACAACATGTTATAGTTTTTTTAATCCCCAACGAAAAAGAGGGCTGTTATAAGTCTCTCGGTGGCATCGTAGCTCCTAAACAGGTAAATTGATTTGGGTGCGGTTTTTTTTTAAATTTGAAAGCAGGTTTTCTAATAATTTTATCAAAATCAGTTCAGCTGTTTGAAGATCATCAGCTTTTTTGCTTCGGTGGTTATTAAAATTTTCTATTAAGATTATTTATTTAATAAAAAATTTAATGTAATATGGTAGTGAAGGTTGGGTGTGGAAGAAGAAACACGAGGTACAATAAATTCTGTAGAAATGCGGTCATTAAGGAGTATGTTAAGGCTGAATCTGATTGATAGGATGAGAAATTGTACGATAAGAGAAAAGTGTGGTGTTCAAGATGAGATTGTGACCAGAATTAAGAAAGGAGTGCTTTGGTGGTTTGGTAATGTAGAAACAATAAACGAGGAAAAAGTGACAAACAAATTCACGTTGTAGAAGTAAAAGGTAGAGTTGGGAGGAAAAGTCAAATTAAATGGCCAAATATTTAAGAAAGTCCAGAGTAAGAGTACCCTCAATCGAAGAGCATTTTGCGTAGGAATATGGATGTTAAGAAGGCAAGAGAAGTGTGTTAGGATCGTGCTAAATGGAAGACCGTAGTCTCTACCTGCCCCTCTGGGTGCTGTTTATGATAAAAACAACGCCCAATCGATGGCCTCATAAGTATGATTACTCTTTCCCGCTTCGATAAAAAAAATGAATGGTGAATATTGCAGCTTATCGAAATCCTCTGCTGAAAGCCCCTATAAACTGCCTACAGGCCTCCTCTGTAGACTGCCACATACGGGGGATTTACCGTAGTTGTCATACTTGGCAAGCGATTTGGACACTGCAGTTTTTTTGGTTGTTATTAGAAAGATGTTGCTGCCCAACCCCCGGTTCAGTTTCCCTCTGTCATCTCTTACGTCACCCACGTGAAAAATAAAATTAAAAAGTAAAATTCCATCCCTTTTGAACTAAAGTCCCTTGAACTTGAACAATTCTAGCAACTTCATGTTTAGTCAGAACAAACAATGATTAAAATTCTTTGTCAACCTAGTGTTCTTCCAAACCGATACGATGTTCGTCTCTCGCTTCTTTGAGCTAGTGTGACTATCATTCATCACAGTTTAAATAGCCATCAAGTACGTTGGAGGTTTGACGTTTTACGTTTTTTTTATAGGATAGGATGACAAACACACAGTCCACCTGATGGTAAGTGGTTGCTGTGGCCAATAGACATCTACATCTATCCTCGATTACGAATCAAAATGCAGATGCGTTGTCATCCGTGAGGACTTAGATGGAATGCCTCGTTTCCAGTAAAAAGGGTCTCCGGTTCTCTACACTCACCATACGAAAAACAGCAGCATTAAGCCACTATTTGAGGCTGGTATTCTGTGAAAACGTGGTCCTTCCCCGGTCGAGACGACCCATTCGTGCTACAACTATACTACTAATATAACTGCAGCATGGCTCTACAAAAACTACGTTTTACCTTTGAAACTCTGTTACTACACTTACTAAAGAAAGAAAGAAATGCATTTTATTCCAGTTTAATCACGCAGCACAACGAGTAAAAATTAATGAAATGCCAAAAGATAAATAAAACTAAATTACATGAAACGGACCGGACTCAGTGGTAGCACTGATTTTCAGTCTAGACTTTACCCAGAGAAGAGAGTCAGGAAATTCACAATATACAGTATACATGCATACCCATATTTATATATAATTGCACTGACAGCAAAGTCAGCCATTTTTTCCTAAAATGATACGTATGCTAGCAATATCCACAATTTTGTATTAATAAAAAAAATAACGAAAGTTTATAAAAACACAAACCGTATAAAGCTTTCTAAATTCACTTAAAAGAAAGAAAAGAAAAAACAAAATGTCTATAGGTAGAGCTACACTGCAGCTATATCATGGCTATGTCGCAGCTAACTAGCTTAATAAGCCTTTTAGTTAACAGCCTAGCCTTTTAATTAAACGGCGCCGTTCAACTAGCTGCCTAAATGATATGTAGCCGTAGTCGTACATTTAATAAACTGGCTGGCTAATGCTTAGGTCATTCGTACTATAGGGTGAAACAGTGCCGTTTAAGAGAAAGATATTCAGTCCGTGTGTTTTAGCGTCTATAACAACATTTCCTAACTATGCATTATGCGCTATATTATATAAATGTGCGCGGCTTCGCAGCCGCACCCTGACCTGCTACCGCTGCTTTACAAGATAGTTGCATTGTTGTATTAGACGCAGCGGCTGAATATCATTCAGGCTCCTAGTTAAACATAAAAAGGCTTAGCTGTTAATTGAACGGCTAATTAAGCCAGTTGACTGCGACAGATTGTATTATTTTTCATTAAACTTTTGGAAAACACCATCAAATTTGTTGTATGGAGAGTTTTTTCTTACAGGATAGGGTGACAAACGAGCACACAGTCCACCTGATGTTAAGTGGTTGTGTGACCCATAGACATCTACATCTATCCTCTAGTAAGGACTAAGTTGGAATGCCTCGTTTCCAGCAAAAAGGGTCTCCGGTTCTCTACACTCACCATACGAAACATAGCAGCATTAAGCTACTATTTCACGCTGGTATTCTGTGAGAGCGTGGTCCTTCCACGGTCGAGCCGACCCATTCGTGCTACGACTATACTACTAATATAACTGCAGCATGGCTGTACCACGTAGTTTCAGCGCTAGGTGACAGAAAATGGAACTAAATTGAAATGGAGAGGCTAGGCAAGTCCATTTAAGCTATAAAGCAGTTTATCCACCGCGATGCTCAAGTGTGAGATGGCAAGCTTCATTGCCGAGCTATAAGGCACATCACACATTACGAAAGCAGAACAACACATCGAAGTACCCCACAGGCTATAAAAGCCCACCGCTAAAACATAGACTTCCCAACTAAATTGCTCATATGCTCCATTCTGCCATAGTTGTCTCGTTTGAGAATCGGGGCGTCAACCGCAGTTTTTTTTTAAATATTTTGAGTTGTTAAGGGGATATAGTAAGTCAGCTCAAATTCTTATTTCGCCCCCACTTCCCCGCGCGTCGTATGCTATGTACCGACATGTTTGTAATCACTAATACTGTAAGTAGAAAGGTCGTTAGACACTTATTTCATTAGGTTTATCATATTTATGCCTGTTTCTTGACGCCAACCTAGTCGCTTCTTATTTTTATCACGGTTATTTCCCATTTTAATTTTACGTCGAACTGTTGCGTAATTTGTATTCTGATCGTAAGCGACACAACTTCTCCCTTCAAAAGCCTAAGCGATACTAACGTAGCGACAGGAATCAAGCTTCAAGACGCCGATAGTTTAGGTAATATCTTTTTACAGTGAAAATAATGGTATTTTAAAAAAAAGTAAATAAATTAAGCACTGCTTTATAGTTCGTTCAGTTAGTATGCAAAGTTTCATGATCTTATTTAAAGTATTTTATGAATAACAGCGGTTTATTGTTCAGTTTGGAGGTAACTTTGGATTTTTTTTCTATCGAGAAAATTTTACGGAAACGTGTTTTCGTCTAACATAGTCCTTAACATTAATCTTCGAAATTATTTATTTCAAAATTAATGCTGCAATACTTTCGGCATAACGGAGGATCCTGCTAAGCCATTTGAGGTTATTGTTATTGAGCTTCCCTCTGTCGCCTCAACGACACCCACGGGACTAGCTACATAGGGAAGTAGATAGATATTCTTACACCGCGACTACACGTTTTACAACAATGAAATTAACTAGCGACCATATGTACAAATTATCAAATTTGATAAAAAAATAATTCTGATTCAACGACAATGCATTGATAAGATATAAACGATTACGAACCAGTTTTTTAATATCTTTGATGTAATGAAAAACGCGATTATGACGACACATCGAAAAGGCTATCGCCGTACTGATCCGAGTCAATACATAATTTCTATAAAAACTTGAAAAAACGCCGTCATAAGGTCTAAAATTGCGTAGCGCCCGCGACGATTATAAGCGCTTAGAAATTGTCAGAATATATTTTTTTTTTAAATTATTGATTTAAGTAATCAAAATAATGAACAAGTAAATTACGAATATTGATGTTATGAATATATTTGAGTGATTCCCAAGCATATAGATTAAGTAATTTCGTTGTAATTTCAACTATAGTGATTTTTTAGAGGTGTTTTCGCAAATAATTATGATCAAGTCAAAATTATACAATCGTGTTTTTGAACAATCAAATTCAAGATAAAGACATGAATTTACCTATATCAAAATTCCACTTTCGTTAGTGGTGTCATAGTCCTATACTATTCGATGAAACGAGGTGCATTTTTTCACGGTGTCGCCTTAACAAAATTTTTAAAGTTGATATCTCTCTCTCTCATTCTCTCTCTATCATCTGATAATTTGTAAACAGTACTCCAAAACATTTAGATAGATTCAAGGCGTCCGAGAGATGGCAGTATAACCACTTCGTAAAATAATCAGACCACCAGACAGAACTAGCCCAGAGTATAGTCAAATAGCAGCAGCATGCGAGACGACGATTATGGCGAATCTCTCCTACGATTTGAGAAACTCATGTGCGAGTGTGAACTGTTATTGGCTAATAAAAAATATAAAATACCACAATTTTAAGTTCTCTAGTCCGAATAGTGCATCAATCGCTTTCACTTGTTGTCAGGGTGAGACCTCGAAAATTTCATGGTTATTTATTATATTGCACATATTTTGTTAAGGGGATATAGTAAGTCAGCTCAAATTCTAATTTCGCCCCCACTTCCCCGCGCGTCGTATGCTATGCACCGTACATGTTACATGTTTGTAATCACTAATAGTAGATAGGTCGTTAGACACTTATTTCATTAGGTTTATCATATTTATGCCTGTTTCTTAACGCCAACCCAGTCCCTTCTTATTTTTATTACGGTTATGTCCCATTTTAATTTTACATCGTCCTGTTGCGTATTGTGTATTCGGATCGTAAGCGACACAACCTTCAAAGGCCGAAGCGAAACTGACCGGGCGGCATGAGGAATCACGCTTCAAGAGGCCGATAGTTTAGGTAATTTCTTTTTACAGTGAAAATAATGGTATTTTTTTATAGGATAGGGTGACAAACGTGCACAGTCCACCTGATGGTAAGTGGTTGCTGCGACCCATAGACATCTACATATATCCTCGATTACAAATCAAAATGCAGATGCGTTGTCACCCGTGAGGAGTGAGGACTAAGATGGAATGCCTCGTTTCCAGTAAAAAGGGTCTCCGGTTCTCTACACTCACCATACGAAATACAGCAACATAAAGCTACTATTTCACGCTGGTATTCTGTGAGAGCGTGGTCCTTCCCCGGTCAAGCCGACCCATTCGTGCTACAACTATACTACTAATATAACTGCAGCATGCCTCTACCACGTATAAATAATAATAATATTTTTAAATAATATTTTAAAAAAAGTAAATAACATAAGCACTGCTTTATAGTTAGTTCAGTTAGTATGCAAAGTTTCATGATCTTATTTAAAGTATTTTATGAATAACAGCGGTTTATTGTTTATTTTGGAGGTAACTTTGGATTTTTTTTCTATCGAGAAAATTTTACGGAATCGTGTTTTCGTCTAACATAATCCTTAACATTAATCCTCAACTTTACCATATATTTATTTCAAAATTAATGCTGCAATATTTTTGGCATAACGGAGGATCTTGCTAAGCCATTTGAGGTTATATTTCCCCTTAAGTTTTATAGATTACACACCAAATTTTTGATGTACGATTTTTCACTTTATAACCTTGGATTTCGTAAAAGGAAAAAACGATAACGTGTAATTTTCTCGACAGAAATAAAATTGCAAAATAGGATCTAATTAGGTAGTTACATTTCTAACATCACAATATTTTTACGAATAAGTTCATGGAATTATTTTAAGGCGTAGTAAAGAATCATATCTATGTTCTCATAAACCAGTTTTTAATCCATAACAAAATTTGTTAAAAAATGTTGTTTGGCGCTTACTTAGCTTTTATCCGAGCGCTTGCTCGGTATAGCTATCTCATAATTTGCGTCTTTAAATTGATTATGAAGTCATTGCATCACTTTCATTTTGACACTCCCTCAGTCGTCCGTTAGCTTCACCGAGAGAGGGATATGCCACGCCCCCAAAACTACGATTAATTTTCAAGGTATCCTCTCTGTACCTAATATCCAAGGCCTAAACAGCTGCAAGGAATCTCAGTGTGATAAGTAAGTCACCGTGAGACGGTATCGCGGTGCATGTCTTAGCAATGAATTGCGTGCTGGGTGCCGCGGGTTCGAATAACGTACGTAACGAGTATTTGTATGCCTTTTTGTACCCTCCAAACTGCATCGTCCTATAAATATTTAGGAGTAAACGTAGATAGTCGTTTAATATGGAATATTCATGTAGATTCAGTATGATGTAACAAATTAAGATCAATCTTAATATATATAAATTACGTGTCACGTTGTTTGTCCGCGATGGACTCCTAAACTACCTAACCGATTTTAATCAAATTTGCACACCGTGTGCAGTTTAGTCTTACTTGAGAGATAGGATGATTTTTTTGCCCATTAGTAACCCACAATATTTTGTTTTGTGAATTTAAGGATTTTTAGTAGGAAATGACAAAGGGTCGTCGAAAAGGGCAGAACAACTTCTTCCTGGCAAACTAGTTTACTGTAAGTTGCAAAATTTAACGTTTATAATACCCAGAAAAATGATGTACCTACGTGCTTTATTACGCATTGGTTGATGCAGTAATATCTTATGGGTTGAGCGCGTATGGTCTCACTTTTGCTGTTCACCTAAATAAAATTAAATACTTGCAAATGAGAATTCTAAAATTGTTAGTAGATATTTTTTTTTCGATTTTTCGATTTGTGAAATAAGAATAGAAGGGGAGTTGATCGAGCAAGTAGATGAGTTTGTATATTTGGGCTGCGTATTAAGCAGGGATGGGAGATATGATAAGGATATAGAACGACGAGTGAATGCGGGAAATAGAGTAAATGGGGCCCTGCACTCTATTGTGAAGAGTCAAAATGTGTCGAAAAAGGCACGTATGGCAATTCACAATGCTGTGTTGGTCCCTACTTTAACGTATGGTAGTGAAAGTTGGGTGTGGCAGAAGAAGCACGAGAGTAGTATCAACGCAGTAGAAATGCGGTCGTTAAGGAGTATGTTAGGGCTGAATCTGAACGACAGGGTAAGAAATTGTGTAATACGAGAAGAGTGTGGTTTGCAAGATGTTGTTGTGACCAGGATTAAGAAAGGAATGCTTCGGTGGTTTGGTCATGTGGAAAGAATGAATGAGTAAAGAGTGACAAAAAAAATTTATGTTGCAGAAGTGAATAGCATAGTCGGAAAGGGACGTCCTAGGCGAAAATTTATCGACCAAATTGGCGATTTATTGAAAACGGGCCAAATTAGGAGTACCCTTAACCGACGAGCATGTATGCGTAGGTGTATGGATGTGAAGGAGGCGAGAGAGTTGTGTCAGGATCGTGCTAAATGGAAGTCTGTAGTCTCTGCCTACCACTCTGGGTGACAGGCGTGAGTGTTTATGTATATGTATGTTATTTATGTACGTTAGCAGATAAAAAACCATAAAAACAATTGATAGACTATAATAAACTCTTTAAAATATGTGTTATACTGCCTGTAGAATTAAAAGTAAAAACGTCTATTTTAATTGAACAATATAACGACATTGAATATAAACAGGAAAGGGAGTTTACGTACCCAACACGACTAGCTAGAACATCTAAGCTGTATGTTCCAAATATCAAAAATTATTATGGAAAACGTGAAAGACGGGGATAACGCCCGTACTTATTAACCAACTACCTCATGATTAAATGAAGAACATAAAAGGTAAAAATAACTTAAAAAATACTCTGAGAAAGCTTTACTTGTCTCTATGTCCATATTTGTAAATGTATATAGGTTAAAAAATCAATTTTATTTAACTTCTTTTTACATTTTTCTTTTGTGCTCTTTAGGTAGTTAATAAGTTTTGTTTATTTTATTTTATTCTATTTTTTCTTTTTTGTGTTCTTTATATAAGTAGTACATAAACATGTGTCATCCACGAGAGCTGCTGCCGACAAACTGTGTCCACAGTTTGGCAAATTGTGATTTTATATATATTGTACTTAGAACTGAAACAAAAATGATCTACAAATCATTGTTCCGGATCTGGATTATTGTCCCTGTGAAATTTATGTAATGTGTGAAAATCCTATTGTAATTATATAATTGCCTAATACACATATATTTTAGTTATGATTGTTGTAAGTAATAATTTCACTGACTTTGTATATTGATTGACTTTGCTAATGTCGAATAAAAACTAACAACCTAACGTTTTAAAATTTACACACGAAATCTAAGACTGTTGATACTAACAACACTAACACCAAGAATGTATCTCTGCCTATGCCATGTATATCTCACACATGTTTTTAGTAAATAAAATATCTTATCTTATCTACTGCCTGCGAATTGCGGATAGAAAATTTTTATTTTGATTTTTTAGTTTTTTTTTTATACGGCGGCATCCTACCAGCCATTAGCTTGGAGACGGTGACGCATTCTCTTCAGCTTGCATAGCATGTTCTTAAGGGGAAATATAATCTCAAATGGCTTAGCAAGATCCTTCGTTATGCCGAAAATATTGCAGCATTAATTTTGAAATAAATATATGGTAAAGTTGAGGATTAATGTTAAGGACTATGTTAGACGAAAACACGATTTCGTAAAATTTTCTCGATAGAAATAAAATCTAAAGTTACCTCCAAAATAAACAATAAACCGCTGTTATTCATAAAATACTTTAAATAAGATCATGAAACTTTGCATACTAACTGAAATAACTATAAAGCAGTGCTTATGTTATTTACTTTTTTTTTAAATACCATTATTTTCACTGTAAAAAGAAATTACCTAAACTATCGGTCTTTAGAGGCGTGATTCCTGCCGCACGGTCACTTCGCTTCGGCCTTTGAACGGGGAGGTTGTGTCGCTTACGATCAGAATATACATTACGCAACAGGACGACGTAAAATTAAAATGGGAAATAACCGTAATAAAAATAAGAAGCGACTGGGTTGGCGTTAAGAAACAGGCATAAATATGATAAACCTAATGAATTAAGTGTCTAACGACCTTTCTACTTACAGTATTAGTGATTACAAACATGTCGGTACATAGCATACGACGCGCGGGCAAGTGGGGACGAAATTAGAATTTGAGCTGACTTACTCTATCCCCTTAAATAATATAATAATTGTAAAATAATTTCAGACGTATGTGCCGGCGTAAGAGAATCCGTTCCTGTTACCGCCTATTAAAGTTCACTGCTAGGCTTCCCCCATAGATTACTTCTTAGGAAGGGATATTTGCCATAGTTGGCACGCTTGGCAAGCGGGTTAGCAACCGCAATTTTTATTTTTTGTCGTTATTAGAAATACGCTGCTGCATATATATATTTGTTTCCCGCTGTCGCATCTTACGACACCCATGTAATGACAGAAGGACCCTTAAGTAGGGACTGAATAAATTAACTGACTTGGTATTACATAGATCTCACAACTTTTTACGATAGAAGAACTGAGTTGCGAGACTTGGTTTTTTTTACAAGTTATGTTTTTGATGGCATTAATAATTTTCATTGATATCTTGGATTTATATTGATAGATATGGGATAGTCGACGCTTACACCGCCACTACACGGTAACATAAGAGAAGGGGTAAGATAAGAGTATCTACCCCTTAATATCCTCTCGTGATTGCTGTGGATGTCATAAGAGGTACCTGAGGGACATGAAACTGAATATGGACAACACTTCCCCAATAACAACTCAAAATAATTAAAAAAAAAAACTGCTAATACCGGCCATATGCGGCTATCTATTGGGGAAGCTATAATTCAACAGTGGACTTTTATAGACTGTGACCTTCGTTTGCTCTTTTCCAGTATTCCTGTTCTATAACATACACATTACCGTCTTTACTAGTTAAGCTGTCTGTAGGCGATCCATTCAAGGGCAAAACAAACCAAGTGGGCAAGGTTCTTTATAACTGGGTTAAACTAGGATTTGTCTTTTGGAATGATTGATAAGTGTATGCTCAGATTAATAAAAAAAATACATTAAATAGCCCGTTTGTTGGAGGGATTTTAAGCTTCATAACTCTCTCAGTAGGTAATGAGAAAAGGAGAACGTGGGTATCTAGGTGTAAGTATATCTACGCGTCAACTAGGATTTATAAACTAATATTTAATTCTCTAAATTATTTTCATATATTTTTCTTTCGTTGGGTATTATTTTTAAACGTTCTATTTTTAAAATAAATTATGTACTTACTTATTATACATAATTTTCTCCATAGTGAAAATTATTAATACACTATATCATTATATCATGATGATTGATGATTTAAAAAAATACAATTATTTTTTATAACTTAATTCATCATCATTCATAACAATCATTCATTCTTTACATAATTTAACTAATAAATTTATAACTAATTTATTAGGTAAATTATGTAAAGAACTACATATATTATAATATTTATTTATGTAATAAATTATTTTACACACAGGTAAAAGTACATATATAATTTATATTTAATCGCAAGATCGCAGCAGTGTATGATCTCAACATTGTTTTACTCATACCTAATATAAATATAAGATTGCCTAGGACCTACTTACTTATCACAACACATTCATTATGACATCATAATGTTCGCAGATACGCCTTCCTAAATAGATTATAGCATGACTTCAAACGACAAAAATACACCATTTTACCGGTGCCACCTGCCTGTCAATTTGTTTACATTATTAATATTAACGGAGCTCTGTCATAGTTCAAGTTAAATTGGATTGTGTTTTGCGCGTTCCTTTTTCGTTATCCCTTGAACTTGAGTGAGCGAAACCTCGGAGGTAAACAAACGAGCAACCCGTTGACGCGCATTTGTCATTTGGAAGTCGGAACGCAAACTTGTTACTACAGTGTCAGTGTCGTATCGTGCGCGCGCTCGTTCCGCTAGTATTATACGATTTGCGGGAAAAAAGTTGATAGTAAACATTATTTTAAAATATTATGTTGTGCGTGTTAAATATATTAACAGTATATTATTACCATATTCATAATTTAAATAATTCTTTCATTTAACATTTTTCATTCTTTGTGATTTAAAGTGTTCTTGAAGTGTTAAAAGTACCTATTCTTATAGGTAAATAAATAGTGAATTGGTTTCTATATTCCTGTTGCTGTGTTCATGGAGGTAATGGCAGTAAAATGACCGATAAGTAACTGATAAAGCGAATTTATGAAATACATACTAGACTAAACAACTAGATGCTCTAAAGATGTTTACATTTTCTTGATTAATGCTTGTTGCTTTTCCTTAATTTTAAAAGGAAGTTAGGTAAATATTATGAATATGATACATATTTTTTGTCTAAAAATTCGTAAGCTTATTCATTACCAATTTTCAAAAAAATAGCCAGGATATCATTTTTTAAATACAAGGGATATTTTTTCCTAGTCATTTCGTAGTAACTATCAGTTCTCGTAGGTATACAGCTTACAAGTAGGTATATTAAAATGTTCTATGTATATCTGTGATACCAGAATTCGTTATCCTTATCCGATGTTAATTAATTTCAAATGACTCCAATTTTTTCTTCAAAACTGCACATGTACGTTTTAAAAATAACGTATTGTACCTACTGGGCTTAATTGATAATTCGTAATTAAGTACCTATTATATTTGTCGTTCAATTTCCTCCTTCAATCAGTTTAAGGAAGTATTGACAAGGACATGCACGACTAATGTTGGTAATGTTTATTTACGCTATCTATTTAGGTGAAGTTATTAGGTACCTAAATAATTTTCGAAACTCATTAGATAGATAGGCAAAAGTAGAATATACTAAATAAAATAAATGAGCTTTGTTTAAAATATTGCAATGAAAAGTATAACGTGCCTATTTAAATAAAAAGCCATAAAATTAATACCTGTCAGGTAACTGTGTAATTCTATTATTTTTTAATTAATGACAGTTAAGTACATAGTACTTTCATTGTGGTAACATATTTTAAGATTAAACACAAAAACATTCGTATGATAAAATTTTATCATTGGCTTTATAATGTTAATTTTAATTTTATCATTAAATCATAAAGATATCACAAAAGGACATAGTCCATCTTGGTAGTAAACATTTTTAGTAATCGCCATGCTTGATTAACACTTAGCAATCTCAGTAAATCTACGCGAGACTACATCTATCGTCGACCTAACTACGCGACTCTGGAGCCGCCATTATCTTGCTATTGTCTGATACTCTGATGCTATTAGTCAGTCAGTAGGTATCAGTCAACTGCTCGGTCATACAAGATTAATCAGACAGTTCTTTTAGTCACCATATTATTCGACTGATAGATTTCTTGATGTTATCAAAATACTTAAACAATAGGTACATTTGACGTTGTATACATCCAACGTTTTTTTTAAATATTACGTTTAATTATGTTTCAACAGCATCATCAGCCCGTAGAATTCAACTGTTGGACGTAGACTTCTCCTTTTTCATACAATTGCCTAGCAGGCGGATGGATGATCAGAGTTAAAGACGTCTGCCTTTCTAGACTTTCACGCTGCTTCCCCTGATATTTTACGTCTAACTTTAACCGATTGATTATACCGCCATCTGTCGAAAGCCATAAGATTTTTTTTTTAAATAGAAAGGGAATGACAAACAAACACAATGTCCACCTGATGGTGAATGGATACTGTGGCCCATAGACAGCTACATCTATCCTCAATTAAGATAAGATAAGATTCAAAATGAAAATGAATTGTCACCACCTAAGGTTACGATAAAAAGCCTCTTTACCAGTAACAAGTAACATCACCTAAAAATAGCCTATACTAAACACAATGACATACCATCCTTTACTCTATCCTATAAAAAAAACAGGATCTCCAGTTCTCTACACTCACCATACGAAACACAGCAGCATCAAGTTGCTATTTTACGCTGGTATTCTGTGAGAGCGCCTGCCCCCCTCTATTAGTGCTACAGCATGGTTCTACTACGTGTCAAGATCTTTATTTTATGGCATATATAGCCATAGTTACTTCGGCATCCGTGGAACGAAATGGTTCGGTGTATAAACCCTTTACGATGCCATCGTACATAGTTCTGTCTAGATTATTTGCCCGTGGATTTAGCATGTTCTTCATGAAGCGGCTGTCTGAAACCTATTGTTTTATTTTCTGCCCTCCTATCTGATTTTTGACGATCTCGATCAAGTGCACGGGAGATATTCCAGACACACTCATTTCGTTCCCGTTCCGATATAGATTATGCGATAAAATCGTTAGTATGTCAAAATATAATGAAAGGGTCACTGAGACAATAAAAATACCACTAGACCCAAAGTGTAAAAACTAAAGATGCCGCAAACATGAATAGTTTTCATGACTAATAATCGCTAAGTGATTCTGAAATCTCTATGGCGAAATATTCGAATTATTCGCCAAACTTATTGCACAAAAAAGCGATGATATATATAATTATTAATAATTAACAATAACATGCCTTCAGTGATCACGATCCTAACAAATTTTTTGATTTTCTACCTACCTATTAGGTTTTTCTCTACCTCTATAATTTCACCCAACGACCTACTACCTACGTACTGATTAACTGATTGATTTATTGCTAATATTTAGTTTTTTATTTTAAAGATAATGACGGATAGATAGAGAGGAACGCCAGGAGTAATCTGGGCTAAATTTTACCCGAAAAACTTGGAGATATATTTTTTTAAAAAATATCAAATAAATGGTCATTAATTATCTTAAATCAAAATAACGCTACATTAATAGATCCCACCAGGCGAAGCCGCGGCGTTTCGCTAGTTTATGCATAAATTATAACGCTTATGCGTTGTGGATTGTACAGAATAAAACTTAATCATCTAGTTTAATTCTTACTAAATGTGTTTAATTTCCAACATTTATATCAGAATTACTCGCTATTGTCGAATATTATAATAAATAACCTTAAAGGTATACATAAGTATAACCGGCTTATGTGTACTCTTAAGTATGGTACGCTTTTATTTTATGTGTATAAAACATCAGTTGGCTGTTGGCATCACTGTGAAGGAAACACTTCAATGTGGTCCTTCATGTAGAAAATATATATTTTGATTCTTTGCCGAGGTTGATGTAGGTATGTTGATAGAAGCTCACAGTAACCACTCTTGCCCCCATGTCTCCTCACAAGTTTTTTTGAATAAGGATTTTGTAATTCCGTCTCAAGTTACAGTAATTAGTTATACGGTAACTGCTGTTACTAGCAAGCAGACCCCCAGAGCATAATTACTGCACTTGCAGAAGGCTTGCTGTGTTTACCCTAGTAACCATTTTCCACACGTGGTAGGGTCACGATGCAGCTGTATCATGGTTTTGGCACGAATGGGTCGACTCGACCGAGGAAGGACAAAGCTCTCACAGAATATTAGCTTGAAATATCAGCTTAATGGAATCGGAGACTGTTTTTACTGGAAACGATGCATTCCGTATTAGTCCGAGATGACAACGTATCTGCATTTTGATTCTTAATTGAGGATAGACGTAGATGTCTTTAGGCCACATCATCCACTTACACTTGCACCAGGTAGACTGCGTGTTCTTTTGTCGCCCATACACTATAAACACGTCACGCTGTAGCTACATTATGGTTGTAACACGAATGGGTCGGTTCAACCGGGGAAGGAACACGTTCTCACAGAATACCAACGTAAAATAGCAGCTTAATGCTGCTGTGTATCGTATGGTGAGTGTAGAGATCCGAAGACCCTTTTAACTGGAAATTAGGCATTCCATCTTAGTCCTCAGGGGTGACAACTCATCTGTAATTTGATTTTTATTCGATAATAAATGTAAATAACTTTGGGCCACATGATTCATTTACCATAAAGGTGGACTGTGTGCTCGTTCACCCTTATCCTATAAAAATAGTCTGTTTTATTGATCGTCCATGATGACGTCGTAACTCGCAACCTACAGTATGTCAGTTGATCCCCTGTTTATCTCTCGCAACTATTTCTCCAAACAAATAATAAACACAAAATTTTAATAACATGAATATGTCGCGCGGCTCAGTAACTGAGTCATATTTTCTCAGCTGACTCAACTCTTGTTATGGTATGAATTCTCAACCATCAACATAACCCGGCATTTTCCGAATAATTTCGTGCACGAATTCTTAGGCGTCCCTTGCGATACGTCATCTCGAGTTCAGTAGAAATCATGAATAGGCTGTATGTATTACGTACTTTAACTTAGATTATGTTTTCATAATTGTTTCTAATTTATTATTCCGATATATTTGTTTAAAAATGTACTAAAAGTAATTAAAAAAATTACGTTTTTGAAGTGAAAACTTCTTTAGGCACGTTCAACACTTTTGGGAAGGGGAAAAAGCACTGAACTCGCGTGACCGTCACGCTCAATATATATCGTATATATATATATATATATATATATATATATATATATATATATATATTATAATAGAGCCATGCTGCAGTTATATTAGTAGTATAATTGTAGCACGAATGGGTCGGCTCAACCGGGGAAGGACCACGTTCTCACAGAATACCAGCGTCAAATAGTAGCTTAATGCTGCTGTGTTTGGTGTGGTGAGTGTAGAGAACCGGAGACCTTTTTTACTGGAAACGAGGCATTCCATCTTAGTCCTCACGGGTGACAACGCATCTGCATTTTGATTCGTAATCGAGAATAGATGTAGATGTCTATGGGTCACAGCAACCACTTACCATCAGGTGGACTGTGTGCTCGTTTGTCACCATAGCCTATAAAAAAAACAACAAGAAACGGGTATTTGTGCGGCCTACAAATAATTGTTCCAGCCAAACTGCCTCCACGATACAGGAGAAAATCCTAGTGTGGAGGATACGTTTTAAAAAAAAGGGTAATGTGTTAGAACGTTTGTTTCTGCGAAAGCGCGTATGTTTTTAGTACTATACTATCACCCGGACCGTTTGGATACCACACCTCTTACATATTTCTGATGAGAAAGGTAAAGAGAACCCGTGGCTCTATACGTGGTAGAGCAACACTGCAGCTCTATATTATGGTTGTAGCATGAATGGGTCGGCTCGACCGAAGAAAGACCACGTTCTCACTGAATACCAGCTTAAAATAGCAGCTAAATGCTGCTGTGTTTCGTATGGTGAGTGTAGAAAATCGGAGATCCTATTTACTGGAGACGAGGCATTCCATCTTGGTCCTCAGGGGTGACAGCGCATTTGCATTTGAATTCTTAATCGAGGTTAAATGGAGATGTCTATGGGCCACAGCATCCACTTACCATCAGGTGAACTGTGTGCTAGTTTGTCATCCTTATTCTATAAAAAACCAGTATAAAAGGCGCGATCCAACTTATTCCATAAAGTTGACAACACATCAGTGGCCGTCGTTGTTTGAAATTGTCTGCAGGTGTCCAAGAACTGCAGCCCCTTCGCTATTCAACTCAAAAAAAGTAGTTTTTTTTTATTTCAATTGTTAGTTCCTGACATGCTACCACCTATCTCCCGTTTCATTTTCCTCTATCGCCTCGCAATACCTACGGGATGACATGGGTATAATCATATGCACATGTCATCATGTACGTAGCATATACATGTTACGTACATGATGACATGGCAATAATGTATACTTACATAAGTATTACTATTACTATTATTGTCAATTGATATCAAAACATAAAGTCACCGATAAACATAGCCCCCCCCATCCCCATATATTGCCTTATAGGTAGGATACTGACCATAGTTGCCACGCTTGGCAAGCGGGTTGGCAACAGTCGTTTTTATTTTTTTCAGCTGTTATCAGGAAGATCCTGCTGCCCATCTCCCAGTTCAGTTTCCTTCTGTCGCTTCTTGCGACACCCACGGGATGTTCTGGGGTAGTGCATATTCTTACACCGCCACTACACAATATATTAGTGTAAGAATGTGTAAATTATTACATTCAGAACGTGTAAAAATAATAGCAATTCGCTTTGTATTGAAAATTGCATATTTTATTGAAAGGTAAACGGAAAATATTATCTAAAAATATAATAAATCTTATTCTATTTGTATTTACGCTTGACAAATACGTAAGACAATCCAAGTAGGACAATTTAATATTCAGAACTAAAAAGGCTTCTTTAGCTATAATTGCTTGCATGTGTAACAACTTACTCGACTTGCAGCACGTGCACGCGCACAAGCATCCGTCATTTGTCCGGATGCAGTATTGTTGATAAGCCTTGCAGACTGCTATCGACGTTCTAAATTTGAAATAAAAAAATAATGTTATTATACTTGATACTGTCCGGTATCAATTGTTTGTAAATATAAAAGTAAAATAGGTATATGAATGGAATATGGTAGGAATTAAAAATAAAAGTAAATAAAAAGTTAAAATAAACGTGATAAAATCCGTAAAAGTAGTTTTAATCATGTATAGTGTTCGCGTAAATATAAGAAATCATTAGGTATATGGAGTTCTTATTCCAAAATGTAAAAAATGTATTGGATTGCACTAAAACGTAATGATTATACCTAAGGTACGTGAGGGTAATATGTTGACCTTAAGTTTTGCCGCCCTATAAAACCAAAAGTAGCTAGAGGACAGAGATAAAAACACAAAGTCGTATGCTATAACTAATATATTAAGGAAAAAAAACTAGCAAACAAGCTTTGGCAATAATTAGGAACACTACACCGGCGATTTTTCGGACCGATACGACCTGGGGACCTTCAAGAAAAGAGCTTACTCCTTTCTAAAGGGCCGGAAGTGAACCGTATGATCGTTTGTCCCCTTTTCTATAAAAAAAAACACTCCGAAAATCAATTTAAAAAAAAACTAACCACACTATAAGAACTATAGTCGACTCAAATATTTACTATAATGTTATCTGTCAAAATAACGTCGATAAAGCAGCCCCCTTTTTACACTTTATTATTTGATTGACTGATAAAAAGCTATCGGAACACACAGCCGTCTATGCAAAAAAGTTTGTAGATTTTGCGTAATAGGAAAGTGCCCATATTAACCGGATGACCATATAACCCTCATGTAATTTATATACTCTTTTGGCTACGTTGTGTTCCCAACCCTCACGATGGGGATAAAAAGTACAAATCTACTTCAATGTAAACTAGAATATCGCCTAAAAAGTTGCGTTAATATTTTCATCCACTAATTTATCAACCTTAGGGATGTTACTTCATAAAAAAAAATGTTTTAATCCTTTTATTTCTTAATCAGTTCCTTTTTTTTTGTGTCTACATGCTACAACCATAATACCACAAAAAGAACGCGTGGTCTTAAGTAACCTTCTCAGACTCAGATTCTTCCTCCAATCTTATCAATTTCTATTACCGTTCCGTTATAAATACGGAGCGATAAATTTATTTTGGTATTAGCGCACGACATAAGCACTGTTTATACGTCATATTTGAATTTGATGACCTATCGATCTAAGATAGGTAAGTGGCCGTATGAGGAAGCTCAAAGTCGCTCAGCGAGCTATGAAGAGGGCTATGCTCGGAGTTTCTTTGCGTGATAAACTTAGAAATGAGGATATCCGCAGTAGACGCAGAAAAACTCACATAGCCCAACGGATTAGTAAACTGAAGTGGCAATGGGCCGGCCACATAGCTCGAAGAACCGATAACCGATGGGAAAAAAAGGTTCTCGAGTGGCAGCCTTATACCGGTAGGTGACCCGTAGGGCGTCCCCCCACTAGATGGAGTGACGACCTGGCAAGACATGTAGGAAGTCGATGGATGCAGGTGGCTCAGGACCGTGCTTTGTGGCATTACTTGGGGGAGGCCTATGTTCAGCAGTGGACTTGTGAAGGGCTGTAATGATGATGAAACGTCATATTTCGATATTATTAATTCAATTCAAACTACTTTCAGAAATGAGAGGAGGCCCAGTACTAACACGTAGATATATTCACTCTTTATTGATCTTACAGTTTATCAGAAGTTAACTCCTGAACTTAAACCTCCACTGAAGTTAACTTCATAAAGGGGATGTTTGTAATAGCTTGTTGTAGGCAGCCGTAGTTTCTTTTGTTATTAAGTTGTTATCAGGAAAATGCTGCTGCCTATATCCTGTTTCAGATTCCCTGTGTCGCCTCTCACGGGATGATATGGGTAGTAGAATCTCTTACGCACGACACGGCACGTGATGTAATGTTGTAATGCAGTTACTTTTCTTTTTCAAACGACTTCAAAAAAGGAGGAGGATCTCTGTGTTTTTTAAGTGTGTTACCTCAGAAATGTTTTCTGGGAGAACCCATTTTGATGATTCTTTTTTTATTTCAAAGCTGGGTATTATCATGTGGTCCAGCTGGGTATTATCATGTGGTCCCGTATAACTTTGATCAAGATCTAACCAGTAGTTTTTGAGTTAACCTTAATAATGCGTATTTAACTGTCTTCG
Source organism: Parnassius apollo (assembly GCA_907164705.1). NCBI lineage: Eukaryota > Metazoa > Arthropoda > Insecta > Lepidoptera > Papilionidae > Parnassius > Parnassius apollo. The sequence goes on from CAJQZP010000528.1 coordinate 5,402,806, forward strand.
ATCACCTACATTGATGATGTTCTCATTTTGTTTTTATTGAAGTCGGTTGTACAAAATTTTTGACTTTACCACTTGTTCCCTTTGTTTTTATAATCAGTTTTGAGCTTCCGGTGACTCACTTTTGAAGATATTATACAAATTTTACAATCTTTGTATTTTTACAGCTCATTAAACATAATACGGTAATCGATATTATTTCATTGCAAAAACATTATGTAAAATCTTAAATTAATTAATGATTAGATAAGATTTAAACTAATATCTATCTAGTCGGTTTGGAGCGCTGGTGGTCCCTGAAGACACCCTAAGTGGTCCGCGAAACCATCATACAGCAGATCACTCGACTCCCTCGCATGTAAAAAAGTTGGAAACATGTTTGGAGAGTTAAGAAAACTCATCAATAATATTATATATATTCTTTTCAACACAAACCCATCTTTTTTTTATTTTTTTTTTTTTTTTGGGTTTCTGAGAAAGCGAACCAACGAAAACAAGCGAAAAATTTGGTCATTGTCGGAGTGCTAATACTGTCGATTTGATTAATAATACAAGGACTATTATTATTACGACTATATTATTATTAGACTATATTATTATATATTACTATTATTATTAGACTTATTATATATTTACTACAATAAATAAAATCACAATTAACAATAATGCCACTAATTAAGTTTTGTATGTGTTTTAAGTATAGAGCAAACTTAAAAATCAACCTTAACATAGTTGAATTGATTAAAAGTTAGCGATCAGTGGCTAGACAAAAAGTCAGTTAAATGGTTCCTCATCACTAAAATGTGGATCCACTGCTCTAATAACATTAACTAAGTAGGTAATACACTATGTGTAATGTCAATATTTAATTTAAAGAGCCAACAAGTCATTGTTTAGTTTTAGTAATTGGCGTCAAGGCAAATTGTTCTGAGAACCAATTCATTTGTTAAACAAATAAATGCAACGCTTTCATAAAGAGCATACTGTGCCCGCCATCTTGACCGATGTCGAAGCTAATATAATTTAATGACACATTATTTATTAATAATACATCTACTACTTTATAAATCAAATCCTATCATATACGTGGTAGAGCCATGCTGCAGCATGTTAGTAGTATAGTTGTAGCACGAATGGGTCGGCTCGACCGGGGAAGGACCACGCTCTCACAGAATACCAACGTCAAATAGCATCTTAATACTGTTGTGTTTCGTATGGTGAGTGTAGGCAACCGGAGACCCTATTTACCGGAAACGAGGCATTCCATCTTAGTCCTCACGGGTGACAACGCATCTGCATTTTGATTCGTAATCGAGGATGAATGTGGATGTCTATGGGCCACAGTACCCACTTACCATCAGGTGGACTGTGTGCTCGTTTGTCACTATTATTCTATAAAAAAATCTTAGAGTGATCTGTGTTTATCTTACTAATTCAATTTAATCATCGGATAGCATCCAGTCATTGTTCTCATTAAACTACGCTCGCGCAAGATATAGGTATCATAGTGGTATAAAAGCACTCGCTAATATAAGAGTAGTCTTGACCATGGAGCATGTATTACTCGATGCTGATGCCTTATTCAAATCCATACAAAATATGAGTAGTTTTTAATAAGAGTCAAACTAGTGAGTTATACCTATAAGTATATAGATAAGGTAGACCGTTTCGTATGGTGAGTGTAGACAACCGAAGACCCTTTTTACCGGAAACGAGGCTATCCATCTTAGTACTCACTATTGACAACGCATCTGCGTTTCGCTTCTTAATCGAAGATAAATGTAGATGTCTACGGGCCAAAGCATCCACTTACCATCAGGTGCATTGTGTGCTCGTTTCTAACCCTTATTCTATTAATAAAAAATAATTCGGTGCTGATGACTTATTCAAATCCATACTAAATATGAGTAGTTTCGAATGGGGAAATATAATCTCAAATGGCTTAGCAAGATCCTTCGTTATGCCGAAAATATTGCAGCATTAATTTTGAAATAAATATATGGTAAAGTTGAGGATTAATGTTAAGGACTATGTTAGACGAAAACACGATTTCGTAAAATTTTCTCGATAGAAAAAAAATCCAAAGTTAACTCCACAATAAACAATAAACCGCTGTTATTCATAAAATACTTTAAATAAGATCATGAAACTTTGCATACTAACTGAACTAACTATAAAGCAGTGCTTATGTTATTTACTTTTTTTAAAGTACCATTATTTTCACTGTAAAAAGAAATTACCTAAACTATCGGCCTTTGAACGGGGAGGTTGTGTCGCTTACGATCAGAATATACATTACGCAACAGGACGACGTAAAATTAAAATGGGAAATAACCGTAATAAAAATAAGAAGCGACTGGCCTGGCTTTAAGAAACAGGCATAAATATGATAAACGTAATGAAATAAGTGTCTAACGACATTTCTACTTACAGTATTAGTGATTACAAACATGTCGGTACATGGCATACGACGCGCGGGCCAGTGGGGACGAAATTAGAATTTGAGCTGACTTACTCTATCCCTTTAATGAGACGAAAGTGATCTATTTTAGACGCAAAATCTGTTAAAACTGTGTAACCGTGTATTGGCGGTGTAAGAATATCCACTACTCCATATCGTCAGACAGGAATACTGGAACAGCAGAGCGTCAACAGCGCCTTCCCAGGCGGGGCAACCACGGTAATATCCGTCCAATGAGGCAAAGGCAATCTATCGGCGAGGCCTATGTCCAGCAGTGGAGTTTTGTAGGCTGTAATAGATGGCTGGTTATTGGATCTATTTAAACCGCTCCTAGTCACTCGGACGTAACGCTGAAAAAAGCAATTATAGCGAAACTGCTTTTTAACGAAAAAAATTCCGTGCAATTGAGTAGCCTGCCTACATACGCTTCTTTATAACTTTTTTTAATTATACTTGTGCAAACATAGTTCACGTCGTCAAGTTTTTGAGCGTCATACACCTATCAAAAAGTTATATGTATGATTTATACAACCGGCCACACATTGACGTTAATTATGTACCTGGTTGTGCCAAATTCTCAGTTTTATTTTTTACCTCTATGAATCAACACAATTATGTTTTGGCGTAAACAAAAAGAATTCGAAAAAGTAAAAGATTTTATAATAATGAATCTAGTTTTGCTGTTTTTATAAATTAAAAATGATTTTAGCCAATTTCATAAATAGGAAGAGGCCCTCAATTCGATTGTTTTTTTTTTAATAATATTTTGTTATATATGCATAACAAATACTGTTAATAACAAATATTGTTATATATGTGATGCGATCTGACGGAGAAGTCTGGCATTTCACAATTGTTCTATTTGAATATGGTAAATTACGAAATTTAGGACCTATTACCGGTACAGTACCTATTCAAGTACACTGCTAAACGATGCCACGCTTGGCAAGCGGTTTAGCAACCGCAGTTTTTTGTTTTTAGTAGTTATTAGGAAGTCGCTGCTGTCCTACTACTCCTGATTTGTTTCCCTCTGTCGTTTCTTACGACACCCACGGGATGATATTAGGTACTGGATATTCTTACACCGACACTACACGGTAAAGAAGCTTATTATGTGGAATTTTTTTAAGCTATTGCATAGCTTCTATCGCGGGCCTTGAGCGCGGGGACCGAATCCAGAAATTCCGTAACGAAAAAAACCTCACGCTCCCCACTCCGACGGACACGGAGGTGTGGATTTGAAAGCCGTGCATCGTCTAACGTCGTTTTAGTTCGGCAGACTTCGGCACTCGGCAGACTTCGGCACGGTGTTTGTGTGCATGTACACTAGCTGCTAACTCAATGATAAAAATTCCTGAATAACCTACATGTATTGTAAGATATTAAAAATATTCTAAACAATATTAACTTCTCATTTATTCAATAAGAGAAAAAAAATTGTTTTCTTATCGGTCACCACGCTCAAAAAGTGTAACTTGATTTAATATCAAAGACTTAACTGCATAAATAAAATAAATAAATAATTATAATTGCATAAGTTGATAAAAAATGCTATGCAATAGCTTTACCGCGGCTGTCACCGAGTGCCACACGTATTTTTTTCGTTTTTTTTTCTAACGTTACCCACACACTAGGATTTTTTTCTGTATTGTTTAGGCAGTTTATAAACATAGATTGCACAAGAATAAACATCCGGACCCGGGACAATTATTTGTAGGCCACACAAATACTTGTTCCGTGCGGGATTCGAACCCGCGGCCCCCAGTGCAGCCGCTCATTGCTAAGTCACTGCTACACGGAGCCGTCAAAGTAGTTTTTTCGTTCTATGAAGTTGATTTTTACTTCGTTCTCCTTCTTTACCATCTCATATAAGTTCCAATATTGAATATGGGGCTCTCCCGTTGTTGGAAGGATTTGCCGTAATTGTATTCGAAATAGTGTCGTGGTCACGAGTGAGATGCGGCAATATGCTCCTGTTTGGCCGGCCCGCGCGCAACGTTATTTCACGATATTTATTTAAGGGGAAATATAACCTCAAATGGCTTAGCAAGATTCTCCGTTATGCCGAAAGTATTACAGCATTAATTTTGAAATAAATATATGGTAAAGTTGAGGATTAATGTTAAGGTTTATGTTAGACGAAAACACGATTCCGTAAAATTTTCTCGATAGAAAAAAAATCCAAAGTTACCTCCAAACTGAACAATAAACCGCTGTTATTCATAAAATACTTTAAATAAGATCATGAAACTTTGCATACTAACTGAACTAACCATAAAGCAGTGCTTATGTTATTTACTTTTTTTAAAATATCGTTATTTTCACTGTAAAAAGAAATATACGCCGGATAGTTCAGAGTATGCAAAGTTTCATGATCTTATTTAAAGTATTTTATGAATAACAGCGGTTTATTGTTCAGTTTGGAGGTAACTTTGGATTTTTTTTCTATCGAGAAAATTTTACGGAATCGTGTTTTCGTCTAACATAAACCTTAACATTAATCCTCAACTTTACCATATATTTATTTCAAAATTAATGCTGCAATACTTTCGGCATAACGGAGGATCTTGCTAAGCCATTTGAGGTTATATTTCCCCTTAATATTTCTTTTTAAAATGAAATATACTCTTTTATTGTAAAATAAACTCATAATTCCCCCATGTATTTACTGGTGAACATAAAGACAGAATTTATTTAAAATTGCTTTTCCAATGAAACTGCTTTTCCCCTAATGGATATGCCTAAAATTGTAGATTTTGAGGAAAATTTGCGATCCTTTTGTATCGAGCCAAAATGTGTCAATCGTGTTTTGGCCATCATAATTCACTAAGAAAACCCTTTAACATTCGAAATGATTAAAAAAAGTTGAATTCGTAGTTTTTGATGACAAAAAATTTATTCTCTGCACACCTGTAAAGCGTGAAAAATCTGCTATTGGCGCCCAAAGGTACATTCCTTATTAATATTTAATCTCAAGTGACTACGTGATGATGACGTACGTATATGCATATAGTCATGGGGGTGTCGTAAGAGGCGACACGGAAACACGTCTTCTTGATAGCACGAATGGGTCGGCTCGACCGGGACCGGGTAGGACCACGCTCTCACAGAATACCAGGTATAATAGCAGCTTAATGCTGCGGTGTTTCGTATGGTACGCGTAAAAAAACCCGATATATCTGTTACTGGAAAGAAGGCATTCCATCACAGTCCTCACAAGGTGACAACGCATCCGCATTTTGATTCTTGATTGAGGATAAATGTGGATGATTATAACCATCAGGTGGACTGTATGCTCGCTTGAGATGGGTAGCAGCGTCTTCCTAATAACAACTAAAACTAAAAAAAACTGCGGTTGCCAAGCGCCTGCCAAGCGTGGTAACTATGGCAAATATCCACTGCTGGCAAATGAGCCACTTTTGGTGTTTTTCGCCAGGGTAGGACCCATCAATGTAATGTTAATTACGTTTAAGATAATCAAAAACCTTTTAGTTTATAATTAAAAAAAAAACTCCAAGTTATTAGGATAAAATATAGCCTCTATCTGTTCAGCCTCTATAAAATATAGCCTCTATCAGTTCCGATACTCACTAGTTTAGTTACTCGATCGGTATCATGGCAAAATGTGGCACATGTAAATTGTATAATATTCATTTCCAATACAAACTGCGCCCGCCGACGTGTTGTGGTTGTGGTTGTGGTACGTGTGGGTAGACCCTTACCTTAAACGTCACTACGTAGTACTATTATTTATTCTGTAACGTCACGCAGGCGCATTGATGATATCGGTACGTTTCGTAATTAGTACCTTTGACTAGGTAGGTGATTCTTTGATTATATACCTGTCTATATAATCAAAGTAGTGATTATATTCTCTTTGCCTTTGACCTGCTATTTTTCACCGCGACGTAAACGAAATGGTTAAATCTTACTGAAAGACTTTGTTACGTATATCGCCACATTTCTTACAAATTTTGCCGTATTTTCCTCGCAATATGTATGTAAATATTTTTAAATAGATGTATGATTTTTTTCGTATGTGTTTAATTTTTTTCCGTTATTACAACAAACATGATCTCGATTGACGTGAAATTGTTTACGTGACACGAAGCATCTGCGAGAAATATTTAGTTTACGAATCGCTACAAAGAGGTCTAACAGAAGAGTTTTTAATTAAACCGGTAAAACGTTTGCATTATTTTTTTTCTACTCTAAAATTTTACGACAGTATATTCTAAGTCTATGATTTTAGCTAATGCAGGGTAATAAATGTTTTCTTTAAAAAAAGGATAAAAAATAGTAAGTACTTACGTATATAATTAATAGCCAGTCCTTTAATTACAGGATGTCGTTTTCGTGTCAAACGACATTTTAAATCAATGATTAGGTTATATAATTAGGTAGTACTATTATTTAATTTGTGATGGGGTCTAGTAATCTTCCACTCATCAGATGTCGCCAGTTGAGACTGAGGTAAAGTTTTTTATTACGCAGTGTCAGTTAATTGACAAATTAGTTATAAATGATAATTTCTAGAGTTATTATATTAATTGATAATAATACACAAAACAATGCCCCAGAGCTTTGATCTTTAATTTTTTGCACTTAATTTTTATTTTTTATTTTACTTATATTATTAATTTGGTTTATTCATTTCTAATTTAATGAATATAAAATGTAACTAATAATACAGAAAGAAACATTTACCCTTATATTTTCCGAAGAAAATCTTTCCCGCTATAAAGTCTATCAAGTATTAGGTACACCTCATTGTAAAGTGGTGCCGCCCTGATGGCAGAAAAAGTCATGGATGCCCTTATTCTTAATCTTTTGTCGATTGTCTCGATTTACGTTACGAAATCAAAGTAAGTCCGTAGAAGTGAAAAAAGAAAAAATGTAAAGAAACGCGGAAAAAGCAAAACAAATTAGGTTTAGGTTTAAAGATTTATTACTTATTATGACAAATTATGTCACTTACATGAGTACATAGCTTAAAGTAAATTCCACAGTCGTTCGCCAAATTAATTTCACCAAAAACACAAGTTTTTATGTACAACAATATATAATAACCTTTCCTTAATTGTTGTCTAATATTAAAAAATAAGTAAGTAGAGTAGATGTTTGTTTTAAACTAGTTAGTTAAAGTTAAATTACTCGTTTATCAACTTTATTCTATATTTAAAAAAAATTTTTTTAAAATCTACAGATAAACAAAAATGTTATACTGATGAATTTTCTTACCCTCTGGAAAAAATAGGGTGTAACATGTGAACGGAGTAGAAGCCTATGGCACTAATATTTTACAAAAAAATTAATTAAATTTTTTCCAGACGATAAAAAAGGTATATGATGGATGCCTAGCATGTTTAAAATAGCATGCAAATTTTTACACCAGCCAGCATAGCGTTGTTTTTATCCCCCATTGTCTTATCATCTAGCCGGCGTAAAAAACTATTTACGTTGTAGTGACGTTAAATTGCTTTTGTCTCTGTCTCTCGACGGGAGGACAGCTTGTCAAAGAGAATGTCGAAGTTATTAGTTATTGTGTCTTAAATTACCGCACTGGGGTCCCCGTTGAAAAAAGTTTGGAGGTCGTTTCCCATTAGTTAATTGATGTCGTATAATTTTAATTGAAATATTTTTTATCTGTGGTTTCTGACAAAATATAAAAAATAAAATAATATTCTAAGACAATTATTTGTTTGATATATTAATAAATTAGCTGCGGTTAAATAGCATTTTAAGTAATTTAATAATCAAAATCTATTTTCAATCCAGGCGAATTGCCTTGTTTCACCTTTTCACTTAAGGGGTCGGGGGTATCGTACTTTATTAACCTTTTTCTACTTACTCCCTTTATATCTACTTTCATTTTATTCACTAAATACTTTCCGTTCCTTTTATCTAATAAATAGATAACCTCTTGAAAATTTTGGACAAAATAAATCCAAGTTTTGAGACTTGAACTGTACTCAAACTATTAATAACGTCCTTCAGATAGATTTCGGTCACGGCGGCCGGTCTGACGGAGACTAGCCATCTGTTCTGCGTAGGACCGGATTATAGTGCCCGAGTGTATGTGCAAGCACAGGTGCATAGTCCGATGGACGGCTATCCGATACGACCGCCTTACTTCGGGCTGCTATGGGAATTTCTTACAGAAAACGCCAATTACTAATTTTGGCCCGACCTGGGAATCGAATCCGGGACCTCATGAACAGCAATTGCGTTTACGATCATTATATCAACGAAGCATATAGCAACGAAAATATAAAGTACTAGCTGTATCCCGCGACTTCGTCCGCGTGGATTTTTTTATGATTGAATTTCATGAGTATCATGAGTATTAATTTTTTTGGGTGGTAGCCTAAATCTCTTTCTAAAATAAAAGTAGCCTAAGTCACTCCTTATAACATCAGCTATCTGCCACTGAAAATCAGGTCCTGTCAAAATAGGTCCAGCCGTTTCGGAGATTAGCCGGAACAAACAGATTTTAAAAGTACGAGTTTAAGAGCGCAGCTAATAGTATAATATTACATTTTCACCGTTAAAGAAAAGATAAGATTTTTTTTTAATTTTCTATCTTTGGAAATACCTAATAATTATGGAAATACCATTTTGTAAACTGTATTAACTGCGCATATTTTTGAAATAGTTAGCCACTTAGGTCTTCATACTTTTTTTTCACTAATGGCTCTCAAACTTTTTTCAAAATTATTTTTTTATAAAATTCATGCTAAAATGGATTTTTTTTTTTGCAAAAAAGTGCAATAGATACTCAAACTAATTACTGCATTTCTAATAGAATAGTCACAGTAGAGAACACCAAAAACACAACGAATTTCATTAATTTGCGGCAGTGGTGTACATGAAAGTACAGTAAGGTCAATAAAAACATATATTTTTAAAACCTTCATATTATGAGCGCCTGGTACCTGTACTATTAGGTGCTTCTTCTATAGGTTAGGATTATCCATTCTTTCTGGGACACCTGATATATGTACTTTCAAATATGTATTTAGTAAAAATCTGTTATTTTGACATAACAAACAGACACTTCAATTATATTTATTTGTTAGATACGCTAGACAATGCGGGGAAAATGTTATTTGCAATAAACATTTATAAAATACATAGCAAAAATTCAAGTATGGCCGATCACTGTCAAATCAAGCTTTGCGTGTGGCAACATTATGTCGCGCGTCAACTTGCAGAAGAATAACCGTAGCTGTTTACCGTTTTGCAGGACAATCCTCGGTCGAGGTCGCCCCTCCCTAGTGGCTCCGAGCTTTATGTTTTAATATACCTTATCGTTACGGCGAGCCATATTTGTGGCATAATTGAATAAGCGGAGGCTTGCTAACTGCCTATTTTATCTTTATTGGTCAATAAATGACGATGTCATGTAACGTTGTGCATGAATTTTATAAAAGGCAATGTTCACTTAATCTCGTGCATACTAGACCATTTATGATATTCATATAATTATTGTACATTATAACTACGATTTATCTATCGAATGTTATCACGAGAGTAATTTTATTTCTACCGCAATTAATTTTAATTAAGTTTTTTATTTGTATACAAAAAGATACGTGGTAGAGTGAAGCTATGTATATTATAGTTGTAACACGAATGGGTCGGCTCGAATGGAAGGACCACGCTCTCACAGAATACCAGCATAAAATAGTAGCTTATAATGCTGCTGTGTATTGTATGGTGAGTGTAGAAGCATTCCATCTTAGACCTCAAGAGTAACAACGCATCTGCATTTTGATTCTTAATCGAGGATAGATGTAGATGTCTATGGGCCACAGCAACCACTTACCATCAGGTGGACTGCGTGCTTGTTTGTGTCACCCTTATTCTAAAAAAAAATAACTGTAAAATTTATATTAATGAATACTTATTAGTGACAACCTTTACGTTATATAATATTCCTGGAACACATTTAAGTAAATAGGTACAACTACAAATATTACCAATGAAAAATACAAATCGATAAAAACATTGCTCCATCATGATACGACGTCGGACAGCCTCGCCACATCACTTGCTTTGCTTGTATACAAGTGGTTAAATTAAAAATGTTGTACAAGCGACATCAATATAAATAAAATGAGAACATCATCAATGTATTCTAAGTCAATTAAATACGCATTATTAAGGATAACTCAAAAACTACTGGTTAGATCTTGATCAAATTTATATGGGACCACATGAGAATACCTAGCTTTGAATAAGAAGCTGGTGCTTCTCATGTGGTCCCATTCACATGAGAAATACCAGCTTTCAGATAAAAAAATCATTTAAATTGGTTCACCTGAAAAAAAGATCTGAGGTAACACACATAATAAACATAACATCCGCAGTAAACCAGAGTGACCGACGTAGCCCAATGGATTAGTAAGCTGAAGTGGCAATGGGCCGGCCATATAGCTCGAAGAACTGATAACCGATGGGGAAGAAAGGTTTCCGAGTGGCAGCCTCGTACCGGTAGGCGTAGTGTAGGGCGACCCCCCACTAGATGCAGTGACGACCTGGTAAGACATGCAGGAAGTCGATGGATGCAGGTGGCTCAGGACCGTGCTTTGTGGCATTGCTTGGGGGAGGCCTATGTTCAGCAGTGGACTTGTGAAGGGCTGTAATGATGATGATGATGATGAATCTGAACTTTATATTTTTTGTTAAAGCTTTATAAAACAACATGAAAATTTTACAAATAAAAAGGCTAAAAAGTAAATCATATTGTAATTAGAATTTGTTTATACTTTGATCGTTTAATATTAATTTTGCACAAAAAATTATGGGAAACATTAATATTTTCCACAATACGAAATTTAGGATCCTGCAGTGATTGCTCCCAGCTGTGGAACACAGATAAATACGATTGCGAATATAATTGTTTGTATATAATTACAAAATATTGAAAGAATTCACGTAAGCACTACCTACTACTACCTTTTGAATCTAGACGAAACATTTTAATTTATATCTGGTTTTATTTAGGTTAACATTAATATAAGTGTAGCTACACTACCGCTTCCCGCTTTATTTTATTTTTATTTCATTCATAAAAATAGGCAAAGACGTAGCGACTGTACATCCAAGATGAGCTGATAAATTGAATGGTGTGAAAGTGAAGTACTATTTTCAAATCGTGGTTAGCGGAAGTCGTAAAGTAACACGCAACGAATAGTTGCCTTATTGCATGCGACAATGATATTTCATGTTGTACAACAAATCGTATGTTAGGAAAGCCTTTAATTTTTTGGACACGTTAGCTATTTCAAACATATTTTATTTATATTTTTTTCGTGGTAGAGCCATGCTGCAGTTATATTAGTAGTATAGTTGTAGCACGTATGGGTCGGCTCGACCGGGGAGGGACCACGCTCTCACAGAATACCAGCGTGAAATAGTAGCTTAATGCTGCTGTATTTCGTATGGTGAGTGTAGAGAACCGGAGACCCTTTTTACTGGAAACGAGGCATTCCATCTCGGTCCTCACGGGTGACAACGCATCTGCATTTTGATTTTTAATGGAGGATAGATGTAGATGTCTCTGGGCCGCAGCAACCACTTACCATCAGGTGGACTGCGTGCTCGTTTGTCACCCTATTCTATAAAAAAAAAAACACATGTACAATAAAATTTTTTTTGAATTACTATAATAATGAATGGGCTGTATAGCCGTGCTACATGTGTGCCATAAGAAGACTACTGCCCTCTATAATCTCGTCGGGAGTCGTAAGATGTGACATAGGGAAACTGAATGAAGAAGATAAAGCAGCAGCATTTTCCTGATACGGTTACCGTTACAGTCTATACCGTGCCATTATGCCTTTGACCGTGTAGTGGCGGTGTATAATTACCACTACCCCATATAGTCCCGTGGGTGTCGTAAGAGAAGACAGAAGGTAGGAACAATAGGAGATGGGCATCAGTGTCTTCCTAATAACAAATAAAATACAGGAACCTGGCCTAACCAAGGCGTAACTTCACCAGTGGATTCTCCTGATTAATTATAATAAAAAATCTGCAGTTGCTCATCCGTCTTCTAAGCGTGAAATATCTTTTTTCCCTATATGGTAGTGTACTTTGATATACTATATTGAATAAAAGAAATAAATTTCGTAGTTCAGGGGCTTAGAGGTCGCCTTAACTTTCACTATAGTATGCGTAAAACGAGCAACCTGGGTTCGATTTCCGATTGCGCTAATGCATTGTTATTTGTGTTGTATTTTGTATCTGTATTATGTAGTTTTACGGTTTGATTTATCACGTGCTCGGCGGTGAAAAAAAATATACCCGCATATCTCAGGAAAAAAGTATTTCGGGAACGTGTTGTGAAGCCTGCCCACACTTAGGTACTAAGGCAACGTGGCGGACTAATACCTCGAGGTCTAGTGCCTCATACCAGTGTTTCCACTATCAGGTTTTAATTTTGCCCTAGATTTTTTTAAATTCCTCAAATTAGTTTCTGAAAATCCTTAATCTTAGGGCGTAAAATTTGAGGAGTTAGAAATAAAACAAAAACGTTATCTTTTGATTTTTCTCAAGGTTTTAGTTTGATCTTTCTCTAAGCGTTTCAGCCAATTCTTGAAATATGGATTCTCCAACCATAAACTTTTAAATTTCTGCACGTATTTTTTTCTTTAATTGATGGTCCTTTGTCCGTGCGAAAAGATGTCGGTGATGTACCATCATTCTCTTCCATGTCCACAGTTTTCCAATAAGTTAGCTTAGTAATCGAAAATTGACAAGAAAACACTACATCTTTATTAAATTTAATTTCTACAGGCCTGTCTTTGACAAAGTCTTTGCAGCAATGAGAAATGAGAGTATAAGGTACTTAATAAATATAATTAATTGTGTGTGTGTCACTACAACAAGGCTAAACTGAGACAGTCATTGACAAAAAAATCAATCAACTAGTTTACATATAGTAATTGGTCGAATAATAATGTGTCAGGAACTTCGGAGAACCTCCGACCACAAACGAACGGTGAAGTTTATTTTAAAAAAGTGCTGCCACTTTTGTGGTTGATTTTACCCCGAAATGCCATAAATCCCTCAAAATATAAAACAGCCCTATGCCATACTTTAAATTATTGGTTTCGCTCCCAAAAAAGGGCGAAATATAAGTGGAAACACTGCCTCGTACACCGCCATCATAGCGCTGTTTTCTACTCGCCGGCACGGCAATGTCACGGCTCCGGCGCCGGCGATGGTCCGGCTGCCGGGGAAGCATAATGTATGAAATTTATGTCATGTTTTTCCACTTACCGGCACCGGCACGGTGATAACTGCCACCGGTGCCGTCGCCATTGCCGGGACAGCAAGCTTCTCACTCGTTGCTGGCCGGCAAAACTGCATGTGTATTGTGTACGTAGGTACTGTATGCGTGCGTATGCGCGAACCGACGTAGAAGGGACGCGTTGAGATTGAGATTTGGAATCCATTTGTAAAATGATGAAATGTTTCCTCGTTTATGCGTAAGTAGTTGATATATTTTTGGAGGTCATTTTCAACTTTTAAAATCAGGGTATAATATGTTCCTTCTACTTATACTTTTAAGATTGGATGAATCCAAAATTTGACTTCCCTGCGTTGATTACATTTTCGTCTTAAATGTAAGAGACAATTAATACGACGACTTCACGAAACCATTTTTAGTTAGTACTGCCTAAAAACCGACCGACCGTAGACCGGCACTGGCACCGGCGCATTGAAAAAACAAAGCACCGGCACGGCACCGGCACCGGCGCAGTGAAAAAACAAAGCACCGGCACGGCACCGGCGCCGGTAAATGGAAAACCGCCCATACAGTGAGGATTTACTAAGTCATCTATGCAGATTAATAATCACATCCAAAGTTAAATGACGCGCAAAACTCCTTAGTTACTTTGTTTAAATTAAATGTTATTCTCCACTAGCTGACATTCCAGTAAGCAGTCGACACCACCGAATCAGTAATTCATTCTTGGAACGATGTATACGCTTTTACAACAAAATCCCAGAAAATATACAAAATGTGTCATACACAAAGTTCAAAAATGTTATTAAACTAAGTTTGTATAAAAAGGGTTATTATAATATTAAGGAATTTATGGATGATAATAACCCCTGGGAAGGGTGGCCGCCACCAAGCTATTTCTAATTTGTCTTGTGTTGTTGAAATTGTAAACATGATTGTAAGCTATTATTGAAAAAAAAAATAGTCCCGCTGGGTTTCTTGCTGGTTCTTCCCAGGACAGAGGTTTTTTTTGCGAACCAGTGGTAAATGAAAAAAGTGACATTCAATAAGTATTGTTATAATCTACAATAAATAAAAAAGTTTCTGTTTCTGTTGCAAACATTAGTATAAGAATATAAATAACTACCAAATAAGCAACTACCAAATACAAATGACCGACGCAATGTAAATGAAAGGCAAAGCCTGAATAGTTAATGACTATACGTTATACTCGTTGACTATTGCTTACTTAAATAAAGCATTAATTTTATCTCTAAACCCGACTCTTTCTATTTACATTTAGTGAAAAGAGAGAGAGCAACTTTAATCATTTTTAAATTGACATTTAATTGTATGGCAGGCTGTAAGTGTATACTATTGATGGACGATATACATCGATGTATTAAAAACACTCCATGTAAAGTATCGATATATCAAATGTATAAATTTATTTTTGTTGCAATAAAGATTTTTCATTTTTCAATCGAAACAATCCGATGTGTTGTTAATTCGTCAACATCGAGAAAGAATCGATGAAGAGTCAAACCTGCTAGGATACTATTGCTTTCGCATAAGCGCTACTTTGCGAGTAGTCATCAAACCGAAAAGACAAAGTCTTTTCGGTTTGATGACCACTTACCATTAGGTGGACTGTGTGCTCGTTTGTCACCATAGCCTATAAAAAAGGTAGAATAACATTGTTAAAGAAGATAAAATTCCTCATTACAGACATACATAGTTCGAAGGGCGCGGATGGCAAAATTTCTTTTACGACATTTTTAATTCTACGACAACATTACCTGAGGAAAATAACAAACTGATATGTGTTTTTCCTTTCTTACTCCAAATATTTATTTATGTATTCATACGGATATTTATATATTAAGTTTATAAGCATGTATACACATTGTATATGTATATTTAAATATATATCGTGTATGTACTATGTATATTTATTTTTAATATATATACACACTAAAAATTGTCTTTGGCAAATGGGGTTGCTGACAGAGAATACCACATGGCATTAAGTCCTCCCTATGTACCCTAAACTTCAAGGTGTTACATTTGAGCTTTTTGAATAAATAAGAATCTGTCCACTATAAGAACATTTTTTACTTTACTTATAAGCCAGTGCTGAACTACAATCCCACCTCATTTTTTTATAAGTCCACCTGATGGTAAGTGGATGCTGTGGCCCATGGACATTTACATCTATTCTCGCTACAAATCAAAATGCAGATGCGTTGTCACCCGTGAGGACTAAGAGGGAATACCTCGTTTCCAGTTAAATGGGTCTCCGGTTCTTTACTCTCACCATACGAAACACAACAGCATTAAGCGGCTATTTTACGCCGGTATTCTGTGAGAGCGTGGTCCTTCCCCGGTGGGGCCGACCTATTCGTGCTACAACTATGCTACTATTATAGCTGCAGCATGGCCGGTAAATCGCACTGTTATATGGTAACAAAAGCCTATTCATACTTGCCTTGAAGACGCCCAGTTTGTATTCGGATTTCGGATGGAAAGCCAGACGCCAGCAGATTAGTCCACTTCTTTGATTTACCAATTACAAGAGACTCAAAGTGGTAAAATTAAAAATTTTGTACTACCGACTTCAATGTAATAAAAATGAGAACATCATCAATGTATTCGAAGTCAAATAAATACGCATTATTAACTCAAAAGCTACTGGTCAGATCTTGATTGAATTTATATGGGACCACATGAGAAGTACCAGCTTTCAGATAAAATCATCATCAAAATCGGTTCACCCAGATAAAAGTTAGTAGGTACATATGACACCTTTTTAAAGTCGGTAAAAATTTAATTGAAATAAAATTCGAGGACGTTTCACGGTTTGATTTTTTTTTAATTACATTCGCAAAATAATAAGGGCGCTTTGCTCTGTAGGGCTGTACCTAGGGCGTTATTTAACCTTACAATCCTACCATTTTTTTACTTGGACCCCATGTGGTGGTAAGTAATGATATAGCCCTAGATAGTAAATCGCACTGTCTTACTATATCTAATAGAAAGAAAGAAATAATATGACAAATTTAATTTATAAATTCCAATGCCAAAGAAAACGTTTTTACACATCTCATAACACAAACTACAATTTAACAAACCGTCCTGTATCACTTCAAAGAGCTTATACCTAACTACAGAAGCAATGAAATAAATCGAAGCGGCTAGATCCGGTACAAATTTTATTACACGCCGTAATCCCAATTTTTTATTTAAATTTCTGTACGCTTAATACAGGATATACATCAAAGCTTCATATGATATTATATCGTGTTAAATCTTCTTTCGCAAATCACATTTCGTGTCGTGTTTGATAGACACTACCTGTATCTTTTTAGAATGACCTAAAAAGATTTACAGAAATCTCGGTTCGATCGAAACAGATCGGTGTAATAATTTTTAAATAACCGTGGATCCGACCTGAGAGGTCCACACTATAAGTATCTTAGTAGGAAGTGATATAAGTAGGTAACCTTTTTTATACAGAGTAGGGTGACAAACGAGCACACAGTCCACCTGATGGTAAGTGGATTCTGTGGCACATAGACATATACATTTTTCCTCAATTTAGAATCAAAATACAAATGCGTTTTCACCCGTGAGTTTGCCAATGCGCATTGGGGCAGCGCGGCGGATTTTCTTGACCTAAAACTCTCTAAATAATGAGAGGAGGCCTGTGCCAATTGTGGGACGTAAATAGGCTGTAACTTTAACTTTTTTCATCTTTACTTTCTAAGTTGAATTAAAACAGTATTATAGCATAATCGTCATACTGATGCTATATTATGCAATATTTCGTTATATTTTCGTCATGTTTACACAAACATTAGTGTTTTTAATAGTTGACATTTTATATTCAGTTCCTATTTCTTAATTCGATGTTTGTATATCGTCTTAGACAAATATTTTATTTTGCATCTTTTGTAAGTTAACTAGGTATTAAATAGGGTTGCCACCTTTCTTTTGTACAAATATAGTATTTTTCCCGAAAATATAATACTTTTGAGAAATTCCGGAAAAAAGTATACATTTATTTTTAATCTTTATGTCTGTATTTACTCAATAGAAATATGAATGTATTTATTCATATATATTTGTTATTTCTCTTTGCTTTGACAAACAATAATCTAACCACCACTTCTATTTTACTTTTAAAATAATTATAGGGTCTGAGCAATTTAGATTCATATTAAAATAAATTAAAAATTAATTTTTATTTATTCATACATTTTCTTTTTCTTTATTTTTTCAATTTTGCATTCATAATGGGAAAAAAGTTTCTCTATAACAGACTTGTTCCGGATTTCCAATCACAGTTAATATAACGAAGCGAGAGTTGAATTAGGGATAAAAATATAGTATTTTTCGTACCATATTATACGTGGTAGAGCCATGCTGCAGTTATATTAGTAGTATAGTTGTAGCACAAATGGGTCGGCTCGACCGGCGAAGAACCACGCTCTCACAGGATACCAGCGTAAAATAGTAGCTTCTTGCTGCTGTGAGTGTAGAGAACCGGAGACCCTTTATACTGGAAGCGAGACATTCCATTTTAGTCCTCACGGGTGACAACGCATCTGCATTATGATTCGTAATGGAAGATATAATATGAAGATATCCATGGGCCACAGCAATTACTTACCGTTACAGGTGGACTGTGTGCTCGTTTGTCACCATATCCTAGAAAAAATATTTATATATATATTATTATATATTTTTCTACAATATACAGTACTATAGTACGATACTATGTATTATAGTACGGATGGCAACCCTAATAGTTAAAGTTATGAACACTTCGGTCGCTGAGAATGCTAAAAAGATCAAGGGATAATGCTGTAAGGTTTCTACAAGTAGGTCATCAGAAGTAGGTGTGCGGCGCTAACCGAGTGCAGAGACATACATGTTATGTTAAAATAAGAAAGAGAAATATCGTCCACCATATTACATAAACGTAGTTTATTGATATTATCGGGCTTAGCAATATAGTTTTGAAGAAGAATCCATTTTCACAAAAGAAGTCCTATAAACCCCCTCAGCTGCGGTGCCAAGTTTTACGAAACTCAACAATTGCAGTCAAATCCTATTCTTTACCTTTTGGTTTGCATATTTCCGAAAGACTTCTATTGTGAAACAGATTCTAGTTTAAAGTTGATACTCATTATAATATACTATTTTTGTAATACACGACGCTCAAGGTCGCTCAGCGAGTTATGGAGATGGCGATGCTCGGGGTTTCTCTGCGTGATAAACTTAGAAATGAGAATATCCGCAGTAGAACCAGAGTGACCGACATAGCCCAACGGATTAGTAGGCTGAAGTGGCAATGGGCCAGCCATAGAGCTCGAAGAACCGATAACCGATGGGGAAAAAGGTTTCCGAGTGGCAGCTCCGTGCCGGTAGGCGTAGTGTAGGGCGATCTCCCACTAGATGGAGTGAGCAGGTGACTCAGAACTGTGCTTTGTCATTCCTTGGGGGAGGGGGGTGATATTTTCACCAGTGGACTTGAGATGGGCTGTAATGATGATGATGATGATTTGTAATAAGTAAGACTATATCCGCCGAACCCGTAATACTTTTTCAATAGACAAAAATTAAAAAGAAAAACAAATTGTTGGTTTTTAGATCTAATACATAAAATACTCAAACGCTGCTGAATTTTAAGATGTTCTTAAGTCTCATGCTGTCTCTATCACTTTAAGTTAAAGTGACTGTGAGTATTTGACCATAAATGTATATATTACGCTTTTCGACAGATGTGACTATGTTTACGCACCTGTAGCCTGCAATTAAAATTGTGTACCACCGTCAACTGGTGATAGACCATAAGGTACGTGAGGGTAACATGGTCACCTTAAGCTTTGCTATCCTATAAAACCAAAACTAGGAGAAGGACCGAGACAAAAACACAAAGTCGTATACTATAACAACACAACAAGCATAGGCAATAAATAGAAACACTTCGAAAAATCGAATAAAAAAAACTACTTCGCTACACCGTACTAAAATCGACTAAAATGTTTGCTGTAATGTCAACTGTTAAATCGTCGATAAAGCAGCGCCCTTTTGACAATGACTTTTTTGCAAAATTTTATTCATGTTATTTTTTCACATACCTGCATACCAAGTACACATACCAAGTAGTGCATTTATATTGATCCTGTTATTAATACCACATTATATTGTGTAGTTGTGCACACTCTCTGCAATAACTTCCAGGTTTTTGCACATCGTTTTTACTGCTCCGATCGTAAAATTTTACTTCACATCACTAATTTTAATGACGGACTACTATTTAATGCAGGCACTAAACCGTTCATCGCCGTGTTTTGTATGAGTTACAGATATTTTAAAAGCAAAACAATATAAGTTTAAAATTCTAAATCTAAGCACATCACTACGTTACTTCAAGATACAGTGAGGTCTATTGCGTAGATCGGACCAAGATTAATAATTATCTCTTTAATGAAAGTACTACCGATTATGATATCAGGATATAAAACACCATAATATCAGGACACCAAACAAGTTATAATGCGCGCCATAAAATCCGTAATATTCAATAGGAATACGCGAAAAGAGAAAGAACACACTTTCTGCTAAGTCTTCTGGCTTATT
Source organism: Parnassius apollo (assembly GCA_907164705.1). Lineage (NCBI taxonomy): Eukaryota > Metazoa > Arthropoda > Insecta > Lepidoptera > Papilionidae > Parnassius > Parnassius apollo. The sequence continues at coordinate 5,423,151 of CAJQZP010000528.1, forward strand.
GATGACCCTCACCAGTCCCGAACACCGGCGGCAAGAAGCCAGCCTTTCGCTTTACTACAGGATGCATGTTTGAGGGTGTGCGCAAGAATTGCATAACTTAATTCGTCCTTCTCCCTTCCATCATCGGACAACTATGCTATCCACTTCCAGGCTAACCAGGTTATCAACTTACCACGCATTCGTTTGCTTCATCGTTCATCATGCATCGAGCGGAATAAGTTCCTAGCATCTATCGTTCCATCCCATTGCATTGTGTCTTCAAGGCAAGAGTAATTAGAGTCATTGCGCTTTACCATCTTTGGCTGCATCACCACTTACCATAGTCAATCGCTGGCTTTGAATTGTAAAAAAAAGTCTAAGGTATGTTATTAAATCGATAGGTTAAACAAGAAGTATGTTTATATTACGATACTGAATTACCTAGAAGATGATGTTTGACGATGTTGTAACTCGTTTGTTTAAACATTGCAAGCTAATTTGTCACTCGCGCATGAATGACGTAATAAACAGCTTTGAACTAATTACCTTCTATCCTGTCTTTAATTGGTTAACAGTACTACTTGTAACGTGTCTCCACAATTTTTTTTTGTTAATCGCTGGATTATATAGTGCTATGTCTTCTATATCACGTCTATATTATATTTCACTTCTAAGTACTTCAGCTATAATCATCCATCCACCAAAATTTTAAGAAATCGTACAAACCGTTCATTTCGCCTTGGTATAATGTCGAAATCACCGGCCATTTTTCAACATTTGTGATTTGTGGTTACTTCATACCCGTCTTTTTTTGACATTCACAACACAAACTACTTTAGAAAGAAAGGACATACGGGCGCATAGTCAAATTGATGGTAAGTGGGTAGTGTGGTGTGGTCCGTAGACACCTACATCTTTTGCCGAATTAGACGTTAGTAGAGTTATACGCAGTAGAGCCACGCTGCAGCTATATATTATGGTTGTATTTGTAGCACGAATGAGTCGGCTCGACCGGGGAAGGACCACGCTCTCGCAGAAAACCAGCATAAAATAGCAGCTTAATGCTGCTGTGTTTCGTATGGTGAGTGTAGAGATCCGGAGACCATTTTTTACTTGGAACGAGGCATTCCATCTTAGTCCTCAGGGGTGACAACGCGTTCAGCATCTTCCTAATAACGACTAAAAATAAAAAAACTGTGGTTGCCAACCAATCGTGGCAACTATGGCAATTATCCCCGTTTGAGGCATTCTATGGGGGAGGCCTATGTTCGGCAGTGGACTTTATTAAACTGTAACGGTATGGCGAAGGAATTTGCTGGTGCATTCGTGATTTTAGCTAATGCGTTTTGTTTTTTTAATAAGCACATAGAGTAATACACTGGTAGTCTAATGAGGCACTAAATACTCAAGATACCAAATATAGTAGGAGCCTGATTAGTATCGTATCCGATTAAGGAGCTACCACAAGTCTTCGCATAAGTGGATCGGTATTCCAATCAATCGAGTCACGCGTAAGGTTGCCAATACGCTTTTTTTAAATTTTAAACTCTGTAAATTGCCACAAGTACCTATATTATTGACAACATTTCTCGGCTATTTTTATATAAAATCCATAAAAGGGATTCCACTTTTAAAGGTTATTTCTGCGTTTAGTAATGTTTTTGCACGTCCGTGATCTAATGAACATTGTATGTTTGCTTTATATTTTTACTAGAATAGAATGAACTATTTGAAAACCAGTCTGAATCTTTAAGGGACTGATTTAACTATTTTTGTGCTTACTAACCGCCAGCCAATCATTGGCGTCAAATTTTGACATAAATTTGACGCGATACTTGACAAAATAGCGCCATATCAGCCTAGAGAAATGGAGTTATAACCAATACCGCAAAGACCTTCTTTTTTAATCTACATTTTGTGTAGAGTACAAAAAATATTTTAACCCCTGAAAACATATTGGTAAAACTATTGGTGGCATATAGTTTTCTTTATCAGATAATAGCGTGTATTGTCTTTATTCGAAGTTATCAAAACACTATTTAAATACTCTATTTAAAAAGAAATTAAAAACTTGCCCTCTTCCATTCATAAAGAAATATTAAGTAACAACGTTTTAAAAATTAAAGCTACTAGATTTTTACCACATCTGACATATTTTTGCAACGAATACCTTCACATAATAAACAAGTATCACCAGGTGAAGATAACCTTATCAATATTTAAACAGATGAAATTCTGTGAAATTTTGCATCAAAGTGAATAACAAATTTGCACAGGAGATGCTTTAAATATTTGTAATATTAAGTTACGATTTACGTTTGTAATGTTTTCAGGTTGGGGTAAGCGAGCTCTAAAGTTGAATTACCGTTACTGCCTACCAAAAGATCACTGATAAATATAGGCCTCCTCATAAGAGGTATTTACTACAGTTGCCACGCTCAGCAAGTGGGTTGGCAACTACATTTTTTTTTTCATTATTTAGTTGCTATAATAAAGGCGTTGCCCATCTTCTGGTTCAGTTTTTTTATACACCAAGGGTGAAAAACGAGAACACAGTCCCCCTGATGGTAAGTGAATGCTGTGGCCCATAGACATCTACATTTATCCTCGATTACGAATCCGATCACATCCGTGAGGACTCAGATGACATGCCTCGTTTCCAGTAAAAAGGGTTTCCGGTTCTCTACACTGACCATACGAAACATAACACAGCAGCGTAAAGCTGCTATTTTACGCCGACATTCTGTGAGAGCGTGGTCCTTCCCAGGTCGTGCGGACCCATTCGTACTACAACTATACTACTAATGTAGCTGCGGCATGGCTCTACCACGTAAAAAAGTTCTTCATTTACAAATCTTCTTCATTTTTCGACAGTTATAATATTTTCTAGCATTCTCATAGTGCCCGTAGGTGAACTGTTTGTGCTCGTTTGTCAACTTTATTTGTGTTTTAAAGAACGAGAGGCACACTGTTTAAGGAGATAATAAGATCCACTATCTTGTTATTACCAGCCTGGAACAGCTAGTCGTAGACCAAACTAGACCAGCTAGACGTAGATTGACCTCTCCCGTTTCGAGAGTATTTGATAATCACCACATTTTACAGATGGGTTAGTGACCGCAAATACGACATTCTTATCTTGACAATAAAACTCATCTAAATTCATCATCATCTTCATTACAGACTCTTACAAGTCCACTTCTGTATATAAGCCTCCCCGATGGAATCTGAGATTCCGGTTCCGAAATATTTGCATCCCATCGCCTTCTGCACATCTAATGGGAAGCCGCCCTTCACTTCGCTTGCTGATTCGAGGCTGCCACACGAGAACCTTTCTTCCCCATCGGAAGAAAAAGTTCTTCGAGCGATATGACCGACCAATTACGCTTCAGCTTACGCTGAGAAACCTGAGCATAGTCCTCTCTATAGCTCGCTGACCGACCTTTAGTTTTCTTTTCTCATACGGCCAGCAGTGAAAGACCACGTTTCAGATTCATAAGTCATTACTGGCAACACACTTTACAATCTTATTTTCAAGTTTTTAATTATTTACGCTATTCTGCAAATTTGCAGTAATTTATGCTTTTGTCCTGTTATAATGTAATAACACGGTCATATCTGGCAGTCAATAAAAAGTTGACGAACCCGACTTAAAACCATTGTAAGTTTAATGTACTTACGCACTTTAAAACACGTAAATATCGTTTGTGTAGTTTATATCTCTTGTTTATTTTAATAGCGTCACATTCTTGGACACGATGACCGACATTACATGTCGTCAGTGTTCTTTGTGTGTTTCGATGGCAGTATATTTTTGGTTCCTTCGCATCTATCTACGAATAACCTAATTGGCCTAAAAATATTTTCTTTTATTTAAAAATGTTTTCATATAAACTTAATATTAAAACTGACCATCTGCGACATATTTATTTGCAGCTAGTGATTTATTGATATTAAAAAAAGGTGTTGGACATGTATGTAAAACAGTTCGTAAATATAAATGACATAAGAATATGTAGAAGTTCAAATTTGTTTCTCGTCCTTTTTAATGGCCTAAGGAGTAAATGAAGAAGATATGAATGATTTATAAGAAGTTTTGTTGTAATTTTTTGTGAAAAGAATCCGCTCCTCAATAGTAAACCGATTTCCAAACAGGGTTGCCAGCTGGTCGAGAATCGTCTGGATTCTCCCGACATTTCAAATGATCTCCAGACTCCCGACAAAACTCAAAATCTCCAGACAAACAGCGTCTCTTCACATCATCGCTACCTTTGATTTAATAAAATCTGAGTTAGGATTAGACTGAACTTTGAAGTAAACTGTTCGAATTTTAAATCTTTTCTGAATACTACTAGAAGGATCCAAATTTTAAAATCTAATAATTAAGTGTACTTAAACTTGTCATGTCAACAATGTTAAGTCTTTTTGTAGCCTATTAATTTAAAAAATAAACTCTTTATTTTACATTGTTAAATGTTGTTGTCGTGAGAAATTATTTCTCCTGACAACATTTAAAACATTGACAATCCCATAATCCCGATATTTTCAAATTTTGTCCAGATATTTTGGTCTTCCGATCTGGTTCCAATCTATATAAATGGATCTCCAAACCACGAGGTAATTCATAATAAAATTGTGTATTATGTATTCTGACTCAGACTGAGACAAAAATAAAATATACATATATTTACTCACACATAGAATTTCGAATACATCCACAATACAGGAATACTTTAGCCAGTAGTTTAGTAATTAGGAAGGGATAAGTTAGTAAATATAATCCTGCCTATATACAAAATCATAAGTCATTACACAAAGCGTGTTTACAGACAGATACAATTGCTGTAACGTGTTATTGTTTAAATTGGAACTTCCTCGCAATAGCGAGCCACTGTCACGCCGTGGTCAGCTCACTTGTCTTATTGGACGATTTGTATTCACTTCCTGTGTTTCTTGAAATCGTTCGGGATAATTAATTGATTTCATGTGGCCAATTTTAAATATTGAGCATATTATATTATATATATCTTTTTATTTATCATTAAATCCGAGATTTTTTAAAGTTTTAAAACAAGTTTTAATAGCTAAGAATGTTAAGTAAAGTTGCCCATTAGCTACTCCCTATTGCTGGGCACATATAATATTATATACAGGACTCATAATTTTTTTGAAGTTGTTATGGAACAATAAGTTCAACGCGCTTAGGGTTGCCAGGTCTTAAAACCATAAAGCTGGACAGATCAGCGAGCTTAGGCGGACATTTTGGTATAAAGGCCGGACAACCTTAATTTTTTAGTCTTAATATAACATGACATTTTTTTTTTAAAGTAAAACAATGCTTTTTATTATTTACTATAAAATCTTCTTAAATTGTAATGGAATATTAATAAAATTGAATAAATCAGTCTACTTTATTATTAATCATTCAATATTCATTACAAAAATTGATAGGGGCGTACTCCAATGGTTTGGGCACGTTGAGCGAATGAGTGAAGACCGAATGGTGAAGAAAATATATAGAGCAGCGTAAGTAAATATTAAAAGGTGTCGAGGTAGACCGAGACTAACTTTCGAAGACCATGTGAGCAAATTGCTCGAAGAGGGGAAGGTCAAGAGTACTCGGATACCTAGACGTGCATGTATGAAGAAGTTAATGAACCTGAAAGAAGCGAAAGAGGTATGTAAGGATCGTCACACTTGGCGATCTGTTCTCTCTGGCTACCCCGTTAGGGATTGTGCGTGAAGATAAGTAAGTAAGTAAGTAAGTAATATTTATTACAATATTAACTTCAATAAATGCAATATTATCTATGTAACTACATGAATACAAAATATAAAAAATGGTCAAATTTAAAGTCTAACAAAGACGGACGGACCGGACACCGTCTTATTTTGGCCGGACATGCAACTAAAAACTTTCTCCAACGCCTGACCACACGTACTTGTTGTCTTTACATGTCTCTGAAACATTATATTTCTTGAATGTGTAGTTTTCCTCATGATGAAATTTAGTCCCTCACTAGAATACCCTTATTTAAGGGTTGATACACCAGTATCTACCCTTGAGTACTGTTATATTATGTGTTATAGTTATTTTCGCAGTTGGAAAAATTGAATGACGAATGTGTGATGTCATCATTACATACTCGTAGTAAAATGAAGTCGCTTCCCGCCGTCTGTAGTCTGTACCACAGAATAAATAATAGTACTACGTATCTGCACGGTTAGATCTTTTAAACTACGCAACGGATTTTGATGCAGTTTTCATCAAGACAGAAGAATGATTTAAGAGGAAGGTTTATTTTGTTTTGAATTCTTCTATCCATGGAATGTGACTGGACTACTCCTAAACGTCTGAACCGATTTTGATGAAATTTTGTGTGTGTGTGATTGAGTTGATTCCAGAATGGTTTAGATTCAATGTTTGACCCGGTAGGTGGCGCTGTTGCCGAGTTCCAGAAAGACCCCTGCGAAGCCGGGCAGATCGCTAGTTATTAAAACAAAAACCGATCCAGAAGTTTTTTGAAACATTGAAATACGACCACGGAGTTTATTGTATTGTGTATTTAGTAATTTAACAACGTTCTCGGCGGTGAAGGAAAGTATCGTCCGAAAAATTTATCTTTTTAAATTAAAAACGAATTATAGTATATTACGCCACTAGGGAGGAAAGTAAGACATTGCAACTCGCATGGTATTAAGAATGCGGGTTGCGATGTCATACTTTCCTCCCGTTGTGCGTATACTATTTTTTATCACAGCTTGATCTAAATGAATGTACTTACCTTAAAATGTATCATGACATCTACTTTTGACAATAGAGCTAGAAAAACAATAGAGCTAGAAATTTGACGCATGTTTACTAAACTAATAAGTCAATTGAATCGGGAGGCATTGTGGCACTTTCGCCTCTGAAATTAAGGTACGTGAAATACGAACTTTCGATCAAGGTATGATAAAAAAAAAACATTTTTGACATTCGAAGTTTTTTATTGCTTTATTATTTGAAGCTGTAGTATCTAGTACCCTTCCTTTATACCGTAAAAAGAAAAAAAAAACGCCCGGCCCCTTCAGGGGAGGCCCCCACGAACAGCCAGGAAAAAAAAAAATGGCCGGGGACAGAACCAACACCCACCCCCCCGCCCTACCGTAACGAATCATTAATTAATTTGCTTGTTTGGCGCCGACTCAAAATTACTTAGGTATACTTACATTAGTTTAAGAACTTAGTTATTGTAGTTAAAAAAAAAAGATTTTTTTGCTTTTCAGTTTTTTCGACGGTTTAATTTTTTTGTTAAAAAGTTTTATTATTTTAAACATTTTGCCATTTCTCACAGTTACCGAGGAAATAATTGCCCAGAGACAAATAATATGTCATTTTAGCGGACGCAGTCGCGGTTAGAACTTAGTAAATAATAATTTCTTAGATTGTTTAGGTTTTGTTATAGGTTTAACTATCCTGATGAGTTAGAAACGTAACGTTTTTAAGAAAAAGTAAATGCTTATATTATGATACGAGTACATTGAAAAGCACGATACAAGCGCGCTTTGCTCACTGCAGGCGGGTTTGTATGTCGTTATTAATAATGGTATGTCAAACCAGTTTCTTTATTGAGTAGTCCAATAAATCAGTAAGCCTTCATTTAAGTTTAATTACATCGGAATTTTTATATGTCCTGTTAATTAAATTAGAAGAGATTCATTAAATAGGCCTTGACATTATGTTTTTGGGTAATAATAAAGACCGTGTAGTGGCGGTGTAAGAACATTCACTTACCCGTATCATCCCGTGGGTGTCGTAAGAGAGGGCAAGGAAAACAAATCAGGAGATGGCCAGCCTAATAAAGACTAAAAAATTAAATCAGAAGAGATTCATTAAATAGGCCTTGACATTATGTTTTTGGGTAATAATAAAGACCGTGTAGTGGCGGTTAAGAATATTCACTTACCCGTATCATCCCGTGGGTGTCGTAAGAGAGGGCAAGGAAAACAAATCAGGAGATGGCCAGCCTAATAAAGACTAAAAATTAAATTAGAAGAGATTCATTAAATAGGCCTTGACATTATGTTTTTGGGTAATAATAAAGACCGTGTAGTGGCGGTGTAAGAACATTCACTTACCCGTATCATCCCGTGGGTGTCGTAAGAGAGGGCAAGGAAAACAAATCGGGAGATGACCAGTATAATAAAGACTAAAAATTAAATTAGAAGAGATTCATTAAATAGGCCTTGACATTATGTTTTTGGGTAATAATAAAGACCGTGTAATGGCGGTGTAAGAATATTCACTTACCCGTATCATCCCGTGGGTGTTGTAAGAGAGGGCAAGGAAAACAAATCAGGAGATGGCCAGCCTAATAAAGACTAAAAATTAAATTAGAAGAGATTCATTAAATAGGCCTTGACATTATGTTTTTGGGTAATAATAAAGACCGTATAGTGGCGGTGTAAGAATATTCACTTACCCGTATCATCCCGTGGGTGTCGTAAGAGAGGGCAAGGAAAACAAATCGGGAGATGGCCAGCCTAATAAAGACTAAAAATTAAATTAGAAGAGATTCATTAAATAGGCCTTGACATTATGTTTTTGGGTAATAATAAAGACCGTGTAGTGGCGGTGTAAGAACATTCACTTACCCGTATCATCCCGTGGGTGTCGTAAGAGAGGGCAAGGAAAACAAATCGGGAGATGACCAGCCTAATAAAGACTAAAAATTAAAAAAAAACCGCGGTAGCCCACCTGCTTGTCAAGTGTTGCAACTTTTTTTTTTATAGAATAAGGGTGATGAACGTGCACACAGTCCACCTGATGGCAAGTGGGTGCTGTGGCCCATAGACATCTACATTTATCCTCGATTAAGAATCAAAACGCAGTTGCGTTGTCACCTCTCAGGTTTAAGTGCCTCTTTCCAATAAAAAGGGTCTCCGGATTTCTACACCCACCATACGATACACAGCAGTCTTAAGCTGCTATTCTACGCTGGTATTCTGTGAGAGCGTGGTTCTTTCCCCGGTCAAGCCGTCCCATCGGACTATGAGAGGTACTCTACTTGGTTTTTCCCCCTTATGGATCAATCTATGGGGGAGACCTGTTCAGCGGTGGACTTATATAGGTTATAACGGTAACGGTGACATTTGGTTTTTGCCTCTGAACTTCTGATTAGCAATAAGCTGCCAATACTACTGTAACCTGTATTCTTAGATATAGATGTTTTAAATCTGTACTGGCATATTATTAATTCTGTGTAATAACGAGCTCACCTGATGAAGTGGTAATCGGAGCCTAGCTATCACCAAAAGAGGCATATATTGAAAGACTAGTTGGAAGCTATTGATTGAATCTTGATTACGTAGCAACCATTCTTTCAAAATCATCTCTGCAGGAGTCTTAATTTGAACGTCCATAAGCTGGAATCTTTTTTATAAAGCTAGTGAAATCCTCGCCGACAACAATGAAATTGTTAAATGCTATTACATATATCATATATATTACATATATCACATTCTTGTCGGTGCAGGAAAGTAACGTGACATCGTGGACATGTGAAATCTGTCACACATTGGAACAGCGCGGTTATCTTATCCTAACAGTTTTGTAGCCCTGTGCCTAACGGTGTGGCGTATATATAGACTTTAACTTTAAGCTTTAATAAATGTGCTACAAATGGTACACAGTGGTAGTAGAGTGGTGGGTTCAAATCTAAGACATCTCGCCTATACCATTAGGCATATGATATCTCAATATTCCTTTTAACTCTCTTTAATTGCGTAATTTAAAAGTACTATCATCTGAAGGAAGAAAACGACTTTACTTTTATATAAGCACAACAAGTGGTAAAGTTAAAAATGTTGTGCAACCGACTTCAATATTATTAAAATGAGAACAACAGTATATTAAATACGTATTATTAAGAATAACTCAAAAACTATTAGTCATATCTCGATTAAATTTATATGGAACCACACGAGAAGTACCAGCTTTGAGATAAAAAAGAATCATCAAAATCAGTTAACTCAGCGAAAAGTTCTAATGTTAACACACATAAAATAAACATACAATCGAATTGAATACCTCCTCGTTTTTGAAGTCGGTAAAAAGCTTTGACTTAAGTCGCATGAAGGTGTACAAGCAAGTGTAATTAGCAGTAATAATATATAATTGGCACTTACGTTGATGCTTATGTCGTTTTATTTGTATTTTTTTTTTCAAGTGGAAGGAAGAGACGGTTACTAAGTAAGATTATTAAGAGATATTCACTTATCGTAATGGTGCACTGCACTTGACAGACATGCAATTAGCAAGGACAATACTTAACCACTGGCGCGAACTTACAAATGTAGTTGATCACCTACCGTTATACCGAAACAGCCTGAACACCCATAGGTTGCTTCATATCATTGATGTGCAGAAGAAACAGCGTTGGTGATAGCACGCAGCCTTGTGGGACACCAGCGTTAGTGGGCTTGTAATCGGAGCACGCACTGTTTACTAAAACCTTGATGCTCAGATCTGCTAGAAAACTGGTGATTCAATTGCACAATTTCTCGGAAAGCCCATAGGAAGGAACCTTCGTAAGAAGCACTTTGTACCAAATTCGTTCGAAGGCCTTCGCTATGTCCAAACTAACGGCCAACGCCTCTCTCTTAGACTCTACTGCCTCCACTCATCTATGAGTTATGTAACCCAGAAGATCTCCGGCTAAGCCGCCACGACGGAAACCGTACTGGCGGTCACTAATCAGCTGGTGATCCTCAAGGTACCTCATGCGCTACAAGTTTATAATGGATTCGATTATTTTGGAGAACAAGGAGGTGACAGCGATAGACCTGTAGTTAGACGGATCTGAACGGTCGCCTTTTTTAGGAATCGGGTACACTAAGGCTATTTTTTATTTAGCATTTTCCATAGTTGCCACACCTGACACGCGGGTTGACATTCACAATTTTTATCTTTTTAAGAGGATAGAGTAAGTCAGCTCAAATTCTAATTTCGCCCCCACTTCCCCGCGCGTCGTATGCTATGTACCGATATGTTTGTAATCACTAATACTGTAAGTAGAAAGGTCGTTAGACACTTATTTCATTAGGTTTATCATATTTATGCCTGTTTCTTAACGCCAAGCCAGCCGCTTCTTATTTTTATCACGGTTATTTTCCATTTTAATTTTACGTCGTACTGTTGCGTAATGTATATTCTGATCGTAAGCGACACAACTTCTCCCTTCAAAAGCCTAAGCGATACTAACGGGGCGACTGGAATCATGCTCAAGACGCCGATAGTTTAGGTAATTTCTTTTTACAGTGAAAATAATGGTATTTTAAAAAAGTAAATAACATAAGCACTGCTTTATAGTTAGTTCAATTAGTATGCAAAGTTTCATGATCTTATTTAAAGTATTTTATGAATAACAGCGGTTTATTGTTTATTTTGGAGGTAACTTTGGATTTTTTTTCTATCGAGAAAATTTTACGAAATCGTGTTTTCGTCTAACATAATCCTTAACACTAATCCTCAACTTTACCATATATTTATTTCAAAATTAATGCTGCAATATTTTCGGCATAACGAAGGATCTTGCTGAGCCATTTGACATTATATTTCCCTTCAGTTGTAATAATATAGAAACCGCTGCTGCCAACTTCTGGTTCTTTCCTCTATGTCGCGACGACACCCATGGAAAGATATTTGGGTAGAGGACATTCTTACACCGCCACTTCACGTGTTAGTTAATCTTCCCCTCGCAAAACACGTAAAGTCATTGGTCCTGCGCCTGATCTTTCTCCGGTCGCATCGATTATTTTGTAGCCTAAGGTCACACACGTGCAATCAGTCCACCTGATGATAAGTGTTTTCTGTGGCCCATAGACATTTACATATATGCTCGATTACGAATCATAATGCAGATGTGACCCATGAGAACTAAGATTAAATGCTTCATTTCCAGTAAAAAGGGTCACCAGTTCTCTACACTCACCATACGAAACACAGCAGCGTTGAGCTACTATTTCACGCTGGTATTCTGTGAGAGCGAGGTTCTTCCCCAATCGAGCCGTGGATAAAAGTAGATTCTATGGGTATAGTAGCTTCCACTTACCATCTGGTGGACTGTGCGCTCTTTTGTTACCCTTATTCAATAAAAAAATACTAATAGGGATTTTGTCCTCTGCATGACCATCGCCATCTCTGGTCCTAAGAATTCCGGTCAATAGCGAGGCTGTTTTCTTGAGTCCAATTGTATGAAAGCCATATCTACTAGAGAGTTGAATCATCTATCAAATGAAACTAACCTCCGAATAATTGTCAAAATACCTTCTGTTTATAAATTGCGCGCTCGATTGTCTTTATAACTTAATAAACAAATCCGACGGCCGAGGCAACCGCAACAGCTTATGTATGTAGTGCTAGTGCTTAGTAGATAGATAGACTATTTAATGGTTCGCCACAGACGGTCAGTTCAACTTATCATTCCAACTGATCAGTTCAAACTAAAACTGTTGATATTTTTAAAATATCGGATTTTCGATATAGCGATAAATAAACTTGTATATAAAACTCCGAAATTGATATATCAATAAATATCGATATACCGAAAATTCAACAACTTTCAACAGTTTTAGTTTGAACTGATCAATTGGAATGATCAGTTGAACTTACCGTGTGTGGGGTCCATAAGATATGCATTCGTTGCCTAATGTAACTTCTTCGCGGTATAATTTTTCGACTGTACCAATTATTCGTTGTCTAGGATCTCTTATTTTTCTTTCTTTTATTTGTCTAATGGCAATAAATGACATTAAATTTATCACGTAATTATAGTCAAAAAATAATTTTTTATGGGAAAGAAACTCGCTCATTGCGAGGGATGCATCGGTTTGACCGCTATGTGTGTTTGTCTGACTGTGGTACCGTAGCTCTTAAACGGTGAACCGATTTGGGCGCGGTTTTATTTTTAAATTTAAAATCAGGTTTTCTAGCGGTGGTTCTTATACATGTTTTATCAAACTCGGTTCAGCCGTTTGAAGATCATCAACTTTTTTTGTTCCGGGAGTTTTAAAAAAAAAAATTTTGTCTACAAATTTTAAAATGTTATAGTCCTAAACGTAGTTTTAATTGTCAATAAGAGTCAAAAGTCAAAGGAACGACTATAATATTATTATTATTTTTTCGTTAAAATATTAGTAATCTTTTTAATTAACATTACTAATATTCCTTTTAACAATTCCTGGTAAGCTTGAAACGCTTGTGTTAAGACGGTTCCCCTAGCGAGAGACCTTGAGCGTTCGGTCCCATACAATCCACGCGCTCTCGCTACAATATATCACGGAAAAATACGCCCGAATATTTGGAATTATTTCAATTAAAAGAGATAAGCGAACTTAAGAAATTAAATAAAACGTGTAGAATATAGATTTTTAAATTATCTATCCATTAGTGTAATTCTCAAATGATTAGAGCATTTCCTTTAGCAACAGACGCATGTAATCAATAATTTTAGTCATTTTTTAAAAGTAGATTTTAAATGTATTCATAACACATAAAAACAAATTAGAACGTGGAATGTGATGATAGGATATCGAACATTTATAATGTGCTTTTAGATGTAGCTTATTTCTCATAACTAATGAGATAATAGTCTCTGAAAAACGCACGTTTGCCAGGTTTTGGTCAGGGTACCTCCTTAATAGTGGTTCACTACAGTAGCCAAATGGCGGATTCGAACCCACGACCTTTTCCCTGCCATTAGGCTACTGTCGCTTCTATTTTAATTATATTTTCTATTATATTATATATATTTTCTATTATATTGCTAAAAGGCAAGTGCTAAGTTTAAAAAAACCTTTATCTAACCTCGCCTTCCTCCATGAACCAGATAACGTAGGTAATGTCAAAAGACTGTAATCTAAAAGTAAAACAGAAGTTTCATTAAATGCCTCCAACGGAGACCGCGCTCGACGGCATGTTGTGCCTGTCGCGACACGAGAACTGCCCCTGGGATGAAGCTCTGAAGTCGGCTGACATCACCTGGACAGGTCTACGCTACACCTGTCTAAAGATCCTGCATCTGTATTGCAAGGTCTTCGACCAGGAAGACATTTTAGAGTTGGTCCTGAGGTAAGTTATACTCGAATATTATCCCTAGAAATTTATTGTAAATAAAATACGTGACCGTTGCAGTCGCTTGCCTTTTCTATAGAATAAAAGTACATAGTCTACCTGATGGTGTGAATGCTATGGCCCATAGACATCTACGTTTATCCTTGATCAAGAATCGAAACAAAGATGCGTTGTCACTTTTAAGGATAGTCAGTAAAAAATATTTGTGTTATGTTTGCTGACGTTATAAACAAAGTATATTACATATGTATAGCAACATGTAATATGTATGTATATCTTGTGAGCTTTTCAGTGACAATTAGAAGTTAATAGTAACTATAAGTGAATCTGTGCTTAAGCTTAGAACTAAAGACATTAGCTAAAACGTTGATTTAAAGGGCTGACCTGAAAGTCGCACACACGCCCATTTTATTGCATATATATATACAATAAAATGGACGTGTGTGCGACTTTCATATATATATATACATATGTTAAGCTATAGGTATATTATTTTATATTATATTTAAATATTATTAACAAAACTAACACTCTTCGTATACTTAAAATGTACCACAAGTATTGGTAAGCGATGCGCTCATAATCATCATCATTATCATCAGTATTTTAGACCTTCACCACCGCTGAACATAGGCTTCCTGTCAGTAATGACAAAAAGCACGGTCCCGACCGACCTGTATCCATCTGCATCTCCTACCAGGTCGTCATTCATCTAGTGGGGCCTCCCTGCACTTCATTTACGAGATTGGAAATTGAGAACCTATCTTCCCCATCGGTTATCGGTTTGTTGTGCTATTTGACCGGCCCATGTCGGTCTTTCGGGTTGTCTCAAACTAGAGGAAACTCCGAGAATAGATTTCTAAGCTTTGAACCTACGACATTTCCGGTCCATATTTTAGTTTCAGGCAACTTTGCTGTTTTGAATTATTTATTGATTAATATGTTAATTATTGCCTCGATGTAGAGGATGAAGAAGAAGGAAGGATGACCAGAACGATCTGCATCCGTTTCTCTTTTTATTTCTTCATCTTGATATTATCCATTGCTGGAAGGCTTTACCTGACTTAAACTGACGGTGCGACGAAGATGCCTGCTAGCTTGTAGGTCTCAATACTACGAATGTTTCGTGGACTTTCTTAGCGTCAGTTTACTTTTTCTTTAAAATGCTAGTGTCAACTTTCTAGTTCAGCTTTTTTCGTGTATATTAATGTGTTTAGCTTTTACTGAAGTCTTTTATTTCGCAGTCTCGTAAACCCTATTTCTGTAGTCGTAGACTATTTCGATAATGGACACCAACTATCGATAAGAAAATAATTTCCTGTAACTAGGTTATCAACTTTTGGCACTTATCGTTAGATTTTGTTACACTAAAGGTTTTCTTATTATGTATAACATATTTTCTGCCTTGCTTTAATAGGTAGGTACGTAACGTGATTTTGCCTACGTGTTTCTTTTATAGATGTGTGGAAAATGAGCATATTGTGCACCTGATCGTAAGTTGATGCTGTGGTCCATAGATATCTACATCTATCTTTGATTAACTATCAAATTGCAGATGCGTTGTAACCCGTGAGGATTAAGATAGAATGTCTCGTTTCAGTAAAAAGGGTCTCCAATCTACTATATATACATATTGTAGAATTTTATTCTGGGCACTAAATATTAAGGTGATAAATAGATTCGAAAGTTTTATTTAGTAATGACGATAAAAAATAATACATAATCGTTTATGTGTTGGATTGTTATCGACTCATAAATAGTCCACGGCTGGACAAAAACCACGAGGTACCAAGTCGATAAAATTTAAAACACTCATAAAACTTGATAGACGGACTGATGAACTGAATGACGGATGATAACTTATCTTATCTAATAAACGTGTAGAGTCATTAATGTCATCTTGCTACAATACATATTTAAAAAACACTGAATATGCTCTCCTTAAAACCCAAAAAAATTCTGGTCATATGTCAAATCCTTACGTGGAGGTCTTTCCAATTTACCGTCTGAGATGTATTTGGACGACAAGGTTGCGCGTGGTAGTGAGGAAATTTGTAATCTTTTTGCAACACGTTTTTCTTCGATTTATTCTCCCCCTGACAATTCAACGCAATCGGATCTCGGAGATTGCTATCCACAATTAATTCTAAGCAATGTTGAAATTACAGAGCGAGACATCGAGAAAGTATTAAAGTCAATTGACTCTAATAAAGGTGCTGGACCGGACGGCATCCCACGCTACTTTATTAAAAAAAAACTTATAAATATTTAACTCTCCCACTTAAATTGCTTTTCGATAAATCAATTAAAACTGCAAAATTTCCTGACGAGTGGAAAGTTTCCAATATGATACCCATCTACAAAAAAGGTGACAAAAGCAATATTGAAAACTACCATCCTATTTCTTTATTAAGCTTGTTTGCTAAACTTTTAGAAAAAATTCTCTGCCCCATTTTGTCTTCTCATTTATCAAAGGTAATTTCTAATTGTCAGCATGGTTTTTGCGCAAATAAGTCTACAGTTAGTAACCTACTAGAATACACCTCGAACTGCGCTTTAAAAAGTTGATCTAAACACCGATTTTAGTAGCGCGTTCGATAAAGTTAACCACGCCATTCTTTTGTCCAAATTAAATTATTATGGTATTCACGGAAACCTGTTGAATTGGATAAAATCCTACTTATTTAATCGAATTCAAAAAGTAACAATACATGGTTTCAAGTCTTTTTAGTTTTTTCCAACTTCAGGCGTTCCACAGGAGTCGCATATCGGCCCTGTTCTCTTTTTGGTATTTATAAATGACATTTCTGCTCACATTGCCTTTAGTAATTACTCAATATTTGCAGATGACTTAAAATTGTATAAGGTTATAGAGTCTCCAGATGATGTAGTTAGATTACAGACAGATCTCACCTCTATCTCTGATTGGTGCAAAAGTAACAAAATGCTACTAAATCCTAAGAAATGTCTGTCTATAAAAATTACCAGAAGGAGAAACACTATTCGCTCCAGTTATTTTGTAGACGGAGAAAAATTAACAGAATCCGAAGTAATCCGTGACCTTGGCGTAATGATAGATAAAAAATTAAATTTCAACATCCATATTGATAATATTGCATCCAAAGCATGGAAGATGGCAGGATTCGTAAAGCGAATATGTAAGGATTTGCGGAACCCTATATCTATTCTCACTATATACAAAGCTCTTATTTGTAGTACACTTGAATATGCATCACCTGTTTGGAACCCATTATACCAAATTCACAGTGACCGAATAGAGCGTATCCAGCGCAATTTTACCCGCTACTTAGCCTTTAAAGATCAAACTTATTCTTACCATGCTGACTATAATACTAGGCTATCCCACTTCAAATTAGAGTCTCTCGAAAAAAGACGTCGACTTAGCGATCTTAAAACACTTTATAAGCTAATTCACGGCCTCATACTATCACCGGTACTGTTAAATCAAATAAGTATCAGAGTTCCAAGATCTATTCCAAGACATCCGATTACCAAAATCTTCTGTTTACCCAACCAGAGAACAAATTTAGGTAAACGAGCCCCAATAAATAGGTTAATGCAAACGTATAACGACATAACCACCAACGGGACGTCGACATTTTCCATACGGATAACGTATCAAAATTTGCTAGATTATGTAATAAGTATTTATAACTCTTTCTCTCTTCTTCAAGTTTAGCATTAGTTTTATTGTAAGCAAATTACTTGTAAATTTATTAATGATATTGTTCTAGTTAAGTAAGATAACAACTGTCTTATTGTAGCTGCACTATTTTTGTGAATGTTGTATATACCTTTAAAGGCGAATCATTTTGAACAAAACCAATTGTGTTATATTTAACAATGTCTAGTGATAAGCCAATGGTGTATCTATTAAATAAATAAATAAATAAAATAAATAAGTAAATAAATAAATGATCGACATCACGCAACTCTGACATCATATATTAGCATGGCAATTATTTTCATACGGCTTAAGCTGAAAAACGAGCACACAGTCCACCTAATGTCAGACAAATGCTGTGACCCCTAAACACACATCATTCCTCGGTAATGAATCAAAATTCAGATGCGTTGTCACCCCTCAACACTTGAGAACTACTATGGTATACTGTTACTATTCCGGTCTGGAAATACAGCAACATTAAACTGCATTTTACGCTGGTACTCTGTAGCTCAGAGGAGGCTTGGTGGCTCAGAGGAGCCGTGGTAGCTTAGATGGTTAGCGTTCGCTGTAAATTTCACAGTCCGCGAGCAATCCCGGGTTCGATCCCCGCCGGCACCAAGGAAATTGTTAATTGCAATTTTAAGTGCTGATTTACCACGTGCTTGCCAGTGAAAGGAAAAATCGTGAGGATATCGGCATGTCTGAGAAATAAGAAAATATTTCATTTCTGTCACTTGTCTTTTGTGAAGTTCGCCAACACGCATCGGCGCAGCGCAGCGGACACTTTCTTGTCTTAAAACCCTCTCAGAAGTGAGACAAGGCCTCAGTCGAGTCTACCCATGCCTGTTTTAATCATAATGTAGCTACAGGCAGCTTTGCTCAGACGGGTCGGGAAAAGCGAGAACGGCACATTCTCTAATGGTGCACTCTGCCCAATAAAAAACTTATGCGTGAATATAGAATCATCACTTCATATCGGCTTTTCTACTTGCTTCGGTGACTATGAGATGTGCCAGATAGATCTTGTAGTCTCAGATAGATGACGCCATACAATACACTAACGATAGATGTTAATTCGCAGAACAGTCACGGGAAGCAACGCCAATCTGCCAGCCAAACATGGTGATTTTGGTAAATATTTTCTGGGGAGAGATCCATGAGACTCTTACGGGCTTGAGAAAGAAGATAAATAATCTTCTAATTTTACAATTAACCACGTTTATGATTGATTAAAACTACTTTTGTGGTTTTTATCGCGTTTAATTTTAATTGGTTTTTAATTCCCGTCACGGGGAACTGAGGTGACTGACGTCCCGATGTCAATGTTAACCCGGAGTACCTTCAGCTTTTTAATTATTGTTTAAGGTCCGATCAATGCAGAGTGAACCTATGTCTTGAAGTCCTGCAGTGGTATGCTTGGATTTAGTTTTAATTTTATTAGTTATAGTAATTAAATTTGGTCACAATTAGGAACGGTTTCTATAAAAATACAAAACTTTAATTGTACAACCTGCAAAAATCACAAATGTAGCTAACTGAGCTTTTTTCAATATTTCATGTTTGGGGGTATTCCCACAACTCGGTTTTGGTTTATCCATGTTGAATATGAAAAACAAAACATAACAATAATATCTACATCAAAAATAAACTTACTGTAAAACTGTCCGGTATTTGGGGACTTTGAGAGTGTCCGAACTTAGGGACCCTTAGGTACATACAAGAAAAATTCTCATTCAAATTATGTGTTATGAATCTTAAAAAAACACCTGGGTTATATCAGATTAGTACAATAGCAATAATAATTAATAACAATGATTATCATTCCACACTTTAAATACTGTTTATAGAACCCAAAAAATTACTTCGAACAAAATTTTTACTAATTTTAAAATTTGCTAAACGCTCCACGCCGAACGAGTCAGCACTAACTATTGACACGCTCCCCTCACACTTCACTTGGGAAACGCTTTCTAACCACGACTCAAGCAACAAATTGGCGCGACTTTTCGCACTGATTCAAGTTCTGTCCGGCTTCAGGAGCCGTCCGGGCTTAGGGGACTTCTCCCTAAGTTTTAATCAATGTGTAGTAGTCGCGTAAATATAAGAAATCATCACGTTTATGATGTTTAAGCAATCGATTCTGCTGCGATCTGGAATCGACAATACCGTATCTTACATTAGTACAATCATTAAAGTCTTTACGAGCAACCGATGCGGATTACTAGATTTTTATTACCCACAAAAACGCATAATG
This sequence comes from Parnassius apollo, assembly GCA_907164705.1. Taxonomy (NCBI): domain Eukaryota; kingdom Metazoa; phylum Arthropoda; class Insecta; order Lepidoptera; family Papilionidae; genus Parnassius; species Parnassius apollo. The sequence goes on from CAJQZP010000528.1 coordinate 5,443,188, forward strand.
GTGCTATAATGGTGGACTGTTATAACCGAGCAGAATCTGTCTGCTTGACTTCGCTTGTTTTCATATTACTTAGAGAAAAAAAGCCGAAGTTAAAAAATCTAACAGAAAATAAATAATTTTACATACTGAAGTCATTACTAACACATAGCGTGTAGAAAGAAGAATCAAAAGCCTGGACTTTTAAATGTGAAAATAATTTATTATTTATAGTTCTTTGACGTCAGTTTTACTTTTTTTAACCGACTTCAAAAAGGAGGTATTCAATTCGACTGTTTATTTTTTTAAATATGTGTTACCTTAAAAACTTTTTTCTAGGTAAACTGATTTTGACGATTCTTTTTTTATTTGAAAGCTGGTGCTTCACGTCTCATATATTGTTCAAGATATGACAAGTAGGTTTTGAGTTATTAATAATGATGATGTTCTAATTTTATTCAGATTGAAGTCGGTTGTAAAAAAAAATTACTACTTGTTACCTTTTATGCGTGGTAGAGCCATGCATACGTGGTAGAACCTTGCTGCAGCTATATTATTGGTATAGTTGTAGCACGAATGGGTCGGCTCGACCGGGGAAGAACCACGCTATCACAGAATACCAGCGTAAAATAGCAGCTTAACGCTGCTGTGTTTCTTATGGTGAGTGTAGAGAACCGGAGACTATTTTTAATGGAAACGAGGCATTCCATCTTAGTCCTCACAGGTGACAACGCATCTGCATTTTGATTACAGACGTAATCGAGGACAGATGTAAGTGCCTATGGGCCACAGCATCCACTTCCCATCAGGTGGACTGTGTGCTCGTTTGTTACCCTAATCTTACAAATAAAAACTAAGGCAAAGGAATATCACAATCTCTACGTTGCCTAAATAGTTAAGTACATTAATACTTCGTCTACAATTTTGTGGTTATTTAGGGTATAAAATTATTTTCATACCCTTTTGAGTAGATACAATATCATTGTTGTCAAATAGTTACATGTAGTACTACTTCCGATTACTGACCTCTCCTACTATAAGCAGAATAAGTTTGGTGAATGGATTGGGTAAAATTTTTAGGAATGTTCCTTCATATCATCAGTCTAAAATAAATATTTTACGTCTGGCGTAAACAGGAGCTTTAGACTATCTGTGTAAAGCAACGTCATCTTTCAAAAATTTCCCAAAGTCGCCACTTACCCACGAAAAGATTATGGTAGACCTACCAATATAAAGGAGTTTTCAATAAGGGCGGGTAGATGTTGAAATGAAATAAAACAAGTTGTGTGTGAGGTACTAAATTCTTTTTTATTTGAAAAGCCCACATGTGCCATTAAGTGTGGAATGACACCGTCAAAATGCCCGCTTTGGCTTCTTACAGAGGCTTAGATCCGAGTGGTCCAATTTTCAATGACTCTTCTGCATAGATCCGGCTGAACTTGAGCGATGGCCTGTGTTATGTTCACCTTTAGGGCATTGGTTGATTGTGGTTTGTTTGCATAGACCGGCGACTTCAAGAAACCCCACAAGAAAAAGGCTAGCGGGGTCAAATCGCATGACATGGGTGGTCAATTCACATTACCCCTGCGAGAGATAAGCTTACCCTCAAATCGCTCATGAGGAATGTCAATCGTGGCGTCTGCTGTGTGGTAGTATTCTTATACTGCCACAACCCCAGTCTATAATGGGAGAGGCCCTTATCATCAGAATGAACAAGAAAAAAAAATAGTAGACACCTCTCTGTGGAATAGTTTACCACCGACGATTTTTCCGGACCGATACTACCTGGGGACCTTCAAAAAAAGAGCTTACTCCTTTCTAAAGGGCCGGCAACGCACCTGCAATTCCTCTGGTGTTGCGGATGTTCATGGGCGGCGGTAGTCACTTAACATCAGGTCAACCGTATGCTTGTTTGGCCCCCTCTTCTATAAAAAAAACTTAGGAAATAAATACTCTTTCTCTTTATTTTCGCTTTACTTTTATGACTTACGGATCTGAGACGTGGTCCTTCACCGCTGGCCGTATGAGGACGCTCAAGGTCGCTCAGCGAGCTATGGAGAGGGCTATGCTCGGAGTTTCACTGCGTGATAGACTCAGAAATGAGGATATCCGCAGTGAAACCAGAGTGACCGACATAGCCCAACGGATTAGTAAGCTGAAGTGGCAATGGGCCGGCCATATAGCTCGAAGAACCGATAACCGATGGGGAAGAAAGGTTCTCGAGTGGCAGCCTCGTACCGGTAGGCGTAGTGTAGGGCGACCCCCCACTAGATGGAGTGACGACCTGGTAAGATATGCAGGAAGTCGATGGATGCAGGTGGCTCAGGACCGTGCTTTGTGGCATTACTTGGGGGAGGCCTATGTTCAGCAGTGGGCTTGTGAAGGGCTGTAATGATGATGATGATGATGATCGCTTTATTTAGAGTTATTCAGTCTTCGAAACATCATACGAAATACGAAAGCAAAAATAAATGGATCTTCTTAAATCCGGACGTCTTAAACTACCCGAAAGATTCACACGTTTTCTAATTAAAATCTCTAACTTATCAAAGTGATGCACCGAATATATTTTTGGTAAGGGATCTGGTAGACGAACCTTGATTATAAACTATCAATTTGACGCGACTCTAATCAAATCCCAGACGACGTGAATCACTGAGATCAAACGCCGATAGGCTAAACTTAATTGTCGTTTCGGCGGAAGATTCTATTGTTAGATATCAGTGTCTGCAATTCGTCATATTTACATAAACAAGCCACTGTTTACACCTACATAATGCATTTGAGAATATGTAGTGGTACTCGATAGCAGTTATATGGATGAACGCTAGCTTTTAAATTCCATAGTAGGCGGGCAAACCGAGTTCGATCCCAGGCACCAATAAAACTGACAACAAGCGAGCGCATTACACTCCTTTGCCATAGAGACCATTATCTTTCAATAAAACAAGACGATTTCCGGAATTCAACTCAAAAAAAATTCGCAAACACATGTACAGAAGAATTATATATATATATATATATATAAAAAAAAATATATATATATATACACAACAACATGTAACAAAAATCCTGTGGTTTCCGACAAGCGCGTTATCAGAATCAGTATTGAAGCGTATAGAAATATTTTTTTTCAGAAAACTCGACCATATTTTTAAAAAAATTTAACAAAGAAAATAATTTGCAAATTTGATGTGGTTTTATTTCCTCTAACTCATACGAGTATCGGTAATGCGAGGTCTTTGACAATCCTCTTACTCCTCGGCCAATGCAGAGATAATAAAACCACATACAATTTGCAAATTAATTGTTTTTAAATTAAATTTTTTTATTGATTTTTTGAAGAAAATATTTATTCTATATATATATATATATATATATGATGCGTGTATTCGTAATTCTTCTCCTCCTAAACGGCAAGACAGTTTTTTTTTCAGTTTTGAGGAATTCTTGCGGAGTCTGGATGCTTTTAGTTGCAGTTGGACCCGGTAGGTGATGCTGTTGTCAAGATTCAGAATACAATCACAGAAACAGTTACGACGACCCGGGACGGATCGCAAGTTATATTGTTCAATAAAAAACAGAGTAATTTTAGCTGTTTGTAATATTATGCCAGTATTATTATAAAAAAAACTTTTTTCACCAATAACAAAATATTTATTTTTAAGATTTCTTAAGAATAATATACAAGTCATGAAATTGAACAGAAACTAAACATAACCTAGATATTAGAATTCGTATGATGACTTTCGATCTTTTGTTATAAATTAGAAAAGTTTGACATTTTATTCCGGTTTACGTTTTTTATTATGTCAGTTACAAAAACAATTTGGATATTATTTCAAAGTCTAAGCTTTTATTTGTATCCGTTACAACGCGAGCGTTATTAATATCTATGAGTATAACCAGACTTAGATATTCCATATTTTAAGTTTTTAAATGCACTTTATTCTTAAAACAGCGGGTCGTTTATTGCAAATTACACGTTTCTTGACTATAGGATCGGGTATAGCGACCTCTGACGGTTATCCAAATAAACTCTCACGGAACCAAATATTTCTTTTAAGTCTGTGATGAACTTTAATTTCGAAATTTGTTTATTGCACTAAAGGTAAAGGCTTTATATATTATTTATCCTTTTTTGTACACCACAATACAGAAAATCATATAGTTACAACTAATTAAAGTATGTACAATAGGCGGTCTTATCACTGAAGTGATTTCTTCCAGACAACCTTTCTGAATTTATTACTGTTTTGAAATATGATAAGTTTAGAGTATAGTTAATATGAAGTTTAGACTAAGCTAGCCCCTTAATAAGTGCCTCATCATTAAATACCTTACGATAAAAGTAAAATGATCGTAAATAATCAAACGCATAGGTCGAAAATCCCCAAATAAGTACTTGATTGAATAGTGTGGGCGGCTATAGCTCACCTATAGACTTCTTATTTTTCTTTGTAGTTTGACTTTTTGCCAAGGAACGGCGAATTTAAAAGCAGTATTTTACGTTTATGCATATAATATTGATACCTCGCCGGTATTCCGTAAATGGAAAGTAATTAGCTTTGTCGTAAGTTATGTTACTTGATTAAAAGTTGCTGCCTGTTGCTATAACTCCTCGACCCCGACCTTTAGCACCAATCTAATGGAATGAACTAACCAAGCCCCTGTCGTTTACTTTGCATCGGTTGCAAAGCAAATTTATCTGACACTGCGTGACTTACAATAGTAGTCAAAGTGTACTCGTAGCTGCTCGTAACTACTTGTTCATAGTTTTCAATCCGTGTTGGCATTTCTGTGTAAATATACTAATTATTATCTCATTTCACCTTTTTTTTAAATAGAATAAGGGTACAAACGAGCACACAGTCCACCTGACGGTAAGTGGATGCTGTGGCCCATAGATAACAAAATACAGATGCGTTGCCACCCATGATGACTGCGATTGAATGTCTCGTTTTCAATAAAAAGAGTATCCAATTCTCTAAAGTCAGCATACGAAACTTAGCAGCATTAAGCTGCTATTTTACGCTGGTATTCTGTGAGAGCGTGGTACTGTCCCAGTCAAGCCGACCCATTCGTGCTACAACTATAATACTCTAATATAGCAGCAACGTGGCCCTACCATGTAAAAAGGTTGAGCAGACCCATCCGTGCTACAACCACAATATAGCTGCAGCGTGTCTCTATCGCGTATAAATCATCTAGAAAATTTACAGCTTTCCTTTTTGGGACACTGCATCTAAATCTATTTTATCACAGAAACATTTTCACTAGGTGGTAGTACGCCTTTTCTACCTAAGAGTACCTACTCTCGTCGGTCGGTATATCTACCCGTTTTACCTATTTCTACCGCCAATAGCAGTCTTTACATTACTGTGTTCCAGTCAGAACGGTATACATAGCCAGTATAACTACGCTCTGTGCGGCATTCTACCTTAGTCCTTAGAGACGACAATATATAATGCATCTTTTGTATAAAGTTGGCTGGATGTATTCATTGACTGCAATAACCACTAATCATCAGGGGGACTTTAAATTCGTTTATCACTTCGTTTTTTTAAAGTCTTCAAACCCGTGTATGATAGCATCTTAGAGTACTTAGAGTATACACGAGCAAGCTATACTATACTCTAAGGTTAGCACCATTGAGCTCACGCATAGTAGTCTATAGTAGTACCATTTGTGTTTATAAAAATGTATTTAAACAACGTTCTCTTATTGATTAAAACTACTTTTACGGATTTTATCGCGTTTTATTTATATTAATTTTAATACCCGACGTTTCGGGTGCTTTCCAGCACCCATGGTCACGGGGGACTGAGGTGACTGACGTCCCGATGTCAAAGTTAACCCGGAGTACCTTCAGCTTTTTAATGATTGTCTTTGGTCCGATCTACGCAGAATGAACTAACTGTATTTTGAAGTCTTGCAGTGGTATGCTTGGGTTTAGTTTTAATTTTATTAATTATAGGATCCCAAGCAGGTGGTAGTACCCAGCCTGAAGTCTGCAGTTTGCGATCATATTCTAGATAGCCCCAACCATTACATCAGATTTGATAGAACACAAATCCTCGCGAAAGAACATCGATTCCTACCAAGGATGATACGTGAGGCTATTGAAATTAAAAAAACATCCTAATTTCAATAGAGAAGGAGGCTGGGTACTACCACCTGCTTGGGATCCTATAATTAATAAAATTAAAACTAAACCCAAGCATACCACCGCAAGACTTCAAAATACAGTTAATTCATTCTGCGTAGATCGGACCAAAGACAATAATTAAAAAGCTGAAGGTACTCCGGGTTAACTTTGACATCGGGACGTCAGTCACCTCAGTCCCCCGTGACCATGGGTGCTGGAAAGCACCCGAAACGTCGGGTATTAAAATTAATATAAATAAAAGGCGATAAAATCCGTAAAAGTAGTTTTAATCAATGTATAGTGTTCGCGTAAATATAAGAAATCATAACCTTCTCTTATCATATTCACGCAATGCAGACAAACTAGTTTGGACTAAGCAGACCTGTTCCAGGGCTTGTTTCAGGCTGTTTCATCAAACCGCTAACTTGTACAAAGATGCTTACCGCAACTTTTATGTTATAATAACTACGACGTTCCTCAAATTCAAATAATTTATTATATTATTAATCACCGACACCAATCATATTTATTTTATGTAAAATTGCTTTTAGACTCATACATACGTGTCTGTACATTTTTGTGTAGTACGCAACAGTAACACCGCATTTGCATTTTGGAAGTTACTTTTATATTACGTATTTTTGCCATAGAAAATTATTGAGACATATTTACCATCCGGTGAGGTTGTTGTAAAGGACTGGCTTAGAATAGTAAAAAAAGTTCTTTCGTTATTAGTTTTTAACCCTGAAGCCTAAGATAGAATGTCCCAATTTGTCCAGCACCGATTAACCAAACATTGACAGTGTTATGTCGTTTGTACATACGTTTATCCCATGAAAAATATTTTATATTTTAGATAAACTATATGATATTATAAAGAGGAAATTTGTTTGTTTGAATTGAATAGGCTCCGAAACTACTGGACTGACTAGAAACATTCTTTCACCATTGGAATCCTACATTATCCTTGATGAACATATGCTTTAGTAATTTTCAAAAAAGTTAGGGACCCGAATAAAAACCTTGTTAACATAACGGTGATTTCTTATATTTACGCGAACATTGCACATGATTAAAACTACTTTTTACGGATTTTATCGCGTTTATTTTTACTTTTTATTTTAATTCCCGACGTTTCGGACGCTTTCCAGCATCCATGGATCCATCATCAGTCCCCCGTGACCATGGATGCTGGAAAGCGTCCGAAACGTCGGGAATTAAAACCTTGTTAATTTAACCCACGGTGTGAAAAAAATCCTTATATCGCGTATGCTGCGAAAACTATTAACAATAGAGCAAAGTGATGTACTACTGTTTTACAGAAGATATCAATATCTACAAAAAAATCTGTGATACCATATGTCTAGCTATTACAATTGTCACATAATAAATTTCACGCGGACGAAGTCGCGGGTATCAGCTAGTTTTAGATAAAAGTGAAACCTCCATAAACAATGCATAAAAATTCTTATCCCCGACGAATTTGTTATTTTATTTTAATTTCGATGTTGAAAAGAAACGGGGCACGTCAAAATAGACCTTCAATATTCAATGATCAGATCTTAAAAGCATGTTTTATTTTAAACAACATGTAATATGGAATATTTCCGCTTATCCAACTGTTGTTTTGACATGATCTTAGCATGTGCATGCAGACCAATTGTCTTGGAACGGGCCCAAGAAACACGTAGGTATTACGTGACGTCATATCATTCATGTTACTTGGTGCTCCACTCCAGATGGTGTTACGTCTGGATAATAAATATATTTTAAAACTATTTTAGTCTTAAATAATATTTTTTTCTATCTGAGCTAATGGTAGTATAATATATATATATATATATATATATAATAATAATATATATATATATAGATATATATATATATATATGATCGGAATCTCTGAAACGGCTTCAACGATTTTGTCCAGTGGGTATCGGGGTCAATAAATCGATCTAGCTAGGATTCATTTTTAGAAAATGTTCTTTCGCCGGTGTTTTCAGGCAATGAAAAACTGCTACAATATAAGAAGGTAAATTTTGATACCGTATTAACGATCGTAATAGCTCAAGTGGTTATCGGGCCGTCGGGAAATCGTAGCGCCGTGGTTCGCGTCCTGTCTTCGGTCTGACTTTTTCCTTTTTTTTCCAAGTTTACTTCTTTTGTGAGAAAATCTATTATTTCGAACACTTTTTTTTAGTATTTCTTTAAAATACGAAAATATAAATTAAACTAATTGCACTCATGATTTTTTATTCAAATAACCAGTTCAGTTTTTTCTATTAGATCTAGACTAGAAGATCAAAAAAATATTATTCATGTTTCATCAGTATGTAATTTGTATCTAAATATAATTTCCAAAAGACACGAATTCCAAAAAAAAATACCGAGGAAAGCTCGGTCATCCAGGTACTACTTTATTTATATACAAAGGTTTTACAAAATGAATTAAAAAAAAAGAAATTAATTCGGACAACGATCTTATCGCTTATTCATGGAGCTCTTTAATTTACAGATGATTTCGTATAGCATATTTAATAAAAAGTCAATAGAGCTTTCTATCGATGGATGCAGGTGGCTCAGGACCAGAATCTGGCCGGGGATTTCGTTACGTGTTAGAGCCACGCTGCAGCCATGTTCCGTACGATGTATGTTTGTCAAGGTGATTTTGTCTTTGGCTAAAATTTCTGTAAATTTTAGTCAAAGGCAAAATCATACGTAATGTAACATACGTTTTCATTTATCGATTCAGACATCGACTTTAATTGAATATTATGGAAGTTATTAATATTAAATGATATCAAGTAGGTCATTTAGAAACATAACATGAAATTCTAAACATCGTATTGTCTAATTAGTCAACTCAAATGTTTATTCCTTGACTAATGAACTTTACGAAATAATAATAATTATTCAGGCCAGGCCGAATTTCGGTCACGGCGGCCTGCCTCAACAGAGACTAGCCATCGGCACAGGACAGGATTATTGGGCCCAAGTGTGTATGCAATCACAGGTGCACTCTCTAATCCCTCCTATAATCCGATGTGGCGGTAAACCGACATCAGGATCAGGCGCAGGACCAACGGCTTTACGTGCTTTCCAAGGCACGGGGGTGAGACACCGCCTACTTCCTGACTCCGGGCAGCTACTGAGAATTTCCTGACGGAAAAACTCAATAGTTGATTTCTTGGCCCAACCCCGGATTCGAACCTTATAATCAGCAGTCGCACTACTACAACCACCAGACCAACGAGGCAGTCACATATGAAATAATACGAAATAATTCACTGTAGAATGTAATATTAACAATAACAATACATTCGTGGGTTAAACAACCCTCGGTTATTCTACTTTAAAATAATTTTTTAATTTAAAAAAAAAAAAAGGGAACCAATTTGAAAAATTATCAGACTCGCAAAAAAGTCCAGTAGCCTGCCTGCGGTTTTTGCTCTATTTCATTTAATTCGTATCAATATTTAGTATTTTGCGGTCTTACTGCACAATTCATCGATATAAGAAATTGGATCTAACTCTCCTGACTTTATAATCACTACTAATGCCTCATTCCTAAATTCAAGAAACGTTTCGTTCTCCGTAACGATCCGTTTTATTACCTACGAGGTGCTTTATGTTACAAACTATTCATTCAGCAAGCGCACACACACACGCACACGCACACGCACACGCACACACGCACACGCACACACGCACACGCGCACACGCACACGCGCATGCGCACGCGCACACGCGCACGCCTCCCCGCACGCGCATGCGCACACGCACGCACGCACGTACGCACACACGCACGCACGCACGCACACACAACACACACACACACTCACACACACACACACACACACACACACACACACACACACACACCACACACACACACACACACACACACACACACACACACACCACACACCACACGCACACGCACGCGCACGCGCACACACACACACACATTGGAACGTCAAATACCTCAGTCCGTTGACCATGGGTGCTGTAAAGCACCCGAAACGTCGGGTTTAAACGCGATAAAATCCGTAAAATTAATATAACATAACATAAACACTCACGCCTGTCACCCAGAGGAGTAGGCAGAGACTACAGACTTCCATTTGGCACAATCCTGACACACCTCTCTCGCCTCCTCCACATCCATATACCTACGCATACATGCTCGTCGGTTAAGGGTACTCTTAATTTGGCTCATTTTCAATATATCGCCAATTTGGTCAATAAATTTTCGCCCTTAATAGGACTTCCCTTTCCGATTCTGCCGTTCACATCCGCAACATAAATTAGCTTTGTCACTCTTTTCTCTTTCATTCTTTCTACATGACTAAACCACCGAAGCATTCTTATCTTAATCCTGGTCACAACATCAACATCATCTTGTAAACCACACTCTTCTCTTGTTACAAAATTTCTCACCCTTTCACTCAGATTCAGGCCTTTCTACTGCGTTTATTCTACTCTCGTGCTTTTTCTGTCATAAAATTGATTTCATTTAATTTATAAAAAAAATCGGTTTATAAATATTTGAACTAGTATTATGTTTGAAAACAAAAGAATAGTTCAAATATTGCGAAACGGCTCGTAAAAGAAAACGAAGCGTTTTTAAAAATAGTAATCCGGCCCTAAGTGGATTAAAGTTCCATTTGTTTCGTATCAGAATAAGAGCACGTTCAGACTCGGCGGAAACCGTGCGGACGCAAACCGCGCGGGTCCGATCCGCGAGAATAGTGAAGTGTTCAGACAAGCGCGGTTATTGTGCGGTGCGAGGACTGCGAGGTAGGGTGACAGCCTTTCAGTTCAATCATGGAAGTTGAAGAGGCAATATGTGTGTACTTACTCCTACTCCACAAAAAAAAAAGGAAACGGCAGTATTGGGTGCATCCAATTTTACAAGATCGGTTCACTCATGGTCAGTTTGTGTCTTTATATGCAAAGTTAAGGAATTATGATTCCGAATTTTTTAACTATTTAAGAATGTCAATAAAGTCATTTGACGAATTATTGGAAATAATCAGTGAACAAATTACATCTTCTAATACCCATATGAGGTCAAGCGTATCACCAGAAGAAAAACTCGTGATCACTTTAAGGTAAGGTATTTATTTTTATTTAATAATTATCAGAATATATATTTATGTAATATAAGAATATATATTTATATTTATGTTATATTAGAATATATATTGGGTATTTATTTTCACATAATATCAGAATATATATTTTCTACAATAGAAGACTGTGAGTCATCAGTAGTGTATGATGAAGGCGATGGAGATCCCGCTGGTACAATTGTAGAGTATCCAGTAAAATATCCTTGTGGATTTGAATATGGTTGGCTATTTAAATATGCTGTATTATGCATGTTTTGCTGGTTTGTTGTAATGCGAAATGGCAATGGTAATTTCTGTCCCTTCTCTATTACTTGAAGTAATTCAATTTTAGTAGCCAAACGCTTGTTTTCTGGAACTTTTTTTAATTCTTTGTACAAAGATAAACAAAAAAGCTTATCATCATCTTGGTTAGAAATATTTTCTTGTAATTCTCTTTGTAATTTATCTCGTGACTGAATGCTCTCCTCTAATATGTTAGCCAATCGATCTTCTGGTGCACTTTTACTTTTTTTTCTTTTTTTGGGGGGAGGGGAGCGTATTTCACGTGCATTCACAAAATTATTTTGGTCTTTGTCACTGTCTTCATTATGCTCATTTTTCGCTTCTTCTATGTTACTAGTTGTTTCTTTATTTTCTACCGTCTTCTGAAGAAAGGAAAGCCGGTCAAAATACATGTATTTTGAACCTTTACATGCACCTGAACCAGAAGGAGCTGACTTGCCTTTTTTGAATTCCTTGTTGTAGGCATCACGTATGTTCTTCCATTTTTTTTGCAATGTTACACCTGAATAAGAAATTTATCGTTAAGAAAAATGTTAAGGTTTTCATAATATGTGCTGGTATTTTTTTTTGTTTCACATATCTGGCTATTGGTTGTTCCTTTGGAGAACTTCGTTACAACTTTCGTCTTGGCAAATCTACAACCACAGGAATTGTCCGTGAAGTATGTAAAGCTTTGTGGAAAATACTCGCAAAAAAAAGTCATGCCCGAACCGAGTGAAGATGTGTGGGAGAGAATAGCTATAGATTTTGAAAGATATGCAAATTTCCCCAATTGCATAGGCGCCATAGATGGCAAACATATAAGGGTTATAATGCCTGATGATTCTGGATCTTTATATTATAATTATAAAAACTATTTTTCTATAGTACTTTTGGCACTTTGTGACGCTAATTACTGTTTTACTTTTGTTGACATTGGATCATATGGAAAAAGTAGTGATTCTGCAATATTTAAAAATTCAATATTTTATAAAAGATTAATAGAAAAATCATTACACATACCAAAACCTAAACCAATATCTAACGCAGATCCTTTACCATTACCATACGTTATAGTTGGCGATGAAGCGTTTGGTTTATCGGAAAACTTAATGCGACCCTATGCGGGTAAAGGGTTATCATACGAAAAAAAGGATTTTTAACTATAGGTTATCTAGGGCTCGACGTAATATTGAATGCAGCTTTGGTATTTTAGCAAACAAGTGGCGTATTTTTCATAGGCCTATAAACGTTAACATAGACTTTGCCGAAGACATAATAAAGGCATGTTGCGTGTTACACAATTTTGTTAGGACAAGAGATGGTGTACGGTATAAAGACACTTTGTACACTGCGCCAATGAGTAGTCTTAATAAATTACATGCAGGAAGAGGTACACCTTCATCTTTGAACATTAGAGATAGATATGCTAATTACTTTGTGAATGAGGGTCGTGTAGAATGGCAAGATACTAAAATATAAACTTATAAATATGTATATTACATTGGTAGGTATCTATATTATGTAAACACAATCACAAACAATGTAAAGTAACTACTAGGAGAAATGTTTAAATAAAGTACCTACTAACCAAAAAGTTTTTTCTTTTCCAATGAATCCTCGTTTATACCAAAAATCTCTACCAGGTCCTGCCAAGCCTTATTTTTGGCAATTTTATTAGAATAATCTTCACACTGGATGTCCCATATTGCTGGTCTTTTTTCAACTTCGTCAATGAATAGTTCGGTGTCAAAGCGCTCCATTGTCATACGTGCGATACGCGCGGATTCCACGGAGCAACTGAACACGCCCAGGGATTGTCATAGAATTACGTCCGCGCGGCGAACGCGCGAATTCATTTTCTTGCGGTCGAGTTGCGGCTACCGCGCGGTTGCATGGTCCGCGCGGTGTAGTATGAACGTTCTAGTACTATGCCATTATAATAAGATCCGCGCGGTTGACCCGCGCGGTTTGCGTCCGCGCGGTATCCGCAGTGTCTGAACTAAGGGTAATACATCTTACTCGGATTGTCTTTTGTTTTGTTTGCCGTATGTCCTTTGTTTCCTGAGCGAGCGCTACTTCGAGTTTTATGACTAAGTAGGTACATTGTTTAGATCTGGGACTTCAGGGTTTATTGTGAGCGTTGGTTATAAACATTGTCTTAGTTGAAATATGTAAAAAATAATTTAAAAAAAACATGTACAAGCAATCGTCTACATATTATAAAGTAATCATATTATAAAATCCAGGCGGTCAGCATGACAGACGGGTAATAACCATTCTTACACGGTCATAATATATGAGTAATAAAAATAATAATGTCCTTCAGGCCGAATTTCGATCACGGCGGCCAGCCTCAACGGAGTATAGTGCCCAAGTGTACGCGCAAGTACAGGTGCACTCTCTATTTCCTCACTCTCATAATCCGATGGGACGGTAAACCGACACAACCGGCGAGAGATCAGGCGCAGGACCAATGGCTTTACGTGCTTTCCGAGGCACGGGGTGAGACACCGCCAACTTCTTGACTGCAGGCAGCTACTGAGAATTTCTTGACGGAAAAACTTAATAATTAATTTTTTGGCCCGATCCGGAATTCGAACCCGGGACCTCATGATCAGCAGTCGCACTACTACAACCACTAGACCAACGAGGCAGCAGATTGATAAAAATATATAGTAGCCATCTATCGGATCCAGTTATAAGTCTAAACCATCCAACTCAAACTTATACAAAAAATTTAATTAAAAGCGTTCAAGCCGTTTTTAAATTTAGCGTGAGTTAGTCACGACAGTTAGTCAGGACAGCAATTGTTATATATATATAGATAGAAAATTTATTTGCTTAAAAACATGGTACATAAGATGGTCAATGATGTGGAACTGACATGTTTTGCCATAATTGGCATGCAGAAATTATATGAAATACAGCTAATTAGACTAACCCAATGCTACATTTTAAAATTATTTCATTGTTTAAAAATTATATACAAACATTATTTTTGAATTCAAATATTATGTACAATTAAGAGGATATAGTAAGTCAGCTCAAATTCTAATTTCGCCCCCACTTCCCCGCGCATCCTATGCTATGTACCAACATGTTTGTAATCACTAATACTGTAAGTAGATAGGTCGTTAGATACTTATTTCATTAGGTTTATCATATTTATGCCTGTTTCTTAAGGGGGAAATATAATCTCAAATAGCTTCTTTATGCCCAAAATATTGCAGCATTAATTTTGAAATAAATATATGGTAAAGTTGAGGATTAATGTGAAGGATTATGTTAGACGAAAACACGATTTCGTAAAATTTTCTCGATAGAAAAAAAATCCAAAATTACCTCCAAAATAAACAATAAACCGCTGTTATTCATAAAATACTTTAAATAAGATCATGAAACTTTGCATACTAACTGAACTAACTATAAAGCAGTGCTTATGTTATTTACTTTTTTTAAATACCATTATTTTCACTGTAAAAAGAAATTACCTAAACTATTGGCCTCTTGAAGCTTGATTCCTGCCGCACGGTCACTTCGCTTCGGCCTTTGAACGGGGAGGTTGTGTCGCTTACGATTAGTACGATTAGTTAATGTATATTACATTACACAACAGGACGACGTAAAATTAAAATGGGAAATAACCGTAATAAAATACCGTAATAAATAAGAAGCGACTGGCTTGGCGTTAAGAAACAGGCATAAATATGATAAACCTAATGAAATAAGTGTCTAACAACCTTTCTACTTACAGTATTAGTGATTACAAACATCTCGGTACATAGCGTACGACGCGCGGGCAAGTGGGGACGAAATTAGAATTTGAGCTGACTTACTCTATCCCCTTAACGCCAAGCCAGTCGCTTCTTATTTTTATTATGCTTATTTCCCATTTTAATTTTACGTCGTCCTGTTGCGTAATGTGAATTCTGATCGTAAGCGACACAACCTCCCCCCTTCAAAGGCCGAAGCGTTACTGACCGGGCGGCAGGAATCAAGCTTCAAGAAGCCGATAGTTTAGGTAATTTCTTTTTTACAGTGAAAATAATGGTATTTAAAAAAAAGTTAATAACATAAGCACTGCTTTATAGTTAGTTCAGTTAGTATGCAAAGTTTCATGATCTTATTTAAAGTATTTTATGAATAACAGCGGTTTATTGTTTATTTTGGAGGTAACTTTGGATTTTTTTTTCTATCGAAAATTTTTTACGGAATCGTGTTTTTCGTCCAACATAGTCCTTAACATTAATCCTCAACTTTACCATATATTTATTTCAAAATTAATGCTGCCATATTTTCGGCATAACGGAGGATCTTGCTAAGCCATTTGAGGTTATATTTCCCCCTAAATACTTATACAGATCCACTCTATTTGAATTCTTATACAATAAATTGTTCATAAATCATTAATTGAATTATTATATATATTGTTACATAAATAATATTAAATATTATATGAGGTTAGTTAAGCTCTATTAATACTTATAATTTAATAATACTATTATATATAATATAGTGGTCATAATAAATATCATCGCCATCACTACAGCCATACAAAAGTTCACTAATGAACATAAACCACCCCCATAGATTGCCTTATGGGGGAAATTTGCCATAGAAGCCGCACTTGGCATCCCGGTTGGCAACCGCAGTTTTTTTATTATTTGGAGATGCTATTAGGAAGATGTGCCTACATCTCCTATATCTCCTGTTTCTACCTGTCGCCTCTTACGACACCCTGGACGATATAGGGTAGCGGATATTCTTACAACGCCACTACACGGATCAGGTAGCACCATCTTCCAGATAACAATGTGGTAAGACTTATCTGACTAAGAGTCCGCCTGAGAAGGTACCACGCTCTTAAAAAGGATATGGAGAGTTAATACAATTAAAGACTACGGCGCATTCCATCTTAGTCCTCAGAGAAAAAAACGCAACTGTTGTCGTCCTTGTCTGAAGTTGGCTACAGGCGTTCATGGATTTTTTTTATAGGATAGGGTGACAAACGAGCACACAGTCCACCTGATGGTAAGTGGCCGCTGTGGCCCATAGACATCTACATCTATTCTCGATTAGGAATTAAAATGCAAATGCGTTGTCACCCGTTAGGACTAAGTTGGAATGCCTCGTTTCCAGTAAAAAGGATCTCCGGTTCTCTAAACTCACCATACGAAACACAGCAGCATTAAGCTACTATTTAATTTTTGTGTTTATTTTTGGGGTTGCAGTACCCTAAAATACGATTTTATTATCAAAATTTACACTTTTCTTCGTCATAATCGGTACGTGATTATGTATACCGAAAATTATCTCTCAAATTGTAAGCAAAACTAATACACGATGTGATACAAGGTACTAAATTCTTCGTAATATAACGAACGTGTCATAGTAGATATTTATCTTGCTTGGAATGGGGCCAAATTGTTTGGCAAACATGCGGTTTACCAAATGATTTAGCTGCTTTTTTATTATAGAATTGACTCCATGACTTCCTGCATTATAAAGAATGATGTACCGCCTGTTCAGTTTTGACCGCGTCTTATAACCAGAGGCTTTTTTTAAATAAAATGAAAGTAACAAACAAACTGAGACCTATGAAGCTGAAAATGCCAAAAGGCTAACAGTATTAATATCATCAGAAAAACAAACAAACTAAAAGTCTCTGCATGAACACCAACACCTGAAGAAAAAGATGAAATGTCCCACAGCCTGCAATTGAACTAGCTTTCTGCATCCTTTAGAAGGGACCAAAGCTGTGTACGCACTGCTCATTGGCGACCAAAGTGGTTAATATTGTAGTACCTACTCATACGGACTTCTAGACAAAAAGGAAGTCCTACCACCTAGTACAACTTTAGGACATTAAAAATAGTCCTGCGACTGAAAGCAGCTGATTCATCAAAACATTCATTAAGGCCTGTCGAGTATCCCTTGCTGAACAAAGGCGTTGCCCATGGATTCCCCCCGCTGCCTTTATGTTATATAACCTATATATTGATGACTTAATTAAAGAGCTCAGTAATGTACATGTAAGTTATTACATTGATAGTACCAGTGTTAACACCATGTTTTGCGAATGATATGATACTGCTCTGTCCTTCAGTTGGATGAAAGTTGTTAAGGACCGTAAGGAGAATTAAAAGCATCCTTAACCGACGAGCATGTATGCGTGGGTATATGGATGTGTAAAAAGCGAGAGATATGTATCAGTACGCGGCAAATGAAAGTACGTAATCTCTAATATACATTAAAGAAAACTATTTTAAATTTAAATGCATACTGCATATCGTTTCATTCGATTAGCCTTTTACTTGCCAACATAGATTATTTTGAGGTGTTTTCACCGATCTCATGTTTAAATTCCCTCAGCCTCAGTCTTACGACACAGACTGGCTGATTATTATTATACTCTATATCTCTTATGTTGCCACTAAATGGCGAAATGATATTCAGCGGTATTATTGAAATTTAATAAATTCTTATAATGGTATTTTAAATGCTAACCTCTTCAGCTTTTGATTTTAGAATAATATTTTCAAATGTATAATAATGACGAAACAAGCTGACAGATCAATATAACTGATGGTTAGTAGTTACTTCAGCCAGTGGTAGCAGATACCATCATCGAACAAAGGAGCCTACTGATGTTTGACGTCACCCTCTAGGGCTGAGATAAAATGCTTTACAGCCGTACTCTCAGCACGGGCTCTCTTACTGCTGGAACCTGAAACGCAGCAATGAGCCAGCTGAGGTCAGAAAGAGATAGGACGGTGATACCAGTCCAGACAAGTTTCTAGACAATAATAAAGCATGACCACGTAGGAAAACCACAAGAGCAGTAAAATGATGGTGCATAATTACACTCAATCAATACTTTAAGTACTATTTTAAATACAATATTTTTTTCGATTTACTGGCAACATAACATAGCTTTTAAAAAAAATAATTATTTAAAAATTAGGTGTTTGAAAATTTATTTCTGTTTTTATTAACCGAATTACAAAAACGAGAAGGCTCTATATTCGACGTGTATGTTTTTATGTAGGTATGTTCACAGAAATTTCCGAACCAGCTGAACCGATTTTAATGATTCTTTTTTTTATTGAATAGGTTATTCCATGGCAGTAAACTATAACTATATAATATATTACCCAAAGATGTAATAGAGATGGAAGAATATAAGAAGTTTATGATAGCACTAAATAGCTTTTTGATTAAGAAATTTTACTATAAATTAGATAAATATTATGTTAAATTGAAGTATATAAATAATTATAGTAATATAACGTATACTAAATACTACAATAATACCGGCAATGTATGAAAATTTATCGACCAAATTGGCGATTTATTGAAAACTGGCCAAATTAGGAGTACCCTTAACCGCGTAGGTGTACGGATGTGAAGGAGGCGAGAGAGGTGTGTCAGGATCGTGCCAAATGGATGTAAGTCTGTCTATTCTTATAAATATTAGTATTAGAATTATGGCGTTACAGCTAGTTAGGTCCATTTCATATTGTTATACTTGCGGATGTGCTGTAATGTATCACACAAAACCACATATAAATGCAATAAATAATACTTCGGATTACTTACATATGTATACATTTTAAGACAATAATTCACCGAGATGAAGGTTATAATGTAAAGTTCTATTTAGATTTAAGCGATATTCTGGTTGTTACTTTGATCTTGTGATAGTATTCAGTCCACTCAAAAGAGTTTTATATTTATGTCAAAATTTTTATACTTAATATATTCAAAAACATCAAACACATAATATGACGTATTTTAAAATCTTAAGACAATTACACACCGCAGAGAAAACTCGGGCATGTTTTCATAGCGGGTCAATCATAGCTCTCGCGCGTCCTATGAAAACAATCATAAATCTATTCTTAATTTACAATCGTCATTCATTGCTACTGCCGTTAAACGTCCAGCAGTTAAATCACCACCCGGGCACATAAATCTTAGATATTTATTTATTTCACCCGCGTTAGATATACGTGACAGATTAATTTTTCGCGATTGGCGCGTTTTTGGAAATGATCCAATGTATTTACGGCCTTATCGAAAGAAATTTCCCATCGCCTCCGTGCTGTGCTAAAAATTATGGCGTGTATTATACTATATACGTAATATGTTTTTTACCAATTTTCTAATTTTGATTACTTAGTCCTTAAACATGCGATTTAAGTTTTAATATCTTTGAAACAGCAAACTTTAACGACGCTTTACGCGCTTTCTATTTTTAAACATACATACTGTATATTCTATAAAAATTCAGTTGGAATGCGTTTATTTGCGTTATGCACTTGACCTCTAATACAGAATAGGACGCGTATTAGTACAATTATATAGGTCAGCGGCAAGAGACAATTTAAAGCAAGATTAATTATCTTGGGTGTAATAATTGGCATCTTCCCTCATGGCAATTTTTTCAAATGTCAATCTGTCTTTCACATGTCGCAACATAGTTTTTCCATACAAAACACTTCAACCAATTAAAAGAAAGCATTTTGATCACGTTCATGGCTGTATGTGCTAAGCTTCCTTTGCCTTACTTGCACGACTAAATATTACAAAAAAGCAAAGAGTGTCTAAGTTTTGTTTCCATTTTTTATTTCAATTGAATTACATACCCACTTTATTTATTTGTTACATTATTTCTCCCCAAAGAAATTCTACAAACGACAATCCTGAGCTACCTGCATCCATTGACTTCCTGCATCTCATGGGGGAAAATAGCCACAGTTGCCGTTTTGCAGGCAACAACCGTAGTTTTTTTCTAGATGTCATTAGGAAGACGTTCCTGCAGTAATCATTAATCTACATACATAACATAAACACTCACGCCTGTCACTCAGAGGGGTAGGCAGAGACTACAGACTTACTTCCAATTGGCACGATCCTGACACACCTCTCTCGCCTCCTTCACATCCGTACACCTACGCATACATGCTCGTCGGTTAAGGGTACTCCTAATCTGGCCAGTTTTCAATAAATCGCCAATTTGGTCGATAAATTTTCGCCTAGTAATCTCAGGAAATTAATAATAAATGGGTGCGTTTGGCAGAAAAAAGCGCTAGCAAGCGCTTACGAACGCTGAAATAGTTTTCGGCCAGGACACGATTGCTACTTCGGTAGCGCTGACACAATCCGCCATTTTGCTTATTTAATTTGTTTGTTGAAGTGTGTGCAATATTAGTTTTAAGTAATATAATGACATAAGTAAACATATACATGTTATTAAAAATTCATGATTGGTAAGTTTTTAATATGAATACTTTACAAACATATATTTAAGTTAGGTTAGGTTCCCCGGTTAAAACTAACTTCGTGTCCTAGAGGAAAATAGCTACTTAAGATTTGACAGCGCTTACCGCTTACGATCGCCATTTTGTTTACAAGCGCTTGCTAGCGCTTCTTTCTGCCAAACGCACCCATTGATTATCAAAACAGGGTTTGTTTCCCTCTGTTGTCTTTTACGGCATTAAAATAAGGGTATAGGATAGTGGATATTCTCACACCGCCATTACGCGGAGCATTTTGGCATTATTTAAGAATTTAGGAGAGGTCAATGTTCTCCAGTGGGCTTGTAAAGGGTTGTAACGATGATGATGATAATATTATTTTAATGTTAAATAAATTATTTGTTTACTTGTAGGAACTTTTATGCTTGCAGAATTTTTGTTATCAATTCTTTTGTGCTTCCTCTTTACCCTTTCCCGATCTTCTCTTTAGTGATTAGGTAAGAAGAAAAAATTTACATACAAACAAGATCCAGTTAATTATTTGAAAAATAGGTAGGATTTCTTTAGTTTACAAACGCAATTAGTCGAATATACGTAGTAAAGAGAAACATTGCTCAGTTTGTGTACGACAAAAACTCGACCAATCAATGTCAAAGATATTTTATTCCGTAGTACGTTTTAAACTCAACTCCTTTGATGATCTCACACTTACAAATATGGGCTACGAACTGACGGTAAAAAGAGGTGAGAAATATAATGTTTCTTTATCCTAATAATTACGACTATAAATTTTCGTGACCGCCATTGATAATTAATATATGGCGGCCTTTGCTCAAATACGTTACATGAATAATCATAAAAGGTGGCAATCTTTTTTGACTTTGTACGTGGTAGAGCCACGCCTAAGCTATATTATGGTTGTAGCATCAATGGGTCGGCTCGAACGGAGTAGAACCAAGGTCTCACAGAATACAAGCGTGAAATAGCAGCTTAATGCTGCTGTGTTTCGTATGGTGACCTTTTTTACTGGAACCGGGGCATTCCATCCATCAAGTCCTCAGGGATGACGCATCTGCATTTTGATTCTTAACTGAGGATAAATGTTAATGTCTATGGGCCACAGTATCCACTTACAATCTGGTGGACTGTGCTTTGTCACCCTTATTCTATAAAAAAACATAGATGCTGAAAAAGTAATCAAACCTTGGACAAAATATCGTACCAACTCATAGATAACTCGTGCGTACGTGCACAGACACAACTGACGTAGGTAAACATCGTTACGCAAGTCACGATGCAGAACAACTTAAACTTACTCCCTATATTTTTAGATTGCGGCCTTTCAGGCCGCGAGCCCTGAGACCGATAAGGTCGTAAATGCCAAAAGGCAAACAGCACCAACATCATCGAAACCAGCTATCATACTAATTTGTCCAAGAAAACACATTTTTTTAAATAGTATTGCCATATAGGTACTAAAAATTACTTTTGTATCGTTACGTATCGCATTTTACATGCAATAAATTGCATTTGAACACCCAGAACTTATTCTTCGGAAACGTCTTGTATTTGTATGTGGTTGTTTCATGCGGGAATTGCCGCGAGGTGGCGGTGTTAATGAATGAAGAGCAGAGGCATATGTCCGACTGTGGGTACGCGCTGAATAGAAAAAGTACTAATTTAGGAAGTATTTACTATGAATAGAAAAAGCAGACGATATTTTGATATGAACGTCAGTCACGTCAGCCTCTCAAAGTTTGGACCATTTCTCATATAGTAAGGACTCAAGTAATAGGACTCCATAGGCGTGATTTTACTGACAGCTGTCGCAGAGATCAAGCTATCGTTTATGAACTATAGTTGACTTAAGAGGTAGGACCGCACTAGGCGGAACTGCAACGCAGCTGAACCGAGCGACACGAGTTGGTCAGTTGATCAACTTTGCCGCGCAGTTCTGCTGCAGTCTAGTTCCTCGTTGCCGCTTAGTGCATGTTGTCTTATATACTTTCATATAAAGAATATTTTTGACGCGTCGTGTCGCTCAGTTCCGCTGCGGTGCAGTTCCGCGTAGTGCGGTCGTACCTTTAAATGACACCCCCGGGACGAAATTCTAAAAAAAATATTTTATATTATTTGAAGTATTTAAATTGTCGAATGCATCCATCTAGCCATTGCAGCCTAAAGTCCTTTGCTAGACCTAACATAGATATAAAGATTTCGCCTAAGTTGCCACGCTCTGCAGACTGGTTACCAATTGTGGCTTTTTTTATAAATAATAGTATAATATAAAATAGTTGTTATCAGGAAGATGCTGCTGCGTATCTTCTGTTACACTTTCCCTCTGTCGCCTCTTACGACACCCACGGGACGATATGGGGTAGTGGATATACTTACCCGACACTACATGGATAAAGTTGACGAATCGCAGATAGCAAATTAGAGGAGAAAAACACGGAAAAATAGGGTTGTTCCGTATGCATTCTATGCATACATCTAGCTCTCGTCTTATTTTTTTTAATAGGATAGGATGATAAACGAGCACACAGTCCACCTAATGGTAAGTGGTTGCTGTGGCCCATAGACATCTACATCTATCCTCTATTACGAATCAAAATGCAGATGAGTTGTCATCCGTGAGGACTAAGATGGAATGCCTCGTTTCCAGTAAAAGGGTCTCCGGTTCTCTACACTCACCATACGAAACACAGCAGCATTAAGCTACTATTTGACGCTGGTATTCTGTGAGAGCGTGGTCCTTCCCCGGTCGAGCCGACCCATTCGTGCTACAACTATACTACTAATATAACTGCAGCATGGCTCTACCACTATACTATTTATTTTTGATAACTCATCCGATTTGTGTTCGTGATTTAACCAACAGTGATTTTTTGAATTTATTTTCTTAATTCACCCGTGAGTGTTCTTACATCTTTCATCGCTTGCTGTTATGATTAGCCAAACTAATTATTGCCAGTTATAAATACAAAAATATGTTCAATGCAAGATGTTTGTCTGGAACAAAGAGCGCGGTGCCGTTTTTACGACAATTGTGTTATAAATGTTAACGTTTTGTTATAAAACGGTAGCCGGACGTAGACGAAATGTGTTTGCATTTAAAATCTATTCTAAAATATTTTATGCAATGTTTGAGTAAATGTTGCTGCATGATTCCGTTTATTAAAAAGAACATGTTACTGTTATATCATATCACACCCTCCTCTCATTTCTAAGAAGTTTTTAGAGCAGAAAATACTCCGTTGCGCTCCTGTGATAATGGCGCAAAACGTCCTTAAACATTATGTATTTTATTTTTTAGACATGCGGATTTTCCAACGATGTTTGCTTTTGAATAAAACTAATTTTCTTTAGGATTACTTTTAATTCCCGATGTTTCGGGCACAACGACCATGGTGACAAGAGAACCTTGGCAATCTTGAACTTTTGTATATTAATTTTTGCTCCGATCCACACAGTTCGATATTTTTCTTCATCACCAAATGTAGTAAATCTTCATTTAAAATTGGAATTAATAATTCAACAGCGCCGGCAAGGATCGAAGAAGATTGCTCGCGTGCTGCTGCCCTATGGAATGTTATAAAGAAAACGAAAAAAAAAATACATAAACTCACTACAATTATCATAGAATCCGTTTAAAATATGTAATGTAACCACTGCAAAATTATACTCGTTAAAAAGGCAACAAAATTTAAAAAAAACAGTCGAACAGATTAGCTTCTTCTTTTATTCCTTCTCCTTTTCTTTTCAAGTCTGTATAAAAAAAATTAAACCGGTTTGTTATGTATATTGAACTCATTAAAACGATTAAATTACAAAACTTATACTTACAGAAAGCTTTTGTTGTCGTCTTTTGAGCAAAGAGTGGAACTTAAATGTTCACGATGATCAGTTTTTAAGAAATCTTATTAATAATTTTTAGATGGTAATCGATTTTAAATCGTGATGCTAATAGGATTCTGGCTGGATTGCCATGTATTTTAAAAAAGATTCCATCTATTAAGTTACAAACACGGTATTCTATAATAATGAATCGGTTTTCATTAAGGCGGTATCATTTAGGCGTTTTACATATTACTCAAGGACAAACACGCTGACCCAGACAATTATTTACAGGCTGTACTTTTTCCTGTTTAGAATTCTAGTCCGCGGCCAACAGCCAAACGCTTATAACCTGTGCTACCGAATTTTCGTCTAATTTTGTATTCTGAATAAAAATACATTCAAAAATTTTTTTTAATTTGGTAAATAATGTATTGGTTCAACTAAATATACGTATATTATATGTATGTATCAGTAGCCCTACAAACACTACTCACAAAAATTAAGAGATATAAGAAAATGTAATTTTTGGGTGATTTTCAACAACCTGTAACTTCGAGGAAAATGATCGTACAGCAAAACCAAAAGCAAATTGTAGCTCCAAGTGTCTAGTTTTTAGATTTGGTTTGGTTCTGGCGTGATCCTACAAAGCTACAAATAAAATTTTTTCTAAATTATTGCTTGTATCAAAAATGTCTACGGGCTTCAAACATTTTTTTTCATTATTTTACTAGAAAACTCTCTTAGGAAGTTAAATGCCCTTTAATTTGAAGTAATCAAAAGGTCTGTAGGATGATTAGCCGCGGGGTTTCGCCAATTAACGCAAAATAGTTCTTTTTACTTTGATAAGCAGTAACTCTGGAAATATGATCCTATAGAAAATTGAAGGAGGGTTTTGAAAACTGCATCACGTTCCCCGTGAGGTACTACTACGACTGTTTATTATTCTTATGCTTAGGTCACTGCAATGTAATAACTTTTTATTTCTCACACTTGATTTTTATAATAAATTATTGCACGTTTAGTTTACTTACGAGCAGGTATCCTACTGATCCCAAGAGTGTCACTACGTTACCTGTCTAAATTTACACAGTTTTTTTTAAATATTTAATTATTTATTATCATTTTTTTCAATTTTTTTTATTAAACTAAATTTACAAATGAACATACCATCCACCTGATGGTAAGTCACCTGTAGTCAACTTAAAACAAGGAAGGCGACCCATGCGTTGGTACCCCTGACGACTAAGATGGAATGACTCACAGCCCGTCATTGTACTGGATTTCTATGCCACCATTCAGACTTGGAATGCAATAGAGCAAGCACTGCTATTTGATACCAGGATTATGTAAGAGAGTGACATCTATTCAGAGGGACTCCTAAGTGGAAAAGAAGTTTTGCCACCAAATATCACGTAACGTAGAGCCAGGCTGCAGCTATATATTATGTTTGTACCACGAATACGTCGGCTCGACCGGGGAAGGACCACGCTCTTACAGAATACCAGCATAAAATAGCAGCTTAATACTGCTGTGTTTCGTATGGTGAGTGTAAAGATCCGTAGACACTTTTTTACTGGAAACGAAGGATTCAATCTTAGTCCTCAGGGGTGACAACGTATCTGGGTATTGATTCTTAATCGAGGATAAATGTAGATGTCTATGGGCCACAGCGTTCACTTACCATCAGGTGGACTGTGCTTGTTTGTAACCCTTATTCTATAAAAAAAAGTAAAATATGTAATACATATATTAAAAATGTTAATTTCAATTAATAATAATTTACTGCGCTCTAGGTACCAATTGTCTTGATAAGTTTAAATATTATAATTAGGACAATCCGTGTGATACTATGCAAGACATCCTATTCGCCGCATTACTATCTCAAGCAAATGACTTCGCTCATACTGTATTGGACTGTTTCTTAGTTCTAAGCGGAAGTGAACGTTTAGGGCGCAAAGATTTAGGGCTTTCAAGTCATTGTTTTGTATATTATAAAGGAAATTAATTTTTACTAAAATATTTTTATCTGCCGTGGTCGCTTACGCGTACGCGAGTAACCCGGGTTCAATCCTCACCAATAAAAAGTGCTGATTTGCCACACACCATTAGGGCATCGCAGCTGACATATTATACTTTACTAGCGTTCCTCCCCGGTTTCGCCTGGATAGGATCTTAATGTAGCGTTATTAACATTTAAGGGGAATATTAAAAATACTACATCAAATGGCTTAGCAAGATCCTCCGTTATGCCGTAAATATTGCAGCATTAATTTTGAAATAAATTATGGTAAAGTTCCGCAGTCCAGTGGCTAAGCGCTTGGTTGCTGTTAAGCAGCGGGTTCGAATCACGGGATAAGAATTTATATAGGCTATAGATAATTGTTTTGGCTCTGAATCTTTGTTCGTACGCATTTTCTTAATGTAAAGCGCGAAGCATTAATAAGCTGTTAACGCCGATTTTTCCTGCAACCGGAGAGGGTCATGTCGACAGCTTGCTTTGGTCTTTTATGGTCTAATAAAAAAGAAAAGGAATTCAATAGGGTAGAAAGGATAAACTTTTTTCCATGCATCCATCCATGCTATGGTGATTAACTATATTATAGTAATGGACGGTAGCATTACTAGTGTGAGAGCATCGGCTTTGCGTTCAGAAACCAGCAGGAGAGGACTTTGCTTGGTTTTTCTGGGTAATGGAGTCCGTAAAAAAGATATAAGTAGTAGAACCAAAATAACCATACTAACCAACCAGCCCAAAGACATTTTTGGTAATTAATTGGTAAATATAGATACATAAGAAAGGTACTTAAATAGTACCTTTCTTATGTATCTATATAACCCAGTTTTAGACGGCCCCCCACTTTAGACGCGGTATAGCCATACTACAGATATATTATGGTAGCAACATGAATCACGAATTGATCAACTCGACCGGGAAAGAACCACGCTCTCACAGAATACCAGCGTAAAATAGCTGCTTTGTGCTTAGCGAACCGGAGACCCTTCGTACTGGATATGAAGCATGCCATCTTAGTCCGCAGGGGCGACAACGTATCTTCATTCTTAATGGAGGATAGATGTCACCCACTGAAAGATCAAGGATTCGGGCCAAGCGGTTTGCTTCGACGCGTAATGCGCACATGGATGGACTAACATGTGAATTGGAGTAGAATAATTTGCCTACATCTGTCATTCTAAGAAGTTCATTTAAGTTTTTTTACGTACGTGCTAATGTTTACGGTATCACAAAAAACTTATTGGTACAATATAGAAAGGGTGAGGAAGTAGTAGAAGGTGCTTAGCTCGACTTTGGCTAATTTTCGTAATTATATATTCAGTGTCAACCCTACAAAAATAATTATTATCTCTATCCCTATTTCCTACAAGCAGATTAATAGAAATGCATGCAGTAACAAGAGTCGTTGACTCGCCTAATGACAACACTGCAGCCTGCGCATACCAATTAAGAACATTATGAATGCGATGGGAACTCGGCGCTATCTTCCTCTGTTGTTACGCGCCGCGTCAGCGTTCGTTATTTCCTTATCATTTATCTATGTACATTGAACAATTACTTTATGAGTGAATGTTTGTAGTAGAAAAAGCAATGTTAGAAAAAATATGTAATCGATATCGGATATAAATCAACGTCGGAGTTTCAAAATATTTATGTTTCGACGCCAAACCCGTCGTTCCATTATTTCTAAAAGCTTGTGACAAGATTATTTATTTTAAAAAAGACTATTTTGTAAGCAATCATTTATTACACTAACATTTTAAAAGATGTTCGAATCTTTAAATTTTTATATGTTAGATTAATAACTCTGGTTTGTTTCACAAAGAAATGTCGATATCGATATTTTAGCATTCAATATCAATGTTTTAGGGACCTTAGCGTCGGTGTTAGAAATCGATGTTTTTTCATGCTCATCAAGTCGAACATTTTGAGTTTTTTGTAATAAATAATACAACTATATAAAAAGGATCAAGAGATGTTTTTCACCTTTCCCTTAAATCAATTTGGCTTACCTAAAACACTGCGATACACTCTGACGATTGACCAACGTCCAAAGTCCATAAAAAGTTAAAACAGAACGCTAAATGCTTCGTAATTTTATCTACTCTTTTAGATTTTTCTGTAAAAGATATGATATATAAATCAAATTAACAAATGGCGCCATATATACAAGGTTAAAACTAATGTGCTTTAATCCACGGCGAACCTTTATAATATCGGGGAGGAGCTCCCGCCTAGTTAAATGTCAAGATCTTTAAGCCATTATCTGTGCACAGGGCACGGTGAAGGTCGCAGATAAGGTGTGCCTCACTTTCATGTATTGGATGATATCACTGCCCTATTTAAAAGAAAGTAGAAGATAACGTAACTGATTTTAAACGAGATTTCGACTTGACAAAGAATGTTTGGAAGTTTTTTTTTTATTACAATTGTCATTAACCTTGTCTTAAGTTCATCAATCATCATCAAGTCAACTGCTGAACTGTTCCTGTTCCTTAGCCACCTGCAACCACCGACTTCCCTTTAGCCTTATAGGAAAGATATTTGCCACAGTTGCCACAGTTTTTTAGTTCTTATTAGAAAAACGCGGCTGACCCTCTCCTTATTAGTTCCACTCTGTCGTCTCTTACGACACGTAGGGAACGATAAAGGATAGTAAATATTCTTAGACAGCCACTACACGACGGATTGTAGGATGTTACTTAACATTATACTAGGATGATCAATAAATTTTCGGAATAGGACACTTATCAATGAGTATTTTTTTTAGAATCTTAAATCCGTTAGTAAGCAAGGCCAGAAAAAACTTAATTAAAAATTATACCCAATTTTTTTTTCAAACTTCACATTTGGCGGTAATTTGATTCGTATGCAAAATGGAGAATCTCGAACTTCTTGCGGTTATTAAATATTTCGGGCCGATATATTTTTTTGCCAAAAAATTGATTTTGAAGAACTGCAGTCTACTTCGGCTGGCAATGTTCCGTCGACGGCGACGATGAGGTGATGTGTGCTGTAGAAGTCTTTTGTGAGTCCCAGGATCAAACCTTTTTTTTTTTCAAGGTAATAAACCAACTTGAAAAACGTTACTCAAGGTATTCGTTTAAAAGGCGATTAGGTACGTTGAAAAATAAATACGATTTACATCTTCTTGTCCTAGAGTTTCATTGCATTTCCTAAAACTTATTGATCAACCTAGTATTTATAATCGAGTATAATAAAGTGTGTCTATTAGTGATCGTGTCGTAAATATAATCACATAATATACTTATTTGTTTTGTCTAGGCGATAGTTGTTATGTTTGGATCTGATAGGTGGCATTCATCATTATCATCATTACAACTTCACAAGTCCACTGCTCAACATAGTCCTCCCACAAGGAATGCCACAAAGCACGGTCCTGAGCCACCTGCATCCGTCGACTTCATGCATGTCTTACCAGGTGGTCACTCCATCTAGTAGGGGGTTGCCCTACACTTCGCCTACTGGTACGAGGCTTCCACTAGAGAACCTCTTTCCCCATCAGTTGTCAGTTCTTCGAGCTATATGGCCAGCCCATTGCCACTTCAGCTTACTAATCCGTTTGGCTATGTCAGTTAATTTGGTTCTACTGCGGATGCCCTCGTTTCTAAGTTTACCACGCAGACAAACCCCGAGAATAGCCCTCTCCATAGCTCGCTGAGCGACCTTGAGCGTCCTCATATGGTCAGCAGTGAAGGACCACGTCTCAGTTCCATAAATCATCACTGGGGTCACCTTAAACTTTGTCGCCCAATAAAACTAAAACTAGTAGGAGGATAGATACAAAAACATAAAGTATACAAAAGTAACAAAAGAATATTTCTTGACGGAAAAACTCAATAATTAATTTTTTGGCCCAAACCGGGATATGAACCCAGGACCTCATGATTAGCAGTCGCCCTTCTACAACCACTAGACCAACGAGGCAGTCATAACCATGGGTATGTTCCGAAATACAACGCAGTGTACTGTCCAATGCAAATGACGTATCATTTGACACTTTATTGTACTAGCGTGCCGCCGCCATATTGTGTCGAATATCCGGCCATAATAAAACAATTTTTAATTGTGTGTTTGCCGAATGAAGCATGCCAGAATTTGTTTCTATTTATTCAAATACAAAAAATTATAGAGTAATTGATGGTATATCCATTAGGAGGATATAATGATTTTTGGAGCACAAAATGACAAAATAATCGCCAACACTTTTCCAAATGGCGCAAAAGTATGACGTCATATACTGTCCAATGTTTTGGAACGAATCACCAGTATAGCGTCGATTCATGACGTCATTTGCATTGGACAGTACACTGCGTTGTATTTCGGAACATACCCCATATATCACCAAATACAAGTAACACGTTGGCAACGGTGACGGAACGACAACGTCGCATATTATTATTATTATTTGAGTTGTTATGAGGGTGATGCTTCTGCTATCTCCTGTTCCATTTTCTCTGACGCCGCTTACGACATCTACGGTATAAATATGGAGTAGTGGACTCTCCTATGGCTCCAATACGCGGCGCTTTATAAATAAAATGTTTATTTATTAAGACCTCTTAAAAAAGGAGAAAGACTTATAAATAAACGAAGTAAAACAGACAGCGACGTTACACATGAACAAAATAACTATTTTAATGGTGTACATAATAAGTAGTAACTAAAAAGTGATCACCTCTGAACCTTTTAGTTTTTATGCTACCGAAGACAAATTGCACTGATGTAAGGGTAGGTACTCGAAAATAGCTATTTGGAGTACGTAACTCTGTTTTATGTAGCGCGATGTTCCGGATTGTATCATATTTTGGTCTCGTACGTTGACCATAGTTTAGATGATTTACGGATTCATACTAAAAATAGTAAATTATATTTATTTAGGAAATTATTTTCTTGAAAACAATACTGTACAACCAGTGCATTTATGAAATATGGAAAATACATAACGCGAAATAATTAAATATTGGCAAGCATAATATTGTTGTGGTCCCTCACTGTTGGCTATATGAGGAGGCTTAAGGTAGCTTAACGAGCTATGGAAACTGATATTAGGTGTTTTTATGCGTGATAACTTAGAAATGAGGGTATCCGCAGTAGAACCAGATTAACCGACATAGCTCAACGGATTAGTAAGTCGAAGTGGCAATGGGCCGGCCATATAGCCCGAAGAACTTACAACCGATGCGGAAGTGAGGTTATCGAGTGGCAGCCTCGTACCCGTAATCGAAGTATGGGGCGGCCTGACACTAGATGGAGTGGCGACCTGGTAAGTCGATGGAGTGCAGGTGGCTCAGGACATTGGTAGTGGTATTCCTTGGAGGAGGTCTATGTTCAACAGTGAACTTGTGAAGGGCTGTAAGGGGCTGTAAATCAAGGGATGACAATTATGAAATTATGTTCTCAATATTTCTAATGCTCCCATCAGTCCAAAACGTTAGTGTGTCTTGAGCATCACAACATTAGTTGAATGGCGGATTGAAACTTACTTCTTTTAAGTTCGCGGTCGCTAAAATTTACTTTGTTTAGAATAATCTATAGTGGCAATGTAACTGTGTTACGTATATTAGGAAATACTACATTAATAATCTTCTTAAATATTGCTAAATCGGGATGTCTAGACTTGCAGTAAAAAGACATTCCTCGTACTATTGACTATGGAATAATTTTATTACATTTGAGAACGCATAAACAACACATTAATAAATACTATGCGATATAATATAGTAAAACCGTAAAAATAATTTTATAAGTGTCTTTAGGGGAAGCAAGGTTTTCGAGTGGCAGTCTCGTATCTTGTACGAGTGATCATATAGAAATGATGTTGATGAATAAGTTTATGAAGAGAGCTTCCGTCTGGTTGGATAAGAAGCTTGTTTTATTCATAATCATCACCATCATCATTGCAGTCCACCAAAAACCCACTAAAATTAAGTCTTAAAAAAACGCCATAAATCGCAGTACTAAGCCACCTGCTTCCATCGAAAACCTGCATGTCTTACCAAGTACCACTAGATCACTTGATCTAGTGGGATTCTGCCCTACACTTCGCTTGCTGCTACGGCTGCCACTCGAGAAACTTTCTTTTGCAACGATTGTCGGTCCTTCGAGCTATATATTGCTAGCCCATTGTTACTTTAACTGGCTCATCCTTTGCGCTATGTCCGTTGGTTTATTAAATTTCAATAAATCTTAATATTTTATTCTATTTAGACAAGGATAATATCGAATATGATTTCAATGAAAAAGCTTTCCGTAAAACATTGAAGTTTCGGGATTATCCGCAACAACTTTGTTCATTGGTGTCACTAGTTTGAGAATGATTCATTGGCGCCCATGTGCGATATGACGGCGATATAATACGCACGTGCACGTCAGGTAACGTCTGCTTTACGCTTGCCAGGTCACCCAGGTCGCCTACTGGACCTAGCGCTAAAAATAATAGTATCTGTTTATAAAAAAATATTAAACAATGGTTAAACCAAAACATGTTTATAAGTAAAAATGTGGTTAGTAGTTACATATATTTATGTCCCACTGCTGAGCACAGGTTTCTCACTTCAGAGAGCTATAAAGAAGAAAATTATAAATATATCAACATCGGAGTCCTATATATACGTTTATTTATCGATATATCGAAAATCCGATGTTTTAAAAAATATCAACAGTCCTAGTTTGAACTGATACTCAGCAGCGCTGCTCCAATGCGTGTCGAAGTACTTCACGTATCCTCAAAATATTTTATTCCTTAGCCATGCAAGAAGTTTTCTCACGATGTTTTCCTTAGCCGCCGAGCACGTGACAAATCAGCTGCATTTCAATGATGCTGGCGGGAATCGAATCCGGGGCGAGAATTTTCTCATGCATAATTTACGGCAGACCCTTCCCCCTGTAACTAGCACGGTTTATAAGCATTGGCATATGGTTTAATACCTAAAGTCAATTAATTTCACCTCATGTTAATTGGTTACGTGTACATTCGACTCCTCGTTTGTTACGGCGTCGATTAAAGATCGAAAATCTATGGTTCGTCACTTTTAATGACTGCGATTGTACATGTTGGTGCCAGAAGTCGCAAATCCCCTTATTATTATTATTTTTATAGGAAAGGGGCAAATGAGCATACGGCTCAACTGATGGCAAGTGATTACCGCCGCCCTGAGCAACTGCAACACCAGGGGAATTGCAGATGCGTTGCCGGCCTTTTAAAAAGAAAAATCTCTGGTGTTAGTCGATTCCATAAGGAAGTTGTGCGAGGAAGAACCCTTCTTTTAAATCGCACGGTGGTGGACCGCCAGTCATCCAGATGGTATGGATGGTATCGCGAGTTTTGTCGCGATGTGCGATGGTGAAATTGTGCGGCTGGAATTAGTCCGAACAATTCCTCAGAGCACTCCCCGTGGTAGATGCGATAAAATACGCAAAGAGATGCAACATCTCTGCGCAGTGCCAGTGAGTCAAGCCGATCGGAAAGAGCTCGGTCGCCGACGATTCCAACAGCTCTGCGCAATTAAAATCAATTGCAAAGAGCTGGCACTGGGGAGGCCTGGCCCAGAGATGGGAACAGTACTCCATGCGCGGGCGAACCTGCGCCTTGTAAAGTTGCAGGCGGTGAGATGTCACGAAATACTCCTGCTTTGCTGAGCACGCCAAGGGATCAGAGTACCTTATCATACAGAAGAATAAGGATAAAACACTCCTTAGTCCAGGGAGAAGTGCTCTGCGCACTGAGTGTTGGTAAACAGGACATCCTGCATGAAGCACTCACTCCGCGAGATGGTCGGCGGTGTGTTCTTCCCGTCATCAAGAGTCGAGTTGGACGCAAAGAGAGAGCCCAGCGGATCGGCTTTGTCCTTTGAGGCATGGGCCAGTGAGCCGTCCTCCCTGTGCTGAGATGGGAGAAATAGCTGGCAGAAGTTCCCTTGGACAGCCTTGGCGAGAGACCAGAATGCACGTGTTCCCGAAGGAAGACGAACCGGTTTCTTGCCAATTCCGTCGATGTGCTCTGACTTTGCCTCTGACACTTTTGAAGGACCTGGAAGCAGAATTATACTTCTTTTTAAGGGCGCTGGTATTTGCATCACGAGACATCGATGCGCGAGCCCAGGCCTGGTAGCACTCCTGCTTATGACGTAGTGCAATTTTGCAGGAGCGATCAAACAAAGGCTGGGTTTTGCCTCCGATAGGTACCACTGATGATGGAATAAAGGTTCCATTCTCTGTGGCACCACATCAGCGACATAATCAGCAACAACGCTGGGATCATCCGGCGAGAAGCAAACTCGACCAAGGGTAGGATGCAAAAAAAAGATCGCATCCCGTCCCAGCCTGTTGACCTATAAGGCAAACACGGCGGCAACCTGCAGTACGCAACCGCGATGAGAGCGTGAGTGGCGCCGTACTCCGGATCAGACAATGGTCCGAGACCTGATGACCTGATATCCATCCGGATGAGAGGTCAGCAGAAGGTCCAACAGGGAAGCTACCTGATCTTCCACATCTGGGATCTTCGTAGGCGAGGTAACCAGTTGTGTCAGACCATATGCCAAAGCAAAGTCATTAACAGATCTTCACGCATGATCGGTTAAACGAGAACCAAGCCATTCAGCGTGGTGGGTGTTAAAATATCCAAGTATCACGATCTCTACGGATGGGGTCTATCAATGAAATACATTTTCGAATACACACAGTTACCGTTACAGTCCATAAATATTTCATTGCTGGTCATATTTCCTATAGTTCTTGGCAGACGGGCTGGCTGGCAGGCGCAGTTTTTTTATTTTTTAGTTGTTGTAAGGCAGACGCTGCTGCTTCTCTCCAGGCTTGTTTCCCTCTGTAACCTTGATTATTCTATTAACGATTATTCTGTTCTGTTCGATATTCTTACCCCGCCACTACCACACTACACTGTCTCGACAACACAGATAGTTTGCGGAATTTGTCGCATTTACTTTAAGGTGAAATGGGCGCCTAAATCAGATTTTTTACGCTTTATAGGAACTACGAAATCACCTTTTTTTAATAATTATGAAGGTTAAAATTACTGAAAAAAATTGGCACGTTTTAGCTCGATACAAAAAAGATTTCTTATACATAAAGTTTCCTTAAAATCTACAATTTTAGGTACGTCAATTAGAGGAAAAAGCAGTTTCATTCGGATGTAATTAAAGCAATTTCAATTAAATTCTGTCTATGTTTTCACCAGTAAATACGTGAGGGGATTATGGGTTTATTTTCCAATAAAAGAGTATATTTTTTTAAAAAGAAATATCAAATAAATATCGTGCAATAAAATTGCGCGCGGGCAGGCCAAACAGGAGCATATCGCCGCTCCTCACTCATGACGTGACCATGATACTATTTGGCCTTAACTTGTAGTTAGTAGTTTCTCGCTTATTGTTTTCTTATATTTACACGTATCATATACCACATATTGAATGAAGCTAATTTTAAATTTTATTGCGTTTATTTCAACTTATCTTCAGCATGCAGTTCGTTTCAGTACTGGCCCCAGTGAACACAAAACATGTTTCATTTACTAAACTGCCTACAATACGTTTTAAGAATATAACTACTTCAAAGAAAGTTTATAGCTTTTATATTAATTATTTTCCTAGCTCCGTCGTTTTACATTTTGTAACAACACAGAGTTGAACCGGTCCCTCAATAGTAGAGTTTTTGTTGCGTAAACGCCACCCTTAACTGATTTATCGGCGATCACAATATCAGACTTGTGTTAAGCTGACGCTTAAACGTGTGGCCGATTTCAGTTCCTCGCTATCTTTTGCCACTCAAAGGGCATCGACGTTGCTAATATATTTTATCACTAAATTTGCCCCGCAGTAGGGACTCCGTGAGTCATAATAAAAATTGTTTAAAGAGTTAAACATACTGACGCTCTATTTGTATATGTTTATGAGAAAATAACTCAAGCAGGAATACCATCAATCACGGCAACAATAAACTGGCCATTTGTAAAGTTAGTTTATACAAAAATAAAAACATTTTCCTGATAATAGCTAAAAAATAAAAAAAAATAAGTTGCAAGAGGAGTTTGGGGAGGCCATATTCAACAGTGAACTTTTGATAGGCGTTTAATGGTAACGGTATAATTACTGTCCTGCCAGAAAAGAAGTATAAAAATATTAATTGTACCTTGACCAGCATCTAAGATCTATTATAAATCCTTATCCGCGTCGGACATGCACTTATTAACTTAAATCTTTTAATCTACTTGGGGCTGATTTTTCAATAGTCAGATAAAAAATATAATTATAACGTGACCGAATATAAAAGTGAATTAGTGAAGGCTCATAATCTTCCGCTCAACAGATGTCGCTAGTTGACACTTAGTTTTATATAAAAGTTTATCAGTTTCTAAATTATTATAAATAATAAAACACAATGCCTCAGTGGTTTGCTCTTTAACATTTTACACATATTTTACTTTTTTTAATGTTTACAATAACATTTATGAAACGAAATTTATGAAAGTTAATACTTTTAAAATTAACTTCGCGTTATTTTTTAGTGGCGCCTCCCTAGTAGCAGAAAAAATGGTGGATGCCATTGTATGATTGATCGATTTAATTGAATTATTATTTTCACTACTGTCATTTTTAATTTATTTATATTGTATTTTATTATTTGAATAACTTTCATCTAATAATTGAAAACTCGGCCCTTAATGGATTTCGATGTTGTTTTCACTTTTTTTAATTTATTAACGTAATATTGAGTGTATCATTTATGCATATTATACGAGCATGTAGGGTGACATTATACATATAGAGTACACAAATGTCGTTTTGCAATAAAATCGTGAAGAGATTCCATCACCTTGTTAGACAAATATCATCCGTGCAAATCTGGGGCGGGTGGTTACTTGTCTTCTAGAGCATGTGCATCCGTGTGTAGCTAATGCTAGGTGGTAATGCTTCTAATAGGGTTGCCACCCGTACATTTTGTTAGTATTATATTTTTATAGTTTTATTTTACGGTATAGTGGCGTTGTAAGGATATCGACTCCCCCCCCTCATATCATTCCGTAGCTGTCACAAAAGGCGATAAAAACTCAAAATTATAAAAACCTGCCGTTCTTAAATCAAGCTACGAAAACTTTACAATATAAAGATAACTCTAACGTTTAAATAAAACTAATTTTTACGGATTTTATCTCCTATATTAACTTATTTTATATTCCCGACTTTTCGAATGAAATGATGTGAAGAATCGACGCTCCGGGATGTCTGCAGTCTGTGTCTACAGGATCGCCCCCGTCACTACATCAGATTTGACAGACCACAAATCTTCGCTAAAGAACACCGATTCCTTCCAAGAATGATCCGCGAGGCTATTGAAATCAAAAATATCCTAATTTCAATAGAAAAAATGACTGGTACTTGGGAGGTAGACCTGGTTAACTATGGCATTGGGACATCGAACAGCTCCGTCCCCTCCGTGACCATGGGTGTTGTAAAGTGCTCAAAACGTCGTGAATATAGAATAAGTTAATATACGCTATAAAATCCGCAAAAACTAGTTTTATTTAAATGTCTAGTGTTCGCGTAAATATAAGAAATCACAGCTCTAATATTTACAGACGTTATAAACAATAAACTTGCACAGATAACAAAAGAAAAACCTCAAGCTGTGAACCAAGACGTCAGTGCACTGCATGGCTGCATCGGATTTATGGCTTTGCTCCTTGAGGGCAACGATTTAAAACACTTATCTCATTAATATAAAGCGAATATTGTGCATCGAGTCGTATCGGACGACCGGTCGAGCATTGTGAACCAGTTAAAGTTGCAATGATACAATTCCTATCGGCAGTCTAATAAGCTTCAGGTTCATCACATTAAAAGTTTTATTGGGAAAAATAGAAATTGAATTGAAAATTGTATGTGTATGTATATACTTGACCAAATATGTCGTACTCTCTCGAACACTCGATTGATCTCTCGATTATAGTTGGACTTACCTAGTCGAATTATTTATCCCAGACTCATACTTCTCGATAACTTCCAGGGTGATGCTCCCGACAACTAACGAGATCATATATGTTATATTATTGGTAAAGTTTGTGTGCGTGTGTGTGTGTGTGGTTAATAATGGTCAATCTCAACGGAGGTTAGCCACCTGCGCAGTGCAGGATCATAGTGCACGAGTGTATGTGCAATCACAGGTATCTATTCCCTCACATTCTCATAGTCCGATGGGACAGGAATCCAACACGACCGGAAAAAGATCAGGCGTAGATCTAAAGGCTTTACGTACTCTCAGAGGGGGTGAGACACCGCCAAACCTAACTTCGGGCTGTTACTAAGGATTTCTTGACAGAAAACCCAATAAATGATTTTTGCTCGACCCGAGATTCGAACATGGGACCTTACGATCTGCAGTCGCGGTTACAACAGCCAGATAAACGAGGTCGCCAGGGTGAAGTTATAAATATACATCTACTACTGAACAGCAGGTCTCCGCTAATGTATCAGGATTATGGAATATTGACTTTGCCAAACTCTTCCAGTTCGTGTTTGCGGACTTGGCGGAAGAGTGTCCTCGATTCCTTTATTTCTCAGATGCAAGGTTATTATACTCTGTGACGGTACTTACTAGCTATCTATAGTTCTTTCTCTTAGTTATCCGTTAATACTAATGACATTACATATTGATTCTTCTGTCAAGTACATCCATTGATGTGTGACGGACGGTCACGCAAGATCGATGTCTTATTAGGAATACGCGGCGCCTCGTCACGAGCGTATCCAACCGCGCCGTATTTATAGACGCGACGTGTTTGTACATGCAAATTGTATACGAATTGTAAGAGCCCGTAGGGTTGGCAGATGAAATATTTTTAATGAAAAAGAAATGTCTATATACATGCAACCTACCTACAGCTTGAACATATAGCTAGTTAACACGAAAAAATTCATCACCGAAATTTACAAGGGTTTGATCGTTTCCTGATGATTATCAAAAACAGTGACAATGACCATATAACACTCATGAAACATAGCTCTGATTCCACCTCCCTTAATTTTCCCTTTGGGCAAATCCTGTAGTTAAGTTGAGTCGGATTTGCTCCCGCAAGCCAGTGTGTTCCGCAGCCCGAGTAATGGCTAATGTTTCGTGATGACAGATAAATAGTACGACGGTTCTATGCTAGTAGTCGTTCAGAAACTTAGATAACGTGTTTTATCGGTTGTTGTGACAGATCCGCCACACTGTTTAGAATTAGCTGCATAAACCTCGTAGATAATAAAAAACTATCCTAAACTTAGTTTATAACGCACAACAGATCCTAAGTTTATCCATATAAAGTATAAACCATTATTAAGAAAGAATCAAGTGAAAAAAGTCATATTATGACAGAACTCGAAATTCCTTCCTCATCATCTCGAATCGATAAACAAAGAGTCAAGTTTCCGGACAAAATTGGTAATTTTTTTTATACACTTCGACAGAACTCGAAATCCCTTTCTCATCATCTCGATGGTTGGTGGTCTACTGCCGTGCGATTTACACGGAGAATTTTCTACCACGCACGACCACACTGTGGAGTTTACTGTCGCCAGCTCTTTTCTCGGACTGATAAGACTTAGTGGCTTTCAAGAAAAGAGCCAACTCCTTTCCAAAAGGCCGGCAACATACCTGTAATTCCCCTGGTGTTGCAGATGTTCATGGGCGACATTGGTGAAATATTCGTTTATAAAAGATAAGATAAGATAAGCTTTTAAACAGATCGCGGATATTTTGGTATGATGTGTTCAGTAATAAAACTAAACATATTATGTAATTTTATCATTTTAGTGCATTAATTATTTAGTTTGCAAAATTTTCATTATAGTATTACTATGTTAGATTGTCTATGGCTCAATCTGTGAAATTCACTAGCAAGCTTCGCACATTGTGCCGCCTATCGTGGTGTATCCACACATATAAAAGAGGATATTTGTACCTATAATATATGAATAGTTTAACCCAAAATCAATTTGATTTTTTTTGTTAAACTTAAAAGATAAATTATTTGATTTTTTTTCAATGGAAAAGTTTTATATTAGGTATAATAAACTAAAAAAAAAAGAAAAAGAATTCCCTTATGAATAGAAACAGAAAATTCAAAATTTTGGATTTCTTTTTTCAATCAAGCGCGGCAATTAACAAATAAAATTGCATGCGCTAAAATAAAATAAAAAAACATTGCTGAACACAACCTATGATATTAACTGGGAAGACATCGCCTGCCGGGTTCAGCTAAGTTAGGTAAGCTAAGTATCCATATAAAAATCCGGTGTTCTCTTATTAAAAGGCTTTACCAATTATGATGAAATTTTTATGGGGTACTTATAAAGTCACTTAGATGGTTCTTAGTTATTTTTGAACCCGGTAGATGGCGCTGTTGTCAAGATTCAGAAATCACTCGTACGACACCATTACGCTTGCTATAAATTAAAATTGCTATATTTATAATATATTTCCATAAAAAATGATTTTATTTGAATTATACATGAAGTATTAATAATTAATATTACCACAAGTGTTCAATCTATTTATAAATGTACTTCACCCTATTGGCGAGCATATTCCACTAAAAAGATCAATCTGAACACTTATGAACTGTTGGTACTCCTGCACTCGTCTGGTCTATTTATATCAGAGCAATTAGCATAAGGGCGCGTATCTATACACTGAGGGCCGTCGTAGAAATACTAGCACTTACCTGTTAACTTTAAGATTATTCCCGACAGTGACGTTTACGTTTATCAAACAGATTTTACGTGGTAGAGCTACGCTACCGCTATACATATTTTAGTTGTAGAATAAATGGGTCGGCTCGACCGAAGTAGGACCACGCTCTCACAGAATACCAGCGTAAAATAGCAGCTTAATACTGCTGTGTTTAGTATGGTGAGTGTAGAGAACCGGAGACCCTTTTTACTGGAAACGAGGCATTCCATCTTAGTCCTCACGGGTGAAAACGCATTTGCATTTTGATTTTTAATTGAGGATAAATGTGGATGTCTATGGGCCACGGCATCCATTTACCATTAGGTGGACTATGTGCTCGTTTGTCACCAATGCTATAAAAAAAGATTTATAAATAATTCGCTTTATCACACGGAGTTGATGCTGCTGCTTTAAACCAGAGTTACCTTTATCCTCGATTAAGAAACAAAATGGCAATTTTTTTAATATAATGAGGATGAAAAATAGTATACAGCCCACATGATGGTATGGGGATGCTGCGGCTTCAGACCAAATTTACATCTGTCTTCGATTAACTAACAGAAACTAACAACTCGTTACCAGTAAAAAGGTTCTACGGTGTTTATATACTGGTATTCTGTGAAAGCGTGGTCCTTCCCTGGTCGAGCCGACCCATTCCTGTTTCAGCACATCTGCATTGTGGCTCTATCGCGTTTATTTCCAGGACAGTAGTTCAAAGTTTTATCCCAAATCAGTAGAATTTAAAAAAATCTCGCGATTGATGAAACAAAAATATTTTTAATGAAACATAAATATCGAAGTAACGAGACATTATACAATAGAGGTTAGACCTCAAATACCAGAAATGGTGGTGGAGAGCAGCGAAAGTTGTAAGACATCTGGTATTGCAATTGTCATTCTCATTTTGCTATGCTTTATATAAGTCTCTCGGTGCTTATTTTCAGACAGCCCTAACATAAATAGTTTTCAACCGACTTCAAAAAAGGAAGAGGTTTAATAATCGTCGTAATATTCCTTT
Organism: Parnassius apollo; assembly: GCA_907164705.1. Lineage (NCBI taxonomy): Eukaryota > Metazoa > Arthropoda > Insecta > Lepidoptera > Papilionidae > Parnassius > Parnassius apollo. The sequence continues at coordinate 5,485,597 of CAJQZP010000528.1, forward strand.
TTTTAAATTTATTATTCTTTATTGCACACCATACAAAAATTTCAGAATATGCAACATATATACAAAAGAAGTATGCAATGGGCGGGTTGACAGGGGTATGGCAAATTGGTATGATAAAAAAAGAATACATATTATATACTTACGAAAAATAAAATACATATCTATATATTGAAATAATTAATTGCACTCAATATACAATGTATGTTCATCATCAAAGTTCATATCATCAAAGTATTCAATTTTCAAAGTCATCTGAACTGCATATGGGCAAATTATTAACTATGGTCAACCGATTTAGATGACTATATTCTTTTAGATCTTTGAAGTCGGTTTAAACTTTTGAGAGAGTTCAATTATTATGTTAAAGGTACAACGAACGGTACGTCAATTAACACTGCGGGAAATATGAAATTTCAATCGCTAGCAGTATTGAGATTTTCATTGTAATTTGTGCACAATCATTGTAATATATACAAATAAATAATATGTAAATAAGATATATATCAAATAAGAAATCTTTTTTACTAAATGCATATGAAAGTATATGCGGTACTAATAACGAGAAAACAATTTTTAAAATGTTTGTCTATCTGACCCATTATGACAGAACTTTCACTGGCAGATAGCAGATGTTACGAGGGTGGATTGAAAAGTACTCGGCCTAACCAAGAAAATAAACACATAGGTACTAAATCAGTTATATTTTTATTTTTCTACATAATCACCATCAAGTTCAATACACTTTTGCGACCTCCCCTTCCAAGCATTTAGACCGTTGAAAAAAAATGATTGTTCCTTAGAGTCAAAATATGCGTCTACAGCTGCTTTGACCTCGTCGTTTGTTGAAAATCTTTGACCTCCCAAGTGCTTTTTTAGGTTAGGGAACAGAAAGAAGTCTGATGGTGGCAGATCAGGTGAATACGGCGGATGCGGTAACAGTTCAAAGCCACAGTTGTGAATTTCAGCCATTGACTGTACTGACGTGTGAACACGGGCGTTATCTTGATGAAACAGGACTTTTCTTCTGAGCATTCCTCGACGTTTTTCTTTTATTTCCTCTCGTAAACGACGTAGTAAGGTGCAGTAGTAATCAGAGTTTATAGTCTGACCCCTTTCAAGATAATCAATCATAATCACACCTTTCGAGTCCCAGAATACTGAAGCCATCACCTTATTTGCCGACAAAATCGACTTTGCCTTTTTTAGGGGGTGGTGAACCAGGTCTTCTCCACTGTTTTGATTGTTGTTTTGTTTCCGGTGTACAGTAATGAATCCATGTTTCATCCATAGTAACAAAACGATTCAAAAAATCATCTGCATCGGCTTCAAATAACTTCAAACAGTCGCGTGAAATAGTCAATCGCGTCCTTTTTTGTTCAACTGAAAGCAGTCGCGGAACCCACCTCGCAGACACCTTGTGGAAACCCAACTCGTTGACAATGATGTTTTGAGTTCGTTCATAAGAGATGCCTATAATCTCGGCTATCTCTCTAATTTTTAATCTGCGGTCTCTCATTATTAAATCAAGTACTTTTTTAATATTTTCGTCAGTAGTTGACGTCGAAGGCCTTCCAGAGCGGGGTTCATCTTTCACACTCTCTCTACCACGCTTAAATTCTGCTATCCATTTTTTGACGGATGAATATGACAGAGCACAATCACCTAATGTACTGACCATGTCATCATGGATGGCTTTTGATGATAGCCCCTTCTTATGGAGGTACTTAATGACGGCACGCTGCTCGATTTGCTCCATTCGCGGAAATTATGTCCGATTACTTTGTTAATAAATTTATAAAATCACAACTAATTATCGCACACGTTTCGAACTTCACGCAATGAACTAGTCTGAACTGAACTAAATAATGTGGGTAGATTTGATTTTTAGAATTGAATGGATCTGTGTTAGGCCGAGTACTTTTCAATCCACCTAGGTATAAGGAGTAACTTATACTACATTTATTTAAGTAAAAGAGGTAGGGTACCGCGCAAAAAATTTAAACCCATGATTGTAATAAATTCCACGCGGGCGAAGTCGCGAGGGCCAGTTTAATAATAAGCTTGATATTATACTAGAAGATCTGAAAAATTATAAAGTGTATTTTAAAGACATATTTAACTAACCTACCTGCAACTGCAGTTCCATACGCATAAGAAAGAGATTTTACATCTAGAAGTTGAATTTTAATCTTAAACCTGATTCGTCAATTTAGTTATTTTAAACAAATTTGTTTATATAAATTATTTTTCTTTACAGGAAGACCTGCAAGTCATGTGGTTGCGATCGGTTGCAGCACTCGGTGTACCACGAAGAGCTGGGCTCGGTCCGCGACCGCCTGGGGCTCAGGGACACGCGCGTCAATCACCACGCGTATGATAGTCCGCCCGGTCTCACTGCAAAGCAGGTAAACCATACTTATTAGCTGAAGATATTAACCTCTTTACGTGAAGCCTAATAACAGAATCGTTTAACATAGAGAGATTTCTGTGCGGTTCTATTACATCACCATTGTGTAACTGTCTTTATACCGCTGTTAAACTTAATCTTAAAAAGCAAGCAATTTTTCAATAATCAGGTTATTTATTCATTTATTTATTTATGCTTTTATGCACAAAGTAGTACATATGGCGGACTTAATGCCATAGGGCATTCTCTCCCAGTCAACCATTAGGCTAAACAGAGATAGACATTTTGGAGGCGGTGCAGCAATAACAAATAGAGAGGATAAAAAAATATATATAATAAACAATTAGAGTTGGGCCGATTAGCCGCCGACTAATCGGTGAAGCCGATTAATCGGCCTATTTGTAGTCACCGATTAGTCGGCGATTAATCGGCTTTTTATTTTATTAATTTCAGCAAAGGTTTTTCGTGATTTTCTGCGTGGTACCTGCGACTACATTGATATGATTAAAGCTTTAAATTTATGAAAAGTATAGTTTCTCTCCCATGCGTAAACTCACGTCAGATTTATATGAATGTAAATCAAACAAATAATAAAATAAGTAGGTTCATACTTTTTACGTTTTAATTTTAATTATTCTGGACATAGGAACTTTAGTAAAAAAAAAAAAGAATCTGAGGTAGCTGTTTAAAACTAAACAAATACCTAAGTACTTACTATTTTAATTCTACTTTTTAACTTTTTCTAATTAGTATCAGAGTAGTGACACAACAAAATAAAATATTAATAATATTATTCTTAATAAACTTTAAAAAAAATTTTTTTGAAGTCTCTCCTTTGCATAACAAAAAATGATACTTAATTCTTGAATAAAGATTGTTAAACTATTTTTAAAAGACAAATAGAAGATACTTGTTTCTGTACTTAAAACTAAATTGTTATTGTTTTTTTTACAAAAATTAAATCAAATTGTTATTTTCTGTACTTAAAATTACAATAAATTGTGTTTTTTTCCTTGGATGTTATTAAATAAAGAATCTACAATAATTTGTTAACAAAAAAAAACTCAATTTGAAAAAGTATTGAAGGCTTTTTAGAAAATATTTAGTTTATTTGTTATTTTTAACCAGTGGAAAATTGTGATGCAAAAAGGCCAAAATCTCAGCCTTTTCTGGTTGAAGTCGATTTCTTTTTGTTTCGTAGATACTGGATATTCCCTGCCTCAGAAAAAAGTCTCTCACTATACACAGAGCTGGCGGGTCAGCAAAGGTAAACGGGACATTTCTGGATATCTGGAAGAATTTTTGTTCCATCATTTGAATTTATCATTGGATAGTGATCGGCCCAACTCCATAAACAATACACACATACACACACACCACACACACACACACACACACACACACACACACACACACACACACACACACACATATATATATATATATATATATATATATATATATATATATATATATATACAATAGGTTATCTATGTCAGAACAAATATGAAATATATACGAAAAAAAAGAGCTGTGTTATTTCAAACTTGCAACGAATTAATCACATACTTACGGACTTGTTTTTTTAAAACGAATTTGTTGGTTATTTACAATTGATTCTATTTCTCGATTACTTTATTATGCAAATAAAAGTTACTAACGCGCACACAGTCCACCTGATGGTAAATGGATGCTGTGATCCACACACTCATACATCTACATCCTAAATAAAGAATCAAAATGCAGAAGCGTTGTCACCCTTACGGACCAAGAGATGCTCGCTTACCAGTAAATATATTTGTATTAGGGATGGGCCAAATATTCGTTTCATATTCGGTATATCGGAATAATCGGCTAAGTCTCCCAATGTTCGGCAAAGTAGTACTAAAGTAGAAAAGTGATTCTGAGATGTGTGCTACATACGAGTGAGCGTGATTTAGAATAGAAGAGAATTAATTTAATTCAATACTAGCGATCCGCCCCGGCTTCGAACAGGTGATTTTTGGATTTCGGCAACAGCGCCATCTACCGGGTTCAGTGATGAATGTAAACCATCCGGGGTCCACAGAGACGTACAAAAAATTTATGAAAATTACATAAAAAGTTTTCGAGTTTAGCGAAACTAACGGACATCCATTGATTTTTATATAAAGAGATAAAATTACAAAAACTACCGGTACTGAAAAATACTAGTTTGGAAAAATCTTTATCCTGGGAAGAACCAACAAGAAACCCAACGGAATTGTTTTTATACATTAATTTACGTTATATACTATATAGTACAACTAAAATTATTATTTATTGTAATTATTACTGGATGTGGTGCTTTTACTTTGATTGGTTAGTTTGATTTCTTTTTGTTTTAGAGTTTATATGTTGTTTACTTTTTTTCTCTTATAATGATGTATACACCTGTAGAGACATAAAAATGTAGTATTTTGATTGTAACAATGTTTATTGATATTGTCGATGGTGAATCTATATAAATAAATAAAATTATGAAAACATTTAGAAACAGTATGGTAGCGATCACCTCATTTGATTGATTAATGAAACCCTTTGAGTAGTTGGTTGAATACTCAAAGGTGAAACTTCTTATGAAAATAGTAGTTGTGTAGTTGAAATTTACTGTGTATCTTTATGCTTTTGGGACCGTTATTTTATTCCCCCGTAAACAGTAGATAAAACCATGGTTATCATAAATGTATGACTGTCTATAAGTAACTTACTTAACTTGTGGTAGAGATAGAGCCAAGCTGTAGCTATATTATGGTTGTAGCATGAATGGGTCGATTCGATCGGGGGAGGACCACGCTCTCACAGAATACCAGCGTAAAATAGCATCTTTATGCTGCTGTGTTTCGTACGTAGAGAACCAAGCTCTTTTTACCGAAAAGGAGGCATTCCATCTTAGTCCTCAGGGTTGACAACGCATCTGCATTTAGATTCTTAATGGAGAATAAATTAAACTAATAAATATATAATAAATTAAACTTATAGTATACTAAATTAAACTCGTTTGTAATTCTATAAAAAAAAACTTGATTTAACAGTGAACTCTTTATGATATACCTCATCAGGTCTTTATTGTTTGGAAGGAAGCTTTTTTATTTAATCAATGTTTATTGTAAGAAAGAAAGAGCTGCATAATTGAATTGCAGTATTTGGCAGATTTAATTCGTATTTCTGTTTTCACTTCATGTACCGACAGAAAATAATAATTATTTTGTTGTAAAAAGTAATAACCTTATAAACTTTATTCGTTACAAATATAGACCTGAACTGTTTATGTGGTAATCAATTATGACAAATATTCGGCCAAATATGTGTGTTGATAACAGCTTTACGGCAAACAGTGGGTATACCGACGGACTTACTAATAATCAACGAGAATATTAGCTACAAAATTGTTGATTATCGTTTAATTATGTGTCAATTATCTCTATATCTGTCTTTGAAAAGACTACCTGTAAGTGATATGGAACATTTCGATTCAAAAATAGCTAAATAATATTTTTGCATCTTCAGCATTATTATCGCAATTCGTAATTCGTAAAATTCAGAATATGGACATTTCCCGTCATAGAGAGGAATGTCTTATTTCATATGGTTGTATTTAAATCTAATTTATCCAAAACGTATGTAATTATTTCAGACGGAGCTATTCTGGGCATCGCTAGCAGAGCGAGCACCAACTAGTGTAGGTGGCGCCACCGGAGCGGCGGCATGGCGAGCTTGGAGAACACGTGCCTTAGCTACTCAATTACCAAAACAAGATCTCTCTCTATCTCACTGTCAACATATAGACGAATCCCATCGAAAGCAATTTGAAGACTTCGTATCAGCTAGAAACGAAATTGCACTTGATATTGGTACGTATAGCAGCGCCATCTAGCGTTGAAAATAATTATAACTGTTAACTTGTGAAACTTTTTGTATGTATTTACATAGATTATATTGAAGATACTGTTTCTTAGGTATTGCTTGCCAGCATCATGGTGCCTCAATTGAATGCATGGGGTGCAGTAAACCTATACGTAATGGAAGTATTATAGTGCAAGCCCCACGGATAGGTGAAGAGGTGAGTTCACTTTATATTTACTTGTTAATAGTAGTGTTGCTATTTACCACTAGATGGCACGTTATGCATTCTTTATCTATGGAGCTTAAATAATATTGATTGATTGGTAGTTCCAAATAAACCGTTTAAAATTCCTCTCTCCTACGTTACTATAAAGTTATAGCTAAAACTCACAAAATGAATATATAAATATTCCTCTACTGCAGAACGTGAACACCGAAACTTGAAATATTAATTAAACAATATAATAATATTCAAATCTCATTCCATATTAAGAAGTAGGTATATGTCAACATATTGCATGTACTTCCGTGAAGTTTATAGAATAATACTATTAACTTAAAGTAGGTGGCGCGCGTGTCGTACCGACTAATTTATGTGGAAGTTATATATCATTTAACTTAAATGCATGTTGTATTAACATTCCCATTTAAACAATATAATTCTTCCAAAACGGAAAACGATATTAATGCAATAATTATTACTTCTACGACTGCAATGCGTCGGGTTTCAGGAACGAGTGGTATAGGTATATACTACTCAATTACTTAAATGTTAATTATCTCTATATTTATAATTATTCCGGTTATTGCAAAATAACATGTTTATGGGGTTATTTTGCAATAACCGGCCAATTTTGCAGAGAAGGTTCAGAATAAATAATATAGGCAAATAGTGAAGACAATTTTTATTTAAAAAAAAATCTCAAACATTCTGTCCTTTTTATCTTTTAAATTCAAAGTATATTATGGTAATGCATTATTTTAACAGATTTTACTGCGCACGCACGCATTCATAAGGGTCGATCGGTAGGCAACAACGTTATTGCCTATAAATCACATTCAATTTGGGATAATTTCAAATAAAAGTAGAGTTGTTTACTCGTATTTTTAAAACCTGCAGTAATGGTATATCATTATTTATATATTTGAACAGAAGTTTAAAATTTGGCTACTCTTTGAAAAATAACCCTTTATATATATACCCTTTAGATCAATACAGAAATACTTGCTGGTAGGAATAGGTGAGAGGCTGATTATCTTACCAGACGAACTTCGAGGCAGAAAAGAAGTTCTACCAACAAGTAAATGAAATGAACGCTGACATTGCAGCTGCCGTGTAGTGGTGATGTAAAAAATATCCACTACACTATATCGTCCCGTGGGTGTCGTTAGAGGCGACAGAGGGAAACAAATAAGGAGATGGGCTGCAGTGTCTTCCTAACAACGACCAGAAAGTAAAAACTGGTGTTGCCATACCGCCTGCCAAGCCTGGCAACTATGGCAGATATTCCCCTTATGGGAAGGCGTAAGTTTCTCAGTGGACTTTTTTATAGGAATTAATGAATAAATTAATTAATGAATTACTGCTGCTTGGTGTCAAATGATATTACAAACACTGTTCACACAATGATAGGTGGATGTTGTGGCCCATCGACACCTACATCTATCCTAGATTAATTATAAAAACGCCAGATGTGTTGTCATTCCTTAGGAATAAGATGAAATGCCTCCAGTAAAAAGTGTCTACAGGCACGGTAATATTATCTATACAGTATTGTAACTCGGCCGTATCTTTCAAATAAATGCCTACAGTCGTGCGGCACGTAAACATGCGATAGGGCTACCTGCCTCCAGCAATTTTACATTTGCCTACTTTGTGTTTCCATTTAGTTTTATGATTGTAAATATACTTTTTATATAAACAAATAAAATAGGTACTTTGTGAATTGAATAGGAAGTGTTCAATAAAAATGCGTGTCGTTTTTTGATTAGTACATTTAATTAAAAAACCATGTTTATGTTTGAATAACAAATCGGTTAAATAAATTTGCGACCGAAAAATATTTGCACCTCGGCTGAGACTTACGAAATGCTTTATTATTAGATTTTTAAATATAAAAAATCCGCTTTCTAATATAAAGCTAAAAAATAATATAAATTAAAAATTATTTTGGGAAACATGGACAACATTGAGAAAAGGAATATCTTTTAATTGGTTATAGATACTTGCAGCTACTTTACAATTTATATGTTTGTTTTTGAATGAAGTTCAGATTTATTATTTCTTTATTTCTATTCTATTATTTATTTCCTCCATTTTTTATATATTTCACAAAATCATGACTGCGGTACAGTCTCGACTGTCTGCGTGCCGAGCGCATGCCGAGATCGAGGCGCGTAGGTATAGCTCTCGCTTCGTCCGTTTGTATGAAGTTGGAATACTGTATAGATAATATTACCGTGCTACAGGTGAGTGCAGAGAGCCGGCCCCTTTTATACCCTTTTTACTAAAACTGCACTCACCATACGAAATACTTACTCCGGTCAAGCCTATCCATTGTTGCTACAGCCATAATATAGCTGCAGCGTCGGTCTGCCACGTATGGCAAGTTCAAACGCAAATAAATATTTTGTGTGACTTGATTCAGGTGGCGTTCCACCCAGCTTGCTTCACGTGCTCTGAATGCGACGAGCTGCTGGTGGAGCTCGCGTACTGCGCGCTGGACGGCCGGCTGTACTGCGTGCGGCATTACTCCGAGCGGCTCAAGCCTCGCTGCCACGCCTGTGATGAAGTAAGGCTTGTGTACTTACTACAGCTTACCTACGTGTTCGTCTTTAGTGTTTAGATGTTGGCTTTAACCGCTTCTTCCCCCTCATAAACCAATTCCAGTTCGCTGGACATTGGACTCTACCCTTATTGGGATTTGCTTGGCAAACGCTTGGCAGTGCTTTGAAGTATGCAAAGTCTTGCACCTTTGCCGCTGCCCATCGTCACAGTCTGGGTGTTTTACGATTGGCGAAAATGAAATTGATTTTGCGATAGCGGTGTAGCATTCCTCGCGGCCTGTTTTTGTAGTGTTTATTGTTCTGACACAAATCATAAAACAACGTTATTTCAAGTTGTCTTCATCCCAATTCTAATGTTAGTAAGTTATAATTATCAAGAAATTGTTTGTAGAATAAACTATTAGGAAAGCATTTGCAATGCATACTGTACAGATTTTTTTCTGGACGTCTACAAAAAAATAGACTATTTAGGCTAGCGTTCTTCCTAGTGGTACGTGCGGTCGCCGATAGATGGCAGTGTAACCATAACGTATAAATACAAATACTCAACTAGCAGCGTGCATAACTTGCAACGTGCACAAGTATGAGAGTATTGAAAATCTATGAGAGGCGTCCGGAGGCAGGCGACTCAGAACCTTACTTTGTGGAATTCATTGGGGAAGGCGGCCAACGTAACAGTGAACTCTTGAAGGGCTTTAGTGATAATGAACGATGGTGATGAGAGAGGATGGTGTCCAGCGTTTGAGCGATTACGGGCTGATGTGGTGTACTTATTAGTTAACCACGGCTACCTCCAGATTAAAATTATTAATTTTTATTCCGATCTACGCAGTATAAACTGCTAGGTTAGGGATTTAATTATAGGATCCCAAGCAGATGGTAGCACCCAGCTATCTTCTCTACCGTAATTAGGATGTTTTTTTTTAACTTCACTAGCTTTGGTAATCATCCTTGGAAGGAATCGGTGTTCTTTAGCGAAGATTTGTGGTCTATCAAATCTGATATAGTGACGGTGGCGATCTTATACGTGCCCACTGACTAAACATATACATTTTTAAAACTTTTAATGAAAAATCCTTTTAATACTACTCAAATTAGACAGTTTGCACTTTTCACGGCGACGCAGTCTCGGGCAGATAAGGTTCCACCAACTAAGGAGGTTGATATTTAATGCATTGTTAGACGACACAACTAGAATTGAAAACCAAGCGTTTGCGATTTAGCACAATATGTTGGCTTTGGCTGGAATTATAACCTAGGTCTCGTCTTTTAAACACTAGGTCACGCGGCTGTCTATGAAAGTAAACGTAGACTAACAATATGTCATAGCGCACATCTGGCAAATGTCAGCTGGGTATCTCGCCGCTTTATAGTACAAAAATAGACTTTGCCATTGATGTTTGTTTATAAAGCTATAGCAGATTTCTGTTTATTATTGTTTAGTGGTTTGTATTATGCGTCGTTAGTATGCAAAGGTCCACGGCTGGACTGGATCTTTCGCAAGTTGTGACGATTTGACATACAAGTATGGCAGGAAGACAACGATAATTATAGAATCAGGCGTTACTTTGCAGAAATCCATTATATTAAAGATGTCAATGTTGGCTATCTTGAAAAATGAAAGATTGTAACCGGATCAAAAAGGATTTATTCTTACAGCTATGCATCGGCATCGGTCACAAAAAGGCAAAGGGAAGAAAAAGGGGCAGTCGACATGACATAGAGATAGTGACGTTTTAGCAGAACCATAGATTATAAATGACATTGACATTTGCGTTTAGTTTACAATTCCAACAGTCAAAAACCAATCTGCTAAGTTTCGCGTTATAAAATAAAATGATATGCCTTACCTCTGAGGGGGGCGGGAGATGCTCTTCAAACTATTACATGTAATTCTTATTAAAAGTCATTTTTTACATTTACCACTGATTTGGAAAAAAACCTCTATCCTGGGAAAAACCAGCAAGAAACCCAGCGGGACTTTAAAAAATAAATGTTACTATGTGAATGGTAACAAAATTTATTTTAGAAACATCTTGGAAGCGACCATCTCATTCCCAAGGGTCATCATCAAACATTCATTATAATATAATAATCCTTTTTATACAGTTTTGTTTACTTAAATATTTAAACTTGGTAATAGAGTGACCTTGTATATTTTTTGGGACTTTATCAGTGATAAATAATTATAGTACGAATTATGAAATAGCTCTCTCGAATATCATTACGGATAGCAAATCTTTAATTTTATAAATATGAATTAGCGCCATCTATGTCGTTTAAATATGGCAATTTAACTTTTTCAAGATTCACTAAAAATTGTCCCTTTTCTCTGTCCATAGTACAATGTTCCTTTGGTATTTTAGAATTGTACTTTATTCATTTCATAAACAGAAAACAACGGTAAAGTTACTTGGCGAAAGTGTGAGGCTAGACACTATAGTCTCTAACGCCCAAATAGTATACTCGTATAAACGCTACTCAATTTTAAGATACCGTTCTACCACTTTTAAGTCAATATATTACCTATAAAAATATGTACATACTTCTTTTTTGAAAAGCCAACGCTGAAATAAAATCGTATCTCACAGGATTACAGATTCATTGGAATCTTGGCATAAAATAATTTAAAATGAAGTTAAAGATAAACGTCCAATAGTAGTGTTTTTGGAATGCTTGCAAAAACACCCAGTTCATCGCTAACACATCTATTGTATCAAACATCGATCACTAAGTGATAGATGGTATCAAATAAACGAAGACAACGATTTCAAATGTACATAAAAAGCGACGAATTAATTCAGGATATCAAGTTACATCTTTTTAATAATAAAACTAGTGTTCGTAATTGCCTGGAAATATTTTATAATTTATAAATTACGCAATAATAATATTTAAAAACGAGAAAGTTTAATTTGATTTAAGATGAGATAAGATAATTTGATTTAAACGTATGCATGGACTTAGCTTAGCTTACTCCTTTCTAAAGGGCCGGCAACGCACCTGCAATTCCCCTGGTGTTGCGGTTGATCATGGGCGGCGGTAGTCACTTAACGACAGGTGAGCCGCATGCTCGTTTGCCCCCTCTTCTAAAAAAACAGAAAATGGACTTTAATAGGCTGTAACCGGTAATACGCAATAAGATTTTTGATTAAGTTTAGCCGCCCCCCCCACTTCGTTTTCCCCAAGGGCCCCAAAAAAAAAAAAACCCCCCCCCCCGGGAATTAAAAATAAGTAAAAAAAAAAAAAAAAATGGTTATTAAAATTAATTAATAATTTAAATGTATGTGTTGAACTGTACATGGGGTAAAAAGTCGAAAGAACAAATAAAAGGAAATTCCAATTATCCACCCCGCCCGGGGTGGTAAGATGAACACGCGTTTCCGAGTATCCATCCTCCGGTGGATTTTTTGGGTGGATAAACGGGATAACCAGATTAATCTCCGGGACCGCGGTTGCGCGCTTGGTTTGGAGCGAGGCAACATGGAAAATATTGCCCCCCCCCGCTTGCATGGGGGGGGGGCTTCCATGAGGCAATCAATGGGGGAGGCATTGTTTGGCAGTGAACTCTTGAGCTAAAACAATTTAAAAAAACGGTTTTGTAGCGGTCACCACTTTTGTAGGGATTATTATAATTCATATTTTCTAATGATTATTACGATTATATTTATCAATATAATTCCGTTTTAAACAATCTTTTATAACTTTGACGAAAGATCAATTTTGTATATTTTCAAGGAATTTGTTGTAAATATATCGCCCGGACCTATTAATAAACTTCTGACTGAAATAGAGTATAACAAAAACTCTAATAATTGAATACATTATAAAGGTTAAAACGCACTTAACGATCAGCCCGCGCAATGCCTATGATATATTTGAATTGGACAACGTACGCAATGTTAATTATAACCGGCCTTTATAATAACGCAATCTATGCCGTATGACTAAGCAACGAATTAAATGCATTTCAAATACAATAAATGCAATTGCCATTTTTTACTACTGTAAAATAAACATTGCAAGGAAACGAAAACACGGTTATACCCTCCAATAAAATAAAGAAAAAATGATGGTTCACACTTTTTTACTTTCTTTGTATGATATAAGGAGACTATTTCTCTCTCTCTCTCTCTCTCCCTCTCTCTCTCTCTCTCCCTCTCTCTTGCTCCATCTCCCTCTCTGTCTTTTTCCCTCTCTCTCTCTCCTCTCTCTCTCTCTTTCCTTATCCCTTCCTCTCTCTCTTTCTCTCTGTACAAACCTTCTCTCTGTCCAATTATTATAAAATCTGCAACTATTTTTATTATTAACTAGCAATCCGCCCCGGCTTCGCACGGCTGATATCTTGCCAACAGCTGCACCTACCGAGTTCAATTAAAATATGTTTAAATCATCCAGGCTCAAACAAAACAAAAAAAAAATACACAAAAAAATCATCAAAATCGAATCGAAAAAGAAAAGTTTCGAATTTTTGCGAGACTAATAATAGACAGCAAATGATTTGTTGTATTATAGATATATGGACGATATTTGTTTAAGACACTCAATATAACTTTCTCTTTTTATTTTTAAAGGGCTATATTATCGGCGATAATAGAATAGGGTGGATCCTAGGGTGGGTATACAGGAGTATTTTGCTTTGTTTCTTAATTTCAGATATGTAGTAGGTCTAGAATATTTGTCTTAAATCATTGAGTTGGGATCACGACTTCAAAAATTATTTTATAACATTTTTTATAGGATAAGGGTGGTGGTTACCTGATGGTAAGTGGTTGCTGCGGCCCATAGACGTCTACATCTATCCTCTATTACGAATCAAAATAGAAATGCGTTGTCATCCGTGAGGACTAAGGTGGAATGCCTCGATTCCAGTAAAAAGGGTATCCGGTTCTCTACACTCACCATACGAAACACAGCAGCATTACGCTGCTATTTGACGCTGGTATTGTGTCCTGCCCCGGTCGAGCCGACCCATTCGTGCTACAACTATACTACTAATATAACTGCAGCATGGCTCTACCACGTAAAGATTGAAAGGCAAACGAGCACACAGTCAATTTGATGGTCAATAGGTCTATTTCATTTTGGGTACTGTGGCCTATTTCATTACTTTTTATTAATGCTTTTTGATTACTTGTACCTATCATATCTCTCGTAATATCACGTTATTAAGAGACTTCAAAATATTAGACATGACATAAGTATTTGGAAACTAAGGAACTAAAGGCACTATTCGAGACATTGAGCGGAATTTGAAACTGCGAGAAAATTGAGAGGAATTTGAAACTGCACCAATCAGGAGAAACTCATTGAATAAAACTAAATTTACGGATTCTATCGCGTTTATTTAACTGATTTTAAATAAACGCGAAAGAATCCCTCAGTGCACAGATCCCTCGTGCTCTGTGAAACAAAGATTTACCCACGGTAGCTAACTGTGAAGGATGATGGTGAGATTAACCGATATTTAAATGGTGAATCTGAATGTGAATGTGAATGTGGTCTCTCTTACATAGGTCAAACAAAAAGATCCATAAAAACCCGCGTGAAAGAACATATAGCTGACGTGAAGCACCGACGCTCCGGGAAGTCTGCAGTCTGTGAACATGTTCAAGATCGTCCCCACCATTACATCAGATTTGATAAACCACAAATCCTCGCAAAAGAACACCGATTCCTACCAAGGATGATACGCGAGGCTATTGAAATTAAAAAACATCCTAATTTCAATAGAGAAGATGGTTGGGTGCTGCCATCTGCTTGGGATCCTATAATTAACAAAATTAAACCCAAACCCAAGCATACTACTGCAAGACTTCAAGATACTGTAAGTTCGTTTTGCGTAAATCGGACCAAAAATTAATATTCAAAAACTGAAGGTAGCCGGGCCAACAATGACATTGGGACGTCAAACATCTCAGTCCCCCCCGTGACCATGATTGCTGTAAATCACCCGAAACGTCGGGAATTAAAAAAAAAGTAAAATCAGTTAAATAAACGCGATAGAATCCGTAAATTTAGTTTTATTCAATGTGTAGTGTTCGCGTAAATTTAAGAAATCATCAGGAGAAACTTGCTCTTAATTTCCGCTGTCTCTTGTCTAATGGGTCTGCGCTGGTCCATGACAATATTAATGCGGTGCAACTGTGCTCCCATTCATGCGCTGATGGCACTTCTATAAATTATCCTCTAGTCGTAAACTTCGTGGCCTCAGTCTGGTACTAAGTATAGTGCGTATTTCTGAGTATAGATTATAGAGCTCCTGGTTAGACTTACGTCTTAGTAGAAGGGTACAATACCTAGAAGCAACTACATTAAAATTAAGCGACTACTTGAGCGGAAAAAGTGTAAAAATGCCAGGTTTCGTGAGCATTGCCTTATAGCATGATGACTTTGGCAACACATTGAATCTTACTCAAATTAAAGAAGGAAACAAAGGAATAAGGGTTTCACTAAACACTGTCAGTTTCCTCCAGTACAGTGTTAGATAGATAGATAGATAACTCTTTATTGCATTTGAACAAAGTTATTACAATAACGGAAAAGTTATGACTACAAACGGTAGTCATATCGCTTTAAGCGATTTTTGCCTGACAAAAAAGTGTTCTTTTGGTATTTTAAAATTATACTTTATTCATTTAAAAATAGATGGCAACGGTAATGTAACTTAGCGAAAGCGTGAAGCCGGACACTTTAGTCTCTAATTAATTTTAGTTTATAATTTATTTCAGACTGGTTTGTTCATAGAATGTTAGTTATATAGTGAAACTTAAAAGACTATGTTAGCAATACACAGGGTAATTTATTATTGTGTGTTTCCGTATATGTTTACGGAAACAAGCAATAATAAATTATCCTATAGGTAGGTGAATCCAGAGCCTCCAGATAGGACTCTCAATACGTACAGAAACGACCCTCGGTGAGCCGTTAGGACTGTCTCTCACTCTGCGCATCGACGATGCTGCTGTTTTTCGAATTATGACATAATAGCCGTCCACTTGTGAAGTTGTGAATCTGCAAACATCACTGACGCACTACAAAAGCTATCCAGCCTCATCAACATCCTGAAGGCGTTGCTGTACTGAACTCTCAGAGCGTTAACGACCAGCTGCGTACAGCTGGCCCACAGGCTGCAGGTATAAAATGATTGGCAGAAGGCCCTAAACAATGTTGTTTTGACTGCTTTTGAACACCTGGTAAACTTGCGAGCCAGCATGTTACAGCAAATCGTAGCTGATCACGTGGTTCCGAGATTGAATAACGAGGTCATTATCAGTAATTGAGTTTTTATGTCAAAAAATTCTCAGTAGTAACTCTGAGTCAGGAATTTAGCGGTGCTTTACTCTCGTGCCTTGGAAAGCATGTAAAGCCGTCGTTCCCCAGTCTCCGATCTCTCTCCGGTTTGCCATTGTAATAGAAATTAGGTCTAGAAGACACTGTAAAAATTGGGTCTAGAAGACTATCTTTTTTTTATAAAATAGGGTGACAAAGGAACCCACAGTCCACCTGATGGTAAATGGTAGTAACATCTATCCAGTATTGCGAATCAAAATGCAGATGCGTTGTCACCAATAAAGACTTAGATGGAACGCCTTGTTTCCAGGAAAAAGGGTCCCCGGTTCTCTATAACTAACTACACGAAACACAGCAACGTTAAGCTACTATTTCACGCTGGTATTTCGCGAGGGTGTGGTCCTTCCCCTGTCGAGCCGGCCCATTCGTGCTACGAATATGCTACTAATACAGCTGCAGCATAGTCTTACCGCCTATAAATTCGATCATAGATCTTCTCATCGATCACAGATTTATTATTAGTTACATATATTATTTGAGATTGTTAATGTTACTGTGCGATTCTGCAAAAGCTATAAGCGGTTATTTAGAGACCGTATTGGTATTGGAATTTCTAAATTTGAACATTCCGATCCATTCACCTCGTTCGCTTCATGAATTAGTTTAGATGTGTGGTTTTAGTTAAAAATAAACACATATACATTAACAGTACTCAGTACTGTACAGATTTGTTCACACCTTGCCCTCCATTACGATAGTGGCTATACGCAGCGCAGGAATTTCGCGCGCGCATTTTTGCATTCTTTTATCAAAAGTTTTATAAAATAAAATAATTTCGTTAATAAAAAGTGTGCTACGTTGGTGAGGTAAGCTGTTATGATATTTCCATGTTTTCTTCTTTTGATGATTTTCTAAACAATTATGAATAAAATTTCTATTGTGCATTATGTGCTGGCTGAATACACAAAGGTTATTTTTTTAAATTTTGTTTTATAACTCCACTAAACACCTATTACTGTTGAGGTAAGCATCGTGCATATATCATCGTTTTAATATTAGTCGAAAGATTTAAATGAGTGAAATATAAAAGATTTATTTACCAAATATTTAATTTACCGAATTAAATTAAATGTTTGATAAATATAAAATTTTACTTGAATCTATAAATTTATAAAACGGACTAAGATTTTACTATCTTGAATGTTTATATAATTTTTAAAAAATAAAAATATAAATTTCTTTGCAACTTTCCGCTAAACATATAAAATGATGTGTCTTACCTGGATTGAAGCGCACCTCCCGCCCTCCCTCAATTGCATACACTAACTCCGTCACCACTAGACCAAGCACCACTACTCTCAACACCACTATTCCAGGCAAGACACACCATCGACGATAATACGACACGTGTTTCGCCTCTACAAAACGTGTTCTTAGCGGTCAGCCGCCGTAGAGTCTATATTACCTGAGGATGCCTCGTGTAGAGGCGAAACACGTGTCGTATTATCGTCGATGGTGTGTCTTGCCTGGAATAGTGGTGTTGAGAGTAGTGGTGCTTGGTCTAGTGGTGACGGATTTAGTGTATGCAATTGAGGGAGGGCGGGAGGTGCGCTTCAATCCAGGTAAGACACATCATTTTATATGTTTAGCGGAAAGTTGCAAAGAAATTTATATTTTTATTTTTTATTATAATGGATTTCCGCAAAGTAACGCCTGATTCTATCAATTATATATAATTTTTGTTAATTAGTTAATATTTATTATATAATAATTTATTGCAACGCCTATAAAAGGTTACTTAGTGATAGGTTCTATTTAGATACTATTGTACACTTACCATTACGGCCTATTAAGAGTCCACTGCTGAACATATGCCTCCCCGATGGATTGATAAGGAAGATATTCGCTACAGCGGCCATGTTTGGAAACCGCAGTTTTTAGTTTCTAGTTATTGGGTGCGTTTGGCAGAAAAAAGCGCTAGCAAGCGTTTACAAGCGCTAAAATAGTTTTCGGCCAGGACACGATTGCTACTTCAGTAGCGCTGACACAATCCACCATTTTGCTTATTTAATTTGTTTGTTTTGAAGTAGAGTTTATAAGTTGTTTTGTGCAATATTAGTTTTAAGTAATATAATGACATGAATAAACATATACATGTTATTAAAAATTCATGATTGGTAAGTTTTTAATATGAATACTTTACAAACATGTATTTAAATTAGGTTAGGTTCCCCGGTTAAAACTAACATCGTGTCCTAGAAGAAAATAGCTACTTTCGATTTGACAGCACTTACCGCTTACGATCGCCATTTTGTTTACAAGCGCTTGCTAGCGCTTTTTTCTGCCAAACGCACCCATTATTACGAAGACGCTGCTGAACATCTGCATCTGCATCTACATTATGGTTATTTTCCCTCTGTCTCATGTTACGTCACACACGGGACGATAAGTCACTTAGCGCAGATTTCAACGTTAGCTTTGAAAACCCGGTGTAACATAACCACGTTCTGATTAACTGACTTCAATTGTGTAATTTGATCTCGGTTTTCATCAAATTGATTTCACCATTTCGATTTTGATTGCATTTACGAAAACAAAATTTACATGAAAATGTTGTTACAATCTAGGACAAAATCTCGATGTGTTTCGTTTATGTAACTTATTGGCATCATAAAACAGCGATTTGCTGCCACCATAAATTATACTTCGGAAACTGTAACTTTATACGAAACAGTTACAGTGTGATTGATGGTATGAATTAACGCAGTTGTCAAAACTGTCATGAATATAGACGCTTGTTTCAAACTGTTGTTCAATTCTCACGTTTCTATTTCTTTCCTTTTTCTTTCGAGACAATTATTATTTGATTTTCGTTGTTTTTTTTAAATTTTGTTTGTTCGACGAACAATGTTATTGTCATCACTTTCGTCGAAAGCTAGTACCAACTAATTACTATTTCATGAAAATTGGGCCTACAGAACTTATCCCATTTTGCTTTAACTGCGTTCATTTGATGTTAGTGAAATGAAAATTGTAAACTATGTTTCGTTTGAACTGATCACGTTTAGTTTCACCGGTGAAATTGGTCCTTAGTAAGCAAATAAACCAAGTATCAAATAAGTATTAAGTCTTTCGCACACTTTTCATTTTCATTATTGAAAATGATTTTCACGATTTTTAATGTAATCAATTGAAAACTCATGGGATAAGTGCTTTGTTAATTAAAATAATTTTAATTGCATATTCGCATGCAAAATCGTCGGCGAAGGAAAACGGTATAAAATACTCATTTGTCCGAGCATTTTACCAAATATATAAGTATTTAAAAGACAAGTGAAGTGAGAAGCAGCCCGTGCCCAGCATTGGGACGTGCAGGATAATGGGATTTCCTTTTTCGTTTTTATGAGCAAACGTCGCATTTATTATTTGTACATTGAATAATATTGAACCCTACTTAAGAAATAATATAACTGACACTGGAAACGACAAAATCCATATATTTACTTAGTTATTCGGATTTACGAACAAGCGACTTCCTTATATACTTTACAGATATTAAATATTTGTTTTTTATGATTAGTAGAATATCGGCTTAAATTAATCATAAACTTTTTAAAACTATGTAATAACAAGGTGTGCTCAAAAAGCGTGTAATCACTACGTTGGGTGTGCCAAACGAATTTCTTCTGGTTCCAATTTTCCGCTAAAACACAACTTGTTACAGCCTAGCAAAGCACTCGGTCATCGGGCCTGTAAATAGCGATTGATCGCTTTGAAGTCTTCGTCGGCCGAGAGTGTTTATAGACACTAGTTCGATGTAATAAATATAATTATCACAGTGCACTGCGCCTAGGAAGACTTAGCGATATAACGGTCGTCTAGTAAGAACTCAATACTCTTTCGACAGTTACCGAGGACGTGCCTCCTCCAGTGTTATTTCCGTTAAATCAACAGAAAAATTAATTAAAATTTAACTTTTTCTGTATTCCATTCGTAATTTGAATTTATGCGCGCGTCGCGAGTGTATGTAGGTTTATATTAGCGAGAAGTGAAGTTTTTAAATTGTGAGTTGTGAGTGAAGTTGTTGAAGTTGTACTGCATGTGGGCTTTTTACTCATTTTATTTTTTATACTTAACTCTTTAGTCCTCCCGAAATTAGTAGGTGCTTTTCGATATTCATTTAATTTTATATGTTTGATTACTAATTCAAATAAGTTGTTAATTATTAATTGTTTTTTTGAAAACTAAAGATTTTTTTACTACCTTTGAATCATGTCAATTTTCCCTTTAAAAGCATTGGTTTTTTTACATCAATAAAATAAAAGGGCTGTCATGTAGTTGTACTAGTTACCATTTAATTTTTGTATTAGTTCTGCTACTTGACAAAAGATGGCGCGGAAGCTAATAATCCTATGTAATATTTTTACAATTATAAAGTGGTTTTATAATTACTTATAAAATGTAAAGGACTTGTTGTATACTAAGTGCAATTATCACGATGGTGGAAATATCAGTTATTATATTTCGAAGTTCTTATTAATAAATATTAGTAATTCATTCGTTGAAAAAAATGACCATGCACTTTTTATTGGATTTAAAGCTAAAAGTTTTTAAAGTCAAATAAAGTGTCTCAAGTTTTTCGCAATATTCAAAACATTTACATGAAATGTTATATATATATATATACTTATTTATTTTGCGTTCCCCTTATAATTTCCAATATGTAAGTAGTTGTTGACACATAATATTTAAACATTATTTTAAATTATATTTAATATTAGTATAATATCAAAAAAAAAAAAAAAAAAAAAAAAAAAACCCACAACCACCCAACCACCCCCCACACAACCAACAAAAAAAAAAAAAAAAAAACATCTGACGATCAAAAAAAAACAACAAAAATAATTAATTTTTAAGAGTTAATGTTTGGTTTTTAATGATTTCGATTTCCATAATTATTGCTTCACCTCATCAGCCTATTGCCTATTGGACATAAGCCCGTAGTATACTCCTTAATCCTGAGGATAATGCGTAATTCTAGTCAGGGCGTAAACTTTGTTGCTTCAAAATGGTTTTATTAAATAAATAAATTTATTTATTATTATTAATTATTCCAAGCCTTAATCACCATTCCGCTTAGAAGTTGGCAGGTAGCTGATATATTGGCAAGCACAATAACGGTTGTAGTTTTGCAACTTTGGCGCTGTTTTTGTGTAGTCTATTTATTCGATATAAATTTGTATTGCTTAAACTGCCATCTATTGGAGACCCCTGAATCTTCTGTCTATTTCTAGCCCTTAAATCGTAGTCCAGGAGGAATCAACGCATGTGTACCGAAAACCATTTCACCTCAAATTTTTTTGTGCGATTCTCTTAAAATTATCGCTGCTGATGATTTAAATGCCATATGAATAAAATTTAAAGTAAATTTTTAATGTTTAGTTTTTTTAAATCCTCAAGCGAGAATTTAAAAAAAATCAATTTTTTAGACATTTCCTTATATATTTTAATGAGTCAAAAGTATCCGAACTTTAATTTTAAATTTTTTACTCCGAAAATATTAACTTTATCGTAAAAGGACATAGCACCTTTTCATTCGTATTTCATCAAATCATATTTTAAAAGAATTGTCCCGTTTGAAAATAACAATTCCTTGCAATTGAAAAAAAAATCGGTTTAATCAACGCATCGATTGCTCAATGGCAATAATTATGTGTTTATATCATCAGTAGGAAAATTTTGAAGAGAATGGCATAAAAAATTGAGGTGGCATAGTTTTCGGTACTCATGCGCCGATTCCTTCTAGA
This sequence comes from Parnassius apollo, assembly GCA_907164705.1. Classification (NCBI taxonomy): domain Eukaryota; kingdom Metazoa; phylum Arthropoda; class Insecta; order Lepidoptera; family Papilionidae; genus Parnassius; species Parnassius apollo. The sequence goes on from CAJQZP010000528.1 coordinate 5,507,755, forward strand.
CTAACGGGCTTATGCCTCCACGAATACGGTCATCATTAATGCATCGTTTATAATATTTTAATTAATAAATATAATAATAATAATTTTGTCATTAATTTTTGTACTAATAATAGAACTAAAGAAACACCGTTTTAAGTTTTCGCTTCATTCGTTTTACCCATCAGATTTATCGGTAAATTTCATATTATTTACTTGAGACAACAATACAACCGTGCTAGTTCAGCGGCTAAGCGTTAATTGTGGTCTCACAGTGCGCTAACAACCCGGGTTCGATCCCCGCCGGCACCAATGAAATTGTTAATTGCAATTTTCAATTTTAACTGCCAATTTATCGCATGCTCGGCGGTGAAGGAGAACATCGTGAGGTAACCAGCATGTCTGAGAAATAAATTTCAAATATAGCGTGGTAGAGACATTCAAATATAGTGCATAGCTGTTATGGCTGCAGCAGGAATGCCGGCTTTGCCGATTCATTGAGTTTGCCTGGAGAAGGACATCGTTTGCACAGAATACAAACGCCACAGTAGCATCTAGAGAAATTGAGAACCTTGCTGAGAACACGACAAAACACTGTCATGAGCAAACTGCATCTATCGACTTTCTGCCTTTCTCACCAGGTCATCACTTCATTTAGTGGGGCACCCCCTCACTGCAGCACTAAGCTGAAGAGTCTTGCAACCTAGAACTCTAAGCCCTACGCTACACTCCGCTTACTGGTACGATGCTACCATTCGATAACCTTATTTTTAGAATAAGGTGACAAACGAGTACACAGTCCACCTGATGGTAAGTGGATACTGCGACCCGTAGACATCTACATTTATCATCAACTAAGAATCAAAATGCAGATGCATTGTCACCCCTGAGGACTAAGAATGCCTCGTTTCCAGTAAAAAGGGTATCTGGTTCTCTACAATCACCATACGAAACACAGCAGTATTAAGCTGGTATTCTGTGAGAGCGTGGTCCTTCCCCGGTCGAGCCGACCCATTCGTGCTACAACCATAATATAGCTGCAGCGTGGCTCTACCACGTAAATTTGTTCCAATCGGTCATCAGCTCTTCAAATATATAGCCGACCGATTGCCACTTCAGCTTACTGATGTGTTGGGATGTGTCGATTAAGTACGTTACATAAGTAACTTTAACATGAAAATATACATTTATACCATAGAATACTATAATGCACAATAGAATGGCTGTCAACCTTATTTTGTACGAGGATTGGCGTCGCCAAACCCGATTTGCTGTGTTGACATTTGACAGACTGTTGGCATTTTCTAAATAATTTGCATGCGAAATTTGAAAACGATTGTAACGTCAAAACACATCTCGTGTTGACATTTATACGTGTGAATTGACATGTTAGTGACATTAGTAGGGATGGGCCGAATATTGATTTCACCGAATACGAATATTCCGAACCGAATATTCGGCCGAACATTATTCGGCAGGATTACCTCGGTACCTAACCAATTTATGTCCAAACCTGTTACCGTAAAGCGCGCGGGATTAGCGCCTTCCCCTCGCTCCCCTGCCACACCTGACTTGTTATTGCATCATCTAGTACTGAGCAAATTGCCGGCACATGCTTGTTTTGACTAGTTTTGTGAGAAGAAAAGTATACTTAGGGAAAATTGATAAGTATGTGATGAAAATGAGTGGCAGGAAATATTCTATTTGGGTCAATTTAAGAGAAACTGACGACTGTAATTTAATCTCTCTTTGTTTCATTCCAAACAAAATTTTATCAAGCTTTCTATAAATTTGCTATATATAGAAATAAATCTACAGCGCCTCAAAAACCAATCGTTGTACAAGTAGATTTAACCCATAAATAAACAGTAAAGTTATGAAAGACATGGCATTACTCAACTCGTACTTTTCCATACAGTGGATACTTTGAGTACCACTTTAACGAATATTCGGTAATTTAGCCGAACATTCGGCTGAATACGAATATTCGGTAAACCTGCCGAATATGCCGAATACCGAATATAAAACGAATATTCGGCCCACCTCTACATTTTAGTGGTTACGCGGGCTCCGTCCACTCTGCCGTTCTATTATGTATGTATTATAGTATTCTATGATTAATACTATAAAGTTATACCCTATATATGTTTCATTGCTGGGCACAGGCCTCCCCTCATTTCTGAGAGGGTTTTAGGGCAAGGATGTGGCCGTCGCGCTGCCCCAATGGCTGTTGGCGAACTTTGTTGCAGGTTTCCTCACGATGTTTTCCTTCATCGCCGAGCCGAAATTCTTAATTGCAATTTTAAGTGCTGAATTACCACGTATTCAGCACTTAAAATTGCAATTAAGAATTTCTTTAGTGCCGGCGGCGATCGAACCCGGATTACTCGCGTTCTGTTATATTTACAGCGAGCACTAACCATCTGAGCTACCGCGGCTCTATATCCAATATTTATACTTACTACATAGGTACATACATACTACTTTTCTAATATTTATACTATAAATAGGAACAAATACAAGCTTTTGACTCCAGTTACTCAGCTCAATAGAGAAGCAAAATTTATCTATTTCATTATACCTTTATCTGAGAGACTTGCTTTATTTTATAAATTGCCTTTCCTAACATACGAATGCCTCATAATTTTGTTCATCTTCTGCGCTGTTATTCCAAACATGTAAATTGGCTATGTAATTTTTTTTCTATTATCCATATTAAGTGGGCTATCATTAGAGATTTCACATACCACTTTTAGGAGTTAATTTTTTGAACATAAAATTTCAAAGTAGTTTGTGATCCCAAGTAACTTTTTGGGAGCGTGGTGTTGGCAGGCAAAAATTAGCATAAAATATCCTTCATCCTGTTTCATTTTGTAGATGTTGCAAGTGACTATATAACCATTTTATATTTATACTACACTAGCTGTTCCCTGTATGTGTTGCAATTCCTCCTATTTTGTCAGATACCTTCGCGGGCACGTACACAACAACTCACCAACGTTTCGCCGTAATCGGATGAATGAAATAAAAATGAATGGAAGTCGAACAAATAAACAAAATTTATAATTATGTGATATGTTAGAACCTTTGCGCGTTCACAACTAATCAGTTTTATCGTTATCGGATACATCGTACGGGAATGCATAGAAATCGAACAAATAAATAAATAATTTATTTTTTAATATTTTATTTTCCATTTTAGTGCTAGGTTAAGTTTCAAATCACCTTTCTTTAAATTCGGCTAAATGTCGTTGACACGAGTGAGCGTTTTGTGTGAATAATTGGCAACAACAAGACTTTCTTCCATTGATTGTCTCTTGACAGATTGACGTTTGGATACTTATAAAGCGCCAGTTTTAGAATGATATTGTTAAAAACATGAATACGTATTACAAATCTCGTTAACCTTTCCTAGTTTCTATTCAGGATACTTTTTTAGGCTTCTTTATATCACCAAAAATATATTGTAACATGAAAAATAATAAAAAATATTCATTTACAAAAAAAAAAACAGGAGTAATGGATATATAAGTGTTGAATTACGACGTTGTTACTCCGCAATGATAATAAAGGACGAAGAGGGATTTGAGGTCATCATGTTGACTTGCAATAGACATTAAGGCAGCGACAGGATCTTTCTTGGCCTAAAGCCAACTCAAGTATAAGGAGATGTTTGCGCTAAGCATTGATACGTAACTATGCTGGTACTCATTGTACATGTTTTAGTATACTGCAAGAGTGCCACTTTCCTAAGGTTCCTCCATTATAAGAAAATGTATTAACACAAAACAATGAAACCACACTTGAAAGAATAATGAACTGATCTAGAGTCAACTAACAATGGGGGTAAACATTTGATCAACAATTAATAATTTATTTTCTTAAAGTAAGACAGACAACCTTTGCCATAAATTTCATTAAACACGAGCAAGCGATCTGGCTCTCTACCTACACCTTTCAAATTGAACACAAGTGCGAACACTTTTAACTAGCGGTAGATTTATGTAAGAGTGGTACCTACCCAGGCAGGATTTCTAGGAGATAAAAAAGTAGTCCTGTCAGCTGAAAATTCGACTTCTTATTTTTCGTGAAATTTGTCCTACCCCTCTCTAAACACTGGAAACATCCGTGAGGCGTATTTAGGCTATATCATTACATATCAACGTATATAATGTTGTCATTTTTTAATTATAACGAATAAAATAATTGTTTCGACAAACATTAGATTAATTTGAAACAGAAAGCTTGTGTACATAAATTAAAGTAAAATACGATCTAGAGTCGAGCTAAATTGGCGGGAGGCAATAACGCGATGCGTTGTTTTCGCGCCACTAGCGCGTCTGAACGAATTAAACGATATAAACCATGAATGATTTCATCTGATAAACTTTAAAATATGTCCGTTAAAAATACCCTTTTAATCTAAAGGATGAAAACCGTATATAAACACGTGAAATGTGTTCACTATAAGCATCAAATAAAAGTTAATTACAACATATTTTTAATCTATACATTTTTCATGGTTACAAAATATAAAAGAATACCGGGTTTAAAATTTGTTATAATACTTATTACAAAATGCTACTTTATTTTTCTATAAAGAGAAGCTAGAATTCATTCAACTTCTTCCTCCTCAAAACAATTTTTGGAGGCATGAGACTGAATGGCGCAAAACCTCGAAATTTATTGTGCTCGATGTTAAAAGCTTACGTTTACGATGTAACTTGTGATTTATAAGGTGGTATAAATTATATATAATATAAGTATAGATGATCATATTTTAGTTTTTTTTTTTTAGATAACTATGAATTCCAGGACAAATAGTAAAATAAACTTTGAACAAAAACTTTCACCAAGGTTATTATTGTTTACTCTTGCAAACTTATAATTATCGAAAATATATAACAAATTTTTACCTAATTGGCCAAGTATTGACAAACCTCTTTTTTTAAACGGAACGGTTTCGCATAAACTGAGACTTTCAATTCCGCGGTTGTACTAACGATAATCAGTTCTGTAACTGGCCGATTAAATTATCAAGCTGCGATATATGTTTAAATAATATTGTAAATGGCTACAAACATAAGATTTGATACTTTTTCTTTTTTAACTTAGTTCTTCGTCGAATAACTACTGTACATTGACGGTTTGCGTGATTTCAGTCTGCTTGCGTCTGTACTGTATCGCACATCCACTCGTGCGCACGGCCCGCACGTGACGTCACTTGGTGTCGAGTTTCAGCGCGCCTCGCCCAATCCTACATGTAATCACTTTCACTCGAGTCAAAGACAAGGTCACTGAAAGATTTCACGGTAGTAAGAGTGCACACCCCCCAACAATTATGTATTTCGGAGCATATCTATGTGGTAGAGCTATGCTGCAGGTAGATATATGGGATTGCAGCACGAATGGGTCGGCTCGACCGGGGTAGGACCATGCTATCACAGAATACCAATTATATTGGTAAGTGTAGAGAACCGGAGACCCTTTTTACTGGAAATGAGGCATTCCATGTCAGTCCTCAGTGGTTGACAACGCATCTGCATTTGTATTCATAATTGAAGATGTCATGTAATGTAGATGTTTACGGGCCACAGCATCCATTTACCATCAAGTGGACTGTGTGCTCGTTTGTTACCCTTATTCTATTAAAAAAAATCATTTTTTAACACATTTGCCATAGATACAGGTGAGTGATTCTGGTCGTAAGTAACACGTATAGCATATGAACGCGAATCGTAATGCATTACTCGTTTATAATTCGATATTAGAAAAAAAAGTACGAACAGTTGTTGAAGGAAAAATGTAGAAGATATTAAGTGCTGTTGGACGAATTGATTGGTTCCGGGAAATGACTACACATGCACAGAATACCAGCGTAGAATAAAAGCAACATGTTGTGTTTCGTATGGTACTGGTAACGAAGCACTCTAATTTAGCCTTCAAGGGAAGAAAGCATCTGTATATTGGTTAAAGAAGAAAACGATCAGGTCGGACCAAGTCCTAGGGTTCTGCTTTGAAGTCAGTGATGGTGGGAAACGTCCTCTCGGCTATTTGTGATATATAGAGGTAAAATCCTTTCTTCCTAATTAGGCTTTACTAGATCCTAATTAAGTTAATGGAAAGTTCTCTCCTGGATATAGACTTCTTCGATAGATTGCCTCGTAGAAGGGATATCTGCCATACGCTTGGCACAGGCCGGTTGACAACAGTTTTTTTTGTTGAGTTGTTACCAGAAAGATGCTCCTGTTCATCTCCTGCTTCATTTCCATCTGTCAACTTTAGCGGTACCAACAAAATGATATAAGGTATTGGATTTTTTTAAAACGCGACTATTCAGTCAAATAAAATATAGATTCAATTTTAAATAGCGAAAACAGTTGACAAATTTATTATCATGGGTGTTATTGTTTGAAATAAAAAATAATTAATTAATCTGCTCCAAAGATGACACCATAAATATGATTGTGACATTTTTTCTAACGTCTTGTTTACGCAAACTGCGCTCTTCGTCGATTTGCTCATGTTGTGTCCACGCAATGTTGCCAGTAGAGCTTACCCTAGACTTGAGAACTTTACCCTTTGGGAATTTTCTATAGAAATATTTTTATATGTTAAACAATGATCATAGAATCTCTTATGTATCAGTTATATAAAACAAAATTGCTTCTAAATTGTATAGTACTGTAAGAAATTTTTTTCATTGATGAGTAAACAAGTTCTGCTTACTTTGTATACGTTTGCCCATATTTTGGAAGGATTCAACACTATAGCATTGTTATTGATAACATGCTTTGTCTATGTCTATTGCATGAATAAAAAACAGGCTGGTGTCAAATTACGTACCGTCTGTTTCACTTGTCAAACATGTATTATATCTCATTTCCTACTTTCTAATGTTTCTAACGAAAGTGTTTAAATTCATTTTCTTCTTCATCAGTGTAGCCTGTAGAAGTTCACTTCTGGATATCTCCAGCTGTACGGATGGAGAGGTTTCACCTTAATCGCCACTCTTGGCATGCGGATTGACGATCGCAGTATCAGACGTTCCACACATTTATTTATTTTTTAAATACACACAATAAAATATTCACGCATAACAGCTTGTTGGCAGAAAGATTCTCTCTTGCTTCCTAACATGCAATATATATACCTATATATACTAACATGGCATATTTAATATATATATATATATATATATATATATATATATATATATATATATATATATATATATATATAGCCATGGTAGCTTTAGCTTAACGCTCGCTGTAAATATAACAGAACACGAGTAGCCCGGGTTCGATCCCCGCCAATACTAATGAAATTGTTAACTGCAATTTTAAGTGCTGATTAACTACGTGCTCGGTGGTGAAGGAAAAAATCGTGAGGAAACCTGCATATCTGAGGAATAAGAAAAAATAATAATTCGAAGACGTGTGAAGTTCGCCAACACGTATTGGGGCTGCGCGGCGGACACTTCCTTGCCCTAAAACCGTCTCAGAAATGAGGGGGAGGCCTGTGCCCAGCAGTGGGACGTATATAGGCTGTAACATTACTTTTACTTTTATATATTGGTGTGTATATACTTTCGTATGTTGGTGTGTATATACATATAATTTGTGTTGTATACATTTGACGCTGCTTCGTGTCGCCAGCCGAAGTATTTTGCGCCTGGCCGTAAACGAGATAATAATATCGTACGAAATAATTTCCTATATCCGTCGGAAGCCATCTTTATGGCATATCTAACTCTCACTTCGTTAGATATCCTCGAGACGAAATTGAAAGTAATTTTTAAAAAAAGAAATTTTTTAGTTAGTAATATGCGGTTACAGCTTTTTACATTTTTTGAGGAAGCAGGAATAGGGATTTTTGCACTGTCTGGTAACACTGGCTACCTTGCACTTCCAGCGTTTCACACGGACCTTTCTTCCCGCGTCACCGCTACGTCAGACAACATGCTGCAATTAGAACAGTTTTTTTACCGCCAGTTGTGACTGATTTAACGTTTCTAATAAGTAAATATTGCTTTTGAAAGCTGATGTGATTGTTCCAATAACTAGTTAAATGTCTATATATATATATGATTGACTCGTTGATCTATATTTGATTGACGGGTTTGTTTCCAATCCCGGGTCAAAGAAAGAAATTCTCAGTAGCAACTAGCCTCGGAGGTCCTGCGCCTGATCTCTCTTCGGTCGTGTCGGTTTACCGTCCCATTCGACTATGAGAGTGAGGGTATAAAGAAACACCTGTGCTTGCGCATACACTTGGGCACTAAAATTCTGTCCTGCGCCGGTGGCTAGTCTCCTTTAAGGCAGGCCGCCGTGACCGAAATTCGGACTGGAGGACGGAGTTTTGACAGATTTTTTTCTAATATTATAGTAACCTTCAGTAATATTGTACACTATTGAAGGTTATCTTTTTGATTCAACTTGGGTTTATTGTGATAATTTTACATTTTATAACGTAGACATTTACTTGGAGAAGAGATGATAAGAACAGTAGGAATTCTGAGGCTAAGAGGCAAAAAAACAAAATCAGTCGCACTACCACAACCACTAGACCAGACAGTAGAGTAGGCAGTCGTACTTTGTACTAATGATATAGATGGTTTAGATACCGGTAATTTACATTCTTTATAAAGACCTTTTATAAAACTCCGGTATGCGCGTGTTCGTAATTTAGCTCTTAAACGGCTTGATTGATTTTGATGAAATTTTTATGGGGTACTTATTGGGTCTCCTGGACAGTTATTAGTTATAGTTGGACCCGGTAGGTGGCGCTGTTGTCGACAACCAGAGCACCCGTGCAAAGTCGGGGCATATCACTAGTACACTATAAGTAAAAATGTATTCGATTCTTAATTCTTTTTGTTTTCATTTTCATTGTATTAATCTTTAAAGTTTCCATTAATTTTTTGTAGTTATTACGAGTTGTCGTACACAATCAAAGGCTTGGCAATAAAATTGTTGGCATTATGACAACGGGTGGCCAATGTTTTTCTTCGAAAACTCTCGGCGCTAAAAGTTTACAGTGTTGCCAGACATAATGCCGGGGGAAGGCGCTTTATATTTCTATTAAATTAAAAGTATACCAGCAATACTATTAGCACTAATAACACTCTCGTTAACTATACTAAAACTATACTACAATTTAGTTTATAAGGCCTTCTTAATTTCAGAATCCTAGACTTTTGTCGCTTCTAAATTTGCTCTTTATTAGTTTTCAAATATTACAAAAGTAGTACTGGCTTAAGATTTGTCATTTCTGACTCGATTCTTGAGTGGCGTTGCTAGTCAGGAAGTTGTTCCTGATGGTAAGTAGACTGCATTAATCCTCGATTAAGAATCATAACGCAGATGCGTTGTCACCCCTGAGGACTAAGTTGAAATGCCTCGTTTCCAGTAAAAAAGGGTATCCGGATATCTACACTCACCATACGAAACTCAACAGTATTAACCCTATTTTACGATAGTATTTTGTGAGACCGTAGTCCTTCCCCGATCGAGCCGACCCGAACAATCATAATATAGCTGCAGCATGGCGCTACCACGCATAAGGTGTATATAGGTCGATAGTCTCTTGCCACGCTTTCTTTAAAAACAAATTTGTAATTATGAAAAACTGCACACACAATTTCAAATTTCATTTAATAATGTTAATAAGAAAAATTCTGGCAACTGTATCTATTTTTTTTTTATAAATTCCACCAGAGTTCGCTGACTCATATGTTATGCTAGTTCGCCATCTTATTATAATCACTATTTTCGGAATTACGACGCCTTGTTTCAATGTCGGATCACTGGAGGCGTTTCGAAGTATCAAAATAAATCTTCATGACCAATGCTTTGTGCTTTGAAAATATCTGAGTTATTAGAAGCGTAATAGATTTATAACTATGAGCTACATAGCGCAGATATTTTTATAACATCAATAGTAACCGATGATATTTAATTAATTGCAAGAAAGTATTATATTAATTCTATGTATAATATATATTAGTAAATGTACTTTCTGTGTAAGAATATCCACTACTCGTATCATCCCGTGGATGTCGAATGTAAACAGATCAGGAGATTTTTTAATAGAATTAGTGTGACAAACGAGCACACAGTCCACCTGATGGTGAGTGGATGCTGTGGCCCATAGACATCCACATTTATCCTCAATTAAGAATCAAAATGCAAATGCGTTGTCACCCCTGAGGACTAAGATGGAATTCCTCGACTCCAGTAAAAAGAATCTCCGGAAACTCACCATACGAAACACAACAGAATTACACTGCTATTTACGCTGGTATTCTGTAAGAGCGGCTCGAAAGGAGCAGGACTACGCTCTCACAGAATACCAACGTAAAATAGCAGCGTGTTGCTGCTGAGTTTCGTATGGTGAGTGTGGAGAACCGGAGACCCTTTTTACTGAAATCGAGGCATTACATCTTAGTCCTCAACGGTTACAACACATTTGCATTTTGATTTTTAGCTGAGGTTAAATTTGGATGTCTATGGGCCACAGCATTCACTTACCATCTGACTGTGTGCTCGTTTGTCACCTTTATTCTATAAAAAAAATATAGGTTGACCATGTTACTAATATTCATATTACAATTTTATGTACTTCTGTTTAGTCAAATTTATTTTAGTATATTATAATACCTTATATTATGATGTCATAGCCTATGTTAACAGCGATCCTATTAGCATTTATTTGTAAATCAAATATTTATACTAGTTTAACAATTACAGAATACTTAGGAACATACAGGTATATTAAAATATTATATCTACATTTGGACTCCACCACTGTAGAGCAAACAGTAAAATTTTAATCCTTATTTTGTTTTTAAATTTTCCTATACTCTTTGTAAATTAAAGTAAACGAAGCATGATTTTACGCTTTTATGTAAATTTACTGTCTGGACAATTTATTGATAGAATTATTTATAATATAAAATAATTTGTAAGTTTTTAACACAGCATGCTCAATAATAAAATGATTGCCAGATATTGTTAATTGCAACAATGATCAATCTAAAAATACTGACATGTGCAATATACCACTAGATACGTCACGTTCATTGTCACGATCACAAACCGCATAGACGAACCTTGGACAGCGAGATTAAACGAGACAAACGCTAGGAAGTCTGGCCATACGGCCAAATTTTAAGTCTAAATTTGTACACCAATCTGGCAAGAATAGCATTTTAATTTTCAGTTGTTCATGTCTTGCCCTGGTGTCACATCGCTGCATCCCGTTCCTTATCACCCGCACGATCTCCGAAGAACATTAACCCTTATCTCACACACACCATAGTTCGCGCCGCAAAGAATGGGTCTGATGTTGTCTATTGTGTTATCATACGCGGGGATACGCGACGCTATCGAATGCTTGAAGCACATTATTAGAGGTGTCGTGCCTGATGACGAACCAAACTTTCAAGATCTTATCGAATACTACTCAATACTCCTACGAAAGTCGGCCAATCCGTCGTCGCCTGGAGATTGGATAAAGGAATGCGGTCAGGGATATCTATGCCTATCGGAAGATAAAAATGGATCACTAAAATCCGCCGCTGTTAAGTACTACGGTCAAACACGTTCAGCGGCTATTTTGTTCTCGACAAAAATCTCTAGTTTCGGGCAAGAATCAGTCGAAGAAAATTCCCAGGCAAACGGAGACTATAGAACGGAAAATTATACGCCGACGAAAACTAAAACACTTATATCGAACACGTCCGAGTCCTTCAGCGTAGGGCCAAGGAATAAATTAAATAGGTCCCAAAATACCGTAGAAGCGAAATATGCTGATAACTCTGTCGAAAACGAGCACAAAACAGATGAATCTGCTGAAAACAAAGAAAGATTATCATGGCATTATAAGCCTTTAAGTGCGGCGCAAAAGCCACTACCCGAAATACAATTCCAATCATACGATGTAGACAGGGCGGAGAGCACTGCTTACAGCGACGAATTTTTAAGGTTAATATTCAGTCATTTAATTGAGCATGGTATGCGTGTGTTATATAATAATAATTCAAATTCAATCGCATATTCGTTGCATATTAGATAGCATTAAATGCGTACATTCTCATCAGCACCAATGCACGTCATGTATACGGAATCACAGTTTCACATGTACGATACCGACTCATGTATTATTGTTAATTTGTTTAAGATCACTTGATGGGATTAAGTTCCGTCCTTTGCAACGAAATGACCCAAGTTGGCGTCGCAGGAGTTTTAGGAAACGTCATTCTTCCTCTTCTAATTCATCAAGAGATTCCAGAGCATCGCGTGATGAAGAACTGAAAATGTTCACATCGCTCGAAGAGGAAGAATTTAAAAAGATGAATGAAAACGACAACTTTGGGAGGTTTGGAAGCACGCCTAATTTATCGACGCGTTCTTATTCCAGAAGTCGATCGAGGGAGAAGTCAAGGGAAAGGAAAACGGACAATTGGAGCATAGAAGAGACTGTTGATGGCACGGTAGAGGAAGAAAATACAGAAAGTAAACCGAAGCTTAAAGGTCTACCGAAGTTAGATTCATTCGTGGAGGAGAAAGATGAAACCAAAGAGTTCAATGAGGTAACTGAGGAAACAGAAGAAGACATTGATTTCTGGGCTAAATTCGGAGATTAGTGCTTGGACCTAACGTCGCTCGCATTGTTTATGAAGCTTCGATACAAGCATGACTGATTTGAATTAAATATAATGAGGCCTTTCCCCGCGTTTTGTCTTTTTTTACATTCCGTAATGCTATAGTACATTCCTTTGCGACGGGAACCTTGTGTATTCGTTTACGCTTTAATTGTTTTGGCTTTGTTAGAAATTACAAAAATGTATAGAGTTGCTTTCAAAATCTCTGTAACTACAAAACATAAAACCTTTTTGACACTCAGTACATGTACATTTTAAACCAAATACTACATATATTATAAAATAATTCGTTATATGGTCTTTTAATGTAAGCAATGTTTTCAATTTCAAGCTTTAACTTATATATGTCCAAAGTATGATACTTAGATAGATAATCTATAATGAGATATTCATTGCCTAAATACTAAGAATAAACAGAACTCCACAAAATTAGTGATTAAACTTTTATGGGGCCATAGCTCTATGTATGGGGTAATGTATAGATAAGATTTTGCAAGTTTTAAAACTAATCAAGCTTAAAAACTTCATAAAAAGGTACTTAATAATGATGTTAAGGAATAAATTAAATAAATTACCAGTGAGAATAAGGTGATACAGGTCGTTTTTATAATATTTTTTTAAGGAAACAATACTAGAACAGTGTTATTGTGTTTATTTTTTTTTTAAATCCTGCTGGGATTCTTACTGGGCAAAGGTATTTCCCGAATCGAGTGTTTAATACAAAATTTAACAAAGTAGTAAATATTGAATAACAAAATAATATGATAGTAAAGCCCAGGATGAATTACAGAGCAAGACTTATTCACACAGATTGCATCTGTTTTGACGCGTTGAACACAACAAAACAGTCTTCGATTTTAAACTAGGTTAACTTACTCTATAGGTCGTTACCGATTTGTTAACTTTGTCGCATTGGAAGCGAGTTGCATAATCCAAACGAAAATATCCACATGGTGAAACAAGGACCTCGACCCACTTATATTTTAATGAAGATGACGCTGCTCGACATTTCATTGCCGCCTCCCATCATTATGGGATTATCTATTGACGTAATTAATTATATTTTACATTTGCTATGGTAGACTAGATATTTAAAAATTTTAAAGAAAAATATTAATACTGGAACACAGTAAGTCTCTCTTTTTACACGTGACATTCCATCTTAGTTCTCAGGGGTGATAACTCATCAGCATAACATTCTTAATCGAGGATATATGTACTTAGATGTTATATGTCATAGCGTTCACTTACCATCAGGTGGACTGTGTGCCCGTTTGTCACTCGTATTCTATAAAAACAATGAGGACTTGCTACTACACTACATACTTAAACTACATTTATATAAAGGAGCTTTGCAGTTGTGTCAGTTGTGTGTTTACAAGTTAATATAGACGTAATATGAATAAATTTTGAGCACATTTACGTTCACACACCTACCTAATATATTAATCCTTCCTAAATAAATCCTTATCCATAAGTTTTCTATTTTTTATTATTTGGTATGCTGCGTCGGTAGCCTTTTTTTGCTGCAATCCAGTGCGATCCTTTTTTTTTAAGTTATTGTAGCAATTATTAAACATGTAAATACGTGATAGAGCCATGCTTTCCGTGCTTTAGCTATGTTATGGTTGTAGATCGAATGAGTCGGCTCGACCGTAAGGACCACGCTCTCATTGAATATCAGTGTGAAATAATAGCTTAATGCTGTCGTGTTTCGTTGGCGAGTAGAAAACTGAAAAATATTTTTAAAGGAAACGAAACATTTCATCTTAGTCCATAGAGCTGATAACGCGTCTGCATTTTGATTCGTAATCGAGGATAAATGTAGAGGTGTCTATGGACCACAGCATCCACTTACTATCCGGTGGACTGTGTGCTCGTTTGTCACCCTAAATCTATAAAAAAATAGAAAATATAAGTATTCTATATGAAAAATGACGCGTTTTTATAAGGTATTACCCACGAGCGCATATTTTCAAACGTAGCAGCATGCAGCTAATTTTCCTGTGCTGCGGCTTAGAAAACATAACAGGAGCGCGATATTGTTACTGCGGTTGTAACAAACACAGGCTTCCTGGTGTAATACAACACGTCCTATATTTGTTTCAACGGTAGACAAAAGTGCGGTGAATTTTACGACAGGAAACCGGCACCTGGCACTGCTTCTTAAACACCATTTTGTCTTTTATTTATTTCAGTGTTATGTTAGCAGTTATGAAGATTTTATGATAGTAAAGATTTGAATTTTATTTTATATTGTACTGTTTATTTCCTAAATAATGAATAATTTATTCTTTATCATTTTCTTCGAAGTTATTGCTTGGCGCTGGTGTCGATTATTAAGATGTGTCCTTTGTGCTTAAGATGAAGATAGAAAATTAAGGAAATTAGTAGAATAAGAATATATAGAGAGATATGCACCATTGAATATAAAGGTATATATCGTAGCGTTTTCGCGTTTATCACCCATCCCCGCGATAAGAAAATGGAATTTTCTCAAAAAAGAAATACTATAAACATAGCGGATTGAAAATGCAAACACTTTGCTAAGAAATAAAAAAAACTAATTGCAATTGAATGACGAGAAGTTAGTAGAATTTTTAGTAACTTTTAATGTTCAAGTAATTCAAAAACATGATTAGCCCGCCAACGGGTTTTACCGCATCGTGACTGACTCTTTTCTGTTCCAAAACCATTTAAAATGGAAGGTCTGAGCCCATCATAATTTAATTTTGGTTGTAATGGCACCATAACTGCAGTAACATTTGTCTTACAATTTATCAGCTACCCAACAATTGTATTATGGATCGTACTGTGTGTTGGCGTTATACGAGTATCCATCACGCCATTTTCTCTCGTGGGTGGCGTAAGATGCTACAGTGGGAAACACCAAAAAAATCTTATGGCTTTCGATAGGTGGCGCGGTTTAACCATTTCATTTACGTCAGACCTAAATTTCTCTCACCGTCGACAGCATAAATATATAAAACAATAGCAGATAAAAAAGAAGAATACTCATGGGATAAAGATTGACATTTTTTATAGAATAAGGATAACAAAGTCCACCTGATGGTACGTGCTTCGACCCTCTATCTAGACATCTACATATATCCACGATTTGGAACTATTCTCGAATCATAATGCAGAACGCGTTGTCACCTTTGCCTACAATGTGGCAAACCTACTTTCCACTAAAAAGAGTCTCCGGTTCTGTACACTCACTAAACAAACAGCAGCATACAGCTGCTATTTCACGTTGGTATTCTGTGAGAGCATCGGCAGCGTACAGCGTAGCTCTATCACCTTTTTTATAGAATAAGGGTGACAAGCACACATCCCACCTGGATGTTAATTGGATGCTGTGGCCGATAGACGTGTACGTCTATCCTCGATTAAGAATCAAATGCAGCATTGAGCTACTGTTTTACGCTGGTATTCTGTGGGAGCGTTGTCCTTCCCCGATCGAGTCGATCAAGTCCTGCTATAACTATTATATAGCTGCTATATGGTTTACCTTAGGCGCTTAGAGACTTTTCACTAAAGCTATGTACAATTTATTTATATTATACACAGTAGTTTTTTTAACTAACCTTGAACGTGAAGTGCGGACTGCAGGTGGTAGCTAAAATAAAATTAACTTACACCAAAACAAAGACATTTCACTCTACAATGTACTTTCGTCGTTTCTTTTTTTTCCTCTTGATAATATTAATTTGTCTTCGTCAGTCATTCTAGCTGTGTGCAGCATAAATAATATTATTGTCTTTTTTCTCTGTTTCCTGCCATCACCGGCCATTTTCGTCACAGGCTGAAATATTATTAGACTGAACGCATTGCCAAGCCAAACTCAATCCATAATATAATTAATACATAAGCGCAAAATTATTTATACATCAAAAAAAAAAAAAAATATATATATAAACACTCACGCCTGTCACCCAGAGAGGTAGGCAGAAACTACACACATCTCTCCCCCCCCCCACACCCCCAGGGGCTCCCCCCGCAACATAAATATGCCTTGTCACTCTTTTCTCATTCATTCTTTCTACATGACCAAACCACCGATGCATTCCTTTCTAAATCCTGATCACAACATCGTCTTGCAAACCTTCACTCTTCTTTTATTATGCCGATTAACATACAAAACGACCTTGATTCCAAGAACTGATTTGCCACACGTGCCTTTTTTGACACATTCTGACTTTTCACAATAGAGTGTAGAGCCCCATTTACTTTATTTCCTGCGTCCACTCGTCCTATATCTATATCCTTATCATATGTCCCATCCCTGTTGAATACAAATCATAAATATACAAACTCTTTACTTCTCTTTTATTTGCTCGAGCATATATATATTAAAATATATAAAAAAAATAGCATTGACGTGGTATATTTATGAGGTGCCTCTTATGATTTATAGAAAATTCATTTAAATGTGCCGAACCCAAATCTTATTGACTGTGACTGAGTAGAAATATCAGTGCGAGGGTATCGACTCTGAGCACATTATGAACTTGCTCAGGCTCCCAGCATTTTGCAAGTCTTCAAATAGTTGATGGTTGTACCTGTTTATTCTGCAGTGGACTTATATTGCTAATGCACTTGTTCTGATGATTGGTCTTGCTCTGTGAAGTTATGAGTATAAATAAACAAATAAAATTTACAGAAATATATACAAAACATTTTTTTTACAAGAAACCTAAAATAGTTTTATTTAAATCCAAAATTAGTCATATTCATAGTCATTTATTCCATAAACAATACACATTGTGGATAAGAAAACATAATTAAAACTTATAATATGAAATAAATGTTTCTTTTGGAGAATAACATAAAAGCAACTGGTGTCATTGCTTTTTATCTTAAAAAATATGATTCTATTTTTAATTTCTGATTAATTATGAGTCTTTTGAGTGGTAGAGCCACGTTGCAGCTATATTATAGTAGTAGCACGAATGGGTAGGAGCACGCTCTCACAGAATAGCAGCGTCTGCTGCTGTGTTTCGTACGGTGAGTGTAGAGAAGCGGAGAGCCTTTTTACTGGAATCGAGGCATTCCATCTTAGTCCTCACGGGTGACAACGCGTTTGCATTTTGGTTCTTAGTTGAGGATAAATGTGGATGTCTATGGGTCACAGCATCCACTTACCATCAGGTGGAGAGTGTGCTCGTTTCTTACCAATGCTATATAAAATTACGCTAACTGAATTATATTATCCATGAAATGGTGTATTTGAACGGAAATATTTGTGTGTTTCTTAATATAATATTAAAATTTTATTTATAAACAGTATTTTTCCATTAAGACCTGTCAAAAGTCTACTGCCGAATGTAGGTCTCCTCCACAGATTGCGTCATATGTAGGATTGTTAACATTTGACGTAGCTGCCACGCTTGGCAAGCGGGCTGGCAACCGGAGTTCTATCATTTTGACCTGTTATCAGGAAGATGCTGCTGCCCATCTCCCGTTCGGTCTTCCACTGTCGTCTCTCACGCCACTACACGGTACTGCTCAATAACGATATTATGTGATATTATGTTATATGATATTACGTGGTGTTACCATGCTGCAGTAAGAACCACGCTCTCACAAAGTACCAGCGTAAAGTAGTAGCCTAATGCTGCTTCGTTTCGTATGGTGAGTGTAGAGAACCGGAGACCTTTTTTACCGGAAACGAGGCATTCCATCTTAGTTCTCAGGGGTGACAACGCATCTGCATTTTGATTTGTAATCGAGGATAGATGTAGGTGTCTATAGGCCGCAGCAACCACTTACTATCAGGTGGACTGTGTGCTCGTTTGTCACCCTAAATCTATAAAAAAATATTATTTGTTTCAATTTTAACATCGAAAATTTCCCTATTTTTGACTTTGCTATAGTTTGTGAGATACAATCCATTCTTTTTTTAAATGACATTTGGAGGTATTGCGTAGTCTGGGTTGCGTAGGCTGCATGCAAAGTAATAAATTTATTTGATGAACGATTGTTTTAATGTTATGTCAAACTTATTAATGATCACAGGCAGATTATACTAAAAGTAAATTCCAGCGAAAACTCATGATTAAATAATTCATATATTGGAAAAGGTAGTGTAGTAGTAAAGCTACAATCTTCGTTTGTGCGATCTTACTTTCGTGTATTAATTTTTTGATATTTTTAATGGAAATAAATGTACAACCATAAATATAATGATAATTAAAATTAAACTTACAATTAAATGATTAGATCAATAAAGAATAAAAACGAAACAAAAAGAAAACAATATAAATATCGATCACTTGTACTCCTCCATAAGAACATCAATTTTGTTGTAGTTATTTAATGAGAGTCGGCCAAAAAGCTCGAAGAACTGACAAACGATTGGGAAGAAAGGTTCTCGAGTGTCAACCTCGTACCGATAAGCCAAGAGTGGGCCTCACACTAGATGGAGTGATGGCCGGGTCAGTGCAGGTCACATGCAGGAAGGCATTCCTTGGGGGAGGCCTATGTTCAGGAATGGGCTTCTAAAGGGCTGTAATTATGATGATGATGAGTCGTCATATAAAGTTGCCTCACATGGGAATTTTGCCATAGTTGCCACGCTTGTTAGTCGGGTTGACAACCGCAGTTTTTTGTAATTTTGAGGTATTAGCAGGAAAATGTTGCTGCCCATGTCCTGTTTCAGTTTCAATCTGTAGCCCTTCACGACACCCACGGGACTATGTAGGGTAGTTGATATTCTTACAACGTATCGCCTCTATACGGTGGTTATATTAGATTAGTTAATTTCAATTGAAAGTTATTTAAAAGTTGCATTCTAATCCACATCAACTTGTTCGCTCATTGTACATCTCTGTAAGCGGGACTTAACTTTTCGTTATCCTACGTCCATATTGTATTATTTTTTGTTAAGCAAGGTGTTTTTTATTTAATTACAATATTTACAATTAATATTCATTACCTACACATAAAAAAGAAACTATAATATAAACATAAACATAAACACTCACGCCTGTCACCCAGAGGGGTAGGCAGAGACTACAGACTTCCATTTGGCACGATCCTGACACACCTCTCTCGCCTCTTCCACATCCATATACCTACGCATACATGCTCGTCGGTTAAGGGTACTCTTAATTTGGCCCATTTTTAGTATATCGCCAATTTGGTCGACAAACTTCCGCCTAGGACGTCCCTTTCCGACTCTTCCATTCACTTCTGCAACATATATTTGCTTTGTCAGTCTTTCCGCATTCATTCTTTCTACATGACCAAACCACCGAAGCATTCCTTTCTTAATCCTGGTCACCGCATCATCTTGCAAACCACACTCTTCTTTTATCACACAGTTTCTCACCCTGTCACTCAGATTCAGCCCTAACATACTCCTTAGCGACCGCATTTCTACTGCATTTATTCTACTCTCGTGCTTCTTCTGCCACACCCAACTTTCACTACCATACGTTAAAGTAGGGACTAATACAGCACTAACTAAACTATAATATAGAAAACTAAAACTAAAAATTATTAAATAGTCAAAACGACCTGCTCCCCGTGGTATAGTGCCAAGAACGCTGGCTGCGTTTCCTCGCTGAATAGCTATACTTAGCCTTTGAGCGAGGAAAGAACCAGCCCTCTTATCACCAGCAGCGACGACCAGCCGTAGATACAGTTCCTTTAGGATTTATTATTATTATTCAAGTTAAGTTTTCACTGTCCAACAAATTTAATGAGGTAATGATGAACATGATTTGGATTCTTCTAAAATCACTTCAATTTTAAGCAAAGTTTAAACAAACTAAAGAAGCGCGACATTTTGCTTTTTTGTCTCTTAGTAGATCGGGTAGAAATTGCAATGCATGCAAAATCAGTGGTTATCTGATGGTATTTTTCTTGTATAAAACAGAAAATTCTTATTCAATCATCATATACCCGAACATATTAGTTAGATTCATTACTTAAATAATTAAATTATAATATAATTACGTTCGTTAAAAACACTAATACTAAGCGGAACTTTTTACGTGGTACAGTTATGCGGCGTATTGATGGCTGCAGCAAGAATGGGTCTGCTCGCGCGGGTTAGAAGAACACTCACAAAATTCCAGTGTAAAATAGTAGACTCACCTTCAAGTGAACTGCTCGTTTGCCTCTTATCTAAAAAATATTTTTCGTATAGTGGTAACAAGGAAATCCATCTTAGTACTCAGAGCTGGGGACTGAAGATGCATCTGCATTTTGATTCTTAATCGAAGATGATGAAGTTGTCTATGGGCCATAGCATCCACTTACTGCTACTAAGTAGTTTAAAGACAAATGAAGTTTCTTTTTTTTTAAATGCGAAACAACTTTTTGTTTCCCTTTTCTCCATTATGTATAAAAATCAAAATACTGGCTTATTTTCATTGTCATAGATAATTTTATTTTAATTAATTTTTTCCCCGCAACTGAAATTCGTCGAGTACCTCCCACGATCTGCTTACGTCCAGGTGCTCCCTACGATCCGAACTAAGGAAACGTGTAAATCGTTATTTTTAAACCGATGAATGAATCTGACCGGCCAAGACCTTGCGAGGTCCAAGACATCGACCGCCCCGTCAACCGTCATGTCTAGACATTGAAGATCTTTCAAACGTTTAGTTTTTAAAAAGTCTAATCGATTTTGCTTTGTAACTCATAAGTTGAATGAACACAATAGTTTTTTTTTTAAAGAAAATATAATTACCTATATAAAATAAGCAGTTTTTATCTTTATTCTATATTTTTTTTAGTATCTATATATAAAAATCTATTGTTTTCTGTTAGTCTAGTAAACTCAAACACGAGAACTATTTGGAGATTATTTTTTTAGAGAAAATAAATTATGTTTGATGATTATCTTAATGTAATAACTAATAACGCCACGTTAAAACATCCTGCCCAGGCTAAGCCGAGGCAATTTGCTAGTTACACATAAGAGTTACTTTTTCCATAGTATTTTAATGATGCTTTTCAAGTCAATTGTTTATAGTTTATGTGTACCATCGCTTTTAGTAATAAATAGAAACATGTGGGGCAAATCCGTCAATTGTAACGATTAGAAATGTATGTTTTAGAATTCACAGAAACGAACCCGGCTTTGATGTAACTGTTGCTTATTGTTGTTGATGTTGCTCACACGCAGCTACATCTTCTATTACGATGTTTGGGTTTGTTTGATTGAAAAATTAAAAAATGTTTTATTAACAGAAAAAAAATTATACCATAGGTAATATCTGTTGGTTTCCGCACTAGGCAAGCCTGTATCGAGGAAACCTGAGATCAAAGTTCATTAGGCGTTATTTTATACACCTTATCAGACAGGTTGCATTAACATGTGTCCGTGGTAGGAAAAGGGGAGATCTCCCGCCGGGCAAGGTGTTCTGCCCGGGGAGCGGCCAACACTCCGTGTGATAGTTCGGAGATGTTCTATATATACTGTTTCTGATTCGGAATGTTGATAGCGTGATTTAAGCCTCGGTGTATTTCGCTTGTGGCGCGACGACAGCGCCGCCACATCACCCCCCTGCTCAGACCGGAGGTCGATAGTGCAGTCTCGTTGTCGACGAATGTGCAAGTGCCAGGAGATTGCCTTGTAGTCTGCGGTGAGTCGAGAAGAAGGCAAGTAATCTGCGAGAGTACCGTGAAGCAGAGGCGAGCAGTAAGGCTCAGAGCCGTGCCGAACACTGTATAGCGCAGAGAGTAGCTTGAAGGAACAGGAAGCATTATTATTCCAGTGCTGCGGTGAACCTTGTGAAGCTAGCTGGCTTGCAGGATATGAAGACTGTAGACGATATCTGCTCGAGAGCGAATGGGTGGAGTATTTTATGACGATGATGAAGCTTGAAGTTTCCGAAGGTTGTTGGTTACGTGTTCATATCACGTCGGGGTCACCACTGTGTCCGTGGTAGGAAAAGGGGAGATCTCCCGCCGGGCAAGGTGTTCTGCCCGGGGAGCGGCCAACACTCCGTGTGATAGTTCGGAGATGTTCTATATATACTGTTTCTGATTCGGAATGTTGATAGCGTGATTTAAGCCTCGGTGTATTTCGCTTGTGGCGCGACGACAGCGCCGCCACAAACATATACACAAAACAGCAATAAAAGAATTGCTTATTGATAAAATCTATAAACATAAAAAAGAAAGAAACCTTTAACAACTGGAGTGTATTAATTATATATGTTTTTACATTTAAACAAGAAAAATTAAATTAAAACAACAACAATATTTGCCTAAAAATTTCACAAATAACATCAATTAGCAAAAGCCAGTTTTTCTGTGTAATTATTACAATCGTAGTTGAAATAATTATGAACCATTTAGTTGTGGTGTAAGATTATCCACTACGCCATATCGTCCAGTAAATATCGTAAGAAGTGACAGCGGGAAATTAAATAGGCAAATAGCGGCAGCATCTCTCTGATAACAAATCAAAATTATAAAAAGTGAGGTTGAGAATTAAAACTAAAAATTACAACCCTAAAACTAAAAATAGGGTTGCTAAATTTTGACATTGTGCACTCACAGTATTGGCAATATGTATAAAGGTCGGGCAAATATCCGAGTTTCAGTCACAATTAACACAAAGTAATCCATAATAAATGTAATTCTTACAAATATTAATGGATTATTAATATTATTGGTTTTTAGAGCAATAATGTTTGTCCATGTTTAAAGTGTCAATTTAAAATAGGTCGTTGGTAGCATCGAAAAAGTGACGTAATGGTTTTTAGGTTATTTTCGATTTTGTAAAATAACTCCAACACCCGGGTTTTTTTTTTCAAAAAGGACTTTTGTAGGAGTTAATAGGATTAGTGTAGTCAATAAAAAACAAAGTTTGATTTTGATGCAACTTGGTACGAGATTCCATACATCTATGGTCATTCTCCTTTATGTTTATAAAACTGCTCCCACGATACAGGAGAAAACCCTAGTGTGGAGGTAATGTTTTTTTTTTATAGAAACGGCGGTTGTTAATCTGCCTGCCAGTCGTGGCAACTGTGGCAGTGTCGCCTATGAATCAGTCTATGCGGGAGGCCTATGTTCAGTGATAGACTAGACTATATAGGCTGTTATTAATGGTATGTTGAAATGCAACCCGTGACAATTAATGACGCCTTAGTTTTAAACGACATTAAATCAGTTAACACTTTGATCAAAAAGCAATCGTATATCATTGTCTCCTTTCTAGTATTCAGTCGCTCATCGTGAAATTTTAAAGATGCGATTGTCGGGGTTACGCGTACTAACAAAATACAATGTTAAATTCTATATGTCAACGGTTATGTATAACGGAACCGATTGTCAATAAACTGACAGACATGAAGGAAAACATGATTTGTGTTTGGACGCCTATCAATAATGGCTTGCCAATAACAATTGAGCTTTAGCTGAACGTAAGCCAAATGATAAGGGATCCGGTCAATCATAACTAATTGGTATCGGTCTACATTTCACAAGTGTTCGGGCGGTGTCGAATCTCCAAAGTCAGCGAGGATTAATGCTAGCGAGGGAAACGTGCGATTCTCGGGACGTTCGGAAGCGCCGCCCGCGCACCTGCCCTCTCCGTCACTCTTCCAAATTTAAATCCGAAACCCCCCCACCGACGCGACCGCCTGCGCCGCTAAACATTCTGGAATAATTCCTCCAATTCAGCTACCGGTGCTCGCCATTCGAATTCGGGTCGCGACCGCGTTCGGTGATATCGCTTTCTTCGCAAAAACAGGCAGCCCCGACTTCTGCCATGGCCGACGTAGACGTACAAGTCCAGTATACCACTACCGAACGAAAGACCAGGAAGGTCAAGAAATCTTCGAAGCGTAGGGAGTCTAAGGATGGCGACGTCACCGTCACCGAGATCGAGCAGACCAACACGACCAACACCAACGACGATGGGTATGTGTAGTGGTGGCCAATTCCCTTGACCCTGGTGAGAAGTGCGATGTGACGCTAGTGTGTCTGTGACGGCCAAGTGTCGATTACCGATCGAGTTCGACCTCCTTTAGTGACGTGTAGCGTTCGCTTGCATTTATCGATATGTTGTTAGGTGCCCCTTTTTGGCCACCCTCACATACCCGACCTAATTTAAGGTACATGTTCCTGAAATCATAAAACATTGAAAATCTTGCAAACTACTCCAAAGATAGACACACTATCAAATTACGATTAATGCTTGCTGCTTTTTGTAATATCGTACTGCCGTGTTTAAGTAGCGATTTTTGCAGAATTCGATTGTGCGATGTGAGATTGTGTTTATGTTACGAAGTGTATCAACTTGAGCTTTTTTCCTCAGCTCATTTTCAGCGGCGAATACACGAAGGCGATGAACAAGGACTGGCACAGCGGTCACTTCTGCTGCTGGCAGTGTGATGAGTCGCTGACTGGCCAGCGATACGTGCTTCGTGATGAGCACCCCTACTGCATCAAGTGCTACGAAAGCGCCTTCGCCAACGGCTGCGAGGAGTGCAACAAGATCATTGGAATCGACTCTAAGGTCAGAATCATTAGGCTCACATTCGCTTGCAAAACAAATTCACTAAACATTTAATTATAAACACGTTTGCTCGTTAGTCAATTCATTGTACTGTATCTAATGTTAAGCTTTTGATGTATAAACCTGACATCATAAAACATATATATAAACAGTCAGTCACGAACTAATTTAGAAGTTTATGTGTTCTATTTATCAGGTGCAATAGTTTAGTAGAATATTCCCACGCTGTCACTAATCACTCATATAAAGTTAGAATTATTTACTACTACACAGCAATCTACAAGTACAATCAGCTATGTATGCAATCTTAAATACCATCAAAGATCGTCTTTCGAATGTCATCCTTAGAATAGCATCGGATTCGATGGCATTGCTTAGCTTTGTTACGCTGATCAAATTTAGTTATGTCACTCCAGCCGGCCCAGATTCTTCAGGCGTACTTCTGCACACGGCCCCAGCTAGCGTTGCCAAGCCAGCATAAAGTGATACGCGGCTACGCTGAACTATACATTTATCTCTGACCACGCATGACTTTTCCTGTCGGACAAAACATCTGCATAGTGTACACCAAACAATTGTTCTCGCAAAATAGTCTGCTTTCATGATTGCATTTCGAACGCAGTAGAGATCTACAGGCTCGAATCGAAATCTTTAATAGATTTATTTTTTTATCGAAATACGGACTTTTAGTAGATGTTTCATTAAAAATAGAATTCATTATAGACTACAAAATAAACATTCGAATATGTGTTGTTGAAATTGTTTGTAGGTTTAGCTTGGAAATCGGAAGCGTCGTGTTTTTCGAAAACAAAAGTCGTCATTCCAGCTGAAACTATTTCTGGGACAGTTACAATATTTTGGCCGATTTCGTTTCGGGTTTAACCTTGGGAACCCGTGCGTGAATTCATCATGAGATTCTCTGGAGATTTATGTACGATTCGAGCCGGCTAAGTGTTTCGTAATCGGTGAAAATAAACATTCATATTTTATTGACATTAGTTTTAAGCTCGAGTTCGCCGTTTCTTGTCGGGTTGCCAGGAATAGAACATAGAATGAGGGGAGCTTTATTTTGAAACCGAAAGCATTCGTCAACGACCGTTGTGTACAGTTTATCTGTATGTTAATGTCAGCTTCTTAAGGTAGACAAAATAGTTATAGTTTCATCTACCCGAAAATTTTACTACTCACATTTCACTGTGCGTGGGTTTGGTAGTTCTACTCGCTACTCGATACTCAATTTAATTAATATAAAATATTGAAAATGAGGCAACATTTTTTTATAGTATAAGACTGACAAGGAGCACACAGTCTGTCTGATGGTATGTGGATGGTGTGACCCATAGACATCTGCGCCTATCCTCGATTAAGTATAAAAATGCAAATACGTTGTCTGTCATCTCTCAGGTATAAGATGGAATGGCTCGTTCCTAGTAAAAGAGGGTCTCCGGTTTTTCTACATTCACCATACGAAACAACAGCAGCTGCCTTTTTACGCTGGTATTCTGTGATATCCCGGTCGAATCTACCCATACCTGCTACAATCGCAATATAACTACAGCATGGCTCTATCACGATTAAAAGTATTAGTCAACACCTTTGGGTATTCAATCCTCTCTGGGTTATGAAAGAATCACATGGTCTCGAAATATATATTTAGAGGAATATTTATACTTCGAATAATGAATATATTTCTCAGACATGCAGGTTTCCTCACGATGTTTTCCTTCACCGTTGAATATGTCGTAAATCAGCACTTATAATTGCAATTAACAATTTCTTTGGTGCCAGCAAGTATTAACCCAGGTTGTTTGGGAACTGTGAAAATTACGACGACCGCTTAACCCTTATTCTACTACGGCTCTCATACAAGTGTAATCCAATAAATTACAAATCATTACTTGGTCGGTGAACCTGCAATGTGTAACACATATTGGATTGATGCTATCGAGTAACAGTTTGAAGCATAAAATATTATGAAACTGGATTTTCGATTGTGTAATTGTTTGAAATTGTTCCAACTATTGCCGAAATAATGTTCGGACACTCTAGAACGCGTCATGATATTTGTGTACCACCTGTAGATATCTATATAATGCGCTTGATATTATTTCACCGTGAAGTATAGGTTTCAATGGTTAACCACAAATACAACACATCATTAGAATGATTTTTATGCTAACGCGAGTACTAAGCATTCAATAAAACTAACTTACGGATTTTGTCGCGTTTTATTTTAACTTGAGTGCACTCATGGTCGGTTGAGCTAAGGTATTAGACGTCCTAATGTCATTGTTATATTTAAAAGCGAGAGAATGCCTACCTCAAAACATCAGGACCTTAAACACCTCAGCTTCCTGCTCCGTGAGGGGTATTATAAAGTGATCGAAACGTCAAAAATTAAAAACTAAAAATAAATCGGGAATTCTATAAACCGTAAAATTAGTTTTTTTTTTTTATAGAATAGGGTGATAAACGAGCACACAGTCCACCTGATGGTAAGTAGTTGCTGCGGCCCATAGACATCTACATCTATCCTCCATTAAAAATCAAAATGCAGATGCGTTGTCACCCGTGAGGACTGAGATGGAATGCCTCGTTTCCAGTAAAAAGGGTATCCGGTTCTCTACACTCACCATACGAAATACAGCAGCATTAAGCTACTATTTCACGCTGGTATTCTGTGAGAGCGTGGTCCTTCCCCGGTCGAGCCGACCCATTCGTGCTACAATACAACTATACTACTAATATAACTGCAGCATGGCTCTACCACGTAAAAAAGTTCTATTATTCTAGATCATTAAATGCTATAAAGTTATAACGTTGACGCACAATACCTTTAATAATAATCGATGCCGATGAACGATGGCGATTAAGAAGACGTTAGCTATCACTATGCTATGTTGAATGGTTTGCTTAGACATTAACGGCAAAATGTCAACAGAAATAATGAAATTATTCAAAATCTTTGTACTAAAAGATATGTTTTACAAACCACTATATGCAGTTCAAGGAAATTGCTAACAGCCACCGCTTTAATCACCATATTTTAATTATTACTTTGGATTTGATGTAGTGGGGGCGTAAGAAATTCACTACCCCTTATCATCCCGAGCGCAGAGGGAAATGAAACGGGGGGATGTCAGCAGTATACCTTTCTGAAAAGCCTTGTCAGGCTAGTTTGCAGTAAAAAGGGTCTACGGTTCTCTACACTCACCATACAAAACACAGCAGCATTATGCTGTTATTTTATGCTGGTATTCTGAGAGGGCGTGGTCCTTCCCCGGTGGAGCCGACCCATTCATGCTGAAACTATAATATAGCTGCAGCATGACTCTACCGCGTATACCTAGTGAATTTCTTATGCCGCACTGTACGTGTAAAATAATAATTACTGGGAACACAACACTACACACTACACGACATATATTGTACCTCATAATATGCTATACACATAAAATAAAATGTCAATACAGCGGATCTGCGGAAATCGACAACGTTTTGCAAGGCGGTGTTGGATTATCGAATTAGTCGGACTATATAGTACTGCCACAGCCCCTGGTAGTCCGCAACTTTTTGATAAAGAGTACCTTGTAATCCGACAGATATAAAATAATAATATATATAGTCATGTGATGAACAATGAATACCTGAACAGTAAATAATGAAAGCCCTCTAGGCCGCTACCACAGTTACATTAGAACTGAGACAATACGCGTCAAGCTGGATTCGTGTTGGCGCGAACTTATTGCAACCTGCTTGTCCACGTATTCGTGAAAGACACCTCCACCCTGGCGGATTCACAGCGTGACTCGAATCTATCTGCAAGCTAGACATGTAGGATTACAGGAGGGGACGGATTAGCCTGGGGCCGGATTACCGGGTGTCCGCTGTAATAGTAAACAAATCCAATGGTTAACACAGTAATTTAAAAAACACGATTGTGTAAAAAGTTTACCGAAAAGAGAAAATATACCCTACGACTACGTCGTTTTCACAACTACTCGTAAGACAGATCTAACTGCAACCCATTATGTATACTCGTAAATCCATCAAGACGTTAGCCGTACATACTACATCATACATACACTCGAAAAACATTAACCTCCTTCTGAGGCAGTCGGTTAAAATCTTATCATAAATAACTCTTTAAATTAGACATGTGTAATTCATTCATTTCTATTGGACCGATCATTCATGTATTGATTCGTTTTGCGAACCGGGACATTCGGGTCAATCATTTCAATGGATCATTTCGAGTGTTGGCCGTCGGACATTACTATACTCTTTGATCTTGTCAATCGCTTGATCCGAAACATTCAAAAAAATGAAATTGTAATCATCAATATTTTGCTGCGACCTGGGTCAAATGAACGAATAATTCACAATTGACACGTATCTACTTTAAATGTAAAGATATATAACAAATAATACATAGGTACGGTTAAGTCAAATGCTTCAGTAGAAAAAGGTTTAATTTAATAGTTAAGATTCATATAGCCTGTTATGCGGATCAAATCTAACTGGTCAATTACTTGGATGAAAATTTTGTATACTAAGCAAAGTGAAGTTTCTATTTAATGATATTTCTATGGATGTAACATACATAATTGTACCGATAATATACCGACACCGATTATTGTATTAAATAATCGGCAATACCGACACCGATACCCTTATCAGTGACGGAGTAGAAATAGAAAAAAAAACAAATAAATAATGAATAATTTTATATTTATCAGAGACTGAACTTTGAGAAGTTTGAAAACCAAAATTTCAAATCAAAATTTCAATACAAAAATTCAAAATTCCAAGAAAACATTTATTTATAGGAAATAATCAAGCATATTCTAAAGCAATCAAAGCGCTTATCAAGAAAGTAATTTTCATTACACAAAGTGGTAAAGTAAACCGATATAAAAGACAAAGGCAGTAATTATAGTTGGCTTTTGGTAGGTTTTTGTGAGGAAATCAAAGTTAGTTTAAATTATTAGCAGATAATCTGTTACGCAAATAATTTTGAAAGACATCTGCAGCAAGAATGTCGCGCGCACATTGTTCGTTTCGCGCGTTTTTTAAACTCTTGATATTGGTTGTATATAATAGGCGATACCCATATACCGGTCAGCCGATTATATCGGCCGATATGTCGGTATCGGTACCGGGATCATTACATCCCTAGATATTTCAGTCTAAAGAGACAGGGCGTTTTCTTGTGTACATTTAAGTAAAGAACCAGAAAGATCTTTTTAAATTTGACATGGCCTCTGATAAATAGGCTTTTAGGTCAGTGCGCTTACCACCTTTTGGCTACATCACCACTTACTATATGTATAAATAGGATAGTAAGTAGTCAAATAATATATATATGTATATATATATATATATATATATATATATATATGTTTGTGTATATGTTGATGTATATATATATATATATATATATATATATATATTTAATGTGTGTATATATGGTTAAGTATATGTTTATATTTATAGACCATGAATAAATTGGAGTAGATATTTAAAGGGAAAGCTTTGTAAAGTCAGACGTGCACAAAATTCTGTTTTTTGTTAATACTTATGTGTATATGGCTCTCACGATACAGGTCTACGTGCCTAGTGTGAGAACCACTGCTAAATTATTTGTAAAGGTGCTAACTGTCAAATAAAGTATTTTTCATTTTTTTCATTTTTTCAAATGCTGGCTTCGAAAAGTAAAAAAAAAATGGCGCTATAATTTAATCATCTAGTATATAGCGAATTTAAAATACCCAGGCAGATGACGATAAGCAGCGTTGAAGATGCGAGACTTTTGGTATTCAAATACGCCGGTCAAACGTGGCGATACCGGCAAACCCTTCATATGATAGAGACCTGTGACAAGCAGTTATGACTTATACGGCCTATTAAAAAACAAGAAGAATTATTTTTCGTTTCCGAGAACACCGACTTTTCAAAATGCTCCAGACGGAGAAATTGAAGAGCTTTCAAATTGTTCGCTCGACTGTATTTTAATTTCTACCCACACTGCTTTAGCAGATTTTAATGTTATTGTTGTATTCGTTAACGATGGGTATTTCCAATGCAGATAAAGCAAACGTTAAACCAACATTCGATTTAATGATTTCTTAAAATAAATATGACTGAATCTACTTTTTTTATATTAACTTAGATATACTTATCACAAATGTGCAGCGGTCAATTTAGATATACGACTAAAATATTATAATTTAAAGTGCAAAATATGTATGATTTATATTTATATAACATTGTTTTTACGATTATATATATATATATATATATATATATATATATATATATATATATATATATATATATATATATATATGAGGGCAAATATTTTTTTAAACTTTTAAGAAACGAAATCAACTTGAAATCAAGTTAGCAGTAGGTACACATTTTGCTAGAATGGTGTCGGTTTATCGAATTGTTACTGGGCGTCTGAGCTGTGCTGATTGCTTAGCCTTGGAGGCTTGGGTCTAAATCGGCACCATGTGAAGGGCTGCAAGATTAGTAAATTAAGACTATACTATTTTGGGATTTCAGTAGTTCTCTTTACAATAAATCATAGATATTTCAAATAGAAGTAGCCGTAGAAATATTTTTTATTAAATATTCTTATACATTTATAGTCGTCACGTTGAGTTGTCCTAGGGCACCATTACTTACTTGTAAAAAATGCTACTGCACCTTCTTGAAAGAGACAAAATCAATAAAAGCTTTTTTTTTTGCAATTCGCAGTTCAGCACTTTAATTTTAGCTACGTTATCCACCAAATGCTCAACATCATCATCATCATCATCAGTTTACAACCCATCACAAGTACATGGCTGAATAAAGGCCTCGCCAGACTTCCTGCATCTCGTATCAGGTCGTGACTCCATGTAGAAAGGGGCCAACCTACACTTCGTTTGGCACTCGGGAACTTTTTCTCGACATCAGTTGTTGTTGAGCGCCGATGTTCATCTAAAAGTTATTTTCTTCTTTTTCTACAGGACTTGTCATACAAGGACAAGCACTGGCACGAGGCCTGCTTCCTGTGCGCCAAGTGCCGCGTTTCACTGGTGGACAAGCAGTTTGGTTCCAAGCTTGACAAGATCTACTGCGGCAACTGCTATGACGCCCAGTTCGCCAGCCGGTGCGATGGATGCGGCGAAGTATTCCGTGCTGGTGAGTAATTTGTTTCCGATAATCTTTATAAGCTTTTAATACTTTCATTGTAGGTAAACGTCTATATATGTATGATAGGCCTTAAAATTGAGCACGTATTTATAGGTATCAAGTTCAGCTCAAAAACATTGAATATAATATTATAATAATACACATGACATACATAAAAAGTACACATATGTCTGACTATTTTTAGGGTATTTGTAATGTGTCCCTGTTTTTTTTATGAGAAGCCAAAAATGTGCACGTGGAAATCATATATCTATCTCTCACTCTTTTCACTGAAAGACAATAGGAGAAAGGTATAGAGATAATTAATTCAACGATTATAGGTAGGCCGTAAATCATTATTACGTCATTTTATACAATTAAAAAAAATTAAATACAAATAAACATTCTGTATACAGGATGTTAGTGTAAACACCGTTATCCTTGAAACCAGTTGTTTGGTTTCACTTATACAACGTAAATTCAATGAAAAATAAGAACATTTTTTTTAGTAAAATCTCAATTTTTCCTTAAAATTATTTCACCCTAGGTGCGTAGGCACAGTAAATTCCAGTAAAGAACACAGAAGCGCGTGGCTCGGCGACGGAGGGCGGGCGGTAATCTTTACAGTGATTACGTCACTCGGGCGCATAGGGTATCAATGAATTTACGGACGGTGCCGGACAGAAATTTTTTAAATTTTATGAAAAAAAATAGCGTTTTTTTTTTAAATTCGTATAAATATTTTTATATTAAAGCCAACTACCTATGGTTTTAGTGACAACGTTGTTTACACTTACACCTTGTATATTGACATGGAAAACATAGAAATATTTATCTTGCTGTTAGAAGTCTTTTAACTACTCACAATACACGGATATTCGTTTCCTGCAATACGAGTGGTTCCCTCATATCCGATTTAAATCCTTAGCGGTAGTGATCAAAAGAGAGCTTAAAGCAGTGTTAAAGAATCAGGGAGAACCACAATGCGTCGCACCCCAAGCCTTTTTCTCTTTGTGCAATTTTCTTTTTGTACAAATATTGACTTCCACTAGGTTTCACCCTCACGGCTCATACAGAACGCGAGTACAATAATTGATATATCATACTCAATTAATTAAGTGCATCTGTACTTTATTCCGTACAACGTTGTAATGGCGGTGTTAGGATATCTACAACACTTTATAGTCCAGTGGTAGTTGTGAGAGGCCACAGAAGGAGGCTGAAAACGAAGATGGTCAGCGGCTTCTTTCTAATAACCATAAAAAAAATAAAAAAACTGCGATTGCCAACCCATCTGCCAAGCAAGACAACTATGGCAAATGGGGGAAGTTCATGCGGAAATCTATGGGAGGCCTATGATCAGCAGTGGGCTTTGATATACTGTAATGAACAAATGTAGGTACTTGTGCTTGGATACATTGACATTGCTAACATATTAAAATAGACTAAACCAATTGATACGTCTAAATAAGGTGCGATGAATCAAGGCACTCGTAAAGTATCCTTTAATCGTTGTTACAAGGGATTAGCGAGGTGCTTATGTGACTCATGCCTTACATATGATCAGAAAACACGTTACATTTACTATAATTTATTAATTTTTTATATAGGACAGGGTGACAAACGAGCACACAGTCCATCTGGTGGTGATTGGTGGCTGTGGCCCATAGACATCTACATCTACCCAAATTATTGAGAAATTATCGAAGTGAATTGTTTTGGAACCCAAAAATTTATAATATAATGTAGTTAAATGCTGATTTTAGTTAATTAAACTTAGAATCCTTTTAAATATGAATAATTTACGTTTTTCTACACGTCCTTTTAATTTTTTTCAAAAGTGTAATTTTTTAGGACTCAATTTTAACTTTAATGGGAATTTTAAGTAACAACTGCATATGTTGCTGTATTATAATTTTATAATATATATTTACTAATAAGAAGTGAAAGAGAGATACAAATCAGGAGATGGGCAGTAGCTTCTTCCTAATAACGGCTAAAAAAATTGCGGCTGTCAACCCCATGTTTAAAAAAAATCTTATAATAGCCGAAAATTAAACTCATCATAAAATGAGGGGAAACTCTGAAACGTAACATATTTATAACATTTGAAATACCTTATATGTAAGTAAGTGTAACGCGTCAGGAATCCTCGATCGATACCAGCCTTTTAAGGGCCATGAGTTACCCTCGCTTGATAAGGAGCCAGTGAGGTTAATACGAGAAAAAACCGGCCATTGCCAATGCCGCGACCTCGCAGTCGCCGTACACATAACGGGGCATATTTTTGACTTTTATACTGTTCATTAAAATGGCGGCTTACGAGTTACCAGAATATAATACATTCAATCACCTGTTTTCCTTTAACTGTCGCATTTGCGAAATATATAAAATTTTCTACTGTAACTATTATAACTATTTCGATACTCCCACACTCTCTATAAATTGTTATTATAGTCGTGGCAGGAACAGGTCGACTCGACCGTGGAAGGACCACGCTCTCACAGGATACGAGCGTAAAATAGATAGATGTGTTTCGTATAGTGAATGTAGAGACCCGGAGATCCTTATTACTGGAAACTGGACATTCAATCTTAGCAGTCAGGGGTGACAACGCATATGCATTTTGAATCTTAATCGAGGATAAATGTAGATGTCCATGGGTCTCAGTATCCTCTTTCCATGAGGTAGACTGTGTGCGCGTTTTTTACCCTTATTGTATTAAAAAGAAACTCTTTTTACCGTTTTTGCTTGATCATCCACAATGCAGCAACGTCAAAGGTGCGGAAACTTTTGGTACTGCGGACCACAATCCCCTGAGAGTCTGTTATGACAATTAGTCAGATAAAAGTTATCTATAATATATGATATAACCTGGTGGAATATAAAAGCGAAAAAATTGAACTATTTTATTCAATACAACTTTAATTTTTAATTTGGTTGTGTTGTATTTCGTCGTATGAATAACTTTTATCTGACAATTGACAAATGGGCTCTTAATAAAATAAACCCTGGCGAAATATAAATAAATAAGTAACTTTCATTTTGTATATGTTGTATTTTATTCTATGAATGAATTTTATCTGAGAGTTGTAAAATCGGCCCTAACTCACACTAATCTACGCTTTATAAAGCGTAGGTAAGTTCACCACAACGTTCTCGACTAATCTGCACAAACTTAAACTCAAGCCCTTATGTTTAGTGAGAGGGGACCACATCCCCGCTTGCTAAGTCGTCTATATACATATTACGTACTTAATTTTTTTCTTTTAATACGTAATTGTATGTACCTACTTTTTAAACACTTGTTTTTTGCTCGTTCTTTCTATGACATAGTTATTTTCATATTTAGCGGTAAATAACAAAAAATCAACTTTCAATAAGTTTAATATTTATACTTTATATATTTTTGTGTAAAACATTTATTTACATAACATTAATTATTACCATAATAAAACAAAAAAACTGAAAACTAAAACTATCACATACCTACTGCCTGCGGTATAGTGCCAAGAACTATCTACGTTTCCTCGCTGAATGGCTATAATTAGCCTTTGATCAAGAAAAAACCAGCCTTCTTATCACCGGCAGCGACGGCCAGTCGCGGGTACAGTTCCTTTACAAACTCCACCGCACGTGGACCCCACGGACCGACAGTCTCTACAGCTAATGCACAAATATGTAGTCATCTCTCAGAGATTCATACCTGTGTCACTTACTCAGTTCAGCCGCTCCTGATGCCCCCGGCTCTTAAAGAGGTACCCTTAAGATGAGAGGCTGCCAAAGTGTCTACGCACGCAGCATCACACACCAGAGCTGATCATATCTCATCTCATTTCTAGACATCTCTCCGAAAAAAAAAACAATACCCATGTCTTGTGGAATATTAAGTAACAACATTTTATTACACAGATATTGTTAAGTTACGGTTAAGTTACATATTAGAGACGTAACAGTTCTCTAAATAGTCTCGATGTTACCAAAATAACAATTGAAACAGAAACGCACGTCATAAAATTAACATGAACGCCCAATTAGGCGCCAAACAAGCTGGCGGCGACGCCTTACTAATGCCACGATTTTCGTCAATTGGGAAACTAAATTGGATTGAATTGGAGGCCATGTTGCTCGGTGTGTTGTGTATAATGTATGTTGGCCAATAAGTTAGGAAAATTGAGGTCCCTAATTAAATTAGCGTTATAAAGCAAAATCATTTTGTGATCTCAATTTTGTTACACGTGTTGTCGTTTTCCGAGGTAATGAGTTTGAGAGCTTGATGATATTTGCCTGTTATTAATTTTAATTAAACTAATTTTAAACAAAAGTAATTAATTTCTCATTAACTTAATAGCACAAACATTAATTGTCCTTGCTTATATTATATAGACACACAAATGTTAAAATATTTTAAAATGAAAATTTAAAAAACCCCCGAAACAAAAACAGCTGATCTGCAAACGGCTGAACCAATTTTGATAAAACTAAGTGTCTAGGTGGTATAGGAACCACAGCTAGAAAACCTATATTTGAATTTAAAAAAAACCGCACCCAAATCGATTCACATGTTTAAGAGCTACGGTAACATAGACCGACACGCAGACAGACAGACACACATAACGGTCAAACTTATAACACCCCTCTTTTTAGTCGGAGGTCAATTAGAACACTTTTCATCGATTACGATGTTTCAGAATTTGCAGTCTTGTTTGGCAGACTACTGGTGACCGCTTAGTTGACTCATACGATGTTAGATTAGATTTTTTTTTAGAATAGGTGCGACAATCGTGCACACAGTTCACCTGCTGGTATAATTATTATATCTCGCGGATACTGCGGCCAAACATCTACATGTCTATGAACCGCAGCATCTGTCTTGTGGTACCGCGGCATAAATGTAGATCCATCCTCGATTAAGAATCAAAATGCAAATGCGTTGTCACCCCTGAGGACTAAAATGGAATGCCTTAGTTTCCAGTAAAAAGGGTCTCCGGTTCTCTGCACTCACCATACTACACACAACAGCATAAAGCTGCTGTTTTACGCTGGTATTTTGTGGTCCTACCCCGGTTGAGCCAACCCATTCGTGCTGCAGCCATATTATATCAGCAGCGTGGCATCTACCACGTATAAACGTGTTCTTAAGGGATCACCCCAAATATATTTAAATATCAATAATTTATAAAAAAAAAGTTAAGTTTATTATTAACTTAGTTTAATGTTTTCATTGTATTCCTCGCGCAAATATAACCGTATACTGCAGGACGCTTCACCGTTACGGTGTCGTGCTCGGCCACAATATACAAAGTGCTAGACCGTTAACTCTTATTTTAGATCGTGTTAGATGTGCGCCAGTCCATTCGATTTTCGAAAGTTGTTTGGCCATTTCTACAATCTATACTCCTTTTTAGCCTTCCGTATCCGAAGGGTAATCAACGGGACCCTATTACTAAAAAAAGGGACAGCGGGTCCCTTCGTCTGTCTGTCTGTCTATTAGCGGGCTGTATTATCCGTAACAGTTGTTATTTTCACAGAACGTGTAGTCCTGTTGCCGATAACAACAAATAATAGAAAAATATATACGTGTGGCACTCGGTGACTGCCGCGGTAAAGCTATTGCATAGCATTTTTTATCAACTTATGCAATTATAATTATTTATTTATTTTATTTATGCAGTTAAGTCTTTGATATTAAATCAAGTTACCCTTTTTGAGAGTGGTGACCGATAAGAAAACAATTTTTTTTCTCTTATTGAATAAATGAGAAGTTAATATTGTTTAAAATATTTTTAATATCTTACAATACATATAGGTTATTCAGGAATTTTTATTATTCAGTTAGCAGCTAGTGTACACGCATACGTCTAGTCGCACGCACACAAACACCGTGCCGAACTCTGCCGAGTGCCGAAGTCTGCCGAACTAAAACGACGTTAGACGATGCACGGCTTTCAACGCCACACCTCCGTGCCCGTCGGAGTGGGGAGCGTGAGGTTTTTTTTCGTTACGGAATTTCTGGATTCGGTCCCCGCGCTCAAGGCCCGCGATAGAAGCTATGCAATAGCTTAAAAATTAAAGGGGCTACTCTACTAGAAACGTACGACGGTACGGAACCCTTCATGTGCGGAGTTTGACCCGCACTTGGCCGGTTATTTTTATAACAAATTAAAATATACAAGCTTCTGTGGCGCGTATTGGTTGAAGGTGTATATGTCTTTAGCAGCCACTAGTTATTTTAGCTCTGTTGTAACTAATATTATTAAAACAAAAACATATCTAGAAATTCCAGTATAACCATTTACGCCATACGTAAAATACCCAGACCGGCAACGGGCAGCATCTACTAAGGCCGTATCCACATTTGATCATCTTTCTACATCGGCTAGCAGCACGATATGGCCGAAATGGATGTCCATATTTAAGATCCATACTCAATTCGAAACGCCTGACCATGATACGTGAGTGAGACCATGCTACGTATGAACAAATGTGGACCCGACATAACATGCGACACGTTCTTTTGTTATCTTTACTATACTTTCACTGCGATTGTCAATTCTGCCAATCAAGCGTGACGTTCAAAAAAGACAAATTCTTCCTACAACAGGAGAGGTCCATGCCTGTTTTAAATATGATTTTTGTTACTTCTTTACTCATTGCACTCGCGACACTACCAAAGGTTAGCTTGCAGAGAATTCATTTCGCAATTAAGTTCGCCTTTGTCCTAAAATATTTGGAGTGCAAGAAAAATTCTGTAACTATCTATCCAGCTGTAAAATTTTACGGACCAATGATCTAGACTGTACCAATGAAATATCCTTCATTGAGGTGATTATTAAGAGTGTCATTCGAAACCGTTAGTATTTTCCCCGTACACTGTAATATCTGCATTGTAATTTTTTAACCGACTTCAAAAAGGAGGACCTCAGAACTATTTTTGAAGTGAAAACTTCTTTAGCGGCGTTGTACACTTTTTTGTAATGGGTAAAAAATGTTAAACTCGCGTCACGACACGTGACTCTGATCGAAAATTCGTAAGATGGATGGAAAGAGAGAGAGACAGCCGGCGCGGCGTAGGAGAGGAAGTATCCCCCACTCTTTCTACGGTGCGGCGTAAATGTACCGTATTCCTGCGCCTGCTGTTTCGTTTAGGCGGCGCAGGGCGCTTGCGCGAATGTTCGT
The DNA here is from genome assembly GCA_907164705.1 of Parnassius apollo. Lineage (NCBI taxonomy): Eukaryota > Metazoa > Arthropoda > Insecta > Lepidoptera > Papilionidae > Parnassius > Parnassius apollo. The sequence continues at coordinate 5,547,249 of CAJQZP010000528.1, forward strand.
GTGTGATAATTAAAGCAATTCGTGCAAAATTATTTCCTAATCATTCCAAAATATCAAAAATGCACAACGTTAATATTCAAGTTTTAACTTCTGCCGGCACTCCCGGAGTGCAACCCGTCGTTTTTATGTTAACCGATTTTGACGATTCTTTTTTCATTTGATAGCTGATGCTTCTCGTGTGGTCTCACATAAATTTGATCTGACCAGTAGCTTTTCAGTTATCCTTAATAATGCGTATTTAATTGACTTCGAATACATTGATGTTGGTCTCATTCTATTTATAGTGAACTCATTTTAGAAAAGGTTCTACAAAGTTTTTAATTTTACCACTTGTTTATCATTACGCATCTTATTGTGATACCATTAACATATCACAATCGTATGTTTTTAAGTAATAATACAACATATTTATATGTACGGATAACGTAATGAGTTTCATTGCAATCACGTTTAAGTTCAAGAAACACGTGTTCACAGATCACTACTTAATTTATTTTTAATCTGCCTCCCAGCCATTCGTCACGATGACACTAACTTAACTGAACTGAGTCATCGCGTGGGTGATGTTCCGGACAGATAATAAATAATTTTGTACAATTAGTGTTCGGACAACTGGATTTTCGTTTTTACCATTTATAGATAGTTGTACGCGAATTCGTTAAAAATCGAAACTAAAATAAAACAAATGCGTCCGTGCCTTCACCGGTTGAGGCGACTTATCTCATTCGTGCTGCATCCAATAGTAATAAAGTTGTATGTGGCTCTACCACCTATGAAATAATGGCATTGATCCATTTAGTCTGATAGCGAAGCTTAATGCTGCATCTGCCACATTTATTACTTGCTCATAAGCCAGTGCCTACAGTCCTAACTGGTGGTAAGTGGCGGAGAATTCCTTGAAAGATAATCTTTCGCACTGTCTTAATAAATTCAATTTTTTTACCTGATGGAACAACGCTACAGCTTTATTATAGTTGTGGCACGAATGGATCGGCTCCACCAGGCCAAGACCAAGCTCTCACAGAATACCTGCTTAAAATAGCACCGTAATGCTGCTATGTTTCGTATGGTGAGTGTAGAGAACCGGAGACCCTTTGTTACAACTTATTTGCATTTTGATCCTTATGTGAAGATAAATGTGGATGTCTATTGGCCACAACATCCACTTACCTACCATCAAGTGGACTGTGTGCTCGTTTGTCACCGTTTCTTTATAAAAAAAAAAACTTAATTTAATTGCTTAGTTCTACAAAACAGCACACACTTCTTAAAGCAACGTCGAATCACATCAACTCACTAAATTACTACAAGACAAGACGTAGGCACGCATATTATAATTAACGTAAGGCCACGGAAAATAGACATAACGTCATATTTATAATTTATTGCTTATTACATTCCGTATCCAAGATCATCGGTGTCATTCATTTAACGTAAATTTTTAAAATTGGCACTATGTGCGATAATATCACATTCGTCACATTCTATTCGCCTACGTTACTTTGCTTTGACGGCCGATTTGTGGCGAACTACCTGACGACAGGGGGCCTGGACTCTCTGGTTCTTAATATTTTTGTAAAAACGAACAAGTATAAGGTAAATTAAAACTTAATTTAAAATTATAATTATTAGTCTCCTATCTAGACCACTTTAAAATATAGTGAATCATCAAGAGCTCGCAGACGCTACTCAAAAACGCATCGATATGCGCTTACACTTCAATGCCTGTAGACATGTAAATCCTAATGAAACAAGTTCTGTTTTGATGAGATATAACGTTGCTTTCAAAGTAAAAAGAAACCTAATTAGAGAAAATCTTGTGACAAGTTTACTTAATTTTCAAAAGACTTTTTTATACAATGAGGGGGACACACAAGCACATGGTGCACACCTAATGGTAAGTGGATACGGTGTCCATAGAAATCTACATTTATACTCGGTTAAGAATTAAAATGCAGATGAGTTATCTCTCCCGAGGATTAAGATGGAATGCGTCGTATCTATTAAAAAGGATCTTCGGTTCTCTACACTCACCATCCGAAACACAGCAGTATTTACTCTTATTTTACGCTGGAATTCTGTGAGAGCATGGTCCTTCTCGGGGCAGGAAACCCAATTGTGCTTCAACCATAATATAGCTGCAGCATGACTACTTATACCATATGTGTTGTCAAATCTTTATTTGTCGATGAGAGTTATATTAAGTTCATTTTTGTACAAGAAGGTTACTTGAAGGTTGCTTTATAATACATCAAAATTAGCGTTTTATGGATATCCTGTGTCCAAAAAAGACCACTGATGAATTTGATTTAAAAAAAACTATAAATGATGCAATGACTTTGATGATTCATTTATTCATTCCCAAAATTGGTCCCATAATGAGGATATTTACTATAGCTGTCATGTTTGACAACCGTTGTTTTTTATTTTGTAATTGTTATTAGGTATACGGTGTTGCCTGTATCCTGGTATGCTTTTTTGGTACTTTTTAAATGTTGATGCGATTATGTATGTCTAAAAAGCGTATTTCTAATGTAAGATATTAAATACATAAAATTATCATTCGTATCGATCAATATTTTACAAAAGTTGCAATGTAGATATTTATCTATTAACAACCCTATCTATTTGCTGATACGGGCTCAGTCAGTTAATGACCCGCTCCTTACCAACTGCATGTAAAGGAAACCTGAATTGACTTTTATCGTGTGCGATCAATTAAGTTCAATCCACAGCCTGCAGTACAGTGTACATGGATGCGAACGGCTTAGAGAGCAACCCGCCATCAGTACCGCACCGCGAGCCGCGAAGCCTACACGGCGGATTGAGTTCGAAAATATCGTTCGCCATTTCCCGCTCTTATATTTATATTATAATCTGTGTCCCAAAAACTGTCAGTTACCGCGGTTTTTTTTTCACTGTTTCCTGACTATTTAAGTAGTTTTTATCTAATCTTGGTTGGATTTTAAGAAATTTATTCAGTTTTGAGGAAATAAAACAACTTTAAAATGTCCGCGGATGTTTTAAGTGACGATTTCAAATCTCGTTTGCATTTAACTACGAAAACCGTGGGGCAGGAGAGGATACGAAGGGCGAGGGAGAATAATGAGGATGTAGCTATCCTATCTATGTTCCTGCCGAATGCGACGGCTGAACGGGAAAATAAGAAGTTTTATTGTGCTTTAAGGGATAAGTGTTTACTTGGAGATGCCAGGAAAACTGTTGCAGGTGTTTTTCCTATCTATTAATTAATCCATATAATAAATAGCTAACCAACTTTTATTCCTGATATATACATGGCAATATTTGACGAATATTAAAAAGTTGTCATGTTCGCGGAATATGCTAGCTAATATTTTGTGTTACGACACATACAAAGGCGTTATTTTTTAAAAGCTTATTGTATCAAATGTTATTTATTATTTCATTATGAAATAATGTGTGGCAGAGGCAGCGTCTCCCTCATAACAAGCAGAAATTAAACACTGCGGTTGCCAACTCGTCTGCCAAACGTGCTAACTATGTCAAATGTCTCTTTGATGAGGAAATCTATGGGAAGACCTATGTTCAGCAGTGGACTTTAATAGACTGTAATGAATGCTTGAGTGATTATATTATGAAAATATTCAAATCAATATATCTGATACCACAATAAGCGATTTAACTTATTCATCACTTTTTCTCAGCCTGTCGAAAGTTCAGTGCTGAACATGGGATTCCCCCATAGACTGTCTTATAGGGAGGATATTTTGCACGATTAAACTCGCCTGGAGTTTTTGTCAAAAATAACAACAAAGCGTTAGTTTGCGGAAAGTCGAACCTTCTAAAACGAGTTTTATATATTGTAGGAAGCTCGCAAAAGCACTCAAGCACGGGCCACAAGACAAGCATATATCTATTTTAAAATGTACAAGTGGATTTTATAAATTACACGCTTTTATAAATATGTAGTAAAAAGCATTAATACGCATTAGTATTTGCAATATTATATCATTATTTATTGTAAATACTTTATAATAAACTAAACAGGTACAACAACATATGTATGCTTTTGCATTCAAACACCTATCCTCACTTTATTTCGAAAATTATGTCTATGAACGAGTTGGTTATTTCGGAACGTTGCCTTAATTGGAATATGGACGAGACTTTAATGTTATTGTACTTGTTGGTACAGCTCAATTAAATCAAATGGGATAAAAAATATAAACGCCGCTTAAAATTTTACCACTTTTATTGTGTATATGTAAAGCCGTCAACGGGGAGCATTACCAAAAGTGCGAGACGTCCTGCGATCGAAAATTTGCCAGCTAGGTTAGTCGACTGTGGCAAAACCCTCAGACAACGGAAGGGTGGAAATGCTAGTAACCTATACATATATGACTCCTCTAAGAGTCTGGGTTACGTAACCGCTTCCAGTGCCTAGAAGATTGCAATGCTGTGGACGATATGAACGACAAGCTCGTGGAAACTGTCCATGCGGTCGGAGCTAAGTTCTGTAAGACCCGCCGCAGAAGAACACAAAAACTCTCCGATCACACTCTTAATCTCATGGCTGTTAGACGGGAGATGAGGCTGCAATCGTCAACAGATTTGACAGCATACAGGCAACTGAACAGACAGATCTCCAAATGCATACGGCGAGACTTACGCAACTTTAATACTTCTCGTATTAAAGAAGCGATCGAGCGGAACCAGGGCTCCAAAGTCTTTGCCAGAGATCTGTCTGCCAGAAAGAGCCAACTGTCAAGGCTGAAGACTGAGTGTGGCAACATCGTTTCCAGGACACCTGAGATTTTGAGTGAGATTGAGAGGTTCTATGGGCAGCTGTACACATCATCGTTGGAGCCACACGCAAGTGTGAGTAACGATCCAAGAGCAAGTCTTATCCGACACTATTCCGATGATATCCCGGACGTCAGTCTAAGCGAGATTAGAATGGCTCTCCAGCACCTTAAAAACGGCAGGGCCCCAGGCGAGGATGGAATTACAGCGGAGCTTCTGAAAGCGGGTGGAACACCGGTACTTGAAGTCCTTCAGAAGCTCTTCAATTCCGTCCTCCATGGTGGCACTACTCCAGAGGCGTGGAGCAGAAGTGCAGTGGTCTTGTTCTTTAAGAAAGGCGACAATGCTCTCTTAAAGAACTACAGACCGATTTCCCTTCTGAGCCGCGTCTACGTGCTGTTTTCGAGAGTCATTACGAATCGTCTCGCACGCAGACTTGACGACTTCCAGCCTCCCGAACAAGCCGGTTTCCGAAAAGGCTTCAGTACCATAGACCACATACATACCCTGCGGCAGATTGTACAGAAGACTGAAGAGTACAATCTGCCACTTTGCCTGGCGTATGTGGACTATGAGAAAGCCTTTGATTCCGTCGAAATTTGGGCGGTGCTACAGTCCCTTCAGCGGTGCCAAGTTGACTGTCGGTATATCGAAGTGCTGAAGTGTTTGTACAGTAGGGCTACGATGGCTATCCGAGTACAGAACCAGACCTCGAAACCTATCCAACTGCAGAGAGGTGTAAGACAGGGTGACGTTATATCCCCGAAACTCTTCACCGCTGCATTGGAAGACGTTTTCAAGCTACTGGACTGGAAAGGATACGGTATTGACATCAATGGCGAGTACATCACTCACCTTCGATTTGCCGACGATATAGTCCTTATGGCAGAATCGCTGGAGGACTTAAGCACTATGCTCAATGACCTCAATAGTGCCTCCCAACGGATAGGTCTTAAGATGAACATGGACAAAACAAAGATCATGTTCAATGTCCATGTCACACCTATGCCGGTAGTTGTTGGGAGCACTATGCTCGAAGTTGTTGACGAATACGTTTACCTGGGACAAATAGTCCGACTAGGTAAGTCCAACTTCGACCGAGAGGTCAATCGACGGATTCAACTCGGCTGGGCAGCGTTCGGGAAATTACGGCATATCTTTTCGTCAGGTATACCTCAATCTCTAAAAACTAGATTGTACAACCAGTGCGTGTTGCCAGTGATGACTTACGGATCTGAGACGTGGTCCTTCACTGCTGGCCGTATGAGGACGCTTAAGGTCGCTCAGCGAGCTATGGAGAGGGCTATGCTCGGAGTTTCTCTGCGTGATAGACTCAGAAATGAGGATATCCGCAGTAAAACCAGAGTGACCGACATAGCCCAACGGATTAGTAAGCTGAAGTGGCAATGGGCCGGCCATATAGCTCGAAGAACCGATAACCGATGGGGAAGAAAGGTTCTCGAGTGGCAGCCTCGTACCGGTAGGCGTAGTGTAGGGCGACCCCCCACTAGATGGAGTGACGACCTGGTAAGACATGCAGGAAGTCGATGGATGCAGGTGGCTCAGGACCGTGCTTTGTGGCATTACTTGGGGGAGGCCTATGTTCAGCAGTGGACTTGTGAAGGGCTGTAATGATGATGATGATGATGATGATGAAGAGTCTGGGTCTTAGTCCGAGTCAGCACTATCCTCTATTTTCCACTCCAAGCTGTATTCAATCTATAGTTGTGTTCCGATCTAAAACATATGAACAACTAGTATAATTATAATTTTTTTCTTATTTAAAGTTAATGGCTTTTCTATATGGGTTTCATTAACCTACTGGATTGTTTGCTCGTTTGTCGCTTTGATTTGCTAAAGATCATTTTTTTAATGTTTTGCATCAACCTGTAGATAAACAATAGGACGAATGTCACTGTTTCATTCAATTAGAGCTTTTATTCGGTGCCATAGTTAATTAGGTTAGCTTGAATTTCGTTCATTAGCAAAACAAACTTGACGCATATGTTCCCATATAGATCATGTTTCACCAATTTGTCTATTGATTTACAACCGAGCCTACCGGGTAAACAATTTACATTACTTCCTTTAGTGTTTTAGCCTTTGAAATTAAATAATGTTTTAGAATATCTTGAAGTTCGTGCTTTGTGCTGTTATGTTCTTTTGAAAGGATGATCTTTATTACTTTCTCGTTATCCTCACTTAGTTAACAGCTGCACAAAGATATCTACGAAGTTGATAAGAGTTTACAAAATGACGCGCTTGGTACACGTATTGATTAGTCTGGTGGTTAGTTATATCTATTCATTTTTTTTTTTACTTAAACTTGAAATAAATATAAAAATATTTATCATCAGGTTTAAAAAGACCCTAGAAATTATCCACTACCTTTTTATGTCGTCTGTCAGAGGACAGAGCATGTCGTTACTGTCAACCAGTTCCGGAGGTGGAACGCCTTGACACGGTTTAGAGAAAACATGCCGATTTATTTATTATCGATTTATGCGCATATTTTCTTCACTTTCCTATTTCGGTATAGACATTGAAACGTCCTGTTGCTGATCAAAACAGTTCTTAAGTGCTACAGTTACCTATTTTGAACTTCTTGTTTCGAAAATCTAGGAATAGGTTTCTTTACTCTCTGGTGTAGAAATTGTTAAATTTCTTTTTGTAAATAGTTTAAAATACTAAGGTAATCCAGCTTAATGTATACACGCCACTAAAAAATATAGAACATCAATTTCCGAAAATAAATGTAATTATGAAAAGTAATTAAGATAGAAATGATGCAAAATTGAATATCATCTGAAAAGATAAACATAAAATAGAAAAAACTGTACGTTTTTAAATGACTACGTAGTGATAAAACGATAGACAAAATATAATTAAAAATCAGACAAACACATCGATACATAATAACGCACACTTACAAATATCCGGCGTGAAGCCGTCTATTTGGCTTCACGCCGGATATTGTCAAGACCTCCCGGAAGCTGTCTATTGAGATATACGCGGATAAAGCTGTTAAGGTGCAAGCGATGAAAATCGATAAACCGAATCGGAAGCCAATTATGATTATGAGCACAGACAAAAAATAATTGCGGTTAAACCATCCATTACTCAATTACGTACGTTATGTGAAAAAATTTAAAAACTGAATTTGCAGTTAAGATGAATTCTATGTGGGTAATCTTTGAGTGTCATACTAGATGGTACAACTGTTTTTATTGCCTAGGAATCCATCTGTGTACGTACTCACCACTCTCTTAACAATTTGTTCGGCCAAATAGCAGTTGGTGCACTGTCTTGGTCCGGTCTGAAGGGTATATCATACTCCAGACCGAATTTCGGTTAAGGCAGCGAGTTTCAACGGAGACTAGCCATCTGTGCAGGACAGGATTATATTGCCCAAGTGTTTATGACGAAAAGTGTAGTTGTAGCACGAATGGGTCGGCTCGACCGGGGAAGGCACTCGCTCTCACAGAATACCAGCGTAAAATAGTAGCTTGATGCTGCTGTGTTTCGTATGGTGAGTGTAGAGAACCGGAGACCCTTTGTACTGGAAACGAAGCATTCGATCTTAGTCCTCACGGGTGACAATGCATCTGCATTTTGATTTGTAATCGTGGATAGATGTAGATGTCAATGGGCCACAGCAACCACTTGCCATCAGGTGGACTGCGTGCTCGTTTGTCACACTATCGTATAAAAAATAATAACATTGCATCTTAAACAAAACTAATTGCTACGCATTTTATCGCGTTTAATTTAACTTTTTATTTCCCGACGTTTCGGGTGCTTTACAGCACCCATGTCACGGGGGGGGTGGGGACTGTGTACACATGGTCACAGAAAAACGTGGTCATGAATATCATATTGTCAAATAAAAGATAAACATTTCGAGTTTGCGTGTGAATCATAAAATTTTAAAGATCTTTTTGTATTACCATTGTCTGATTTACGCGAAGTCAACCTTTATGGCCATGCTATTTAAGGTGTTTCAATAATTACTGCATTTCCGAATACAGTTCTTAAATTTCGGGCATTATTTATTTATACACTAATTGACATGTATTTACAATAATCGGCCTTCACCTGAATTCTTATTTATTTTAAAGATCGCCATGACCAATAAAGCTAAAAAAAAGTTTAAAACAATTTATACAGTATTAAGTTTTCCTCTTCTACATTTCATCCATTTCTAATCATAGTAGAGATGATCTTATCATCTTATATACTTCCTTTTTTTTAATAACACACAGAAATCATAAAATTAAATAACATTTCAATTTCAATATCTTATTGTAGTTATGGCCACGAAGTCGTAAAATCTAACGATATATATAGGATTGTTCAGATTCAAATGATTTATTTTCTGAACTAGCAATAAAAATATCGCTTACGCTTTATGAAAGATGCATTTATAAATAAAGATGAAATTCCATAGTTAATTAATATATAAGTATATTCTAACATCAATTTAAAGTCTGTTGCTTGTCTATGTTTTGTACGTAGTAAAGCCATGCTGCACGCTGCAGCTATATTAGTAGTATAGTTGTAACATGAATGGGTCGGGCTCGACCGGGTAAAGACCACGCTCGCACAGAATACCAGCGTAAAGTAATAGCTTAATACTGCTGTGTTTCGTACGGTAAGTGTAGAGTCTTTCTACTGGAAACGAGGCATTTCATCTTAGTCCTCACGGGTGACAACGCATCTGCATTTTGATTCGTAATCGAGGATAGATGTAGGTGTCTATGGGCCACACCAACCACTTACCATCAGGTGGACTGTGTGCTTGTTTGTTACCCTATCCTATTAAAAAATGTATAGTTTTTTAAATAAAACACTTTCACGATACAGGAGAAAATCCTAGTGTGAGGAGGTAACAAATATAAAAATTGATGATTTCAATTTCAATACAATAATTTAAAATATTTCCATCAGCATTTTGATTTATTGTACTTGTATGTATTAATAAAATGTTCACAACAAGCAGTTCCAAAGCTTTGGTAATAAGTACTTAAGTCAATAGGCCGTATGTGTATACCCGCCTTTTCCATTAAAAATATATAATCATTGCCGCGTTCATGTTCATGGAAGGAACATATTCAAAGCGGTATGTAGTTTAAAAGCCTGGATATAATTTGCCGTGACTTTAAAGTGCAGAAAGAGGAGCTTTAGAAATTTACTCTTGATTTAAAACTAAACTTAAATTTTATAATATTTATCCGGTTGAAACGATTTCGTTAAGCTACGTCAGGGGCTTTATCGTCTAGGGCTGCATCATCACCGAAATTTTAACGTCCGTTTATAATTTGCCTTATACAACATGTAACATAATTAACGCACTTTGTGAAAGTAGTTTGTTCAGAATCGTTTACTGAATCGATTCCTATCATTTTTAATATAGGTAATCTTTTATCCCAAAAATAATTAAAACTACGTAAATTACAGTCACACAAATCTGTACAGTCAAAACAACCTGAAATGGACCGTAACTTAAGGCAATAAGACTTTTAAGAGTGCAGTTTTATTTGTATTATTACTAATTCTGTCATTCAATAAAACGATAAAGAAAAATTAACTTTATTTCCAGCACGTCTTTGCGTTCGTGGATTTATACTTGACAACAACAGTTACAATTAAATAAAATTGAAAAGTCTGTTTGAAATGTGAAAAATTAATAGTTTTTTTTACTAAACAATATACTGTGCCATCACAAAAACATTTTAACATTTTTTTCTGTCTATGCCTCTCCAGCAGGATCGATTTTGACGGGACCTTGACTGGCAAATAGCTGATGTTATAAGGAGTAACTTAGGTTATTTTTAGGGTTCCGCGTAAAAAAAACCATGAAATTTAAGCCTAACAAAATCCACGCGGTCGAAGTCGCGGGTATCAGCTAATGTACAATAGAATAAAACTAATAGATAGAATCTAGTTATCTATGTATTTATACCTTAACGTTATAGAATCAACTATTGAATTAAGATCAGTGTGGGCAGTTGTTCTATTGAAGTCAGACATATTTAGATAAATCGTGAGTAGTGGGTACGTGTTGTGTGGGTGGTGTCTTAATTTATCACGATTACGTTATTTTTGCCTCGATCACCTTTCTTCTGAATAATTAATACATTAATCTGTAATGTAATCAATATATGTTCTTTTATTTTAAACTAGCGACCTGCCCTAATTTCGCCTGGGTAGAATCTATTAATGTGGGGTAGTCATAGATTTAAGTTAGTTAAAGATAGATTTAAGATAGTTAAAGATCATTTATTTTATCATTTTTAATTTATGATGAAAGGTTCTCGCCATTTTTAAATAGTAATTTCGGCTTAAAACGTATCGTGTCCATGGACACTGTTATTTGTTGACGAATCATTTTTATTGCTTTACATCAAACGAGCCACGTAGCTCGTTTCTATTTTCATTGCAGGCAATAAACGTGGCACGCGTATTGTGGACTATTACTCCATCGACAGATTTCGTTTTATGATATGTAAAACTTCGATAGTCCTAAACTTAACTAGCTTACTGTTCCAGTAAGCGCTTAACTTAGTTTAAAATGATGTATATAACGCCCCTCCTCCGTGGGTCTCGTAAAAAGTGATGTAAGATAGAATGATGGATTTGATAGTATTATTTAATTTTAGTTCGGTAAATATCAAAATAATAATCAATCTGTACATTGCGTCGTACGTTTGATGAGCCGTCTTATAAAAAGCGTATATATACGACGCAATGTATTACAAAGTGACTATTGTTTTGATGTAGAAAGTTACTCGAAAAAAATTGTTAACAATTCAAGTGATTAGCAGATGTGGAAATTTCATTTAAACAAATGTTTATAAAACTATTCACTATAACTACGTTCATATTCAAATTGCCGTTATACAATAAACCACCGAACAGTTGATAAAACACACGCTGTTTGTTGTTCAATATTTCATACTACCTTTACACTAGTCTATATTTATTAACAATTCAATTTTTATTCCAGATAAAAAAGCATTTTAAATTATTCCAAAATGCAAAAAACAGTAGTTTGATTCACGATAGAATACATTACACAAATGTCACTGAACTTACGCTGTGATATTAACCTCAATATAAAAATAACTGGCTGCAAAAAAACAATAAAAAATTAATACCTGTCACCAATAAAAAATTAGCACCTGTTATAAAGCTATATAGCTAAAAATATTTATCTGTATATATATTGCAATGCATCGTGACATAAATGGGTTTGACATTATTCGTAAGGCCCTTGGTTTAAAGGCTAATAATGCGTGATAAGGATTCGAAGGTTGAGGTAAACTGCTCGCCATCTGTTCAAGCTACCTTTTTTGATCACAGCATTCACTGCGGGCACAGTCAATTACATGGTATTGTCAACATATAAATTGTAGTAAAAAGAATAAGGTAAAGCGTAAGGTAAATTATACACGAGCATTACGAACTCATGAACGAAAGAATCATTAAGAATAAAAGCTAATCTCCAAATTTCGTACGTCAATAAAATTATCATACATTCAAATTATTTTCTAGTTCTGTAGTACGTGAGGGTAATGTGGTCATCCGGTTAATATAGTCACTTTCTTACAACTCAAAAACTACAGCCTTGTTTGCATAAATGGCTGTTACACGATAGCTCTTCATCAGCCAATCAAATAATAAAGAGTCAAAAGGGCGCTACTTTATCGACGTCATTTTGACAATTGTCATTATAGTAAATATTTTACTCGATTTTATTATTGTGTAGTGTAGTTAGTTTTTTTTTTAAATTGATTTTCCGAAGCGTTTCTAATGATTACCAAGTTTTTGCTATTATTTTCTTAATGTAGTATTAGTTATAGTATACAGCTTTATTTTCGTCTCTATCCTCCTCCTAGTTTTGGTTTTACAGGGCAGCTAAGTTTAAGGTGACCATATTACTCTCACGTACTTTATTAAGTAAATAGGTAATATATATGAATTTTGTTTTCGTTTTTAAAACAGCGAATCTGGTGCTATAGCGTTGATAAAAAATACATCACAGAAGATATGAAGCGAAAGAATTTTAATGGCGGGAACAATGCGTTGCTAATTTTCGTTATCGGTTTTACTAGTTCACTACGCAGTAAATTCAACAGTTGCATATCCACTCTCAACACGCGTGTTTAGTGATGCCACCAAGTATTGTAGCTAAAAATGGCAGAATAGTTTGTCTGAAATGCCATGATAATGGTTTCGTTTATTATTCACTGGTACCCGGCGCGTTGCTGCCGCAGAAGAAATATCGTTTTAAATTTGGGAGTTTGACATTCATTGACATGACATAATTGACTTTTGAAAATATTTGTTGATACGCGCGCCAAGTAGTTGCAGTAAGTTAATTTTACTACGATTTGACTTTTTCTTTTCCATGCGGAACTATGTACGTAGAGATAGAATTTAATAAGTAAAATTTATAACTAATATTATTTCAAATGTAGTAAATGTGCTTAAGTCTAGTTAAACAACACGATAAATTTAAATTACGACTACGAGCACGTATTGAAATGGTGTCAAATAAACTTTGAAAATTGAGACGAAAAATTTCATGGTTTCGTCGTACTGATTAGGTATATACTCTTATGCCGGCTGTACACGCTTGTCGAGACACCACGAGACATGCCTAGAGGTGAGCATTATTTAACATAATCGGTTTCAGAAACTGCTTAAGAGCTTGATAATCGTATACCCAGTTTCGTGGACAAAATGTAATGATTATTTTACGTACGCAGTTGACACACACCACGACCGGCGCTTGCGTAAGCGTTTCGTTTTGAACAGATTATTATTAAGATGAATATAGGTAGGTACGTAACACGATATACGACTCGCACAACGAGAGTAAAGAGTCCCTTCGGGATAGTTAATGGCTTACACGCAAGATGTGGATCATAAAAATTATGTGATGTGATGGACAATAATACTTAGGCACTTACATATTTTGTGACCATAAAATTGTACAAAAGTACTAATATTGACGATGTCACGCGCGTATTATAATTATAACACCTATAAAATGTTATATATTCGTAATCATAATCATAACATAACACAGTTAAACTAATGTTATAATACCTATAACCTGTTAATATTTTTGTAATCATAACCTAACACAAACACAGAACTAACCTACGCTATACTGTATTGTATACAGATGTATGTAGGATAAAGGCGGACACAGTCAGGCTTTTTGTTTGCGTGTCCGGCCAAATTAGACGGTGTCCAGGCCTGTCCGGCATTTGTCAGGCTTTTTATATTTGACCATTTTTTTACATTTTTCATGTACTTAAATACATACTACCTATTGCAATTATTGAAACTAATATTGTAATGAATATTGAATGATTAATAATAAAGAACACTGATTCTTTTAATTTAAGATTTTGTAGTAAATGATATAAGGTTAGCATTGTTTTACTTTAAAAATATATTATCGTGTTATACTAAGACTGAATAATTAAGGGTGTCCGGCCTTTTTTACCAAAATGTCTGGCAAAGCTGGATGGTCTGTTCGGCTTCTCGGTTTAAAGACCTGGCAACCCTAGATGTACGTAGCTCATGGCGGCTGAACACGCTCATCTCGTCACCTCGTGTGCCTCTCGTCACGTAAAGGCTCGACGGAGAACACACCATGTACACACTCGTTGTATCATTTGAAGTTTGAACTCCATATGCCCGCTTGCTGCGTTTTGCCTTTGAACTATTATATTTTTTACACATTTACTAAAAATAAAATTAATAACCCATTGCTAAGAAGGAGATGGTGGATAGTTTCTATTAATTTACCGTAACAGTACCATGTACGGTGAATAGAATAGTGTATAGCTTGCGGCTTGCGCCACGAAATATGAACAGTGCGGTGCGGTATGACATACGGGGAAGCGAAACCATAGCAACGGGTGACGCGCTAGCTCCAAGTAGTGTCTCCCTGCGTCCAGTCACCCGCGCACATACTTGTGTCGTCTTGCGTACTATCGATATCGAAAGTGTTAGCGACTACCTGTTATACAATATTTAAATATATATATATATATATATATATATATATATATATATATATAAATAAAGTAAATAATTATTCAATAAACCTGGCACTTAAGACTTAAATATTGATATCGGTATTAAGAGTATGAAATATTTTATGAGATTTGTAAAACTTAGCAGGATCTATTGAAAGATGACTGTAATTATGTAAAGAAAAAGAGAGGTTCAACTAGTCCCGGAAAAAACACATGTTTCTTCATAAATTTAATTACATATATATTTTAAATGAAATTAAAAAAAATCAATAATATCATTAAACACTGTATTTAATAAACTTTCTTACAGTGTATTACACTTCTTTATACATTATCATCAAAAAAAAAGTTATTAACAATAAAATCACGTATGTCGTCTTGAGACAAAACAGAAATTACAAATACAAAATATTTTACCTCTTTAACTAAGTGTACACAAAATACAGAATATTCTTTAGCAGCAATTAAAACCTAACGATTATATATAAGTACGTTTTCGTAGAGACTTTGATGTGTAGTTATAATGTCGACCTTTGACTTTTTACATATTAAAATGTCATAATACAGTTTGCATTTTTCTGCTTGATTATAAATGTTATACACGTTAAGTAATGTCATCATTCGCTCTCGGTTTTCATCGCGATACCTACGAGACCCTTTGACTCGAGCGCAAAAAACCGACATGCTTTCGAGAGCGCACGAGGGACACGAGACCCGACGCGACGCGACGAGAGCACCCTGTACACACTCGTACTCGCCCTGTCTAGACATGGGTCGTAACGTCTTGGACGTAATCGGTTGTACGTAGTTTCGTGGATATGAGTAACTAGTTTCAAAACTGCTTATTTTTGTAATTAGTTACGTATGTATACAGTATAGCGTAGGTTAGTTTTGCGTTTGGGTTATGTTATAATTACGAAAATATTAACATATTATAGGTAGGTATTATAATATTAGTTTAACTGTGTTATGTTATGATTACGAATACGTAACAGGTTATAGGTATTATAACATGTGCGCGACATTGTCAATATTAGTACCTTTGTACAATTTTATACAGTCACAAAATATGTAAGTATTTAAGTATTATTGTCCATCACATCACATAATTATTATGATCCACATAATACACAAAAATTAACTTAATACAAAAAATATTTATTATTTATTTACACCAATTATATGTCTGTTTATGTCTAAATATTTATATACACTTTAAATGTTTATTCACAAAGAAAACTATACATGTTATAATATTTATAAAGAAAAACGCGAAGTTTTTAAGAACAATGTTAAATAACGCTCGCCTCTAGGCCTGTCTCGTGGTGTCTCGACGAGCGTGTACAGCCGGCATTAGGTAATTCCGTGCTTTCTGATTTCTTCACTAACGATGCATTTTACTCGATAAAATTATTATTTTTTAATTGCTATGAACTGATAAGGTTTTTTATCTTTACGGTACTAATAAAACGATTATACGTATTGCAATTATAAAAGCATATATATAAAAGGTAAGTAGTAAGGAGAGCCGTGGTAGCTCAGATGGTTAACGCTCTCTGTAAATAACATAACGCGGGTAACCCGGGTTCGATCCCCGCCGGCACCAATGAAATTGTTAATTGCAATTTTAAGTGATGATTTACCACGTGCTCAGCGGTGAAGGAAAACATCGTGAGGAAACCTGCATGTCTGAGGAGCAAAAAAAAATGTTTTCGAATACATGTGAAGTTCGCCAACACGTATTGGGGCAGCGCGGCGGACACTTCCTTGCCCTGAAACCCTCTCAGAAATTAGGGGAGGCCTGTGCCCAGCAGTGGGACCTATATAGGCTGTAACTTTACTTTACTTTACTTTAGTAAGGAATATGAAAGTAGATTAATAACGTATTTTAATGTGATTTGGTAACTTTATCAAGCACACAAAAATCAAAGGGGATGGACTTCACTTTGTCCTGCCCTGACCCATTGATTAATAGAAAATAATGTTTTTGGGCGACAGACCCATCATATACCTACACATAACCTCACATACTGTCATAATATTGATTAAAAATATATAAAACACTAATATTTTCTTACTTAGAGTATTGCGACGCACGCGAGCTATGATTTATTTGTGTTCCATTAATCACGGCCTGGCCCTGTTAATATTTATCACTAATTACGTTTAAATCTAGACGAGTCAATCTAATATCAACTTTAATTCCTTGAACTTACGCCTTTTTGGAAAATAGTCAAACATTTACGATTAATCTCGGCTTAAGTGCCTATTGTAAAAACTTGTGTGTTCAAATAAACGTTCAATAAGAATTGCGTAAGCGTCCAATTTGCCTCCTGTGGTTTTTAATTTGCAAAGGAAACTACTTTGACTTGTGTAACGTCCCACATATTACACAGCCTGACATCATTCCACCTAGTGTATTGCATAATACTTAATACATTTTCGTCTTTTTTTATAAAATAAGGGTAACAAACGAGCACACGGTCCACCTGATGGTAAGTGGAGGCTGTGGCCCATAGACATCTACATTTATCCTCGATTAAGAATCAAAATGCAGATGCGTTGTCACCTCTGAGGACTAAGATGGAATGCCTAATTTTCAGTAAAAATGGTCTCTGGTTCTCCACACTCACCAAACGAAACACAGCAGCATTGAACTGCTATTTTACGCTGGTATTCTGCGAGAGCGTGGTCATTCTTCGGTCTAGCCGATCCATTCGTGCTACAACTGTAATACTACAGCTTGGGTCTACCACGTTAAAAGTTCCAAGAATTCACCAGCTTAATAATTATTACCTAATGTCCTTCAGACCGAAATCCGGTCAAGTTTTTAATTTGATTGTGTTGCGTTTTAATCTATGAATATAAATTGAAAAATCGGCCCTTAAGGGCCTATACTACCTCGAATGGCTTAGCAAGGTCTTCCGTTATGCCGAAAATATTGCAGCATTAATTTTGAAATAAATATATGGTAAAGTTGAGGTTCAATGTTAAGTACTTTATTAGACGAAAATATGATTCTGTAAAATTTTGACGATAGAAAATAAACCCAAAGTTACCTCCAAACTGAACAGTAAACCGCTGGTATTCATAAAATACTTTAAATTAGATCATGCACCTTTGCATACTAACTGAACTAACTGTAAAACAGGCCTTATGTTTTTTTTAAAATTACCATTATTTTCAATGTAAAAAGAAATTACCTAAACTATCGGCGTCAAGATTTCAAGTTCCCTGCCGCCCGAACCCGATCAGTCTAGCTTCGGCTTTCGAATGGGAAAGCTATGTCGCTTATGATCAGAATACACATTACGCAACAGGACGACGTAAAATTGAAATGGAAAATAACCGTAACCAAAATAAGAAGCGACTGGGTTAGCGTAAAGAAACAGGCATAAATATGATAAACCTAATGAAATAAGTGTCTAACGACCTTTCTACTTACAGTATTAGTGATTACAAACATGTCGGTACATAGCATACGACGCGCGGGTAAGTGGGGGCGAAATTAGAATTTGAGCTGAGGTAGTATCCCTTAAGCTATCAATGACTACTTTAGCGAAAATATACAAAGACTTGGCTAGTTATCTCTATCGAGATCGTAAATGTGTATTAGAAGAGTTCGAAGACCTCTTGTACCAAATGTTTATGAAAAATGTAAACTGTAAGTACATACGAGCATACAGAAGTCACGGTAGCTTGTTGTATATCGCGCGATATTCTTTACGCGGAAACTTTATCTGATATTGAATTGAAAAAGTTTTCCCATTATACTTTGATATTTATTTGTAGATACGCATGAACGTCGTGATGATTATATCGTAATATATCGTTTTAGATAGAACCGACATTATATTTAAATTTTTTCTTATTTAACACCGTAGCTTTGTATCAGAATTGCTTGTGTAGGTCAATTAGTCTTCCGGGCCAAGATTACAAAACGAAACACCCGTGAAATTATCTTGTTGTCTATCACAGACTTTTCTGTCAGATTGTTATTTAATGTAGATGATTGAGTTGTGGAATTATCTTAATATTTACCTTACCCAAATACAACTTAAAATTGAAAATTCGAATTTTTGACTGAAAAGGTTAGTAGTTTATGAGGGTAAATGGGAAAAATATTTTTACATTATCAATCAAAAGCTCATTGAAGCAGCGTTTTAAAAATGTTAAATCATTACTTTGTTGTGTTTTCCGATAAAATAGTTCTAAGTTGTCGCCGCCGTAATAAACTGTATTTCTAGCAGTAACTGCTGAGTAAATTTTGGGGGGATAATACAAATTAACAAAGAGATATTTATGTATATTTTTAGATTTATTTATTAAATAAATTTTAGTACGTATTGTATTTAAACGATCAGAATTGCGTCTCCAATTTAAACATTATGAAATTACTGTCGACCTAATATTTAAAGGGATCATTTAGTAAACTTTTGAAAAAAAAAAGAAATCGCCATGAACATTAACAGCTGTAGATTGTAACCAATCGACCAGGATTGAATATTTAAGAAAACACAAATTATGCAAATATACCTTAGATTTATTCTTTTGTAGAAAGCATTTCATTGCTGCATTTAATAGAAGCATTTAATACTTCGGGTATTTATTCACATTCTAGTAAAATCTCTTGCTTTAGAAAATCAGCTATTTTAAGGAGATATCTAGAAACCCTAAACAAGTTTTGCAACTCGTTGCAGGTAAAAGTATTATCCATAACCATAAATAGATACCTACATTAGTAAATGTACCAAGTGAAAGTTCAGCACTAATCTCGTGTAGGTAAACTGGCCCATCGACATTTGCTTTCTAGCGCTTTTAAGTAGAAATTTTATTCGTAAAACTGAGTGATTGAATGTTAAATAGATTGAAATTCGAAAGTTGATCATGTATTTTATGTAAAAGTAAGTATAAACAAATTTTGCAATTAAACACTTTAAAGGCTTTTTGCTTCTGTCGGTACAGTACGGCAGGCAAATAAAGTACTCCAAATTTCAAACTTGTCGACAGCGGGGCGAACGCAGTCTAGGTTTTATATTTTTTTCTTTTTAAATCCTAAACGAATGCATTCAAAACGAACACGCCTCACAACCCACTCTGAAATTCCACATTTCGTTGAAGACTCTTCAAATTGCACAGTATTATTTCGGCTTTTGTATTCATAACATATTTTGGTACATTCATAAAACTGAAAAAGCAATATTATATTCGCGATATTTTAGTGAAATATTGCGTACGTGTATAATAGATATGATCTACAACTTTCAAATAAAAGTTGTAGATCATATCTATTGGGAAATGCGAGTTTAAGTGCTATTTATATTTCTATAATAAAAATTAATGTTTGTTCGTATTTTATGCACTGCCATACCGTTCATCAGATTGCGATAAACTTTGTCGACATATTGCTTGCACTTCCTCGAAGGTTATAGGTATAGTTGGACCCGGTAGGTGGCGCTGTTGTGGAATCCAGATATCACCCGTGCGAAGCCGAGGAAATCTGCTAGTTTCAAATAATATTGAAATTATTATAATACGGCACAGCTAAAGGGCACAAAATATTTTAACCTATTTACTGTTAAGTAACTGATATTAAATCATAGTCCCTAGGGGTGACAACGCATCTGCATTTTATTTTTTCAACCGACTTCAAAAAAGGGAGAGGTTGGTTCTCTCAATTCGACTGTATTTTTATATTATGTTATCTCAAAACTTTTTTTAGGTGAACCGATTTTGATCATTCTTCTTTTATTTGGAAGCTGGTGCTTTTCATGTGGCCCCATATAAATTTGACCAGTAGTTTTTGAGTTATCTTTATTAATGAGTATTTAATTGACTTTGACTACATTGACCATTGCGTGTTGCCAGTGATGACTTACGGTTCTGAGACGTAATCCTTCACTGCTGGCCGTATGAGGACGCTCAAGGTCGCTCAGCGAGCAATGGAGAGGGCTATGCTCGAAGTTTTTTCTGTGTGATAGACTCAGAAATGAGGATATCCACAGTAAAACCAGAGTGACCGACATAGCCCAACGGATTAGTAAGCTGAAGTGGCAATGGGCCGGCCATATAGCTCGAAGAACCGATAACCGATGAGGAATAAAGGTTCTCGAGTGGCAGCCTCGTACCGGTAGGCGTAGTGTAGGGCGACCCCCCACTAGATGGAATGACGACCGGGTAAGACATGCGGGAAGTCGATGGATGCAGGTGGCTCAGAGCCGTGCTTTGTGGCATTACTTGGGGTAGGCCTATGTTCAGCAGTGGACTTGTGAAGGGCTATAATGAATGAATGAATGAATAAACATTGATGATGTTCTCATTTTATTTATATTGAAGTCGGTTGTACAAAGTTTTTAAATTTACTTGTGATTTTTTAATTATCATAAGTTTTTGACCAGGATCCCATCGGATTGGAAGTAGTGATGCAGCTAAAGATTTCAAATTGCACTGACTTAGCTCAACAAAAGCCTATTTACACTCGCCTTAAAGACACCCTCACAATATAAATATAATTTGAAGCAAATGAACCAAATCAGAGCAATGAACTTTGAAAGCGGAAATATCGCGTGCACTACTCAAATATCATGCTTCCATTGGCACATGCAACTGTCGTAAAGGTTTTCAAGGACGCAAAATACAATTCCAATATTGATGGCACGATATGGCATCTAGTGCTGTGTGCATAAAGCTGTGGTCATACTAGGTGTTGCAAATAATGCACAAAATGTACGTAGATAAAGTATTTATACACTTAATTATTCACTTTATAGCAAGTACAAGTTATAAGCTAAGGTGGCCATTGTATAGAACAAGCTTATGGAAATTTATAGTTGATTGAAAGGTACATTTATAATAATGGAAAAAAATTCATACTGAAAATCGTCACGAGTCTGCTTTAGTGTGTACATAAAAATAGAAAACCTATCAACTAAATTTATCGAAAATAAATTCTAAAAAGAACGTCAGTATGAATAACTAATTAAATAATGTAATAAAATAATATTGTAATTTGGAAAACTAAACAAACACGAATTCATCATGAGCTGCGATGTGATCCCAGTAAGAATGTGATGATCACAGTCATGAATTTATTATATTTTCATCGGTTCTTAATACGTAAGCAAAATTTCAGATAACTCAGACGTCTCAAAATGAATTATTATATATAAGTTATAAAAAAAATTTCTTTATGCACATGCCTTAATCAATGACGGATGATTTCGTCTGGTGGATTCGGCAGCGACGTATTTGCATTCCGTTATTATTTGAAGTAAAAATATAGTCTACCGATAATACTCCATTCGCGTTGGTTTATTATATCGGAATCGATAAATGGAGAATAAACGGGAATCGTTTTGACAACGATAATAAATTACAAGTATGGTAACTAATAGTTCGATTTTCTTCAAGTTGGTCAAAAAATTAGTTTAGAACAGCTCAAAGATACAATAATAGAAAAAGGAACAAAATGATCTTGGTATCTTTCAATAACTTTAGTTTTTCTTTTGTTCAATCCGATCAAACATTCGCTTAAATTAAAATTACGAAATATTTTCGGCTTAGGAACTTGTGTTTACCCTGTAGTGGTGATGAAAGTATATTCACTACCTCGTATCGTGTTGCGAATGGAGGGAAACAATCAGATGGGCAAACGCGTCTTCTTAATTTACACCGAGCGCTTAGCCCCCTAGCTACAGTGGCTCGTAGTTTTTTTTGTGATGAGTAAATTGTAGTGTACCTAAACCCTATTTTTTATACAGTCCACCTGACGGTGAGTGGATGCTGTGGCCCATAGACATTTATCTTCAATTATGAATCAAAATGCAGATGCGTTGTCACCCTTGAAGACTAAGATGGAATGCCTCAATTCCAGTAAAACGGGTCTCCGATTCTCTACACTCACCACACGAAACACAGCAGCATTAAGCTGCTATTTTACGCTGGTATTCTGTGAGAGCGTGGTTCTTCCCCGGTCGAGCCGACCCATTCATGCTACACTCATAATATAGTTGCAGCATATACGGCTCTTGAGGTTCTTACATTGTCAATTCAGCCACTAAACCCACCAATAGTCCACCGCTGAACGTGGGCAATATTTGCCAGTTCCCACGCTTAGCAGGCTCCTGCTTTTTCATTTTGAGATATCAGGAAATGCTCCTGATATATATTTGATAAATAGATATTTGCAGTATACCTACTTATTATTTATGAACTTACAAATTGACCGATCGCTCTCAAATTGGCACGTGTTTTAGTTTCAACCGTTGACCTGAATAAAAACCAAATAAAACTGAGAAAATTGCTTTTAAATGCAAAACGGCCGCGTGCGAGTAAAAACGACATAATTTTGATCGACCGCTCAAAGATCAGTCGAGGTGAATTAGCACAAAGTATCCTTTGCCGACCAATTTGCTGAGTCCTCGACCTGACCGTGGCCCGCAATGGTACCCAGTAATTGGATCCGCCTTGTTTTCTCTCTTGTTTCAATTAAAAGTTTCGGTTCAAGTTGCCAATGCGACTATAATTATTTTGTATAGCTTACTTTACGATTCTCGGAAGACATTTAATTTAATGTAATTAGTTATAAAAATCACTCCGAATGGTGCCTACTAAATATTAAAAGCAAAAAAAAAAATCACTCTGAATGATGGCTGCGAAATATTAAAAGCAGAGCAGGTAGTGCCTGCACTTCAGTGTTTCGATGTGAATTGTATAGAGAGTCCATACAATTCAAAGAGATTTAATGGCTACTACTTAAATGTCTTTGGTATAATTGCAGGCTATGAAATATTCCATCTTAGTCTACAGGGGTGACAACGCATCTGCGTTTTGATTCTTAATCGAGGTTAAATCTAGATGTTTATTGGCCACAGCATCCGCTTACCATCAGGTGGACTGTGTGCTCGTTTGTCATCCTTATTCTATAAAAAATATATTTAAAACAAGGCTAGCTACATTTATGTAAGTTTCGTTTCTAGAGTAATCACTGTCCAATAGGCATTAGCGATCTCGTTGAATACCTGCAACCTAGTTTCGTAAAACCCGGGTGTCATACCGACCGTGCATTGACCCGTTCTGAATAAAAAACACAATAAAAACAAACATTTTAATATATTTTATATGAATTCCTTCTACGACCTTGTCTAAACTTGTCCGTAGGCAATTTGCGAGGGTACATTGACCGCGGACACCAAACTAGTTTGCACTTTCGTGACCCACGTGTCAACAGACAAGTTAGGAAGACTGTCTGTATAAGACTTTCCTCTTCATAATAATATTTTATCCCTGTGATCCTGATCAGGATACTAGGATAAAGTTATTAAATTATTGAACTATCATCGGTCCTTGATTTTCAAGTCAATTGGCCGAAAATTACATTCAAAGATTCCGTTACGTAGATACGCGAAGCTAAAAAAAGCGTGTTTAAAAGAAAAATATCGTTTGATTTTTAATTAGTAAATTACTATTCCAGTACCGTTTAGCAACCGCGTGGCCTAGTGATTTTAGTAGTACTAGTACCCAACTACATCATAAGTCATAACGTAAAAGTCTTAAACTCGAGTCACCGGAGCCAACATTTGTACATTAATAGAAATTAATGGCAAAAATACCATTTATAAGGCAATAAAGGATGGCCTATGTTAAGAGGATATAGTAAGTCAGCTCAAATTCTAATTTCGCCCCCACTTCCCCGCGCGTCGTATGCTATGTACCGACATGTTTGTAATCACTAATACTGTAAGTAAAAAGGTCGTTAGACACTTATTTCATTAGGTTTATCATATTTATGCCTGTTTCTTAACGCCAACCTAGTCGCTTCTTATTTTTATTACGGTTATTTCCCATTTTAATTTTACATCGTCCTGTTGCGTAATGTGTATACTGATCGTAAGCGACACAACCTCCCCCTTCAAAGGCCGAAGCGAAACAGACCGGGCGGGACAGGAATCAAGCTTCAAGAAGCCAATAGTTTAAGTACTTAATTTCTTTTTACAGTGAAAATAATGGTATTAAAAAAAGGAAATAACATAAGCACTGCCTTATAGTTAGTTCAGTTAGTATGCAAAGTTTCATGATCTTATTTAAAGTATTTTATATATTTAATAACAGCGGTTTATTTTGGAGGTAACTTTGGATTTTTTTTCTATCGAGAAAATTTTACGAAATCGTGTTTTCGTCTAATATAAACCTTAACATTAATCCTCAAGTTTACCATATATTTATTTCAAAATTAATGCTGCAATATTTTCGGCATAACGGAGGATCTTGCTAAACTATTTGAGGTTATATTTCTCCTTAAGCAGTGGACTTTGATAAACTGTAATGATTGTGATGATTGTGATAATGACAATGATGGTTTCGTTATTTCAATGTTTTGACCACAGTAGTACCAAGCATTTGTTCCGTGCGGGATTTGTAACCGCGGCTCTGCAGCGCCAACAGAGTTGTGTTCTAAAACATGGAACGTCCGATCATAAACAAGGTGATAAAAGTTGTATTCTGTGGCCGCAGGTACCAAGAAGATGGAGTACAAGACGAGGCAGTGGCACGAGAAGTGCTTCTGCTGCGTAGTGTGCAAGAACCCCATCGGCACCAAGAGCTTCATCCCGCGCGAGCAGGAGATCTACTGCGCCGGCTGCTACGAGGACAAATTCGCCACGCGCTGCGTTAAGTGCAACAAGGTGAGCTCATCTACAACTATGTCACATTAAATAGTTGAAACCTGTTTAACTAAACAGGTTCCAACAGCCCCTACACAACCAACAAAGCGACATCATTTTGTATTGATAATTTTACGTGTCCGAATCAATCATCTTTATATTCATCTCCGCGTCAGTTTAGTGCAGAATAAATAATACCACTAACGTTGTTTAAGTTCCATCTTTCCTGCAGTGTCCTAATTTTTTTTTCATATTTGCGCATTATATGTTATATATTATTATATATATGTGCATTTGAATGTTTACGACATTAATCAATTTGATTTCGAACATGTATTGCATTGTATTGTGTGTAGATGCACAATAACGGACTCGAACTTTTAAAGCACATAGTATATGTGTATAAATTTTAAGGATAGAACAACATTACTTTGAAACAAAAAACCGTCTTAAAGTTTCACGATTGTTTGCAATGTTTACTTTTAAAATGTGAGACTATTAAACAACAACAGCTTGAAATATTTTTTGAATTGAGTTGTAAAGAAGTATTTACCAGACCGAATTCACAATCTCTGTGCCACTTGCTAAAAAACACCGCTAAAATTTTTAAGAGTACTTAATTGTAATTTTAAATAATAATAGATAATAATATATAAAAATAATTAAATAAAAAATATCTACCTTCTTTATTAAATTTGAATTTATTTAACACTTTAATTATTTATATAAATAAATTAAAGTTATACGTGTAAGGTTTAACAAGCATCATTATTCAACATTCTAACTTACTGCTAAATATAGTCTAGTATTTTACCTTCGAATCGCACACATAGCAACACATCCAGTCCACTTGTACTCGTTATTAAGGTGCTACCACACTCGACAGATAATCACGCAAGGCGGCGTTACGTACAAGAACGAGCCGTGGCACCGCGAGTGCTTCACGTGCACGCACTGCAACACTTCTCTAGCCGGCCAGCGCTTCACTTCGCGCGACGAGAAGCCCTACTGTGCGGAGTGCTTCGGTGAACTGTTCGCCAAGCGGTGCACCTCGTGCAGCAAGCCCATCACTGGTGAGTCTAACCCATTCGATTCTTGCAGTTCCGATAGCGAACTATACGAATAACGCTTGCCATTCATCCAGAATTAGCCAATTTGCAATAAAACACGCTGGACATAAATAGGGTTTCATCACTCCTCCAATCCAGCTACCTAAAGACGTAGTAAAAACTATTTTGTCATAAAATTCTGGTTGTAATGATGATTTGTTATTGACTTTGTTTATTGATTATTCGTAACAAATTACAATGTGTTAAAGATTTCTATCTACTTATTATTTCAATCATTCATTAAGGCTTCTCAAAAGTTCCCCTAATAGCCATACGCGTTTTTACGCTTGGTTGGCAGATTGGCCAACATCAGTTTTTAATTCAATGAGAAATTATTAGCAAGATGATGCTGACCATATTCTGTTGCATTTCCCTCTGCCGTTTCTTACGTCACCCACTGGATATTAAGAGATAGTGGGTTCTCTTACTCCGCCACTATACGGCAATCTACCTCAGTTATTTTAAACGCTTCAGTTATTTGATCTATCTTGACCTTTGACTCCGAATTGATTTAATTGTAATTGAATACTATAGGTAACGATTTAGTAAGAAGTAAAACTTAAAAAAATAATCAATGTCCGCAGGTATCGGCGGCACTCGCTTCATCTCATTCGAGGACCGGCACTGGCACAACGACTGCTTCATCTGCGCGCAGTGCAAGACCTCGCTCGTGGGCAAGGGATTCATCACCGACGGACAGGACATCATCTGTCCGGAGTGCGCCAAGCAGAAGCTCATGTAAATACGCACCACTCGCGCGCACCCGCACACTTACGCACCGGACACTACGCATACACTAAAACACAACAATCCTACTTACACTATCAAAATCCAATCCGGAAATTAATTACGATAGATACAATGTACACAACCGGACCGTATCCGGAACATAAACATTTACAAGTAATCGCATGATATATTTATGTGAAACATTCACACAACATTACACACAACATAATATACTAATATACAAATACAAACACAATACACTAATATACAAACACAAACACAATACACTAATGCATATTACACATTTTCCACCGGACCGCATGTCTTACATACGACGAACATTTCTTACATAAATATAATCTAATATCATTAACAATGTTGTTGTAAAATCGTGTCTGTTGAATATTGTTTTCAAAATCTACATATTTTTGATAAGACGCTGTAACAAAAATTAATCACAAATTTCCAAATATTGTCAAAAACACATTGCAACAATTTCAACAGTCATACGGTCCGGATCATAAACGTTTCGATTAGTGTGCGGAGTTCTTAACACTTAATTAACATCACAGAAATATTAAGATATAGAAAACGGTTAATT
Organism: Parnassius apollo; assembly: GCA_907164705.1. Taxonomy (NCBI): domain Eukaryota; kingdom Metazoa; phylum Arthropoda; class Insecta; order Lepidoptera; family Papilionidae; genus Parnassius; species Parnassius apollo. The sequence continues at coordinate 5,575,192 of CAJQZP010000528.1, forward strand.
ACAAAAATTGTTACAATTTTTAATTGGCAATATAATATGTAGAAATTTGTTAGTAACAACCATTTTTAGTATGGCTACACTAAAGTCGCCAAGAATCAAAATAGAAAATTCAATACACTATCAATCTAAAAATAGTTTAGATGTTTTAATTGGATAACTATTTAAAGATTAATTAAATTGTAATTATTTTTTAAAACTGGTCAACTGTTTTGAAAATAGTACCATGTTATAAAGTTTAGTATGATTTGGTAGACTTTCGTGTAGACACAAGACACAAACTTACAAGCTGCTTATTGCTTGGTGTGTTGCCTTGCCACAATAAAATACACAATCTGATGATCTTTCTGTGCTTGTGCAGCGACACAACAGTTCTACCGTTAGTCGTTACAGCGAGAAACTGGTGCACACTCGATGAGTAAGGAAAGCCCGGCGAAGCTCTTTCCGACCTTGCGGCCAAAACCAATATCCGCAAAGTCAACCCTAAATAACACGTTGACGATATTTTTATATAAAAAAAGAAAATCACAAAAAAATGTGGATGCACAAATAAAGTATTTAATTTTGCTTTTTTCTACCGAATTTTTTTAAGTTGTTTATATATTTTGGTTGTTTAACTTTTGTTACTAATTTAGAAAACATCCACGGAGTCTGTAATCATAGTCATATAGTAACGAACGCTAATCGCCGTATTATATCGCTTTGGCTGTTGTCTTAGAACTATAGGTATTTTTATATTGTCAATTTGTCTAGTGCAATTCACACGTTGCCTTAATAACATATCTAAGTCAATTTCGAGAATATATATTTTGTTTAATAATCATTATCATAAATAAAAGATTTACAACACCGACGGACAGTCGCGTGGTCTATTTTCATCGTTTATTGCTAGATTTAATCTCCACCCGGAGTGGTGGGGGGTGTGTCATTGATAATGCGTAACATTGTATAACTGTAAGAAATTTTAAACATAGTATGCCTATATTTAAGTATTTATTTTTATGAGAGACGCACTTATTACACAAGGGGTGGTCGGCGGTGTTGCCATGCAAGAGCGCATCAAGTCTTGTAGTGTTGCCATATATACCGCCGGCTGGTAGCTTCCTAACACTAAACCGTTAAGCGACATAACGTCACGTAGTTTTTACTAATGAAATATTAATAAATAAACTATTTTTGTTCTTGAATAAGAATTCGTTACAATAATGTAATTGAATGTTATCGATATTTTTACATTATAATAATATTTTTAGCTTTAGAGATAAGTGAATACCATCTGTGTTTTGAGACGACCACGAAGTGTTTGGGGATCACTTTATAAGGGTTATTTGTTAAGGGTTAAATTATTCAAATGTTGATGAAAGTATATTTATATTAATGTAAACATATAAACTGCTTAGCTGTGTGATCTGATCTAATTAATATTTGTATCTATCTACCCGTAGATTGTATAAATTATGAAACTGAAATAAAACTTAAAAGTAACTGAATTGTGAGTTGTTATTTATTTTTCCCTCCTTTTGATATATAAGACCCTTAAGACTATGGAGTGCAGAAGTAAGGAGTACCAGCTCTCATAGTAGAATAGTTGAAAAAGTGGCCATCTGTGAGCAGTAAATAACAGTTCAAAAACTCTCCACTGGCGCTAGAGTAAGCGCTGGAGTAGCTACTGGGATGAAATGAACTAGCAGTTGTCGACGGTTTGAAGTGTGCTCCTTATGGGTCAGTAGTCCTAAAATCTAAAATAATTTTATTTAGTAAATATAGCCTCGAAATGGTCTTCTATCCCACTAATATTTTTGGCACGTTCTTTAAAATTTAGTCCGTAGCTATAGTGGCGCCACCCTTATTTAACGGTTTTCTATGGACACTTTTTAATACACAGTCTGTACTTCTTACTTCTACACTCCATACTTAAGACAGCACTGACATGTACAAAGTAAGCCACAATTTATAAAAATATTTCTACTAATTGGAATGCTACTAGCAAAGCTTTGATTTTAAATTGCATTGCAGACACCGACACGTCCTAATGAACGCCAGCAATTGTACTAAAATATCAAATATGCGATGGTGAGATTAAGAGTTCAGCTCAGTTACCACTCAAAAAACAAGATCAAAAATTTTGTTTTCTGTATCGACAACCAGAACCGACATTGGTAAAATAGCTACAGTACATAGAAAGTGCGTCCTTAACAATAAAATTCTTAGAAACCTTTATATATATTCACTTGCTCCTGCTCGCCTTTCATAACTCAGTTAAAAATATTTTAGTACTTGCATAAAAGGTACTTAATAATAACTATAATTTGGGTTTGTTCCGAAATACAACGCAGTGTACTGTCCAATACAAATGACGTCATGAATCGACGCTATACTGGTGATTCGTTCCAAAACATTGGACAGTATATGACGTCATACTTTTGCGCCATGTGGAAAATTGTTGGCGATTATTTTGTCATTTTGTGCTCCAAAAATCATTATATCCTCCTAATGGATATACCATCAATTATTCTATAATTTTTTGTATTAGAATAAATAGAAACAAATTCTAGCATGCTTCATTCGGCAAACACACAATTAAAAATAGTTTTATTATGGCCGGATATCCGACACAATATGGCGGCGGCACGCTAGTACAATAAAGCACGGTAATATTATCTATACAGTATTGTAACTCGGCCGTATCTTTGAAATAAATGCCTACAGCCGCGCGGTATGTAAACATGCAATAGGGCTGCCTGCCTCCATCATTTTTACATTTACAACAAATATAATAGGTACTTTGCGAATTTTATAGGAAGTGTTCAATAAAAATGCGTGTCGTTTTTTGATTGGTAGATTTAATTAAAAAACCATGTTTATGATTGAATAACAAATCGGTCTTATGAATTTGCGACCGAAAAATATTTGCGCCTCGGCTGAGACGTACGAAATGCTTTATTATTAAATTTTTAAGTATAAAAAATCCGCATTCTAATATAAAGCTTAATTAAAAATTGTTTTGGGAAACATGGACAAGGTGGAGAAAAGGAATATCTTTTACTTGGATAAAGAGGTATCTATAACCAAGTAAAAGATATTTTACAATTTATTCTTTCTTTATTACTATTCTATTATTTATTTCCTCCATTTTTTTATATATTCCACAAAATCATCACTGCGGCACAGTCACGACTGTCTGCATGCCGAGCGCATGCCGAGATCGAGGCGCGTAGGCATAGCTCTCGCTTCGTCCGTTTGTATGAAGTTGGAATACTGTATAGATAAAATTACCGTGAATAAAGTGTCAAATGATACGTCATTTGCATTGGACAGTACACTGCGTTGTATTTCGGAACATACCCTTTATATGGCACATTTTAGTTTCCAAGATTCTATTTTGCATTATATTCCTTTATTTTTTGCATTTATTTCTAATAAAGAGAAAGTATAGTGATTTTTAGACCATTCAATTTTTTACATACATATAAATAAACTGTCTACAATATCGAAATAACTGCCCTTCATTGAGCTGAGGAGATTATTTACTTGCCATTTACTCTTTGAGCGCCAAAGTTGCCTATACTTGACCAGCACCTGCGGGCCCTGAGCCAGCACCTGCGGGCCCTGAGCGCCAACGACGTCTATAGTTGACAAAAAACCCGGCCCACAAATATATGAAATATAGATACTGCAAAATTATTACTGATATTTTAATTCTACACTCCTCAAAAAAGGATAAACCAGCAACATGTGAGTATAAAAAACAAGTCTCCTAGAACCACAAGTACTAAGAAAGATTAAACTAAAAAAAAGGATTTTTATCTAAGCAAATACGATGTCCAGCACGTCAAAGTCTTCTATGTTTGACCGCTAGTGTTGTAATGCTTTAGGCATAGATTTATTGAAAACTTTTCAAAATTAAACGCAAACGATTTATTTTTTAAATTATTATTGATATTTGAATAAAACAAAAGATAAGAAACATAAAACTATCATCATCTACATATATAAAAGAAAATTTCATCAAATCGACTTCGCATAATAAATCTAATATCTCAACTCTGGCACATCCTTAGCGCGTAATCGATTACGGATTATCAGTTCATTGGGTGCCGTGGTCAAGGATAGACGACACCCTGATGACGTCATAAACGAATAGCGGAAAAAGTAGTGCAGTGCAACATGAACGATTCCTCATAAGTTATAACTCATTCGCATTTTGCAAAGCGTCGATGATGATGATTTTTTTTATTTTAATATAAAATTACAAATAATAAATGTTTATTTCTTTCTTAAGATATGAAGAGCAATTTTTAATTTTGTGTAGTGCGATTTTATTTCTCAATCTCAAAATCATCTGGTAGCATCAGCATCATATCAAACCCCCATTGTCATAAAATAAATACAAGTAAAATATAGAAGTAATTCTTATTGAAAGTCAATATTTTACCTTACCACTGGTTCAAAAAAAACCTCTGTCCTGGGAAGAACCAGCAAGAAACCCAGCGGGACTTTTTTTTAAATAAATTTTAGAATTTCAAGGGTCACAAATATTTACAAAATTTACTTTAAAAACAACTTGGAAGCGACTTTTCGACTTAGAAATCCCCTGGGAATGAGGTGGTTTCATATTATCAACCATGTATTCATTTATATCATAATAACCCTTTTTATACAGTTTTTGTTTAATTAAATATTTAAACTTGGTAATAGAGAGACCTTGTATATTTTCTGGGACTTTGTTGTAATAGCGTATACATTGCCCCAAGAATGAATTACTGACTCTGTGGAGTCGAGAAACTGGTAGCACCAGCTTGTGTTTGTTCCTAGTGTTTACAGAGTGTATGTCACTTTTTTACTAAAACTACCTTTATTTTTGTGAACATAAATCAAATTTTCATAGATATACTGAGAGGCCAAAGTTAATATATTTATTTCTTTAAATTTTTTTTAAGAGTTTCTCTCGGTTTAAGATTGCAAATAGCTCTAATAGCCCTCTTCTGCAAAACAAAAATAGTTCCTAAATCAGCCGCATTCCCCCATAGCAAAATTCCATATGACATTATGCTATGGAAATAACTGAAATAAACTAATCTAGCTGTCTCGACACTAGTGAGATCTCTAATTTTTTTACAGTATAAGCTGCAGAGCTTAGTCTGCTTGCTAGTTTAGATATATGGGGGCTCCACTGAAGCTTAGCGTCGAGAGTGATGCCAAGAAAAACAGAGGACTCAACAGGACTCAGTTCTTCCCCATTTAAAACACATTGGTACTCGAGTTATTAACATTTGTTGTAAATTTAAAACATTTAGTTTTATTGCCGCTTAAATGTAGATTATTAACGTTCGATGCACTAATTTCGACATAGCATTATTCACTTCGTCACATTTAAATGATTGACGTTTGAGTATAGAGCATAAGACCGTAGGTCTTTTCTTCTGTGCTTCACTTGGCCTACGCGTCCCCCGACACATAAAATATTCTGAGTCAATATCTGTATATTTTGGTTAGATCGATTTATAAATCGATACACAAGGTGCGACACGACTACATCTCTAAAAAGTTTCAAAAAGGAAGGTCAGCTACGCCGTTGTCGTCCAGTCGTGACAGTGACGTCATAACGATGAAAAGTAGTGCTGTGGTTTACTACTATTTTATTGTTATTGTTTATTTTTTATTTATGTACAAAGTACATATATAAAAAGAGTGGAAGACAGCACAAGATTAAATAAAACATGCCAGATTATAAAGAGTCATTTATTGCATAAAAAACCAACAAAATCAAGTTATTTTGTGTTATCGATATATCAACTCTTGGCAACACTATATTTTTCGTAGGTATTTTTGTTTACTTTTCGCTTTGGCGTACAGGACACGGTAATGCGTTTTTGGCGTGGCGCTCAAAAGTACATGTTAGATAAATGATCATTATGCAATATTACTTAGCAATCTTCACAATTAATATTAATATGAATCCATTTCAAACTACCTACATTAATTCTAAAATTGAGTCACAATATAAAAGCGCCTACACTTGACGCTCCCGGCAGTTGATTATGAGATGTGATGTGCGGAGAAGGTTATAATAGTCAAGTCTATTGTGAAATAAGGTGATTCTAAAGGTTGTGAGTGAAGTTAAATTAATATATAGTCTTCTTTGTAAAAGCAAAGTATAGTGTGTTATAAAGTATTATATACAATTTAAGAGTGAAATTAAACAACGAACATAGTGATTAAACAGTTAACTAAGTGAGTTGTCGTGGTTTTATTGGAGAAAAGCTGACATACAAGTAACGACTTTTTTTAACTTTATGTCTGCATGTCTGTCAGTCTGTCAGGGTTATTCTTCGGAATGCCTGAACAGATTGTAATGAAACTTGACGAACAGATAGAGAGCTACGACAGGAGACATTTAGACTATAATTACCCGAAAAACTTGGGAAAACTTTATGCACGTTGCACACTGGAATGGGGAAAAAGCACCGGACTCGCGTGACCATCACGCTCAGATTCATAAAGTTATGAAAGTAATGTTTAAAATCCATATGATAAAATTTTATAAAATTGATACGCATTTATAAATTTGTTTGTAATTTACGTACAACAATTATTCTTTTTAACGCAACAGCGCAATAAATGAAGATTTTATTACTATATTAATACGTTGATAAAAATATTTCATTTCTACCGAGAAATAATGTTTACAAGTTGGTGAAGCTAAGAAGTTTTTACTTCTGACGTGCAGTCCTACAATTGAGTTTTTTTTTCTTAAGTTATCAAAAAATTATAACAATAATGGTTTTTGATGGTTACCTTAAATCTAAATAACGCCACATAGATTCTACTCAGTCGAAGTCAGGGTGGGTCCTCAAGCTGTCAATAAAAGAAGTAAATTTTAAATATGAAATAGGAGTTTTAAGAAACCAGATTTTAAGTAGGTGAGCGTTTTTAAAAAAAGTGTACATGTGATGAACCGGAAATTGAGTGAAACAAAAGTTTTTAATATACAAAATTTTATTGCTAGTTATTAAATAATAGTATAAGGGACATATTTTTTAAATTTCACGTAAAAGTAGTAAAAGATGAGGATGTAACATGAATTTTCCGTTACTCTTCAGTATAAAAATATTCCGATGCGTCGCAAAAGGAAATCTAATATTTATTTTAAAATATTAATATTATTTCAACACGCGTGGCACGTAACTATAAACATTAATGCTAGCTTTCTTTAAGTATGGCTAAAAATTCACATGTAAAAGAAAGTATTGTTTTATAAGCACAATTATTTCTGGTTAGTCACGAACTTGACCAACTCAATGAAGAAGAATCAGTTTATTTTAATAACGATAGCATTTAAAGAAAGTTTTTTTTAAACTAGGTTAACTTAATTCATAATGTATGTTTTTGCACTAAAAAGGACACTAATATCTAATAAATAAATACGGATTTTTGAAAAAAAAAAACAACATAAGTACACACACACAAGTGACTATCAAGAACTTCGCGTGACTATTGGGAAACATAAACAGTGATACGTTGCGATGTTTTCGGTATACTTTGTGGGTGATTATAACGTGGATTTGGACTTTTTCGTTAAACCATTTAAAACTATGTTCTTTAACATTTTCTTTTCTTGATGCGACTTTGTTTTTAAATAGGTTTTCTGCAATGACAATTCTAGAATCTCTTGTCGACCTTTTAGTCTGTCTATAGTATTTTGTTTTTCTTGGCTCTCCTTTTCATAAGCTAGCTTTTGACGATATAATTGTTTGTTTTTGTTTTTCTGTTTTGGTGTTTAGTTTACGTATCTTTTGTAAAGCATTTTTGTACCTTAATAATAATTTAGCGTATTTTACTTTTAAAGAGAGTTATACTCGTTCCGAATTTCTATTTTTTTTCTTGGTTCTTTCTTTTGTTTTCTTTTTTTTTCTACTTCCACTGTCTTCTTCAATTATTAAATTTTTTCTCATTCTGTCAAGTCATTAATTTTTTTTTCTTAATCTTTGAAGTTGTTTCTGGCGCTGTTCTTCATATTTTTAGGTCTTTCTGATTTTAATCGTTCTCAGTATTTTTCTGCTGCAGTGAGCACCATTTCCTTAAAAAATACAGTGAAATCGAAAACTTAAATATTACATTTTAAACCTGAAATACTATAAAATATTACGAACTATCTATCAATTCCATCCCTTAAGTATTAAGGATAAGTGAACACTATCCTTTAAATGAAACCATAAATTTAACCATAATTCTGAATCTCAGACAGTTGGAATTTTTAAGAAATCTACAGGGAAAGAGATTTAACGTTTCCGTTTCTATATTTAGAACAGCCAATTTTATGTTACTTTCAGTATTTAACTTTCTTTTCGAGATAACTTCAATCTACAGCGTTTACGAAAAAGTCATTTCAAATAGCCACAGAGCAATTTTTTACGTCTCTATCAAAATAGTAAAAAAATCAACAATAAGAAATTCCATTGTTTTGAAGTCAGAATTTTTTTGAGTGCATACTGGTAAATTTGAAGGAGAATCTTACACTGTATTGGAAAGCTAACTACTTACGTGGTTTTACTGATCTGATATGACTTTTGTTATTTAACTTTGCATGATTAAAACATTTTAATGTTTCATACAGCTTGTATATGACTTTTTATAATTTATATAAAATGTTCTTTATATATTTTTTTCTTTAAGTAGGTATCTAAAAAGTTATTCCGTTTCTTGAGTAAAATCCATCTAGTAACTAGGAGGCTCTTTCAAAAAAATTAATCCTGATGATAAAATAAAATTTCTGTAGGTATTTCATACATAATAAATACTAACTTTTTTAAACCTAAGGTTAGATTTATGTAAAGATAACAGGATTTTATGTGTGTTCACCATTTTATGATACATGTGCATCGTCATCATCATCATTATCATCATCATGGACCGATCGATGTCCACTGCTGGAAATACTTGTGCATATTGCCTTATAATTCCAGACGTCACAAAATTCTTTCCGGCAATAAATTAATAAATCGCGTGACTATCTGGACGTGACGAATCTTCGCTCAAAAAGTTTGAAAATTATTATTAAATCAGACATAAACTTTGAACATTCTATTTTACTGATTTCAAATACTTTACAAGCTAATTTATATTTTAATGCTATTCATTCAACAATAACATAGCACTTACCAATATAAACAGACGTAACAATCTGGAACAAAATTTTTGGCTTCGCACAACACTACTGCTTTCGTCACGTAATGGTCAACACTGGAAGAGCTGTGGCAAAATGGTGGCAGTTCTCATTATTAATATGAGTGCTGCCAATACAAAACGATATAAATATACTAAAAATTAATATTTTAGAGTATAAAAATTGCCGAGACGGTACTCCGGAATTTCCGGCATGGCATTTTCTAGGGACAATGTAAAAAACAGAAATTAGAAAATTATACCGTGTTTTAAAAGGCTTAGAGCAATTATCTGTTTTAAGAAGAAATATTCAATAAATAGCCAAAAAACATTCCTAAGCAAACACACACATTTCTATTTCATCGTAAATCCGCCAAGGAGACCAGGGGACAAGTCAAATCATAACGTTCGCCTGTAATTTTTTGTGTTTTTAAATGTTTCTCTTTAAGTGCAAGATTTAGTTAATTGAATTTTGATTATATAAATATTTTTTGTACAAGAAATTATGGTTTATCATTAGAATTTACAGGGCAATAATATTAAAAAAACAAATGTTAATGTCTGGGACAGCATAAATTTTCGACGTACACTTTTTTTTTAAAACGCCCAGGTACAATAATTTGGTACAGGAGATTTGCTTAAAATCTCATACAGTTAATTTGACGTCATTGTCGTTGTCAACCTTTTCAAGAATGGGCCAGTTATGGTATGCATTTTTGGGGTTCCGTAGTCAAATAGGAACCCTTATAGTTTCGCCATGTCTGTCTGTCCGTCTGTCCGTCCTCGCTTAATCTCTGTGACCGTTAGCACTAGAAAGCTGAAATTTGGTACCAATGTGTATCATCACGCCGACAAAGTGGTATAAATAAAAATTGGAAAAAAATGTTTTATTAGGGTAGCCCCCCCTATATGTAAAGTGGGAAGTGATTTTTTTTTAATTTCAATCCTAACGTGTGATATATTGTTGGAAAGGTATTTAAAAATGAATAGGGGTTTACTAAAATCATTTTTTGATAATGTCAATAATTTCGGAAATAATCGCTCCAAAAGTAAAAAACAATGTGTCCCCCCCCCCCCTCTAACTTTTGAACCATAAGTTTAGAAAATATGAAAAAAATCTGAAAAGTAGAACTTTATAAGGACTTTCAAGGAAAATCATTTTGAACTTGGATGGAAACACCCACCCACTACCGGGAGCAGTTGCAGGAGCGCGGAGCGCTGCTGGAGCGCGAACCTTTAAACTCATAAGTGGGAACACTTATTGTGACGGACGGAAAATTACGGAACCCTACACTGAGCGTGGCCCGACACGCTCTTGGCCGGTTTTATTTGATAGAATAGGGTATTACATCAATTTTCAAAGTCAAAGTTCAAAGTGTTTTAAATGAATCCTAGAGTGATAATGAACCACTATAAGTTATAATTTTTTTAAACCGAATAGTGACATAAAAATTACTTTTAATCTATCATTTTAAATTTTTGCGTGAAAACGCTAGCTACTATGTTGTTCGACTGGTGACGTCACTGTCCTGGAATTTTGCAAAGGAATTAGATACTTTTTAATGTTTAATAATAAGTTATCATCTAAACCATTATTATGTTGTGTCTGAATGCAAAAATACGAGCGTAAGAACGTTGGGACAGTTATATATTCAAGTGCCAACTGATTGATATATACCTAAGAAATACATGGTTAGAACTGGCAAGAAAATACCCGAATACATTGTCTACAAAAACTAGACATCTGTGAAGATCCTTTTGATGTAAGTATGACTTATTACCTGTCGTTTATACAAAACAAAACATCATGAAGTGAAGCGTAGCGCAATATATACTATAATAAATTACGTTAACTTAGGTATTATAATCCTCCTCGACTCAAACGGGGCCGCACCGTTGATGCGGTGGTGGTGGGGCTGCGGGGGGAGAGGATTGTCGGTATTGCGAGGCGCCGCTCTCCCTACCCTCCGCAGCCGAATCTTGGTTGGCGGCGGAGCCATAGACCAGATCCGCCGCTGGGGTCGGGAAGGCTAGTACTTCTAAGTGCTCGTTTTTCCTGGCCCCATGGCCTTTGTGCATCGGACGCGGGGGGCGTCTGTTGCACAGACGTAATTGGAGGCCGTGGAGGAAGGCGCGCCATGTGTTCTGGTGTGCCTTACCTGGGAAGGAGAACGGGGAGGAATTTTCCTCTCCCGAGGAGGTGCTGCCATGGGGCGGCAGGCGCTAGTAGGGCCGCGGATGTGTGCGAAAGCGTTCCCGTAGCCCTACCAATATGCGACAAAGGTGGAACACCATGGGGTTTTAGTCGGTGCGAGTCCGACATAACCCGTCCTTGCCCCCCGCGAGGCGGGTATGCGTAGGCATTTCCCCATGTAAAAAAAAAGGTATTATAATCAATGATTGCTAATGATTGTAATTATAGATAAACTAAACTATGATAGCTACTAAACTTTGTTTTATCAAAATCATTGATGTTTTAATATTTCTCAACTCAGCAGAACAAAAATTGGGATTGCATGCAAAAAATTTTGCCACCATCAATTTATTTATTTCTGGTAGATTAGTACTTTATGCTTTTACGAAGTCGCCTTCCATGATGCCTTTTCAATAAAATTCGGAATAAAACTCAATAATCGTAATGATAACTTGAAACATTTCGAAATAACACAGCATGTCCCTGAGACGGGATCTGTGACGTCACGAGAGTTTTTAATATGCCGGAAAGCGATTTGCAGATTAATATTTTTAAAATTGAAATATAAAATTTACAATGCAATTTTATAAATAGAAATTAATATTTCTCGTTTACTTTTTACAAAATCTATCATAATTTTTTTTCACATAGTGTAAAATAACCCCTATTTCCTATAATTAACTACCTAAATTATTTTTACTTTTTTTATTACCACACTATTTTACAAGCTTTTATTTAACTTGCAATGTTTGTAACTATGTTTGTTCGGGTTGAATCTAACAACTCAATTTTGAACCAGGGTCAATGTTCTATTAGCTGACCATGCACCAATAGTTGACCAAAACACAAATAAAAACCAATTTTAACGTAGATTGGTAGGATTTAATATCAGTTTTATTGTTTTGCATATTGGAATCATTATTATAGTCTCTTGGTATACGAGTCAGCTCGATATTGGATGACCAATCAGAGTTCTTTGCAAGTGAAGATAGCACCCGGTAAGTACGCGTCTGATTCACTAAGAATGTTTATTATGGGTTTCTTGGTAAATCTTATTTAATCTAGTTGATTTATTGTATATTTTTGGTTGAATTATATATGGATTAAGGATAATAGTTTGTTTAAGTGCCAAAAGTAATAATTCTGCTGTTTAATGTGGATAAGGGTTTCTCGTGGGGGTGGTTATCCTTTGGCTCCGAAATTTTAACCTGCACCTAAAGCTGTCCACGGTGGTCAAGTGTTGGCTAAAAGATATAATCAAGAATGTAGTTTTTTTTTATTTAACGCATTTATTTGATTGATTCGTTAAATATAACCTAAAGCATGATTGCTGTACGATGTGGTTGTCCAATAGTTGACCAGTGTTATGTTTTGTGCTGTTTGCTGTGGTTAGCCTTAGGAACGAGGTTTCCTAATGCCTGTCAAGTTAATCTATTCGGTATCTATTACTGAAAACAAATTAGTTCAATCAGCCCAGGAAGCATCAACTTCAACACCCACCCTAGAAGCTTGCGATTGGTCTAATAATGCGGCGCGGATATGACTCCGTCACTTTTTCAAACTACGCCAGGCGCTCCAGTAATTCGGTGTTCATCTACTGCTCCAGATTGCAAGTAATGAACAATGTAGCAACACATTTTCCCCTTCTAAAAATAAATTAGTCCAGCTTATATCCCAAAAACAAAAACTAATAAGCCCTGCATTTGGTAACCATATTTCGTGGCCATCAGACTCTCCAATAAAGATAAAACAAAGGAACATCATTAACAACATGAACATGAACAACACACAAGATATTTCATTGATGAAAAGAAGAAAAAAAAGAAGAAAAGCAAAAGAAGTTAGAAGATATAGAAAACAGAAAAAGAAAGCGAGATGAGAAAAAAACAAGCAAAGGTAAAGTAAAGAAACCAATTCGTTCACTCTCCAGTGACTCAGTAGAGAGAAAAAAATGTAAAGTCAAAGACATAAAATTAAAAAAAGAAACAAAACTAACTCATTATACGGAGTGATGTGAGTCAGACGGTAACACGACTGATATAATAATAAATAAAGAAAATGAAAACAAACGAATAGAGAAACCCAAATCGAATTCCGAAGACGAAATCTTAAGTGTTTTATCAGCTAAGAAAAAAGGAATATGTAAAGGAAATCATGTAATTATTACATATGAGGGAGAACATTCTCCAGGGCTTATTGAAAATGTTGAAAAAGATTTATTTGAAGTAAGCACTACGACTTTTTCCATGGAAAATACGTTTAAATGGCCAGAGAAGCCTGATAAAATCTAGTATCATCAAAAACTTCCACTACATCGGAAGTAATAAATGCCCCTGTGCTCTCTAATAAAAGAGGTTTTTATGTAGTAAAGGTAATGGAAAAATACCTACCATTTACTGTTTAAAATATGTTAGATTTTGTTGATCTTCTTTTCAAAGCTTCTATTAATTAAAATTTTAACTATTAAACATTATTTTCTTTGTAAATTTCGTTTTACTTACATGTTTCTATATGGTCAACTAATGGTAAAAAACACACTAAAGGTTACACAATCATTTACTATTATTAGGAGGAATTAAAGCATGTAATTCCTGCATACACTCTCCTAAATGCATCATATAGAATACCGAGAGGTAAACTTGTGTAAAAAAACAATGTCGGTGAATAGCTGACGTGATGCACCGATACTTCGAGAAGACTGCAGTCTATGAACATGTACCTACATTGGCCATCCCCGTAATTAAATGAACTCTAATTAGCCTAGGGTAATTCACTAGGCTATTGAAATTAAAAGACATCTTAATTACAACATACCCACCCAATGCTTGATATCCTATATTTAATAAAAATAAATTCCAACCCGAGCATACAACTGCAAGACTTAAAAATAGAATAAGTTCATTCTGCGTAGCCGAGGTCAACTATGACTATGAGTTCTAACCTATTTATACCTCAGTCCCTCTGTGACCATGGGATTTATAAAGCACTCGAAATTTCATTCTTTGTGTAATATTCCCGTCAACATACGAAATGAAATAAAAAAAATAGTTTTCGACGACAGAAATTAAAATGTAGACTTTTTTGAGTTCGTGCATACTTCACAAGCATCACCTGTTTTCTATCAAAAGTAGCAACACAAAGGTAAATCACTTGGCGAGCGCAGAGGCGACGCCATCGAACTGATGATGCTGCTCTCCCATAAACAATCCATAGGATTTGGATTAGGCTTTTTGTAGTAGATTTTCACCATCAGTTGACTGTCAAAGCTTCGTCAATCAACAGGGTTGTTTGTAGTTAAGGTGATTTAAAAAAAGAACGTGAAATACCCCCACAACCTAACATAATTAGTTCACATTTGCATTAACGTGACTAATAAAATGGGCTTCGAGATGATATTATCATTTATTTACGAACGTACACACATGCAGACAGCCTTTTAAACACAGAATTGAACTGTAAGAAAGTAAACGTGGAGATTTATTACAAAAATTGAGCATCTGAAAATGAAACTTCTTATATACTGTTTAAAACAGTTTGTTTGTGTACACTCTATGATTAAAATAACAAACACTTTATGCTTTAGAACAATATATTTTAAGTATATACATACACTGAAAAGAAATTTAAATATGTATCGAGTTTAGGGTTTAAATACAAAAGTCACAAAATATTTTTAAATGAAACTGTCAAAATTAGTTTTATAAACTAACTAGCTATATATAAATTTGTATTTATAAGTATATATTGTTAGGACAAAGTCCTGTATCCACGATAATTGTTTGGTAAGCTGTTTCATTCTAATTACTTTAATAAGAAAATTAAAATACATTTGTTTACATTTATCCTAATGATTTTGAAATTTCTAAATTAATTAATGAAATGAAATGAATTGAAACTACTCTGTTGATGAGATGCAAATTTTTTCATGAACCAGCAACAGACTATTTAATTCATTAATTTGAAGCAGTCTTCCAAAAATCGACTGCTTTACATATGCCTTGCTCATAGCTTGCCTCACACACACAGTGGGACGGTCACTGTATTTGACGATCTCGCCCCATATTGCTAAATCTCCCTTATTCGTCCCGTTTTTGACAAATATTCCCCTACGAGTCATAGGGGAACATTTACCATAGTAGCTACGCCGTAGACAGAGAAACCTATAGACTAATGATTAGCGTGGCATCGAGTGAGAAAGGACGATAACGTAGTTTTAGGTATACAATAATCTTTATGACTTTTCTTAGAACAATTAAAAATTTAGATAAAATTTTTAATTGTTCTAAGAACTGAACTGAACAAGATTCACCGCAATATAAAGCTCACAAAACACTTTTTTCTCACTTAAACCAACTTGTAAACTCCTTAGATCGCTACGAACTGTCAAAGTTGTTTAGCAAAGTGTAGTTTGCTAAACAAAAAAACCGGCACGGAGAAAGGGACAAACAATCACACTGCTCTGTCTCATTTCTATTCAAGACGTATGCATAAATCTATCTTTTACGTGTGCGAATGCGAAAAAAGGCGTCAATTTGTCTATAGGTTTCTCTGTCTACGAACTACGCTTACCAGGCGAGTTGACAACCATAGTTTTCTTATTTCGAGATGTTATTTAATGTCCATCACCTGTTTTATTTCACTGTTTGACATCCACGGGAATATAGAGAGTAATGGATTCTCTTTTCGCCTATTACACGGCTATGGATAACTGCTTTTTTTGTTGATGTGCTAGTTGCTATCAAATTTTACTTTAAATGTATATAATAAATAAAAAAAAATCGCATTGACCTATACAATTTATAACAATGATCGACTATTGGTAAAATTTTAATGACTTAATGTTATTATATTACACACAGCACTTTTTGTTTTATGAATTAAGTTATATATCACCACTTATATTAACAACTTCAGTGCCAACTCCGCATATTTGCGTGGGGCGGGCTGAGCGCGGGGGTGCCGACCCCGCAAATTAGCGGAGTAGCACCGCTCAGTTTGTATGCCTCAGTACGCATCCGGCACAGCTCTTGACAACACGTTTATAGGTTGGCACTGCGCTTGAATGTTGCAAAATTGTTGTGCAAGTTGTGGTTTTAAAAAATTTAATTTTAATTTGAAGAAATTAGCGTTCAATTATGAGTGATCAACCGGGTCCCTCGCGGCCGAAACGAAAGAAAATGGAGCCAGTTTATAAGATAACTGATAGTGATATTGAAGAGCAGCTTTTGGGCAACGACTCTGATGATGACTTCCAGCTTGAGGACATGTCATCAGATGATGATGAAGAGGAAATCGAGCGGCAAAATATTATGCAAATGGCGGCTATGGATTTACAATTAGCGTCGCAACGTACTCGTCGAAGGAGTCCGTCATTAGAAGCAATACAACAACCAGAAAGATTAGCACTACCTGAGGAAGGAGCTACTTCTTCATGGACAACGACATGTGAGCTAAAAAAAATTGATTTCACTAAACAAAATGAGTTCTTTGGCGCGCCTGACCCAACTCCAATCGCATTTTTCAATTTCTTCTTTGAAGATGATTTCCTTGCAATGATTTGTGAAAAAACTAATGCTCAAGCCAGAAAGTTATTTCTTTTCGGTGTTTCGGAATCATCAAGAATAACTAATTGGAAGGACGTGGACGTTCCTGAACTGAAAATATTCCTTGGCTTACTTTTCCACATGGGTTCTTTTCAGCTGCCCCGACTACAAGATTACTGGAAAAAGAGCCGGTTATTTTCAATACCTATTTTTGGTCAACAGATGAGGAGAAATAGATATTTCCTAATAATGAGATGTCTTCACTTCAGCTCAGAGACAGAGATAGTGAATGATGACCCACTGTACAAAATACGTAGTGTCGTTGATTATTTCAACCAAAAAATGAATACATGCTATTATCCTGGCAAAGAGCTGTCGTTGGATGAGAGCATGGTTCTGTGGAGAGGGCGACTGAGATTCAAGCAGTATGTAAAAAACAAGCGCCATAAGTATGGTATCAAACTATACATGTTGACTGAACCTGATGGTCTCATTTTGAAGTTTCGAGTATATGCTGGGAGCCAAGACCATGATGTTGCTGGAAAAGGGCACGCCGAAAAAGGTTGTAATGCAATTGATGGAGGAGAAACTTCACAATGGACACTCATTATATATGGATAACTATTATAATAGTTTCCACTTGGCTAAACGTCTTTTACATAATAAGACTTACTGTAGTGGAACTTTAAGAAAGGATTTGAAAGAAAATCCAAAGGATGTGGTTCAAAAAACGCTAAAAAAAGGCGATAACATTTCAAGGTTTCGAGAATGTGTGCACATCGGAAAATGGAAAGATAAGCGCCCAGTGATGTACGTCACCACGGAATATGACGATATAAGGATACCAGTTGCTAATAAGCGTGGCCAAATTAATGAAAAACCTGCAACTATTGCCAAATATAATGAGTTTATGTCAGGAGTTGACCGACAAGACCAACTGCTCGCATTTTATCCGTGCGAAAGAAAAACTCTTCGCTGGTATCTCAAGTTAGCCATCCACACCTTTCAACTACTATTTATAAACTCTTATAAAATGTACAACAAATATTCTGGAAAACCTAAAATGACACTCTACGATTATCGCTTAGCTGTGATAAATGAGCTTTTACCTGAAAAAAAATACTGCAGTGTCTGTTCCAACCGGCCCAAGCAGAGCGAAAACGAGCAGAGAAGTGCCACACAAAATCAGTAAAATAACTGAGAGAAATTCCAAAGGAAACATCAAGCGCAAGATGTGCCGCATGTGCTCAAAATCTCAAAAAATACGGAGAGACTCTATGTGGCATTGCGAAACTTGCATTGACAAACCTGGTCTGTGCTTTGAGTGTTTTGACGAATTCCATTTGTCCATCTAGACTTTATTTTATTTTGACATCATAGCTGTGGATTATATTACAGCTCTGTTTATAATCTCATTAGGATATTTTTAGAATTTTTATTTTGTGTTAGAAGCTGAAGAAGAAGTTTTTTTGTTCAACTGTTTTTTTTTACTGTGTTTAATTTTTACTGTATTTTTGTAAGCTTACTATGTGAAAAATTAGTTATTGTTCTCAAGAGTATTAGAATTAAGAAAAAGGACATTAATGTCGTGTCCAAATGACATAAATATACGATTATACATAAAATAAGCCACTCCGCTAAATTGCGGGCCCGGCACTAGAATAGAAAATTTCAACCCCAGTGCCGGGCCCGCATATTTGCGGGAATATTAATTTTGTTTTTTCTTCATAGTAAAACATGATAATAATAGTCAAACATTTATTGAAATATTCTTTAGGTATGTGCCGAACGCATATTATAAAAAAAACAATTTGGATTTTCTCAAACCACCCCCATAGTCAGGCCGGCAGCGAAGCTGTTAATAAACAAATTTAACATAAGCATACTTAATCTTACTTAAAAATGTTCGAAAATTTAAAACAATAAAGTTGGATAGATAATATTAAAATTAGTTAATTATTGCTGAACAGAAACCATGAATAATCATGAGCGTAGGTGGTTAGGAAGTGACACATCTACCTAGTACCCACCTGAAAACTTGGGTATCTCCGACTACATTTAAGAAGAAGTCTAGTACTGTTTGTACTGTAGGTAGAGCCACGCTGCAGCTATATTATGGTTGTACCACGAATAGGTCGGCTTGACCGGGGTAGGACCACGCTCTCACAGAACACCAGCGTAAAATAGCCCATTAAGGCTGCTGTGTTTTGCATGGTGAGTGTAGAGAACCAGAGACCCTTTTTACTGGAAACTAGGCATTCCATCTTAGTCCTCACGGGTGACAACGCATCTGCGTTTTGATTCGTATCGAGATAGATGTACGAGATAATGAGATCTTGTAGATGTCTATGGGCCACAGTAACTACTTACCATCAGATGGACTGTGTGCTCGTTTGTTACCCTTATCACGTTGACTGCCATAGTGTGTATATAAGAAAAATCAGTAAAAAACTTTTTGATGAAAATAGGTGGGCAATATCAATATTTTAAAATATATCTAATTTAGGGTTCGATCGGAAGCTGCGTTTCGTAATTATTTCGAAAATAACCACATGAGGCCACCGGGGACCTACGTGGCGCCTTGATAGTAAAAATTTGAATTACCGTTACGAGTCGCCGGGGCGGGCACTTCTCCGGTCACCCGCACCCCGCACCCCGCAGTCGTCTGTTAGCGCTTGGACGGTGCGTCCGTGACGGACGCTCGTGCTTTTTAATTTGTTAGATATCGTGATTCAACATGGAGAATAGTAAGGATTTAGACGTGAACTTTATAGATATTTCATTAGACGATTCGCGCGATATTGACTTACTAGAAGCTAGTATTTTTGATGAAATTGCTAGAAAAAACGATTTGGGTAAAAATGAAGAATCAGAGATTAAAGATTATAATATCTATCATTCAAAAAACGCAAACGTATGTTTATTCCTAGTCAATCTGCGAGTGAAAGTGATGACTTGGAAAAATTTGTCAATAAAAATATTGATAGATTATGCCAACCAAAAAGACATCAACCATCTGTTATAGCGTTTACAGAACTAACAGGTATAATATATTCTTTTATTTGTGTCTTTTGTTTTTGTTTGTTCTACTTCAGACTATAAGATATTTCTGTGCCAAATTTCAAGTTTCTGTGTCAAAGGATATATAAAAAAAAATCAAAACAGTGACAGGAGATAATGATTTAAAATTGACTTAGGCCTACTTTCCATGGCGGCGTAGCTTCGTAGACGCGTATTCGTCATTATACGCTTGGTGTACGCCTGCTTGCAGCTTACATACAAAACTATGTAACTCTGTCGAAGGAGCGGCAACGTCGCGCTCCCGTCGCTGCATTCATGCATTCATGGCGCCTGCCGTACCGCATGTCATACGCCCGTACATCTAGTGAGCGCACGTGTTTATTTTCGTAAAAATGGCGGCAGCAGCCGCGAAATTTGTTCAGATAGTAGAAAAATATCCATGTTTATTATACAACAATAATTTAGCTGAATATTCTAGAAAAGATTTAACTGAAAAGGCTTGGAGTGCGGTGGCGAATGAAATACAATGGACGAGTGAGTATCGACTTTATTTATTTTGTACTTAAATACTTAACATTTATTCAATTATGCAATTATTCTACTGCCATGGCAGAGCAACATTAGGCTGTAAAAAGTAATTTTCTAAATAATTACGTAAACCGTTTGGTGTATTTACAAATGTCATAATGATTTCTTAAATTTACGCGAACACTACACATTGAATAAAACTATTATTTACGGATTTTATCGCGTTTAATTACTTTAATTTATTTTTATTATTATCCCGACGTTTCGGGTGCTTTACAGCGCCCATGGTCACGGGGGGACTGAGATGTTTGACGTCCCAATGTCATAGTAAAAAAACTGAAGGTAGCCGGACTAACTATGACATTGGGACGTCAAACATCTCAGTCCCCCCGTGACCATGGGCGCTTGTAAAGCACCCGAAACGTCGGGATAATAATAAAAATAAATTAAAGTAATTAAACGCGATAAAATCCGTAAATAATAGTTTTATTCAATACAAATGTCATGTTCGGTATCAAAAGTGGTGCACGATGAATATTGGAACTATTTGAATTGTTTGCAATCGTTGTGTATTGAACACCATCATATCTCCGTATGTAATTATGCAAAATACATTACTACTATTGTAATTAGTACTATTGAAATTATTGTTGAGTATTTACGGCACGATATAGCTTTCAGTAGTACTTGAAATTTTTGTGTCAACATTCCAAAAACACATTCAATACTTTTGCGTCCGCGACTTAACCTATAATTGTAAATTCTTTTCACATTATCCAGATTTCTAACTGAATATGGTCTCAATAAATTTTTAAATAGTCCGTAATAAAGGTGTATTGAGTATCGTTTTTGTTTTTGATTGAGTTTAATAGCCCTGCACATCAATCTTTTAAATATATATTTGTGAATAGAAAATCCTCAAGTTAGTACCTAAGTATTTAGATGTAATGAAAATCTGTTTGTTTCAGTAAACAATTGTAAAGAAAAATGGAAAAATATTAGAAAAAGTTTTGTTCGAAGTTTAAAACCGAAGGCTAGTGGATCGGCTACCACCAGAAAAAATACTATTTGCACGATGAGATGCAGTTTATATTACCATACATAAAACCAGTCGTTCACATTGAAGAAAATGGAAATTTACCAAATCCTGAATTATCGCCTCTCAATAATGTCCCGCTCAAGAGCGGGACATTGATTCTAACAGGAATATTACGGAAGAAACTAATTCAGAAACTCTTTCCCATCTTGAAAAGCCGTCGTCGTCATTCCAAAAACAAAAAAAAGCGAATTAAACCTGTTTATAACGAAGCTGATAAGGCTTTTGTGGACTGAATAAAAACCAAAAAACCTAATGAAGATGATCCACGAAAAATGTTCCTTCTGAGCTTGCTACCCGACATACAAACTCTTTCAGAGGAACAAATGAGCGCCTTTAGAATAAAAGTGTTGATCCTTCTAGAAGAAATTAAAAAACCAACGTCTTCAGTAATCCAGTCACAGCTGCACCAATATAGAGACTATTCTCCGATTTCCTCCGTTAATTCCCATACTCCACTGGTCCCATCCACACCTTCTCCAATAAATTATTCCACCAACTCATATTCAACAAGTTTTCTCTGGGTATTCACAACCACAAGCTTTAACACTGACCCCTATTAATTATTCCCAAAATATTAACGATTTTGAAGATTTTGCAATAGAATAAACATGATATGGACATGTCCATTTTTCAACTGTGATTTTGCATGATAATTAAATAAAAAATATTTTAATTAAAATTGTTTTACTTACCGCAATGTTATTAATATCCTTTTATCTGAGCTGACACATTCTCGCATATTGGTGTTTTGTTTTTTGTAACAGAGGGGCTACGATTTGCAGTAAATTCTGATAAGTAGTTTTACTCTAATAATTCTAATAATAATATTTCTAATAATAATAATTCTCTTGCCGCAACAATCTATAGTTAATATTTTTTTCTATATATGGATGCACCCAATATAATCGATATCTTCGGCGTCTGTAGTAATAAGCCAAAATAACGTCTTCTTCGTTCGACGACATTCTCACAAATGATTGTAAACGTACGCTAGCAATATGCCTCGTGGACAGAGTTGAGTATGCTGGGCTGCACAAGCTACACGGCGTATTTTGAAGCGTCTATGAAGCTATGTCTCCGTGGACAGTAACACTTAGTTAACTACGTACAGTGCGGATAACGCTTCGGTGAATTGTGGCGTAAACAGTTCGGTATTCCAAAAATTAAAATGTACAAACTATCATCTGATTAAAGCAAACTATAACTACCAAAACATTCAATGAGTTTAGCTCATGTTCTACAAAAACTGAGAAACTAAAATAATGTCTCAAGTGTCGAGTAAAAAAACTTCGTCATGTTCCAACAAAATGGCTATACCTTGAATTGGCTGCTTTAGATCGTTTACTGTGTTGCTGGCCTGCTGTAAAGCAGTATGTTATGTTGAAAGGGAAAGACGAATGTCGAAAGAAGAGATGGGAGTTTGTAACCAAAAGTCATCCATATTGATAATGGTGAAGGGAAGCGTATTTATACTTTGTACACAACGTAACATTGGAGTTCCATGTAGCAATTTTAGCATTGGAAAGTGATTCGTGCACTATCCTATAAATTGACAGTGTAATGAAAAACTAATAAGTCATCTGAAAAACAGATTGGATGACAAATTCTTTGGTAGTAGAAATAGAACCTTATTAAGGAATATTTCCGTTTGTGAGAAAATACCCTTTTTTGAGTCGAAGCTGAACAGTTTTTAAAACGCGCCATTCAATACTTGCAAGAATATTATGATTTTTGTGAGAACTCTTTTCTTAAAAAACTCATTGTATTGTTTCTAAAAGGTAGAAATTTATTTGGGAAGAGTTATCCGTATTGCTCGACGTACTTAATATTTCAAACGATATTGACCAAGATGTACCGATTACTGTTATCTTCGAGAAATATTTGAACATCTTTCAAAAGACAAGAACAGGAGGCCGCGTCTTGTGTTCTGGTGCGCCTTAACTGAGAAGGAGAAGGGGAGGAGTAGTCCTCTCCCGAGGAGGGCCGCCACTGGACGGCTAGCACTGGAGGGGCGGCGGATGTGTGCGAAAGCGTTCCCGTGGCCCTGTTAATATGCGACGAAGATGGAACACTATGGGGTTTTTAGTCCGACATAACCCGTCCTTGCCCCCGCTAGGCGGGTATACGTAGGCATGCAAAAAAGGACAGTGATTCGGGCAGCGGAAACGTGGTTGGAGTAAGCTCTGCTGTCTGTCGAGTTACAATTTTTACTGATGCATATGTTCAGCCAAAAGTATAGTTATCTGCAAGTAAAATTAGAGACAGCCCGTGAAGACAGAGAAACAGTTTTATCAACAAGAACAATGACTGACTGGTTTGCTTACTGCCGGGAGACAGTAGTTATTTATGAATTGGAGCACCAAGAAGTTAACGGCAAGATTGGTGGTCCAGGCAAAATCGTACAAATAAATGAATCAAAATTTGGAAAAAGAAAGTACAATAGAGGGAGACACATTGAAAGCCACTGGGTGCTGGGCATGATAGAAAATGGGCCTAATATTGACTACCTGAATATGGATACATACATAAGAAGGTTAATCACAGCGACCCTAAAAATAAACTTGTGGCACCGGACGGGACATACTCGTACACACAAAGAATAGAAAGCCACGGGGGAAATTTGAAAATGGTGTTCGGTAGGGAAGGTTATAAAGCAAACTTCACAGACAGGCTCATTGAATATTCTTGGCGAAGAAAAATAAAATAGCACATAAAGATGTTTTCGAAGAATTAATTAAAGCAATACAATTTGTGTATAAAATTGATTAATAAATTATTAATGATATTTGATTTGTAAAATTTTACTTATTAGGGCAGATAACAAATAAAATAGGCTTGGTTCAACTTATGTCAAAGAACCGAATTGATTGACCCCGACTCCACCTGGTACGAGTCTGTCCTACACCAAATGTTTTTATAGCGCCGGAGACGTTGTAGTCTCCAAATAGATACAGAAATCCCTCTGAATCAGTCCCCCAATTTTTTTCTGATGAAAAGGGTTCCCCCTTCACCCCAAAGGGTCCCTTCTCTGGTTTTTTTATACTTAATATTAATTCATAAAATGAGGAAAATTTCATCAGAGCTCAAAATAAAAAAAATCTCAAAATGGAGGGGGCTCCGAAACTCCTCCTTTTAAGGGGGTGTTGCACAAGACCCAGGCACAACAACAAAGCATTTCATTTTAAAATCGACAGTAAAATGATCAGAGTTTGTAAAACAGTTTATAAAGCAATTTTGGATATCTCAGATAGCATGATTTTTACTGTACAAAATAGAATTAATGAAAATGATTTTTCATTTATTTATTTTAAGGGACATATCAACACCATAAGAAAATTGATTCCGAAATACGAGCTTCGACAAGATAATTTTAATACAAAACTGCATTATTTTCAATTAGCCCGTTTGCATCAAAATTATTCGATTACATATTTGAGTAAGAAGTGAAATAAGTAGGAAGTTTTTTTTAAATACTTCTATAGAGTGTATTCTTGATCAAAATATACCTAATAATTTCCACCTTATTCGTTGTTATACTACCTTATACTTTGTTAATTAAGCTACACGTATCTAATTTTGCAACTTTCCAAGCCACAATCCTTTTGCACCATATCACTTCGTCTTTAAAAAATCATCTAAAGTCGATGCACCCAGAAGAATTTTCCATATATGAGAGCATGAGTTTTTTTTTTAAACCCATTTCAACTTTTTTGATCAGTAATAATTAAAAATCCGTTTGGCGTTATTGTCTTATAATGTTTTTTTTGCAATATAATTGGACTATTTTTGGACAATTTTTTTTCTCTTAGATAGATTTTGAGATATTTACAAAAATATAACAAGTACGTGTTCTTTTTTGTTTCGACAATTAAACACGACTTTTGGTAGTTTATTTCTTTTAGGTAGATAGTATTTAATTTTTTTATTTATATCTTTATTCTTTACAGATAAAGTTGCCACTCCTCTGCAAGAAGCAAAGAAAAACTCTCTTTAGAAGAAGTAATTCTAAAAGAAAAGAAGTGCGTTCTAAGAGAAAGATGGACGTTAATAATTTAAATTCGAAAAAAATTGATAAACCCATTGGAGAATTTATTGCACTTCAAAATTTACCGTTTTACTCTGTTGAAGGGCTGGGTTTTCGCAGATTGATACATGAATTAGCACCAAGATATAATTTTAGGGGACGCAATTTTTTTACTGATTTTGTATGCAACGAATTATACGGCAAAGTAGTTTAAAGAATTAATCAAAAAATTTGATTACATGACGTTTACGTCTGATATTTGGTCGGATCCAACTCAAAACTCAAATGCTTCTTTGCTCAGCATGACTTGCCATTATATTGCAGAAAACTTTGATAGAATATCGATTATATTGAAATGCGAGACATTCGACGACCGTCACACTGGTGACATAATTTCCGAAAAATTCAACACGATGCTTTCTGAATGAAATATTAAAAAAGAACAAGTGCATTGCCTAATCAGATATGAAGGATCTAATATGAAACGAGCCGTGCGATTAGCATCATTGAATGACATAGATTGTACTGTTCACAAAATACAACTTGCTATATATACTAACAAGCTACCTACTATTGTTTAATATTCTTAGTAGACTGAAATTTCATCACTTAAAAAAATTGTTAAATTCCTTTATGAATGGGACTTATTTTCCAAGGCCCAAGTGACAGCTTACGATAAAAGCATAGCCACAAGTAATCTCTTTAGACATTTAAAATATGCACATGGTGTAGAGTTTAGGCGATACACTAAAATCACAAACTTTGACCAAAAAAGAGTTTTTTACTCCAAGAACCAGTGGCAGAATCAGATACGAAAGTAGTAAAAAGAGCGATAAATTGTAGCTGTCCCGAGATTCGGCTCTTTGGTTTGATAGGTCACTGATGCCATTTGATAGTGCAGACCGTGTCATGCTCCAAACTGAACCGCGACGTTTCTTGACTTAAACGGGATCGATATTATAATTTCTAATGATAATTTTCTAAGCATATATAATTCTAAGTATTGTACCAGAAATTAAACAACTTAGTGATCCCGTGACAGAATAAATAACTATTTACATCTACATACTTCTGTAACTATGAGTAGGGTAGATTGGGTACGGTTGTGACAATTTTCAATGGATCGCCGATAATTTTGTTAGTATGCTACTTAATTGGCAAGAACAATGACTGACTGGTTTGCTTACTGCCGGGAGACAGTAGTTATTTATGAATTGAAGCATAAAGAAGTTAACGGCAAGATTGGTGGTCCAGGCAAAATCGTACAAATAAATGAATCAAAATTTGGAAAAAGAAAGTACAATAGAGGGAGACACATTGAAAGCCACTGGGTGCTGGGCATGATAGAAAATGGGCCTAATATTGCCTACCTGAATATGGATACATACATAAGAAGGTTAATCACAGCGACCCTAAAAATAAACTTGTGGCACCGGACGGGACATACACACAAAGAATAGAAAGCCACGGGCGAAATTTGAAAATGATGTTCGGTAGGGAAGGTTATAAAGCAAACTTCACAGACAGGCTCATTGAATATTCTTGGCGAAGAAAAATAAAGTAGCACATAAAGATGTTTTCGAAGAATTAATTAAAGCAATACAATTTGTGTATAAAATTGATTAATAAATTATTAATGATATTTGATTTGTTAAATTTTACCTATTAGGGCAGATAACAAATAAAATAGGCTTGGTTCAACTTATGTCAAAGAACCGAATTGATTGACCCCGACTCCACCTGGTACGAGTCTGTCCTACCCCAAATGTTTTTATAGCGCCGGAGACGTTGTAGTCTTCAAATAGATACAGAAATCCCTCTAAAGCAGTCCCCCAATTTTTTTCTGATGAAAGGGGTTCCCCCTTCACCCCAAAGGGGCCCTCTGGTTTTTTATACTTAATATTAATCCATAAATTGAGGATTTTTTTACTAAAAAAGTAAAGCGGGCCGGATTTTTAGTGCGCTTACTACCGTGCAGTGTAATAACACAAAGAGCAGTGAGCAGTTAATCGATGCGCAATGAGCGCGGAGAGCCGTCGTGTGTTTGTTGTCGTCTGTAATAGACTTGTACAAAGATATCCATTATTTGTGGAAGAAGGACCACAAGGACTATATGAATAAGGACATAAGAAGTGCAGGTTTTAAACTGTTGTTGGAAATGTATAAAACATTTGACGTTAATGCTACAATAAAAACACTAAAAAAGAAACTGGGAAAATATGCGTACAAACTACGCAAAGGAGTTAAAAAAGTATGTATAAATGAAACGTTAATGTATATTATTACCAACGTAAACGATAATGTGTGCTACAAAAGTCGCACACTATGATGCAATACTTGCTCAACTAGTCCCATAAGTGGGGGTTTAAGTTATTTGTTGTGTGGTATATCAGGCTATGCTCATAAATTTTAAATGTTGAACCTGAACCTGATTTTGGACCTGTAGGAAATATTGTGATCAGACTAACCAGAGAGGTCCTAAGACATATTAATCATATAATATATTTTGACAACTTTTATACATCAGTGCCATTATTACCCATCTTGCAAAACAAGGGACAAACACTCTGGGAACTGTCCAGTCTAACACACTTGTCAACTATAATTGCTAGACAAAATAGCCCTAATGAAAAAATATAATAAAACTTTATGGTGAAATCTAGATATCACCAAATACCTAAACATATTTTGTCTGCAGATCAGTGAGATAAAATAGGAAATAATTACCGCAAATATGCCCAGCGCAGTCTTAAACAAGCTGCATATATGGTAAAAAATTAAGGTAGCTTCTAACGAATTAGGAATACGCTGAAGCGCGTTAAAGCGTTACCTTCCGAATAAAGAACCTAGGCCTTCTTTACCTATTTACTTAGAGTTAAAGATTTATAACCACATTATTGAGATGCAAGAACTAGGATTTGGACTAACGGTATATCAAATAAGAAAATATTATGCACACGTACTTGCTGAAGTGTCAGATAGGGAGAACTTTTAACCTCTGCAAAACGAAGTGCTAACAAATAGCGGAATAGTTTTATATACAGATATAATTTATTCTTGTGTGTGCATGATAACCTTTCAGCCTATAGAGCATCCATGCCTAATAAGTTTATGATAAATGGCTTTTTACCAACAACGGCGCATTTCTAACTAAACTAGTTATTAAGGACAAACCACATTTAATCTGGAACTGCGATGATGGCTGGGTGCTACAATCTGCTTGGAATCTCATAATTATTAAATTTAATCCAAACGCATATACTACTGCAAGGCTTCAAGATACTGTGAGCATGTTGGTACCCTTGGTTAAATAGACAAAATTGGACTCCACATAAATAAATATCTGCGATATACAGTAATCATTTTCATCCACACTACTTTTCCATCTATTAGTCAAACAAGAAAAAAACTTGCGAAGCGGTTCTGTTCCTTCCATATGTATGCCGGTAAGGAGAAACAATACCCCTTCTTTAACCATTCAGATGGTGTATTCATGTTGAGTTTTCAATTTTATGAAAACTAGTTTGATGTATCCAAGGCTATTCAGAGTATGCTAACCCAAATCATCTGACATTCCCCTATTGAAGATAAAAAATAAATATTGGAAACAACTTACATTCTCTTTTTTACAAATTCACCCCCCCCCAACTTTTTTTTTTTTTTTATTTAATTTTTTTTTAAAAACGAAAAAAAAAAAAAAAAAATAATTAATTTTATTTTTTTTATGTAACATGTTCTGCTGAAAATGTGTTTCAAAATATATACAATGTAGTCCGTTTAGAAAGACTTTGCATATAACATCCAACCGTTTTTAGCAATTAAGTCTATACTTACGTCGCAAAAAACGGTTGCCTATGCATATGTTTGGTTTTAATATGAGCCAAATGAAAGTACATCCTTTTATTACGACTCCGCTTACAACGACCGATCGCTTTTAACGACGGAATATCATACCCAATTCTCCGGTTTTACAACGATGAGCGTTGAGGTGTTTACAAATTAATTGTAAGAGTTATAATATTTTGTAGGTTAAGTCGTAAAGAAATTTTGCTCCGTTGTTACATGTGTGAAACTAAATTGTGCGACGTGTCACAACGGAGATTGCTGAAGGTTAGTTTACAAAGTTGCGTCGTAAACAATAAGGAACTTTCAATTTTTGCAAAAATAAAAAAATATTATTTCTAGATCGAAAGGCAAAGAAATTTTAATATAAAGGGTTATTTGTAAAGCAGTAATAACCTCATCCGTGGCAGTTGTACTCGTAATACTGAAGAACTTTTGCTGTGCAATTTTTCTGGAATCGAAAAAATTCTTGGTTTCTTTTCTCAGATGCCTTTATCAACAGCAGAATGGTGCCGCAACTACTGCGAAAAATTTAAAAATTAAAATCCGGAAAAATTCCTAGAAATTAAAAAAAGAATGCGCAAAGAACAAAAGAAAACAAAAAGAAAATTTCGGAAATGGATGAAAAGGAAAAGAAAGAAGCAAGAAAACGGTGGAGATATGAAAAGCGTAAAAAGAAACAGAAAGCACTTCACCTACGGTAACAGATAAGCACTTAGTTATTCCTCAATCCAAGCAACAAAAAATGTGATGTTGGAGTGTGTGTCAAGTGTTTGAAACATGTCATTCATAATTAATGTTCCTAATGTATAGTTACCCACTAAAAAAAACTAACATCTAACAAGTTAATTAACAACGTCACCATCGACACAAAGTAATTATTTGGTTCAAAATAATTCCATATATTACTTACTACTAAGAGGACCATGATAAGGCTGATTGTAAAATATGCAATAAAAGCTACTCTGAAGCAAGGACCGAACCACTTCGTCTTTGAAAAATCATCTAAAGTCGATGCACCCAGAAGAATTTTCCATATATGAGAGCATGAGTTTTTTTTAAAACCCATTTCAACTTTTTTGATCAGTAATAATTAAAAATCCGTTTGGCGTTATTGTGTTATATCTAATGTTACACAACAACAACAAACCCCCCCCCCCCCACCCACCCCCACAAATCTTAAAAAAAAAATAATAATAATAATTTAAAAAAAAAATTTTTTTTGCAATATAATTGGACTATTTTTGGACAATTTATTTTCTCTTAGATAGATTTTGAGATATTTACAAAAATATAACAAGTATGTGTTCTTTTTTGTATCGACAATTAAACACGACTTTTGGTAGTTCATTTCTTTTAGGTAGATAGTATTTAGATTTTTATTTATATCTTTATTCTTTTCAGATAAAGTTGCCACTCCTCTGCAAGAAGCAAAGAAAAACTCTCTTTAGAAGAAGTATTTCTAAAAGAAAAGAAGTGCGTTTTAAGAGAAAGATTTTTTTGAGGGTAAAAAAGACACAATTTTCTCAAAATCTATGAAACTTATATAAAACAATAGGGGTACATACCATTATTGATTAATGATCAAAGTTATCATATGCATAAGACGTATAGCCAATAGATTTTTAATTAATGAGTTATTTTTTTTTTTTTTTTTTTTATAGGCTAGGGTGACAAACGAGCACACAGTCCACCTGATGGTAAGTGGTTGCTGTGGCCCATAGACATCTACATCTATCCTCGATTACAAATCAAAATGCAGATGCGTTGTCACCAGTGAGGACTAAGATGGAATGCCTCGTTTCCAGTAAAAAGGGTCTCCGGTTCTCTACACTCACCATACGAAATACAGCAGCATTAAGCTACTATTTCACGCTGGTATTCAAAATGAGTTATGGCTCCCTATCAAAAAGTGGGGCACTTCTACTGGAATTACCCCACGCGTCAAGTTACGATGAACGGGCAACATAAGTCAGCCCCTAAGGATAAATTTGACTTAAGACCTGTAAGTCAATGAGTTAATATTAGACCATTTGAAAAATAGAGTAACAAAACTCCCGACAATTACAAATATTTCTCATTATTTTTTAATGAGACGGCAATTGGAACAGGGTTTACCTATGACAAAAAGGAAGACAAAATACTTCGATTTGTCGACAATGGAGAAAAAATTGAACGAGAATTTCTTGATCTAATGCTGGTTTTTACGATCAGAGGTATCATCAAAAACATATGCAACAGTCACAAATATGTTAATTAAGGAGACACGAAGTATTTGTTAGAAATGGAAAAATATACAGGGAAGGATTTTTCAAAGTTGGGAAAGATGAAATTTTCCCCCTGAGTGATTCACCTCACCTCATCAAAGGGGTTAGGAACAATCTAATAACAATTTTTTTTAAATATACTATGAAAGGAAAAGAATTCACAACAAAATGATCCCACATTGTTGAGTTATATAACACAGTGCCCAGGTTACAGAGGTGTGAAGTTAGTGCCTAAGCTTACCAAATTTAATACTAAAGATGAGTGCACCTTGCGTGTATGGCAAGTAGGCAGACTTCTTTTAAAATTTAAATAATAAATATACCCAAGTTGTTTTTACTACCGATTGAAAGGTATGCACTTCCTCTTTTATTTTGTACATGTTCTGAATATTGGCCATCTGCATCATCATTACCAATGCTTTTTGCAAATTGATAATCGTTTGTGGTATGTTATCAAAGTACATAAGTAAACACGCACGCTAGCCATGCTCAAGCTCTTATTCACCTTTTATGAAAACAATGCGAGGTAGTAGGCCTAGGTTTTCGTCGGAAACTATATATATTATAATATATATAAAGACAGTTAGAAAGGAGGTATCTACTAACCTAGAAAGAGTCATTGTGTACACATTGTATCACATCACTGTGAACCACTATTTACTAGGGATGTTAAAAAATAGTCGATTTTTATTTAAATCGATTATTATTTAATTATAATCGATTTTTATTATAGATTTGTATAGTAATATTAATCGATTTTTAGTAAATCGATTATATAAATTACGTGTTTAAATCGATTTTCAGAAAAAGCTCGTATATATGCGATGTGATGCCTTCATACATGAAAAAATCTTGCAGTAAGTTTCAATTTTATCAACAGCGCATCTATGCGTTGGATGAAAAATTTCGAATGAAGTTCATACGTAAAAGTTGATTAAATAAAAACGGCACCATCTGAAGGCATGTATGTATGCGTGTAAAGTAGTTTCATTGCAGTGATGAGTGAGATAAAGTTGTTGCCGTTGTTGTTAAACAATAAAAATGTCTTCTAAGCGTAAAACACCTAAAAGCGACTGCCGATAGTATTTTATAACGAAGAAAGGATAATACCACAGCAATATGCAAGTACTGTTCGAAATAATCAAAAACTTGTAGCAATACTACAAATTTATAACAGTACATAGAACGAAAACATCCCGCTGTCTTACAGGTAACAAATATAAAATAGGACTGGACATTTGTGGCAATAATTATTTTTAACTTTATTATTGTTTAAACTTGAAGATTAACGAAAGATTGTTTTATATTTAGTTTTTGAGACCATAAAGTAGTTGTTCGAGATTTTAAATAATCCTTTTATGTCGTTTAATACTAGTCAAATGTAAAATAGGACTGGACATTTGTGACAATAATCATTATTTTATTGTTTAATCTTTAAGAGTCACGAAACATTTGTATTTTAGTTTAGCTTTTGAGACTATAGCGTAGTCGTTTAGTTTTTTAATTCTCATTTTAAGTATTTTATTTTAAAACTAGCCAAATGTAAAATAGGACTGGATTTATGGTAATTTTTTTATTTGATTTATATTTTAGTTTTTGAGACAATAAGTTTGTCATTTTGTTGGGATGCTCATCATTTTATCTTTATTATAATAAATAAAACGTTTAATAGTACAAAAACTTGTATCAATAATGCTATTTGGTTTCCTAATTTCTTACCTTGAAATTTTAAGGGAACATTGCCTTTGATTTTTAGTTTTGAATTGGTTATTTTTTTATTCATATAATTTTATTTGATTTTTAATCTGATAAATTGTTATTATGAATCTCTTAGGCTTATTATTAGAATATGAAAAGCATGTAACTTTAAACAATACAAAAAAATTACGATTTTTTCGCAGAAATCGATTATTTATTTTTTATAAAAATCGATTTTTGACAAATCGATTAATTTTGAATATATAAAAGTTATAATATATTATATTTTTTCTTTATATATATTTCATATATTTAATTTAATAAATATTCTTTTCCATTAATCTCACATCCCTACTATTTACTATAGGTCAAACCTTGAAACTGCCAAACGGCTATTCCATATTTTGTCAATTTGTATAAATCAGATGTTTTTAAAAAAATATTCTAATCTTGGTTAATATATTTTATTTTCATATTTTAAATAGGAACTTATGGTGAGAGCAGTTGTGAGACATCGGGCCTCCAATTGTTTTTTGATGACTTTTTTGACAGTTTGAATGGTAGTAGTTTCAGCGAAATTATCCGAATCCGAAAAAAGTATCGCACCGCAGTAACGCCAACTTCACCGCATCACGATTTGTGAAATCATAGTATCCCAATACTAAAGACTATGAAATTTGTAAGCAGTAATAGTCAAGGAGTAGTGCCATGTTTATCCAATTAGATTAAGACAGTAGAAAGTTTAAAAAAAATTAAATTCAAAAAGGATCAACTCCGTATTCGTGTGCAATTTTAAACAATATCCATAGGATAGATTTTTTTAGCAATTCGAACTCACGGCTACAATCATATAATGCCTACTTCATCTGCGTTTGAAGGAGCATTTAAAACGTTGTTAATAAATAATATAATATTTTCACGTTCAGTTGGATGAAACTGTGTTTGTCTCCAATCTCTAAAATGATTTTTAACAAATCCTAGAATAGAATAGAATAATTTTCATTCAATATAGATCACATATGTGTAATTTTTATCGAAAGTCATTTTTTACTTTACCACTGTCTCGGGAAAAAACCTATGTCGTGGGAAGAACCAGCAAAAAAACTCGGCAGGACTTTTTTAAAGTAAATTTTACAATATACAAGGTTGTACAAACATAACATAACATAAAACACTCACGCCTGTCACCCAGAGGGGTAGGCAGAGACTACAGACTTCCATTTAGCACGATCCTGACATACCTTTCTCGCCTCTTCCACATCCATATACCTACGCATACATGCTCGTCGGTTAAGGGTACTCTTAATTTGACCCATTTTTAGTATATCGCCAATTTGGTCGACAAACTTCCTCCTAGGACGTCCCTTTCCGACTCTTCCATTCACTTCTGCAACATATATTTGCTTTGTCAGTCTTTCCGCATTCATTCTTTCTACATGACCAAACCACCGAAGCATTCCTTTCTTAATCCTGGTCACCGCATCATCTTGCAAACCACACTCTTCTTTTATCACACAGTTTCTCACCCTGTCACTCAGATTCAGCCCAAACATACTCGTTAGCGACCGCATTTCTACTGCATTTATTCTAATCTCGTGCTTCTTCTGCCACACCCAACTTTCACAACCATACGTTAAAGTAGGGACTAATACAGCACTGTGAATTGCCATACGTGCCTTTTTTGACACATTCTGACTTTTCACAATAGAGTGTAGAGCCCCATTTACTTTATTTCCTGCATTCACTCGTCGTTCAATATCCTTATCATATCTCCCATCCCTGCTGAATACACATCCCAAATATACGAACTCATCCACTTGCTCAATTAACTCTCCTTCTATTCTTATTTCACATACCGTTTTGCTTTCATCTCTTTCAAAAACCATCACTTTCGTCTTACTTGCGTTCACTTGCATTCCCCTTTCTTTTAATGACCTGTTCATTAATGTAACCATTCATCGATTGCAAATGGCAACTCGGCCGCCGACGACGCGACGCAAGTATGACTTGATCATCGGCGTACAAAAGGCATTTGTTGTACCTGTTGTTGTATTTGTTGTACAAACTATTTACCAAATTTATTTTAGAAACATCTTGGAAGCGACTGTCTCATTCTCATGGAATATTATCAACGATGTATTCATTTATATTATAATAACGCTTTTTATATAATTTTGTTTAATAAAATGTTTAAACTTGGTAATAAAGAATCCTTGTATACTTTCTGGGACTTGTTGTAATAATGTATACATTGTGTCAAGAATTACTGACTCTGTGGAGTCGACTGGTATTACTAATTTGTGCTTAGGCAGACAACTTTGTTGAGACAACACCACAGCAAAAGAATGTGAAGATGAAGTAGACTGTGCTCATTTGTACATAAACCAACCTTATAAATACAGATGCACTATCAGTAAGTAAAACTGCAATGGATATTGAAAAATGACGACAATTTATGGTGTGTTTTCAAATAATTGCGGTACGACTGCGACATCTAACGTTAAGAAGCTAAATTTGCTCATCAATTCTAGAAACTTTCTAGATGACAAGGAATATGATCTCTATTTATATGAACTTATGGTGCATACTTAAGCAAATGGTGAGAAACATAAAGACTTTCTCTTTTATTTTTTAATAGCCAATCACGCGAAAATTATTGAAATGGTGCACAATTGTCCATACACATTTCTTTCTTGCGAATGTGTGAGTTTGGCGACAGTGGCTCTGGTACAAATCTTGCATTTTGCTTCTTCCTCTTGTTTTTTATATTCCGTGATATAACCAAAGATACATATTTGTGTCACTTTAATACATCTTCTTTATTTATTTAATATAAGTTTTATATTTGTACCTTGTATAACAATTATGTAAAAATTCGGTATCCGGTATCACCAATCTACAAACCCTATGGTCAACATACCTAGAGTTCTCTACATTTATATGATAATTCGTAAGTAAGTATTTTCATTTGTTCCAACATATTAAATAATTAATAATAGATACCTTAAATATTTTATTATTAATTTATAAAATATTAAATAATTACAAATTTTTAACCATAAAATACGTTTTTGATTTTTCCATCAAGCGTGATCACACAAATTAAATTTTCGAACATTTTTAAAACAGATCTTAGACAATACGTTACTACACCTCAAAATCGTCCTCATATCAATCAGTGCCAAAGTACTTCTGGCCGAAGTGATTAGGAGCGACAGGGTGAAGCTCGGATGTGAGGATCTTCATCTTTGGTACGTAGTCGACTACGGCCTGCACGGCGGCCGGCGTGCAGAACAAGTTGGACAGAATGATGCGCTCTTCTTTCACACCATGCTGCGTCAGGACGTTCACGGCCTGTGGAAAAGTTCGACATCATTATCATCATAATGGAATCTGTCCAAAACTCGACTTAGCCCTCTCACAGTGAGTAAGATTCGTCACAATATTCACTCTTAGAAGACGAAAAGGGGAGCAATATTCTTTAAAAGTGCTGACTACTTTTCCATCTGGTGTTAAGTAGTGATGTAGCCGTAGGTGAAATACAAGATTTGTAGGCAATCCACACTCCGTCGTACGGTCCGTATTTTTAGATTATTTTTTACAGTTATATTATAAAAAAGGTTACTTTTTAAAAGGTTATTGCCTGTATGGTAGTAAAAAACATTTTGTCTCACTGGTGACAGGGCTTTTTTTAATAGTATAAGGGTAACGAGCACACAATCCACCTGATGGTAAATAGATGCTATGGCCTATTGATTAAGAATCAAAATGCAGATGCATTGCCAACTCTGAGGACCAAAATGGTATACCTCATTTCAAGTAAAAAGGGTCTTTGGTTCTCTCTTCTACCACACGAAACACAGCAGCATCATCATGCT
Organism: Parnassius apollo; assembly: GCA_907164705.1. NCBI lineage: Eukaryota > Metazoa > Arthropoda > Insecta > Lepidoptera > Papilionidae > Parnassius > Parnassius apollo. Next base: position 5,612,449 of record CAJQZP010000528.1, read on the forward strand.
GTTTTACGCTAGTATTCTGACGTGACCCTACATCGGTCGCGCTGACCCATTCGTGCTGCAGCATGTAATGATCCTATTTAAGCGAGACGTTTAACACTCAAACCACCGACGGTAAGCAGGATCAAAGGTGCAAGATGCCTAGTAATATGGTCCCCAAACCACCTGCATATGGCATGAAATAGAATATTTGTATTTATTACATGAGACATCTTCATCGTCCTGATAGGTTGAGCCCAATTCAATAATGTCTTCTATTTAATTATTATTTAAATCTTACACTAATGATATTTAAATTTATGTAGCTTAAACAGTAATACAAACCATATAACGTTAAGCAATATAAATTAAATATACAAAATCAGCTAAAATAAACTAAACATCATTCAATAAAATTTAGCATGCACATAGTTGACTACATGAAGAGCTCAGGTTTGAAGCGTTTATATAATATCATGTTTAATTCATAAAATCTCTAAAAACTATTGTACAATAGTTGGATATAAAATTTAAAAAAACTATTTAAGTTTCTTAACTTCTCTTTTTATTCTATTGCAAAACAAATCAATATATTGTGAACAATGGATGAGTGAAAATTTATACTATTCTATGGAAATAACTGTTACTGTCACTTGCAAGGGCTCTGGCTGTTACTGTTGTGTTAAAACTGACATATATCGATTTTCTTAAAAGTTTTAAATGTAACATGGAATTTAACAAAATAATAGTCCCCACAGTATTTTTACAAGTTATTTTCTCAGGTCTTGTTGTGACAAATAAGAAGTTTTGACATATAAGTAGTTAAGTAAAATTGCTTCAAGTGAAATTTATTTTGCAGTATTTTTTTACCTTTATCTGAAATATTACACAATGCATTTTGTTATATAAAGTCTAAACAACTTTACCTGTTTAACAGTGTTGCCAGTAGACATTATGGGATACATTAGTAGCACCTGCCTCCGAGCAATATCCTCAGGGAACTTCGCGTACACCACGTGCGCCTCATGGGTGTCTGTGTCGCTCTCCACTAGAATCTTTCCAATGCGAATCGAACGGCAACAGTCCCGAAGGCCCTGAAAAATTTTAGTTTAGAAAAAATTAATTTACCTATGTAGGGAAAGTTGACCTTCAATACAACACTGAATTGCAACGGAATTTAAAGATGCCAATTTTTTTGTATATGGTAGAGCCACACTAAAAGTATATTATGATTGTAGCACAAATGGGTCGGCTCATCCAGGGCACGATCACACTCTCACAGAATACTAGTGTCAAATAGCAGCTTGATGCTGATGTGTTTCGTATGTTGGTTGTAGAGAAGGGGAGACCCTTTTTACTGAATATAAGGTATTCTTAAGTTAGTCCTCAGAGGTGACAACGCATCTGCATCTTGATTGTGTGCTACACAATTATTTTGTGCAGATGGACTATGAGCATGTTTGTCATCCTTACTCAAAAAAATAACAATTGTGTTGCAATTTAAAAAAAAAACAGGTATTTAACTCTGTATTACGTTGCCTACTAGGGCACCTAAAACTGGAAATCTGCTAAATCTGATCCGGAAATTCATTAGGCATTTGTTTGCTGGAAGATCATAACAAAATTAGAATGATGAACAGATTTTAGCTCATGGCCAAAAAATTGTATTTAATGATTGCTTTAATGATGATACCCTTTTAACCTTTATTTCAAAATGAAGTTGAAAGACGAAATCAAATGAATACTTTAAAAAATCAAAAACCTGACTGCAAAAAGATAATTTAAAAATAATGCACGAAAAAGAGTGAGATAAAAGACTGAAAAAAGATCGAGGATAAAAAAACAAAATTAAAATTAACTATAAACATAGTAAACTCTACTTCGGTTTAACAGACTATATTATGAGCTGAAAGCCTAAGCTAAATACCCACATTAAGCTTAGGAGCAGACAGTACCCAATTGAAAATTATAAACCATAATTATAAATTATAAAGAAAGTTAGTGAGTTCCGTTTGCTACTACTTCTAAATTATCTTTTTTGCAGTCCGATTTTTGATTTTTCAAATTAAATTCTAAAAATTCAAACAATTTTTTTAAAATACTATTCTAATTATTCTAATTTAGGCTTTTTAGTGTCCCGACACACACTTATGAATTAAATTTTATATGATAGTACGAGATCTAACACAATTGATTTATATATTACACTAGATTAGTAGTTACCGCGCCAAAGCGTTGCCACTGCACACATGGCCACAGCCATATGCCTAGCTAACGTCAGTTCAGTGTTCAATGTGACGCCGACAGAGTTGAGCCGAACAAAAAATAGGTAAATGGGTAGTGAAAGAATGCGATTCAAGGTCACAAAAACATAATAAATCAAGCGGAATCAGTTTCCACACATAATAGTTAGTTCATGTTTTCATATAAACGTAAAAACCTCAAATAATTAAAGAAAATTATTGAATATTGCGATTTAGGTTAAATGTTGCCACTTTTCCGCCTTTGTGATTATCCCACATTAACGGGAGACTATTTATAATTAATGGAGTAAGTTAATTTATTACCTCTGATTTTAAATATTTGGAAATTATAATAAATCTACAGCAAACAGTTACAAAATACAGTAATATCTAAAATACAATAACATGATGTATTGACAATAATGTAGCCCACAACGCTATACACATATTACTTAAAATATTAATTAAATTGTCGCGGACGCTGAATAAAAACTTAATAACTAAAAACTAAAAAACAAAAAGCCAAAATAATATTATTTTTACATTTTCAGTTTTTCAAATATAGATCTATTAAAAGCAAGAACATTCGGTGTAAACAAATCATGTTACCATCATTGAAAAACTCGTTAAAGGAATACATCATACGGCGAACTGGCGAGCGCAATCCGGTATTTGTACGACATGTACTGACGGCGAACAAGTTCCGAGTGCGCACAGCTCGTATATGAGCACTTCTAGGAACTACGAAATTTAAATTGGAAACTAACTCAGTACTGCTAAATTTGTTGTTTACTATTTTATACAATGTTATAGCTTCAAGATATTTACGTCTACATTCAAGCGACAAAACACCAAACTCTCCCAGCAATGGGATACGAGACAAGTAAGATTTATGGCATCTATAGTACATGGCACGCAAAAACTTATTTTGGACTTTCTCAATAGCTTCTTTGTATACTTTATAGTAGGGATTCCATATAGATACAGCATATTCAAGCCGGGAACGAACAAGAGTTTTATAGAGGTATAAGTATGTGGTTGTTCGTCTGAAGTCAGTAGATCTCATAACAAATCCGTACATTTTAAAGGCTTGTTTGACTATTTTATCAATATGGATGCTTAGTTGTAGCTTAGAGTCCAACTGAATCCCCAAATACCTTACGTCTGTCACTTTGGCCAAGGACTTTTTACAGAAGATGTAAACAATGTCATTTAAAGATAGTCCATTAGTCGTCTTGTGACTCGCATTGAATACAACGCGAAGGATCGTCAAGCTTTCTGGACGGATCACACAATGTTGAGGAATGAAATATCTACCAGGTGGAATATCCTTACCCACAGGTAGCATATGATTAAGCTGCTCATAGTCACGCATAAAATCGTTATAAAGAGATTTAAGTTCTAATTGTCGGCAAAGTTTTTTCTCGAGGTTTATAAACTGCGACAAAGAATATGAGTCTCCAATATAAACAGACGACTGCTTCAATAATATAGGAACAACATATCGACCGTCCGATTCCCTATAAGTTTGAGTAGAATACTGGCGTTCGACCTCCTCATCCTCTGGAGCAGGTATATGTTGATGAGGAGGTTCTTCGACTCCCCAAAATCGTTTTACCATCTTATCCAATGAATTCGTTGAAGTAATTAACGAAGTGCCAACCGATTTTACCTGACTCTCTACATTTGTGGGTCCTGAAAGAACCCAACCAAAGACGCTATGTAAAGCAGCAGGATAGCCGGTCTCTGGTTGAATGACACGGCTGTCATAGATGTGATGAAATACTTCAGCACCTAGCAATTAGTCAACATCAGACGGTCTGTCAAAGTCACGATCAGCTAATACTAAGTGTTTATAACAGTCTCGGACCGCCAGGGGAATATCAGTGGTTGGCATTTTAGAAGTAATGTTACCAATGACTATAGGATTAATATCGAATTGCGGGTAATTCGAATCACACGGGCGTATAGAGCATTGAGTCACTCCCTTGACTTGACACACAGACGGTTGTCCAAGTCCAGCCACAGTTGTGGTGCATCGACGCAATTGAAAACCAAGTCTTTTTGCGCACTTCATGGTGATGAAGCAGTCCTGAGCGCCGCTATCGATTAGCGCTCTGACTTGGTGGAATGTGCCAGTAGAGTCCTGCACACGCACCATGCACGTCCCGAGCAGCACCACGCACGAGCCACGAGCCTCTCCCACGAACGTACTGATGTTAGTGTGGGCACTACTCGAACCGGTGGTCACCGCGGTCGGTGATCGAACTTGGTTGTCGATGTGTACCAGAGTATGATGATTACCACATAAATAAAACATCTCATTTTTGAAACGCATTTATCAAGAGAATGTTTTCGTAAACAGTTAATGCATAAATGATTTTGTTTGACAACATTTATCCTAGCATTGTTGTCTAAAGATTGAAACGTGGGGCACTTATAGATACTGTGGATGCGCCACAATAATAGCACTGTAGCAGGCTGAAAGTCGTCGAGTCTTTGCGCGAGTCGATTTGTGATGACCCTCGAAAACAACTTAGACGTGGCTCAGAAGCGAGATGGGTCGATAATTTTTTAACATAGTCTTGTCACCTTTGTTGTGAAACAAGACTCTAATGCTTTTGCTCCACGCCTATGGAGTTCTCCCATCTCGTAAGATGCAGTTAAAAACTCGACAGAGCTCTTTTAGCACGGGTTGACTCCCAGCCTTTAAGAGCTCTGTTGTAACTCCATCTTCTCCAGGGGCTTTTCTATTTTTAAGTTGACCGAGGACCAGCTCAATCTCCCCAAGGCAGATGTCAGGTAGCTCGTCGGTATAGTGGCGGGTCAGCGTGGCACTGGGATCACCGCATTTAGTCAGGTTGTGATTTATGTGAGGCATATAGTTTGCCATAATAGTGTTCGATCTTAGAGAGAAACTCAAGCTTTGACGTGAGTACTTTGCCATCATCATCTGGAGTTTTGCTATGTGACTTCTTCTAAGCTCCCGAACAAAGATTTTGGATCCCTTGTTTCGCTCTATTGCCGCTCGTATAGCAATTGCATTAGAGCGACGCAGGTCCCGCCTCACAGCTTTGCTCACAAGCTTGGTTAGTGTCACCTGTTCCGATGGTGATGCTGTTGTTAACTCACGCCTTCTTTTCATAAGCTAAAGTGTCTCATCTGAGAACTTCGACTTGCGGCCCGTATGTTGCTTGCCCTCATCCCGTAAGATCTTAATCACGCTGTTAAGGTCCTCGTCAATATCCAAAGTGGGTCTCAGGGCAAAAAAAAACATAATTTGAATTATTAGCTTTCACCAACCACTAAGATGTGAACATACTGAATGAAAAATGAATGAATTTGAATGATGATATTGATAACAATATGATCATTCAAATTCAATCTTTGTTTTTATCATTTCATCTGTAGCAGCCAGATTAATCAAACCGAAACGGGAATAAATAATATATACTCCGCTGCTACCATAACGCGGAAGGCGAGAATAAATAAAAAAAAAAACATTTTATTTCCTAATTATTCTTGGCTACTGAGATACTGCGGACTGTATATAGATAATTTGACGTTCTTATAAAGAAACAAGAAGCAGCCGCAAATATCATTCAGCGCCACACCGACTTCACACGCCGCTATCGTCACGTATCCGTCGACCAATGGTGAGCCGTTTCTTCAACGCCGCAGTTCGTTTCCTCTTGCTGTTCCGGAGCTGTGTTCCACACCGCCGCCGCCCGCCGACTACGCGTGCGCACCGATCTGCATGTCTTATATAGCCCGGTCCAGCGACGTAGCTTCGTGAACAACAAACAAGTCTCACGCCGGGAAACGAAACGTAGATAATTGTATATTTTAAATAGTTTTCATTGGTCATAAAATAAGCAATATAATTGGCTAGGCAAAATATTAATTGTTACCATTGGCAAATCAATAGTGAGCCAGCCATATAAATATAGGCAAGGTTGATGCAAAAGATATTCCATTCCGAATCCCATTCGACAGTACATTCATAAACATAAACAGTAGTTTCATTTCTCCACCTTAAAGAAAACCACTCGGAGTCTGTTAATAGTGGACAGTTCGTCTCCACTATTACATGCCTATGCCGCATAATCAACTAATAAAAAAAACTAATATACTGGCATCGTATTGACCTGTGGTCCCAATAGGCTTCTTTTCGCAGAAAATGGCCGTCATTAGGCTTTACCACTCCAAATTTCATTGGTGACCATTTATACGGATTTTATCGCGTTTAATTAACTGATTTTTAACTTATTTTTAATTCCCGAAGTTCCGGGTGATTTACTGCACCTATAGTACTGTAAGCTTGTTTTGCGTAGATCGGACCAAAAAACTGAAGGTAGCCGACATTGGGACGTCAAACATCTCATTCCCCCCATGGGTGCTGTAAAGCACCCGAAACGTCGGGAATTTAAAATAAGTTAATTAATTCGCGATAAATCCGTATAAATAGTTTTATTCAATGTTTATTGTGCGCGTAAATATAGGAAATCATTATTTGGTTTGGTTTGGACTTTTCTCCTAACACACTCTACTGCGCACAGTTCTGATTTTTGACTTAGGAAAAAAATCGGATGCATATATTAGATAGGTAATGCATCAACAACCGGTATAATATATTTTTTTATTTTATTTACCATACCAGAGAGTCAACCTCATATTCTCAAGATATTGCTGCCACTCGTTTGAAATGAAAGAACTCATTCGAAGCGACAGTAGCCTAATGGCAGTGCGCGGACCGCGAACTTAAAAAGGTCGTGGGTTCGAATCCGCCATTCAACTACCGGCGTAAACCACTCGAAACACAAGCAATTTAAGCTTACCACGAGTGGTTAAGGGATATATTAGTAATGTTTACAGCATTGTTAATATTCTTAAAAAAAAAACTTATTCTTCGGTCTTTCTACCTTATGCAACCCATTGACAGACAACTGTTGCCTTCGTGGTTAGCATGTAAGCAGTCAGTCCAACAACGTTCATTTTAGACCAGTTATAAACCCGCAACTTCGACCGCGAGGAATTTACTACGATTGTATTTTATGGGTTCTAATAATATTCGAGGGATCCTAATTTTTTTTTTCTAAAATAAAAGTAGACTTAGTTAATCCATATAACGTTAGCTATCTGCCAGTGAGTCTCGTCAAAATCGATCCGGCCGGAGATTAGCCGGAACAAACTGACAGACAGAAAAATTTATTCCTTTGTATTAGATTGGATATGTTGTATCTGTTGGTACCTTCGCTTACAGCGATCATGAAACAAAGACGATTTTACAATAATGTGAACATTATCGTAGTGGAAAATAGACGTGAATTCCTATGTTGTACATACCGTTCTAAATATAGTTAATTGTTTACCGGACAACATGTGCACTTAGCAAGAAATCAGTTCGTTGGAGTTGCCCTACATTTTAAAATGAAATCCACTCGCTACATTATAGTAATACGTCATATATTTTTTATCGTGTAACAATCGTTAAAATTCGTTTTATGTTTTTTGCAGTGAGCAATTTAACGCTACAACAGGTCATAAAACACTTAGTAATTATTAAAATGGAATAGTTGAAAATCCAGTGGCTTCAACTTCTGTCCTTGCTTCGGCGGTAACACTGAGATATTTGCTCCGGTGTCGATAAGGAAAGTGAGCTTGCTTTTTTTATCGGTGACGAAAAGACGGTAGGACTTTGCTGTTACGCTGGATCCCGTCGCATCGAGCGTACTAGTTAGTTTTCCGTGTTCGTATTTTCATTTTTGAATGTACACGGTGCTGTGCATTTTCTTGCCTCGACCCCGAAACGTCGATGATAGTAGCAGTAAGGGGATCTTGATGTTGAGCTTATTCGACTTCTACTTGCAGAGCGGTTGCGACGAAAAGGTGATCTTCGGTGTTGCTGATTGCGCTGGTTGTACTGTTGCTGGTAAAAGGTATGATGCTGGGAAGCTTTGAGCGCGGCGACTTCGAATGATAGCTTCCGAATTTCTTCGAGAAGAAACTGGGTATCATTGCCCTTTGTTGAAGTGCCTTCGATGATCGATATGTGTGAGCTACTGCTGTTTTCGATCATCTTGTCCGCCAGGAGTGCCAGTTCGTCGAGCTTCGTCTGCGTGCTGAATGTTTCGCTGACTGCTATTACCGATCGAATATGTGGTGGTAGGTGGTTTACCCACATTAGCCGTAGTGTTGAATCCGGAACTTTATCTCGCGCCAAAGTACGCATTTTGCGTAGGAGTTGTGTGGGTTTCTGGTCTCCAAGTTCTATTTCTGATAGAAGTTTTTGTAGCTGTCGACTGTCGGATTCTTCGTATGCGGAGATCAGACGATCCTTCAGTGAATTATACTGGTCGACTGCTGGTGGGTTGTACAACAGGTCCGCAATTTGTTCGATGTCTTGTTTCTCAAGTTGGGCTATCACCATCTGTGCTAATTGCGCTTGGCTCTTCTTTAAACCATTCGTTGCGGCTTCAAAACTGACGAACCAAAGTCGTGGTTTGTCTCTCCAAAACGGTGGTATTCTTAACGATAGAGATATACCGGCGATTTCTGGTTCCTTTACCGGGTTTGATGTATATGTGTTTGCCTCCTGCTCCATAATGACGGCTTGATTACACTGATTTTATATAAACTGAAGTCTTCCTTCTCGGTGTTCGTACGGGTTTCCTTCGCGGTGTTCGTGCAATAGTAGTGGTACGTCGCAGGGTGTTCCTTCTTGGTGTTCGTACCGGATCTTCCCCCTCGGTGTTCGTACGGGGTCACCACTGTAATAGTGGAGACGAACTGTCCACTATTAACAGACTCCGAGTGGTTTTCTTTAAGGTGGAGAAATGAAACTACTGTTTATGTTTATGAATGTACTGTCAAATGGGATTCGGAATGGAATATCTTTTGCATCAACCTTGCCTATATTTATATGGCTGGCTCACTATTGATTTGCCAATGGTAACAATTAATATTTTGCCTAGCCAATTATATTGCTTATTTTATGACCAATGAAAACTATTTAAAATATACAATTATCTACGTTTCGTTTCCCGGCGTGAGACTTGTTTGTTGTTCACGAAGCTACGTCGCTGGACCGGGCTATATAAGACATGCAGATCGGTGCGCACGCGTAGTCGGCGGGCGGCGGCGGTGTGGAATACAGCTCCGGAACAGCAAGAGGAAACGAACTGCGGCGTTGAAGAAACGGCTCACCATTGGTCGACGGATACGTGACGATAGCGGCGTGTGAAGTCGGTGTGGCGCTGAATGATATTTGCGGCTGCTTCTTGTTTCTTTATAAGAACGTCAAATTATCTATATACAGTCCGCAGTATCTCAGTAGCCAAGAATAATTAGGAAATAAAATGTTTTTTTATTTATTTATTCTCGCCTTCCGCGTTATGGTAGCAGCGGAGTATATATTATTTATTCCCGTTTCGGTTTGATTAATCTGGCTGCTACATCACTCAGCGCACGCGTACAAACTTACAAACATAGTCTCAAGAAAAGTGACTTGTTTCTGGAATATTATGATGCAATTTTTTTATAATTTTAAAGGTCATATGAAACAATAAACAGAAACGTTTTTATTCAATATGGATGGTAAATAATACTTACTGAAAGTCACTTTTTTCTCATTTACCACTGGATCGCAAAAAAGCCTCTGTCCTGGGAAGAACCAAAAAGAAACCCAGAGGTACTATTTTTTTGAAATAACAACTTACAATCATGTATGTTACAATTAACAACAAGAACAAATTAGAAAGAGCTTGGTAGTGATCACCCTTCCCAGGGGTTATAATATGTATGTAGGTAGGTAGGTAGGGGATATAATAACACGTAGATAATCATAAAATGTTTACTAAGCATTAAATATTATTTAAGCTCTTCACATAAGTAACAACTATATATTAGGTAACAGTATACTGCTGGTATAACAAACTTTAGCACTACTAATTATTTAATATAAACATTTTTATATGAATAATATTTGCGATAAAAAACTTCTATAGAAGAAAATATGCTGGGTGAAATATTAAAAGTAAATAGGGGAATTACATGCAGAAATGTGGCACATATTGCAAAATTATTAAAAAACAGATATGCTATTTACCATGTGTATGTTCATGTTAGACTAAACTATCCTTAATTTTGTCTCACCAGAACCAGACTTGAGTAAAAAGGTGCAGATATATGGTAGGTAAATTTAACGCAGGCTTGTCTCACCACATTTAAGACATAGTAACGAGTGGACAATCTTGGAATTAGATTGTGTATTTTTAATTTTGATCGAATTTCACACAAAACCCAAGAAGCATCAATGCTGAATTACCTGTTCCATTGCTTCTCCGGATCTCACTATTGATACTCCACAATTTCCTGCACCATATTTTAGACCTTTATAAAGTGCCCCAGTGGGTGTGATCACCTCACAGTCCGTAAATGGAAGGTTATTTAAGCTTTCTTCAATGACAAGACGAATAAGACGGTCAGCATAGAATTTGAAATCACTGCGGGTTGTATTCCTAAAATAAAGTTAAAGTTACGGCCTATTAAATTTCTACAGCTGGGAACAGTCTCATTTCTGAGAGGGTTACAGAGCAATTTGTCTCATTTATGAGAAGGTAACGATGCAATTTAGTAAGTGTTTATGGACATATTTTATTAAGTGTACTGGTTTCATTACACTGGTTTCCTTCACCACCCAGCAAGCACTTAAAATTGCATTTAACAAACTCAATGATGTCGGCAGGGATCAAAACCAGGTAAAATTTATGATGAGCACTTGGACTGAGCAACCACTGCTTTACTATTAGCTCTATTCCAAAAAACTATTAATAATTAAAGTTAGTAAAAATTGCCTTGCATATATCCGCTCAATGAAATAAAATGATGTGTCTTACCTAGTTTGAAGAGCACCTCCTGTGCTCCCTCAACCCCTTTCTGCTATTCATAACTTTCCTAACTGAACTCCTTCCCTTCTTGACTTAATAATAGTCTCATCTTCAACACTAGTTTTCAAGCATGGACAGTGTCCTGCTGATCCATTCTCTTATTTCAAATCAAGTCCTGCTGATCAATTCATCGTATTTTTGGAGGAATGGATATTGACCAACTTTGTGAAGATGCTCATAATATTGACTGGTCAGTGATTGAGAGAGCACCATGCATTGATGATAAAGTTGAACTTTTCTGTTTCCTACTTACTCAGCTTTATGACATTCACGCGCCAATGCATTATGATAAACCCAAACATTTATCTACTCCATGGCTCTCTGATGATATGAAAAGGCTAATTTTGAAGGAAAATGCAGCATTGTCAAAGCTTGAGAGGAATAAAACCGAGGAAAACCTAAGGAAATACGCCAAAATCAGGAATTGCTGCAACACATTATGTAGAGATGCACAACGACACCATATTCATATATCAGTCGAGAATGGTGACTCATCTAGAGTGTGTAAGTTTCTTAAAACAGTTAGAGTTGGAAGAACATCCCTAAATGCTTCACCTCTTAATGTTGATATTGAACTATTAAATCAACATTTTTCTAATCCTTCTAACTCTTTTGATAGTGAACATAAACTGCAAACACTTCATTCTCTTTCTGTAAATCTGACTCCTAATTATCCTCCATTTGTTTTTAGTCAGTTTACTGTATGTGATGTTAAGAAGATCATATTATCCATCTCCTGAAATGCTGTCGGTAGCCACAACATTAGCGGTAATTAATTGTTCCCCTGCTTGATGTTATCGCTCCCATTATCACTTATTTACTTAATGCATGTGTCTCTTCCTCTAAATTCCCTAAAGCCTGGAAAAGTTCACATGTTACACCCCTTCTGAAGAGATCTAATCCCGTCAACCTTTCTGATTTCCATCCCATTTCAATCTTACCTTTCCTTTCTTAAGTCCTTGAAAAACTTATTTGCCAAAAGCTGACCCTTTTCCTTAATAAGCACAATTTGTTGAACTTTACAAACCGATTTCCATCCTGATCATAGTACAGCTACTGCTTTAATCAAAATTACTGATGACATATGGTGGGGTACGTATAATAAACAACTCAGTCATGACCTTGTTGGATTTCAGTAATGCGTTCAATACTGTTGATTTCGATATACTGTTGTGTTCCCTTAACATATCTCTATCAGAAATGAACTGGTTTCAAAGTTATCTCTGTGGCCGTCGGCAGTGTATTTGTGTCGATAAAACTCACTCATCTTGGTGTGACATTACTGCAGGCGTGCCGCAGGGCGGCATGTCACCTTTACTCTTTTCCATTTTCATTAATTCAATCACTCATAAAATATCCTCTCTACCACATGTATGCGGATGATGTTCAGATTTACACCCAGTCAACTCTTGAGAATTTACCGAATGCAATTGCTACATTGAATAACGATTTAAATATTTAATGATTTCTTATATTTACGCGAACACTACACATTGAAATAATACTAGTTTTTACGGAATTTATCGCGTATATTTAACTTTATTAATACCCGACGTTTCGAACGCTTTACAGCACTCATGGTCACGGGCGGAACTATGGTAACCGCGGTTAACTATGACATATGGACGTTGAACATCTCAGTCCCGCCCGTGACCATGAGTGCTGTAAAGCGTTCGAAACGTCGGGTATTAATAAAGTTAAATATACGCGATCAATTCCGTAAAAACTAGTATTATTTCGATTTAAATATTATTCATGGGTAGAGTAAGTCATATGGTCTACACGTCAATCCCAAAAAATTACAGGCTATTTATTATTATTGGTAGCTAGAGCTTTATCTCAAGAATTGACTGGTTTTCCGTACCACCTATCGAATTCAATGGAGTTGTAATCCCTTACTTTGACAAGGTCAAAAATCTTGGTATTTATCTCGTTAATTCCTTATATTGAGATATGCCAACTGAATGAGGTAAGTAAGAAAACCTTTGTCGCTCTTTGTTCTCTGGGTCGCCTTCGATCATTTCTTCCCAATCCTATAAAAATATGCTCGTACAGTATCATCTCCTCCCGATTTTCGATTATGCTTATACAAGCTATGTAGACATATCTGAGGACCACCTAACTAAGCTTGAGAGACTTCAAAACACTAGTATTTGGTTCATATTTGGATTGCGCAAATTTGACCATATTTCCCAATTTGGCTCACGTCTCAAGTGGTTACCTATCTGACTTCGCCGAAATATGCATATTCTTTCTATTCTGTATTGTGTATTATAACATCCATCTACTCCTCACTATCTAAAGGAGAAATTTTATTTTTTAGAGCTTCCAGGGGATCCCTTATGCTCTTCAAGAAAAGTCATTTTAAGGGTACCAACTCACAATACCTCTTTTTTTAATAAATCTTTTACTGTCCAGTCTATCAAGCTCTAGAATGCCTTACCGTTGCATATATGTGAAGCGCAAACTATTGTTATCTTTAAGTGATAACTTAAAGAGCATTACTTGTCTCAGTTGTTCGCACACTGTTAGGATAAAGTGATTATGTATCTATTGTATTTATCTTCTTTATATTATTGTTTGAGGAATTTTGTTATTTATATATGTATATGTATAAATATATATATATAATTATTTGGGTAAATGTGTAAGTTTGTTTATATATTTATTTTATTGCGTGTATTGTCTATAAATCGCATGTATTGATATTATATTACGTATATTTATATTGCACCACCCACCTAGTTTTCATTGTTCTATTCCTTTACACCTTCGGTTGCCTGGAAGAGATCGCTATGTAGCAATAAGTTCGCCAAATTGTACATATAATCTGCTTTTTGTTTTGTTATCTGTATATTTGTTCGTGGTGTCCAATAAAAGTATATTCATTCATTTATTCAATACTCCCAACACCACTACATTAGAAAAGACACACCACCAACGATAATACACTATGTGTTTCACCTTTACATGAGGCATCCTCAGGTGAAGTAGACTCTGTTCTGACTGTGACTGAATAGTGAGCCAAAACAGCTGCTATTTCCTAGTGTAATGGTGTTGAGAGTAGTGGTGCTGAGATTAGTGATGACAGGGATAGTGCACGCAATTGAAGGAGTGTGTGAGGTGCTCTTCAAACTAGGTAAGACACATCAAGGTAATTTTTACTAACTTTAATATAATGGATTTCCACAAAGTAGCCCCTTATTCTATTAACTACCTATTAATAATGTGAACAATTAATATTCTTTACACGGAATCAATTCATTCAATATTACATTGGTATTAAGAATAGCTCAGTAATACAGTGCTGAGCATATCTAAGCTTCTGGCTGTGGCACAGGTTTATCCTTTTTATTTAAATGGTCTACAAAACATAACACTGGTCGGCATCAAAATAAGAGCAAAAAAATATATATATATATGGAAGTTATTACGTTAGTTACGTTAAATCTAAATATGTAGTTAGAATTCACCTAGCACGTCTAGTTTCGACGCAATAGCATTTTTTGTTTGCACTAGAACTAGAACTTGTTTGTACTAGAACCCCGCTTTGCGGGGCTCCTACTTCTGAGTGGTTTACAAAAAAATAACCATGAAGGGAATGGCGGGGTTTATTCGCTCGCTTTGCTCGCTCACTCGACCCCGCCATCCCCTTCTAACCTAACCTGTCCGAGTTGGAGTGCCCTAAGTCCCGAGCTCACTTCGCTCGCTCTTGCACTCAACAAAATACCAAAATATTAGCTTTTATATTTACTATAAATTATAAACATAATATATAATACAATAATAACCACACTATGGCTCACACAGGTGCCTGCGATTTGCTACTACGGACGGGGGCTGCTCTTCCTCCGCACTTAAGGCTTTACAAAAACACTTTAGGAGTAGGGCAGACAAGACTACGTGAATTTGGGGCAGGCTGATTTAATTTTAGTACAAATTCGATCAGATCAGATATCTATAGTCAGGTTGCCTTTGCTCCCGCCACAGACACAAAATTCTGTATGCTATCCAGTTTTCACAGTAATAACGTATAATTTTTTTCTCAGAAGGGCTAGAACCCAGAGCCGTAGTCAGGTAATAATAAAAATGTATCATTTTTCATTCTTTACGTATTTTAGGTTATAATAGTTTTTATTTATTTTTTCGATAATGGTGCATTACCTTTTAATGTGAGTGGTATTATTATAATCGGGGACCAAACCTCTACCAAATAAAACACCTTACTCCCCCAAATTCCTGCCAAACGAGAAGTCTAAATCTAACCCTATTTACTAAAGAATCCTAAGAAAATACAACCTTACTTACTTATCCCGTAAAATAGTTTGCAGCTCCTTGATATTATCATTCGATGGAAGAAGGCTCAAACTATCACCAAACTGTTCTCGCACATCTTCAGCATTCCATGGTCTGATATCAGTATCAATTAACTCCATTTTTGCTAATATTTAGCACTACGTTATTACTCTTAAATAGTTAGTGATTAACACAAAGCATAAACCACAAATTCAGATGTCAGAATTTCAATCAGATTCAGAAAAATAATGATAGTTTGACTTTGACAACTTGACAAGAAATTAGGGATGTTCCGTAGACAGAGAAACCTATAGACTAATGATTAGCGTGGCCTCGAGTGAGAAAGGGCGATAACATAGTTTTAGGTTATACAATAATTTTTATGACTTTTAAACATATTCAGATAAAACTTTTAATTATTCCAAGAACTGAACTGAACAAGATTCACCAATCTTAAGCTCGTAAAACACTTTTTTCTCACTTAAACCAACTTGTAAACTCCATAGATCGCTACGAACTGTCAAAGTTGTTTAGCAAAGTGTAGTTTGATAAACAAAAAAACCGGCACGGAGAAAGGAACAAACAATCACACCTCTCTGTCTCATTTCTATGCAAGACGTATGCATAAATCTATCTTTTTCGTGTGCGAATGCGAAAGAAGGCTTCAATTTGTCTATAGGGTTCTCTGTCTACGGATGTTCGATGATCATCGATATTGAAAATTAAAACATCGATGTTTCCACATGGCCAACATCGAAACATCGATGTCAATGAACCCATAATCGATTAATAGGAACTTGTGATAAATGTGAATACGCGAAATCTTGCATTTCCTATTAAAAGTTTAAAATTTTGAATAATTTAGAATTCCTAAACGCATCGATCACTTACAAAAATATCCAACTGATCCGTCAACGAACGTTCATTTTGTGCGCGGCAACCATGGACGTTGTACGTTGGCGAAGTGGAACAGGCAAGCCTATTTCTGTACTTATTCCATTCCAAGCATCTTTTCTTAATGATTTGTTGTGATAATCACTACATTTACTGTTCCATAGAAATTATTTAGTAACATATAATCTAATTAAAGTACGACACTTGTCCATCCGTGTTTTTCCCGCGCGCGTCAAGTAAAATACGTAAATGACCGTCCCAACTGCGCGAGCACAACTCGCTGAGATTTCTTTGCCGCGCCGTCAAAAACCGACAAGGATTGGTTTGTCGCTAGGCACGTTCGAGCGCACCAATGTTCGAATTGCCGCCCGCCGCAACACAGTATCCACTGAGCGCGGCTGCCGCGCGACCCAAAGTTCGATGGTTTATCGCGCGAAGTCAATACGCAGCTCAAGAACTGAGAAAAAAGTAAATTAAACTTTTGGTCCGTGGAAAAAGGTTTAAAGCTTGAAATAAAAGGAAAATATATTAATTTATAAAGAAAATACATTTGTTTTGGGTGTGTAGGTAGTAAAAAAAGCCTTTTTTATACTTATTGACTTATTCAAAAAAAAATTGAACCAAGTCAGAAAATACAGACAAAAAATAAGCAATGTCCATGAAAAACTGGAGAAAAACATGCAATGACGCTAAGACAATGAGCTAAGAATTTGCTAAATTAATCTTTTTATGATTGAAAAAGGTAACTTTAATGGCTTGAAATTAAAGAAAAATACAATATGTAACGTAATTAACGCACACCCTCAGACACCCCAATTAGTATATTATGTTATAATCATAATACATACACTAAATTTATAGTTTAACATTTTTATGCACTTATTATTTATCAAATTAGTTATACTAATTCCGGAAGAATGTTGTGGTCACAGTACAAATCCACGAACGCAAAGACTTTAACGTGCTTGAAATAAAGTTCATTTTTCTTTATTTTTATTGAATGACAGAATTAGTAATAATACAAATATAACTGCACTCTTAAAAGTCTTATTGCCTTAAGTTACGGTCCATTTCAGTTTGTTTTGACTGTGCAGATTTTGTTTGACTGTAATTTACGTAGTTTTAATTATTTTTGGGATAAAAAATTACCTATATTAAAAATGATATGAATCGATTCAGTAAACGATTCTGAACAAACTACTTTCTCAAAGTGCGTTAATTATGTTACGTGTTGTATATTTATTTAAAAATTATATTGGTCAAATTGTTACATAATATTGTTTAAGCATGTCCTCGTATAAGCACACACGAAAAAACCTAAACCTAAGCATATCCTCAAAAAGTATTCTTTAGCTTTTGGTCCACAAATCTTGACAGGGCCTAGATATCTTGGAATTTAGCCTTCGAAACTGGTCGGATCTCATTATATGATTGTTCTGGTAATATAAACTCACCGTCACCAGAAGAGTCATTGGGGCCTTTCTTTTTTTTAGATACCTTAAGCATGACTGATGTCCAAGCGCCATTGTTATGTTCCAGGTGAAAGATTAATCTTGGATGATCCTTTTCAACGCTGATTTCTCTTATGGGTCGAGATAAAAAAGGACATACATTAGTAAAAGAAAGTTTGTCCATTTTCTGACAAGTGGTTGGTCAACTTCAATCACATCAAAGGGGTATGGCCGCTTTTTAGACTCATCAGGCTTTTCACAAGGCGATTTTTGGTTTATGCAACCCATATTTCTGTCACACTCCAAGTATGAGTGTCCACCACTGGGAAATATGATTTTGATCACATCCACGCGTCTTGCACTGTGTACAATATAACACATAAAACAAAACAGTGTAATTTTTATTCTGCCCTACGCAGGAATCATACCGAGTTCTCGAGTATTTTTTATCAAGCTTATTAAATTAATATATAGTGATGAAGAAATGAGCACACATCATCTGATCCTTTTTTTTTTTGATATTGTTTCTGGGTAGCAGAAGAAATATGATTTGGATGTAAATAGTTCATGGATATTAAATATATAGTAAACATCATTTGTGGTAATATTCGGCATATTTAATTTTTTTGAAAGTCCATTGCAATAGCTTCTGTTACAGGGGGTGATTGACATTTGATCCTAGTTTCTCTTTTTCGTCGATAGATAACATTAGCCATTATTTTATGTAACTTATTGTCAATTTCTAACTTTCTTATTTCTTTTCCAATCATATCTTTTTCTGGCTCAATAGCATTCGTCAGAATTAATTTGAGAGCCTTTGTCTTAGCCAAATATTCATCACAAATACTGCATGTACCACTTCTTGGATATTCAAATCCTATGTTAAAATTATTAACGAATAAGGATCGATATGATTCGTTGGTTAGTGGATTCTTTTCCTCAAACATTCCGTACATTTTCTTGACATTCAACTCCTCTGGTAGATATTTTTTTGAACTATTATGTAAGCTGTAATGACTTTTTCTTCCACGAAAGGAACTTATGTGATCCATGACTTTAGTTTTAAGCCCTAGACTCAGTTTTTAGTACGATTGCTTTGTTTTCCTCGCATGTCGGTTGGGGCTTTACCTGTTGAGATTAATGACTTTTTTATTGTAGATATTCTTTGCCTAGTTATTCGATGGATAGAAATAAATGCCGCAGCACACACTGGCACATCATACTACTTGGTTTCGTCTACAATTCTCGCTCTGTAAGCGTAACTTGCTGTATGTAACTTAGCTTCAGACTCGTCTTGTCTAGGTAGCCATCTTTGAATTTCCAGAGCACTTATAAGACCACTTAGATTAAGGTTTTGTGAATCTCTAAATGGCAATAGGTTGAAATCTTTCAGAATTCTAGCCCTTTGTTCCTCGTTAATAGTTTCGAAACACTTGTATCTCTTGCAATTACAATTTTGACCACTTTCGTGACATTGAAGTCTAATATTCTTATAGACATCAGACAATCAACCGTAAAGTTTACGATTTTTGGTAGGTTGCATCTGATTAATGTCGACTTCGTCTTCTGAGAACATTTTCAAAAATTACGAAAAATATAATACGCCGCACAACACAACAGAATTGAACAGATGACCGACCGAAATAACCTCAAAAACAAGACGTAAACAAAACAAAAAAAAAGTAACAAATCAAACTGCCAACTATGGACAACGCATATTATTCTCCTGTATGATATGGACTTAGCTTGTTATTGCACTATATCAATATTTTTAAAAGAAGATAACTCCGGGACCATGCATGTTACCGCACAGTGTGATTTGGCGTTTCGTTCTAACCACAGAACACTATTACTCTTAGCGGAGAATATCGCCGAATAATTTTTGCGATTACGATAGATCCTCAATCCTAATGTAAAGGCCAATTGTCCAGCTATTGATTATATATGGGGTATTACGATCTGATAAAGAATGGACTCCGACGCACAGAGTATGAGATCTTTTTTTAAGCATAATGGAAAATTACCCAAACGCTACTCAATTTTAGGATGTCGGTAAGTCTCGTGGTGTCACAGTCACTTTGACTTAAAGTGATAGAGACAACACGAGACTTAACGGCATCTTATTATTGAGCAGCGTTTAAGTATTTGTGCAATAAGTACATAGCTTTACCAATAATAAATTATAACACCAAGTCCGAATATTCGAGTTTTATAAATAAAATTTTAATCAAATTTTGTATCAAAAAACTTAATAATACACTAAGTTGCAGAAACCTAAAAATATTCCAAAATTGGCTATAAACAGACCACTAATATTACAAAATAAGGGCTTTGTTTAAAACAAGCGGGACGTCAACTCCGTCCGTGCCAACCAACTTAACATATTTGAAGTATAGAATCGTATAGCAAGTTTAAAAATAAAATAATTTGACATCGCATCCCCTGTTCCCTTCAATTGTCTACAATCGGTACTTCCATTTTCGATGTAAAACTGTAATGATTTCTTATATTTACGCGAACATTGCACATGATTAAAACTACTTTTACGGATTTTATCGCGTTTATTTTTTCTTACTTTTTATTTTTATTTTTATTTTTAATTCCCGACGTTTCGGGCGCTTTCCAGCACCCATGGTCACGGGGGACTGAGATGACTGACGTCCCGATGTCATTGTTAAACCCGGAGTACCTTCAGCTTTTTTTTTTTAAATTATTGTTTATGGTCCGATCTATGCAAAATGAACTGACTATGTCCTGAGGTCTTGCAGTGGTATGCTTGGGTTTAGTTTTAATTTTATTGATTATAGGATCCCAAGCAGGTGGTAGTACCCAGCCTCCTTCTCTATTGAAATTAGGATGTTTTTTAATTTCAATAGCCTCACGTATCATCCTTGGTAGGAATCGGTGTTCTTTCGCGAGGATTTGTGGTCTATCAAATCTGATGTAATGGTTGGGGCCGTCTAGGATATGATCACAAACTGCAGACTTCCCGGAACGTTGATGCTTCACATCAGCTATATGTTCTTTTACGCGGGTCCTAATTGATGTCCTATATAATATTCTCTTATATAGGACAAACCAAAAGATCAAGGACGTCAGTCATCTCAGTCCCCCGTGACCATGGGTGCTGGAAAGCGCCCGAAACGTCGGGAATTAAAAATAAAAATAAAAAGTAAGAAGAAATAAACGCGATAAAATCCGTAAAAGTAGTTTTAATCATGTAAAACTGTAGTTATTTTCATTGTGATAATTAATTAAGATTAGTTTACAAATATTGAAAATGGGTTGAAATTGTTTTATTCATTGTCTTATTAATAATTTTATTGTTTGAGCTTTACTTTAATGAATAGCTAAGTACATTATTATCAGGTAATAGTTATTTTGTAATGGTAATTATTTTATCGGCTTACGGTATTTCGTAGTTCGTTATAATATAATTTTTCTGAAATATTGATTTTTATGGATGAACGGTTATTCACCTGTTTGTATTTCGGTATAGTTTCGTAGATGTATTCAATGATCAAGGAAATGCGATAATACTGAAGTTAACATATGGAACTACCATAAAAATTAACGCACCACATCATAAGAAATTAAACTAAAGCAGAAGACGAGTTTCATATATTACATGTGTTTTCCGGACTTCATAGCTTAGATAAGATCTATTTGCCTATCGTGGCAAATTCGGGATCCCGTGAGCGGTTATTTTCAGAGGCTGGATCTACAATCACCCAGGAGAGAAACCGCTTACTAGGCCCCAGGTTGTCAAAATTATTATTTTAAAATTCAATTCGAAAGATATAAACGTAAAAGTAAAAAAATATTTAATTAATTCTTGTTTTCTGATAATTATTCGATAAAATTAAATGTGTAAAAATAAATAGTGCAAATCTTTCCAAAATAACATAAATATAATGTTTGATTATTATACTGCTTTGTTTCAAAATGATTATTTATTCCATATATTATGTATGCATATATTTAAATGGTGATAAAAACATTGAAAAAATCGATATATCGTACCTAAGTTTCGATGTTTTTAATGAGCAACGTTGCATTCCATAGATTTGCTTACTAGGAAAAATTACGACTCGAGTTAACTTGAGTTGAAATTCACAAAACATTGTTACAATTACTTTAAAAGTATCGATTCAAGAAATATATATACTTTTTTTCACTTGTTCCTCCCTACGACTGAGTAAAGGCGTAAATTCAGGGCAGTGTAATAAGTGACGTACCTAATTAGGGGCACGTGTAATATAATATTATTCAGGGGTAGTGTAATAGGGGGGGGGGGGTGCATTAGGCCGAAGGCCAAGTTTTATCGCCGCAACACTATCGCAATGTGTGCGGCCTAAGGAATATACGCCACACTGAACAGCACGGGCTACCGGCTGAACAGAGGAGAGTAGTCATATAGTTTTTCCCCGATACTGTATTGTCTGTCGTTTTTTGCGGTGGGAAATCTGCGCACACAAAAACTATCATCTGTCACTTCGAAACTCACACATAACAATTAAAACAATAAACTAAAAAATTAACACATACATAGACTATAACTAATAGCAGTATTGGTCGGTGACAGCGAAACTCGGATCAGTCGCTCAACCGATTTACATATTGTACGAGGGCGAGCGGCCTGTGTTGGTTAACAAATTAATGCGAAACAACACGACCGTTAATATTGCAATTTTTAAGTTTAAAAAGAAGTAAATAGCAATATTGTGATTAAAAATTACTTTTATATGATAGGTCGCCATCTACTCGTAAATTTGACGTGGCAGATCTCTTTTTGCAGCAAAAAATTGAACAATGCCACCAAAAACATCACTTGTTAAATAACCAAGTCTCGCAACTCAGTTCTTCTATCGTAAAAAGTTCTGAGATCCATGTAATACCAAGTCGGTTAATTTATTCGGTCCCTACTTAAGGGTCCTTCTGTCTTAAGTTATTACGTACCTAATTAGCTAACATAACATCTTATTGTAACCATATCAATATTAAAAATCTTATATGTTTTAAATAAAAAGATTGACTTGGGCCATCGCATGAAAACACAATGTATCTCACAAGTAATACATATTATACATATTAAATTCGATTGCTTAGTGCGATTGCCAAGTCAATCTATTTATTTAAAACATAAAAGATTTTTAATATTGATATGGTCACAATAAGATGTTGTTATGTTAGCTAATTACGTAATAACTTAAGACAGAAGGACCCTTAAGTAGGGACTGAATAAATTAACCGACTTGGTATTACATGGATCTCACAACTTTACGATAGAAGAACTGAGTTGCGAGACTTGGTTATTTTTACAAGTTATGTTTTTGATGGCATCCCATATCTTTTTGCAGATAGTCCTACTTTTTTTCCTCCCGGTACCTTCTACTTCTTGGTTACCAAAAAAGTACCTATCTACACCTTTTATTCCATTATATTAAACATGTACAGGTACACTGATTCATTTACTGCAAATGCAACTTTGTAATTCTATATCTTTATATGGGATTACAAAGTTATTTATGCAGTTAGTGTATCTAGAAAACTGCACCGAAATTGAAAATATTTTAGTTTTTCCTTGATTTATATACTAAACACTAATTGTATTCTAAGTTTAAAGTTTCTATGTCTGCTAGAAGTGCCTAAGGGTTCTATCAGACAGGAAGCGGTCACGCGTTTAAGCGTTCCACGTTCGCGTTTTGCTTTCGAGCGTTCAGTTGCTCACCAATCACGAACGCCTACGTTCTGGTTGACCGACGCGGTCAGAATGCCTGCTGTCTGGGTATGTCTAAAATACAACACAAAGAACGCAGAACGCGAACACGGAACGCTTGAACGGCTTCTGTCTGATAGATCCCTTAGAGTTTTGATGATCGGTCAGTCAGTGAGTGACAAAATTAAGAAACTTTGACTAATTATAATTCCTAAAATACTGGTTCAAATTGGATGAAATTTGAAATATACCGTGTCTATATAATGCCTGCTTGGCTTCTGAAAATTCGGGTTTCTAGTTTTATCCACATCGAAGTGATAGGGGGTCGAAAATGGCCTGAATTACTTCGAGAAAAGTATGGTACGGCCGTGCCGCTTTTTTGCTCTACTTGGCGGGGGCACGGCCGTGCCCCCAGATTAGACACTTTCGTAGGACGTCGATTCAGCCGCGAAACTAGATTTAGTTCAGCGAGCAGTGCGGTTGCAAATAATTTTATAGTACGCAAAGGACCGCGTAGCCTTATACTTTGACTGAGGTGAACACCCGCCTATGGCTAGACCCCTCCGGTCTCCGGTCCGCCGGAATTCTTTTGGTCCACGTCTAAAATTGATGTCCTTACTGGTTCCCGTCTCTGCTCTCTTGTTTAAATCTAGATCCTTCGACCATAATATTGTTACGACACTTAGACTCTTACCAGAACATAAATGCTTCTGCAACGTCAAAAAATGTTTGGTAAATAAAACAAACCTGCTAATAATGCGTAACGCTTTATTTGCCCAGAAAATATAAATCAATTAATGCACAAATAACACCATCTTTTCTCTGTTACGTTGCTCCTCTGCTTTCAACGGCTTTGTACCCTGAGCTATTGTAATCACAATACATCGTTCACAAAAATATATTACTAAAAATATTCCTTTCGTTGTGGAACTATGACCGCTATTTCTTTCTAGTCTGAATAACAAGATTTTCTAAATGCGAGGAAAACTTCCATCAAATAGAAAAGTAAATAAATGCTCAAAGTCGACTCTGTAATTCGATTGTTATTTTTAGTATAACTAATCTTGCCTCATATATTTCGCGTTACAATTTTAAAAGCGTTTTCATATTGAACAAATACAATTAAAATAGAAAGATAAAGGTTTAGAAAAAAATTTATACTCTTTGAGTGAACATTTCAGGTAGCTACAAACACACAACATGTAACATTGTTCGGACACTAGTCAACTAACTTTAATATTTCTATCTAATACCAGCCACAAAGCAGTAAGCGATAAAATGAATCCATAAATTCCAGTAGAAGAATAAACACAGCCCTTTTTGTAAATCCGGCTTAAAATTTAATAAAAACAAAACATCAATTATCAAAGAAAAAATAAGTAGGATCATAGATAACTACAAAAACGGTACATGTAAAAAGTTAACAAAAGACAAATAAGTTACCGAAATACTGTAATAATTCGTATAAAATGTCCAAAAACGCACAAGTCGTTTAACAATCAAAGACAAATTTATTCATACATAATATATAAATAACAATCATACATATCCTTTTAACGGTGTTAGCTGAAGTAAACCCGAGCCTATGAAATTATTCCCCAATAAAGGATCGTAACGTTAAACAAACTTCTATGAAATTAAAATAATCTAGATTAAATCAATCAAGTCAGACCGCAATTTAGCAGCTTATAATTCTAAAAGTCACAACGTTCTATGGTCCTAGATGTAACTGACCCGGCCTAAATCTATAATATCTGCCTAGTCACTTGAATTCAAATACAAGGTTGTGTTACGGAAAAATTCTATACAATCTAATAAAAACGACATTTTGTTCTACATTAAATTGTTAAATTAAAACACTATTTTTCAGTTACTTTTAAATAGAAGTTTGGTGTACTTGCATTTATGGCGCTTACAAACTTAACAATACTTTGAACTCTTTTATTTGCTACTTGTAATATTAGAACGAAAACAGATTCCCTAAAGTGATGAGGTTTGTGTGCGTCAGTTGCTACAGTTTATATACGATTTCGTATGACCTTTGCTATTATGTGTAAGTCTGTAATTCTGTACAACACTAGGGTTAGGGTTGCCACCTCCTTTTTTTGAACAAATATAGTATTTTTCCCTAAAAACATCCAAAAATATAGCACTTTTGAGAAATTCAGAAAAAAAAGTACACATTTATTTTTAATCTTTATGTATTTTTGCATATATATTTGTTATTCCTCTTTGCTTTGGCCTTCAATGATCTAATAACTTTCAAAATAATTATAGGAGTCTGAGCAATTTAGATTCATATTAAAATAAACTAACAATTAATTTTAATTAAATTACATAATACATGCTCTATTTCTTACTTCTTTCAATTTAACATTCATGGCGGATTTTCTTTATTTCGTATAACTTACTTATTCCAGACTTCTAACCACAGTTAATATAAAAGTTCGTGCTTGTACTTTTCTAAAATATATAGTTATAGCTTATAGTACGAGTGGCAACCCTAACTAGATTATACTATGGACCACTCCATAGTATACCCAATCAGTAGTAAGGAGTCTCTCTTGAGACGGCACGTATCAGTAATTAAATTATTTAATCAATTATCGTTCATTTCTGAAGTTCATCGACGTTACCATCATCACCACAGTCTGTCAGAAGTCCATTGTTGGACATAGGTCTCTGTCATAGATTATCACAAAGGTAATCCTGTTGATTCCCTGCATATTATCTCCCATCTACCGCTTTAACCCCTAAACGAAAGTGTATCAAGAGGTGTATATACAACTAAATTACTTCGTCTTTAATTTTGGAGTGACGAGCTAACAGCTCACTTGATGATAAGTGGATACCACAGCTTATGGACATCTGCAACGGACTGCAAATGATAAACGCGTTAGGACTATAACGCCTCCCATCCTGCGATTATTAATTGACTTCATAATTATCGCGAACGCCACACACAAAATTTGAATACGTGAAGGCGGCCCTGCACATGGCATTTCGTGTGTGTAAACGGGCTATTCGTATTAATATGGTTTATTTGCACAAATAAGGAATTAATACAAAAAGCGAACACATATAGGTCCGATTTGAAATACGAGTATACCTCAAAACTCAAATTTTATTCGCTGTAAATTTTGAAGTGTGGATTATCAAATACAAATATTGATTACAACCAAAAAAGGTAAGACATGGTACTTAGCCGCAAAAAGTGGTTTTGTAAGTGATGCACACATGAGGGTTGAGGTTGGCCAAACCGCTTAGAATGCGTTTCGGCTTCACGCAGACAAATCACACGGTCGGAGTGTATGTCTTATTTCTGTTTTCTTATTCTGTATGGGTTAGTTTTTTTCGAAGTGCACGCAAACCCGTCTATGATTACATTCTATTTTTTTATTTTATTAAAAAGCGACAGTAGCCTACTGGCAGGGCGCCGACCGCGAACTCAAAAAGGTCGTGGGTTCGAATCCGCCATTCGACTACTGGCGTGTACCACTCGTAACACAAGCAATTTAAGCTTACCACGAGTGGTTAAGGGGAATATTAGTAATGTTTATAGCATTGTTAATATTCTTTTTTTTTTAAATTAAAAATTAAATTAAATTATATTCGGTTCAGGAATGACACATATATTTGTCTTGTTTATATGAATGAAAACAAACGTCAAATATTTCCGAATAACTCGTTTACCGTACGCGAACGCGAAACACGTTGTGAAGCGCCACCGTAACATTTTTGCACACAAATTTTATCACGTGTTTGAAATTTGAACTCTCACATACACCACTAATTTTCTCCTACTATAACAATTGTACTATTAAATATAGCCGGAATTGTTGAATAATATGTACAAAATGTAACTCTTGCTTCATAGATTTGGCTAAGAAATAAAAGTAATCATCGATCGTTGCGTTCATTATCGATTTTTGTTATTGGACACGCTTTTAAACCTGCTAATGTTACAGTTGTGTAAAGTTCTAAAACATACTCTGTGCACTTGTTTGACAAGCGCATCAAAAGCCTTACAAAACCATCCGTAAGAGCCTACTCGCCTGCTTGCTAGGGTTGCCAACCTTATCAAATAATATAGTTTACCATATTTTCAGTAAGTATGTTAAAACGTATATAATGTAATGGAAATATATAGTATGCAAATACTATGTTAAAGCCTGGCGAAATATTTAAAAAATAATAAGTATAATTATTTGTAATCATTGGCAGCCCTGTTTCTTAAATTTGTAAAACACTATATTTCCATTTCGTGTATATTTTTATACATCTGTTCGTGAAATACTATATTTCTTACAATAATATCTGGCAACTCTACCCCATCCCCATTAGGGCATTGCGTTACTGCAATACATAAAACTGATAGCATGTCACAAACTTTACACTCTGTACAGGTCGATAAGAACTATCATTTTACAAATAAATTATTTAAAAAATCACCCTTCTCTTCCATTAATTAATAAATACATTATACAATAACTAAATGTTATAATATCTGGCTCGAGGGGCGCTGTGCTTGGACTTAAAGTGTAAAGTATGTTTACATTTTATAAAGATTATGCTCACCAGATGTCGCTAGTTCGATAGTTAGTAGATAGTTCCACTAACGTGACATTTTTTTTGTCACACAGTGTTACCATAATTAAAAAGTTTCAATTTGATTATATTATGTTGTACCAGACACAAAACAATGCCTCAGCACTGTCTTTTTTAATCTTTTACACATTGTTAACTTTTTTTAATTCTTCTACATTTAGAAATATAAGTTATGTTTATTCATTTCTAATGTAATAATTAATATCAAATATGAATAATATTTCAAAGAAACATTTAACTCTACACTTTCTGCTAGATATTTAACCTCTTTCGAAAGTAGCCACCCTAATGATAGAAAAAGTCGGGCATCCACGACATTGTTAATTGCTTGGCTGAGTGATAGACGATCGCTAGCACTCTTTTAGTCGAATCTAACAACACCCGAGGAATGACCTAGGGAGTGTAGGTTTTTTAGCCGCGACTAAAATGCAAGTTCAATAATTTATAATTTAAATGTTAAATCACTCTATATAAAAATCAGCTTAAATAAAAAAAAACAATACGAAGTTTAATTTACCTACACTAATTTGTACCTTAACGTTATCCAAAGCGATTTTACGTTTTCAAAAAAATTTTGTCGACACCAAAAGTCCAAATAGTACAGAGACCCACGTTCCAGTCTTGAGACACTAAAGGGTGCCATGTTGTTTGTGATGCACCGCAAAGCTAAAGGCAGGGTACACTTCGTGACAGTAACTACAACATGGAATGTAACGCGTTACGAGCGCCCTACCTGCCCTCAGCACAGACTGGGAAATGCTAGGACAATTATTGCTTCTCTACATAATCATAATGTAATATTTAGTATTAAAAGTACAATGAAAATGTAAAATTTATTTTTAACTATTTTAAACTGTTAACGTTTTCTGCAGAATATTAAATTTCTTAAATTTCTGTAAATTGTCAACTTCCCTGTTCCCGAAAAAGACAGAACAGTGAATTAATCGAAAAGTTCATAGGTACGGGACAATGAAATGGTTAAACAAGTTTTCAAACAGATATATCTTTATGACCTAACGAATGTTTCAATAATTATATGGATTCATTGTTAACATTTGAGGCAGATTTGATATTTACAAACTTAAGGTAGGTATTTTCCATTACCACCATGAAAAATTTAGTTATAATCAAGATACAACACGATGCAAGGCCTGAGGAGGGGAATCCCATGACTACGAAGAGAAAGTACAATAAACACGTACAAAGTTTTACGATACTGAGTCAGCCCATTTTAGTCCACTGCTGAATGTAGACCTTTTATGCACCAATCCACCAAAAGACATGCATATGTTGAGAGATGCATGATAAGAAATTGACAATAAATATTTGAAAAATTAAACGAAAAAATAAATAAAAGGTGATATGGATATATGATGAAGATAGATCTGTGGTAACTCAGGGGCTTTCTGTAAATTTCACAGTACACAAGCAAGGGTTTGATCCCTGCTGGCAACAATAAAATTATTCATTGTGAATTTGGTGAAGGAAAATATCGTGAAGTCTGTAAATAAAAATATTTCTGGGATCAGTAGCTACAAGCTTGTAGCTGCTGATCCATCTATGAAATGAGAGAAGGCCTGTGCCTAGCAGTAGGACATGTAGGCTGCTTTTATATGCATAACTTTGCTTTTAACTTTAAATAGAAATTATGAGAAACGTATACGGAGAAAACATTAATTGTTATTTTAAATTTTATAGAAAATTTCATTAACAACAAACCACAGTTACCAATTAAAATAACATATACTATAATTTCAGTATTAGTATTATTAACGAACTAATATTTTTTTTTACAATAACAATCATTTCTATAGTTACATAAAGCGATATTTAAATTATATAATCACTAGCTAAGAGGTTTTATTTTTACGTAACAAATTTCACGTCTGTACAGATTAAAAATAATATCGCTTTGAAAAGTTTGTCATTGTAAGGGACTTCCCCACGCTTGTAGGCATGTTAAGAAGTGTTACGGCCCAAGCATTATCCCCAGTCGTAAGCCGCATTAGTAACCTGTACAAAACACATATCACAAGACTAGTGGACGACGCCGTTCCTTTGTCTGGGGTAACCGTTGTAGTCAATTTTCTTAGTGCTCGGTTCTTCTGGTAGGGGTTCGACCTTAGCTTTCTTCCCGGGCTTGGGGGAGAGGTAGGCTTTGTAGAAGAAGTGTGCGAAGAGCACGAAATAAGAGAAATACATAGCCATAGAGAGTTTAATATTGATTTGGCTGATGTGGCACGAGTGGGGAGGTGCGGTCGCCATGTAGTTGTGCGCCCAGATATTGATCGCACAGCCTACGATCATCTGAGTGAGCTGCAGGAAGGTGATTGTCATCGCCAGCATCTTCGGCGGGTACCTGCCCATACTGACGAGCGCGTAGTATGAGTACATCACACTGGAAATAAAACAAACGTTATTAAATTTACCATTCGCATACGTTAACCTACTTCCTTGTTGTTGTAGCTTGTAGCACTGGAATTAGGCTATGCGATTTTTTTTTAAATATATTGTAGCGCGTGAACTGAAAATGACTATTCTGAGCGGGGTCTTGGTTGGAACGTTGATTATTTTTGATTAATTTGAAAATGTAGAATATAGCATGATTTTTTTACCGTCTGGGAAAAAAAGGGCGAAACAGGTGAACGGAATAGAAGCCTATGGCACTAATATTTTACTATTATTTTTCTTCTACATTAACATAATATTATGAAATTGATCTCACAATAAATATTACTAATTGGGTGCGTATTATTTTTATTTCGATATTTTTTGATTGATTTATTTATTTATTTACTTTTAACCTTATTAGTACCTTAACCGTGTAGTAGCGTTTAAGAAAATCCACTACCATAATGGTTCCACGGGTTTGATAAGAGGAGACAGAGGTTAACTGAAACAGGTGATGGACGACATCAGCGGCAAGCATGGCAACTATGGCAAAATCGCTCCTATGTAGCAGTCTATGTGAAAGCTTATGTTCAGCAGTGGACTTATATAGGCTGTATTAGACAATGGGTATTATCTTTATGTAAATAATTTTTATGCGACATTGTTATTGCAATAACTTAACCTATCCTTCCTGAACATTCGCAAAACCAATGCAAGTCGTTTAGTAATTTGGGTTGTTACGTGATCGAGTGACATTCTTACAAAAATCTTTTCATTTTATTTTATTTATATTTATTTAAGAAACTTCTAATTGTATTAACCATACGGACTATTCCTTTCAAATCTGTAATGTTTAAAATCCGAAAAAAATTGTTCATCGAAATAGTTAAAATAAAAACTCTTGTTTATTTTAACTCTACCCAGAATTCATTGGAGTTACAAAATACAAAGGTCGGTGTTATTTTGAGCGTTGGAGTTGGGCATTCAATAACTCTAAATATAATCGTAAAGTCAAGCCGTATGAGGTGCGATTGGATGAATGGCTTACTAGCACAAATACTCGCGCATATTTCAGATGCTAGCCAACAAACATTGAATCATCATGAATTAAAGGTAACATAACAGGTATTTATCATTACATCTCGTCTCGTGAATCGAATCTGAGTCAAGTACTACTCGAGTCGAACAGGCAAGGACCACACTCTCACAGAATAACACTGATGTTTTAAAGATGTTTCAATAGACATCACTCAAAATGATGTCAAAAAGTTTACTGCCCATTTTACTCCTTACTTACTCCTAAAGTATATAAAGTAAAATAGTAAAATGTATAAGGCAATAATCTTTTTTTTTTTTTCAGTACAACGCGGGAAACATAATATTATACGTCATTATAAATATACGCTTTGAAGGACTCACCTGTGCACACAATAGTTCATTACGACGAACCAGCGCGCGGATGAGGTGTACTCGGTGAACGAGAACCAGGTGTACAGTAGCACGGTGATGTGGTGGTACCAGTGCAGGAAGATCAGCGGCTTCTTGCGCAACACTATGAAAACCGTGTCACCCAGCTCGGGAACCTTCGACAGCACAAACATCGTCGTCCAGAAGCCCGATACTTTGTCTTGTTCGATGAAGCTGAAATTAAGAAATTACTGTATTTAATTTAATGATTTCTTATATTACGTGAACAATACATATCAATTAAAACTAATTTTAAGGATTTTATTGCGTTTAATTTTCGCTTCTTCATTCACGACGGTTCGGATGCTCACGGTCTCGGTGGCCATGAAAATTAGTTTAGTTTCATTTGATTTATTTAATTTAATATATAATTTTTATACGTGGTAGAGCTATGCTGCAGCTATATTAGTAGTATAGTTGTAGCACGAATGGGTCGGCTCGACCGGGGAAGGACCACGATCTCACAGAATACCAGCGTAAAATAGTAGCTAAATGCTGTTGTGTTTCGTATGGTGAGTGTAGAGAACCGGAGACCCTTTTTACTGGAAACAAGGCATTCTATCTTAGTCCTCACGGGTGACAACGCATCTGCATTTTTATTCGTAATCGAGGATGACATGTGACATGATGATGACAGAATTAGTTTCATTTAATGTGGTTAATTTGTGAAAAATGCTGAAACATCGGCACGCAAAGATCACAGCTGGACATTGGCCGTTGGATTGCTTTGATCGCCACGACTGGCAAACGGATGGGCGATCTCAATTAGACGAGACACCAGAATCAGATGTCTCGCACCTTTGACGCCGCTTCCATCTCACCATACACGAAACACTACAGCATTAAGCTGCTTTTTTAAGTTGTTCTGTGAGAGCGTAGTTTTTCTCCGGTCAAGCCGACCCATTCGTGTTACAACTATACTACTAATATAGCTGAAGCGTGGCTCTACCACGTAAAATATTTAAAGTCTTAAAATCCATGCAACTACTAAAATCCATAGTATTAGAGATAAAGTTTAGCCTTGTTATTTGTTTAAGGTGGAGCAAAAAGTTGCTATTAAATGTGCCTTAACGATTCAACGTCTGTCCAGTAAATGGACGTCACTTAAAGCCTTAGTAAAACTTCGTAAACGACTTAATAATAGGTTAATTAAATGTGACGTTCACCGTTTATAGACTGGCGTCAAATACTTAAACGCTACTTAATTTCAGTTACTTACGACTTAAAGTGATAGAGAGAGCATGAGACTTAAAATTGAGCAGAGTTTCAGTATTCAACTGCTGTCCATAATGATTTCTTATATTTACGCGAACACTACACATTTAAATAATAGCTTTTACGGATTTTATCGCGTATAGTTAACTTTTTAAATATCCGACGTTTCGAGCAGGGGGACTGAGATGTTCAACGTCCCGATGTCATAGTTAACCGCGGTTACCATAGATTAAAATTTAACTTTTGTTCCGATCTACACAGTATGAACTTATGGTATCTTGAAGTCTTGCAGTTGTATGCTTGGGGTGGGATTTAATTTTATTTATTATAGGATCCCAGGGATACATAGGATATAGAGGAATATATAGGATTCAAATCTCATGTAATGACGGATCATTTCAAAAGATGCTTTGCCTCTGCGGACTACGATGGAATACCTCACAGCCTGTAATTATTCTGGCTCTCTACCTTTCGACAGGAACACAGCAGGACAAGAACTGCTATTTGACAACAACGGAGAAGTGGATTCTCTCAAGTCCCCACTACACAAAGAAGTGTTTGAAATTATTTTGTTTTTAATTACTCTTCACTGTTCTCTTACAGAAATCACAAATTAGGGTTCCCACAAAAGTTTCATATTGGTCAAGGTGTTGTTGTCGCCAAATGGTATACCGGATAGAAAAACAAAACCAGAAATCAATTATTAAGCCTGTTTTTCTCAATATAAATTGTGATTATCCGAGTTCTAAAAGTAACGTCGTTGTACTTGATTTTCAATAACACGTTAATCTATCGACATTATGAAACATTATTTTAAATATGTTTATTAATATTTTGAGTTTTTAGAAAAAAATATAACCATATAGCATACCTGTATACTTAATGAGAAAACTATAAAATGTAAATATATAACCGACTACTCTAAGAGACCGCTCGGTCGGTCCTAAGACAATGTAATAATGTCCTCCAGACCGAATTTCGGTTTCGGCAGCCTGCCTCAACTAAGACCAGCCGTAGGACAGAATTATAGTGCTCAAGTATATGCGCAAACACACAGGTGCACTCACTATTCCCTCACTCTCATAATCCGATAGGACGGTAAGCAGACACGACCGGAGAGAGATCAGGCGCAGGACCAACGGCTTTACGTGCTTTCCGAGACACAGGGGTACAAGACAGCACCAACTTACTCACTCCGGGCAGCTACTGAGAATCTCTTGACGGAAAAACTCAACAATTAATTTTTTGTGCCAACCCGGGATTCGAAGCCAGGACCTCATGATCGGCAGTCGCACTACTACAACCACTAGACCAACAAGGCAGTAAGACAATGTATAGAAGAATTAAAGCCCCGATTTCACAATGTGATTTTTTTATAGTTTAAGGGTGGCGAACGAGCAACACAGTCCACCTGATAGTAAGTTATTGCTGTGACCCATAGACATCAACATCTATCTTCGATAACGAACCAAAATGCAGATGCGTTGGATCACCAGTGAGGACTAAGGTGGCATGCCTCGTTTCAAGTAAAAAGAGTCTCCGGTTCTCTACACTCACCAAACGAAACACAGCAGCGTTAAGCTGCTAATTGACGCTGGTATTCCGTGAGAGCGTGGTCAGGTCAAATTATTTTATTACTTTTAGTAGTTTGAAGACGGCTTTAACTTTCTATTAAAAGTTAGTTTTTTTTAACCTTTCCGGGAGGGTTAAGAAATATTATCACAATTTAAATATCGTCTAAATAATTACATTAATAACTACACAAAGGTGGCAAAATAGGGGTGCTATTTTGCCACCCTTTGGGTAGATCCCACAGGGGAAAAAGGACCCCTATAATCTAATTTACAATAAAGAACTATCCAAATCAGTTAAAGATTGAAGAAGATATCGCGTAACATTACATACGAAAAAATCACAGTCGTGTTGTAAAACTCCTCCTTTTGATCAAGTAGGCTAATACTTCAACTTGTAAAGTATACTTGATCCAAAATATAATCTAAAATTATAATTTGTTCGTAGATTGAAATCAGTTTCGGTTGCCTTTATCAAATTCTACCGGCCTAATCCCTTCGGCTAAAGACCAAAACCGCCGCCATCACAACGCCACGTTTCATTTCGAAATAGCAAGCCCAGATAGGCTTCTTTGAATAAGTACTGAAGAAATGTTTAAATTGGTTTCCTTTATCTAAACTCGATAGCGCTTTTCAAATATGGAAATCTTAAGGAAATATCTAACAAACTGTAGGTAAAGTGGAATGAAACAGAAGGGGTTTAAAGTTGTTTAGCTTAATTACCATATTATTCAAAGATTATCTAGATGATAAATGAGCAAGGAAGCTTTGATGTCGTAAGCTTTGGAGACTATTTTTATAAAATAAGGGTGACAAACGAGCACACACAATTCAACAACACACAGTCCACATGATGGTAAGTGGATGCTGTGGTCCATAGAGATCTAAATTTGTTCTCGATTAAGAATAAAAATGGATTGTCAGAGGATTAAGATGGAATGCCTCGTTTCCAGTAAAAAGGGTCTCCGGTTCTTTACACTCACCATACGAAACACTACAGAATTAAGCTACTATTTTACGCTGGTATTCTCAGAGAGCATGGTTCTGCCTTTGTTGGGCCGACCCATTCGTGCTACAACCATCACATAGCCGCAGCGTGGCTCTACCACGTATAACACGATATAACTGTTGAACATAGACCTCCCCATAGATCGTTTCTTAATTGCTATGATTACAAAGCATGGCAGTAAGATTAGAAATCGCAGGTTTTTCTCGTGCTCGTCTCCTGCTTTGTTTTTCCTCCGTACTCTCTTGACACCCACGGGACGATATGGGATAGTAGATATTCTTGCACCGCTACTACACCGTCTATGATATAATACAACCGCCTAAGTTAACGTCGTTAACGCGTGCTTACAGTCGTATCGCGGGTTTTATGGTTCGTAATCTTAAAACGTCCTTCTGGGTTCAAGTTCAAGTTAACAGTGCGAGGAAACGCAGCCAGCGTTCTTGGCACGATACCAAGACTTTATGAGAATTTAAGTTTTTTCATTATGTTTTTTTTTAAATATATTATATATGTATTTCAATATTATGTAAATAAACTGATCATAATATGATGATAAGATGTAATTTATTTTTATAACACCTGAAAGAATGCTAACAGTGTAGTGAAACAATATTATTATTATAAGTCTACAAGTAACTTATGATGAGAAGTTACATCGCTTTTTTTATAACAGCTACAAGGAGGTTTTTTATTCAGCAACTAACAAATAAAAAAGTGATTTATCTTATTGTCGTCTAATAGTACCTACGAAAGTAAAATAAGCGCTTAAGACGAGCACACTAAGATCATCAAAAGGCACAAACAATGCTGACGGGTCATCATCAGCATGTCGGTGACACGAACATATTGAAAAATCGTCCACCGCGTCTATAAAAATAAAAATAAAGATTTTCACTTTAAAAAATATATCAATTGTATACTCATAAGTATGTTTTAAAACTAAAAAGATTTAGATGTATGATCTCTTCGAAGTACAAATAAAATTAATGTTCTAAATCCGCGCACAAATTACGACAAAAAGAACATAAGATATGAGGAAGCACAGATTTACAAAAAATTACCATTAAATAGATATCAAAATGTTCAATAAAATTACAGATTCCGGTACTGATACGGTGTTTAGCATATCAAAGTAGATAATTATTTTCATAATTTAAACTTTTTGTTTTTAATGTCTTTTCCATAACTTAAGGTGTTGCCAGAGTTAATATACCCTCGATTTAAAAGTTATTGTGTATATCATTTTATCATTTAAGTTTGTCCATCTAAGTAAAAACCTTGTTTAATTTTTTTGTCATTAAGTGAAATTATAATATTCCTTTTGAGAAAATAAAGTTTCTGTAACCACAACCTAATCAGTAATTGTTTGACTTACCTAACTATTGAAATTCATCGTACGTTAAGCAACAAAATTATATTTAGTATCAGCTCATAAAAATCCACTACTGGGCACACCATCCATTAATAGAAAAATTTGCAATGATCTTCACGCTTTTCAGTCTCGAATGATTGACGCACTATACATAGCCGGTCTGGAAATTTTACATCTACGTGATGATATAATAAGCCGGGGAAAAATTTTGATTGTATAAAATATAAGAAAAGCCTCTTTGGTTGTAAAAGTACAAAACCTGACTGGTTTTAATATCAATACATATAATATGACGTTAAGAAAAAGAAATATAAAACGTAAAAAAAACTTTCTCGCCATTTTTCATTGTTTTTCTGTCGGGTAAAATGAGTAAACCTAACGAAGAAATTCGATACATTCGGAAGTTTTATTACAAAAAAGGAAAATTGCGACTCAAGCCGCGAAAAAAATTTGTGACGTTTATGGACCGAACGTAGTGTCAGTAAGAGTAGCACAAAGTTGGTTTAAGCGTTTTCAGTCCGGGAATTTTGATGTCAAAGATGCAGCTCGCTCTTGTCGCCCTACGGCCTACGGCTACGCGTTGTCGTCATACGGATAAAGTCGATGCCATTTTTGAAAAAGTGGAACATGATCGGCATATTAGTAGTAACGACATAGCCGAGGAATTGAGGATTCACCCACAAAACAGTTTTGACCCATTTGAAAAAGTCTGGCTATACAAATAAGCTCGATATTTGGGTACCACACGAGCCACTAACTAATATGTACTCATTGCATTTCTTAACAAAAACAACCAAAAAAGATATTACTGTGATGAAAAGTGGATTACCTATGACGAGAAGGTGCGAAAAAGATCATGGTGAAAGGGTAGTCAAGCTCCACAGACTGTAGTTAAACCTGTGTGTATGGTAAGATTGGAAGGGCATCGTTTATAATGAGCTTTTATCGCCGAGCAAAACGATCGATTCGGATCTCTACTGCCCAACAACTAATAAGACTCAAGTAGAAATTGAGATTATGTGACACAGTTGTATCACTACTTACAATATGGCAATAAGATAATGAACAAAATGGCAGTTATATATTATATATAATTTAATGTAAAAAAACTCTGAATTAAAAATATGTCTTGAATTTGTATATACAATACGAAGAAACTTTTTTCCCGACCTATTATATCGCCATCTGCAACTCTTACCAGGTTGTCACTCCTTTTAGTTAGGGGCCGCCTACGGCCGCACTACGCTTACTGGTAACGAGGCTACCACTGGAGAATCTCCATTCGTTGGCGGTTGTTTTGAGCTACGTTGGTATAAGAGAAAGGAAATCGCTGGATACAGCTGACTAGGCCCATGCTTTAAGGCGTAAGACGTTCCTTGGGAAAGGTTTAGGTTCAGCAGTGGAGTTGTGATAGTCTATAATAATGATTATATTACCGCACAGAAATCTAAAGAAGTGTCTTATTATTTAGATTTCTGATACTCTTTTACGCCACCACACGGCAGGCATTATAGTTGTCAAGTATTAAATTATTAACAGTATGACTTAAGAGTCCGGCTAGGAACGAACCCCGTTTCTCGCCTTTTGTGAAATTTCTGGCGAGTGCTTAGCCCCTTACAAGAGACCCAATCGGCCTCAATGAAATTGTTTACCACATGCTCCACGCAACCCGTAGTTGAGTCAAAAAGTCTTCACTTCGTCTTGCAACCAACCTTGATGGAGAAAATAATTTAATTTTAGATAGCACCTAACATACCTACTTCTATGTTACTAAGATTTTGAACCAAATATTCTTACAAATACTATGAGTAGGTATTTTTTGCACTATAACTTAAAGAGGATTTATAATATTTTGCACGGGTTAACGTTATTTTTATGATCACGTTTGTCTTATCTGTGTAGAACACATACACGCGACAGATATGAGTCGTGTGATTTTATTTATAGATAAAAATGGCTTTAAAATTTTCAGGTGAAACAATGTTAAGGTAAGATGTAATTGTTAATTCATGTTATTAAATTTATAAACTTACGGCGAAAACATACAATTTACAATTGCGATATTTGTGGTGAAGCTTCATATTTATTTTTGTGGTTTGGTTAAGCATTTGAATTTAGTTGCTCTGCAATCAAATTGCATAATGTTTCAGAACATTTAAAGTGATATTGTGAAACGAGTACAAGTACTTAACCAAATCACAAAAAAAAAATGGATTAGCGACTCACGACTTCACAGGTTGAATTTTAATGGGACCAATAGATAAATTATATATTTCATTTATCC
Organism: Parnassius apollo; assembly: GCA_907164705.1. Classification (NCBI taxonomy): domain Eukaryota; kingdom Metazoa; phylum Arthropoda; class Insecta; order Lepidoptera; family Papilionidae; genus Parnassius; species Parnassius apollo. The sequence continues at coordinate 5,651,893 of CAJQZP010000528.1, forward strand.
GGCAATTTGTAATTTTTAATTAAGATTATGAACTACTAGTTTATATATGTATAACTGATTATTATAGCGTTCAACTAGGTGGTATTACTAAAAAGGTGCTTTCGTACTTTTGACAAAGTTAACAGAAGTCATATTTAAAGCATTATCCGAACTTTACTGAAAGCATCCAGCTATACCTATTTATAGCAATAAATAAATCGAATACACAAGTTTAACTAACTGCAATTTGCTGCACCTAGTTTGAGCCGGCTAAACCCTAACAGCTGGATAAATAAAATATTCGTCATGTCACCGGATCGTTATTCACTTTCTGCTTGGCACGGGTGTGATTCATAAGTGTAAAGGTCCCGGTATTCTGAACTAGTTATAAATTAAACATACGCATGTGTTTCGATAAGCTTAAAGCTATATTTCTACATCTATTTTCCTACTGTTTATACTTGCTCAGACTATTATATTTAATTATATTAAACTATACGTATATATATATATATATATATATATATATATATATATATATAAAAAAAAAAAAAAAAATATATATATATATATATATATATATATATATATTACGGTAGTAATATGAATAAGCAATAGGGTCGACTCGACCGGGGACCGCTCTCACAGAATACCAGCGTAAAATAGCAGCTTAATGCTAATATGTTTTACATGGTGAGTGTAAAGAACCGGAGACACTTTTAACCGGATACGAGGCATTCTATTTTAGTCTACAGGGGTGACAACGCATCTGCATTTTGATTCTTCGAGGATAAATGTAGATGTCTATGGGCCACAGTATCTACTTACCATCAGGTGGAGTGTGTGCTCGTTTGTCACCTTTATTCCATATAAAAAATAGCAAGCCGCGATAAGTTTACAATCATTTGATAAAAAATATATTTATATACAAAATATATGTTTATATCTTATAATTAAAATTTTCTTCCGCCCGTCCATGATGTTAGAGGCGCGCGGCGCAGCGATGTGGCCGCGTTCGTAGCACAGCGTAGCGCCCTAGGACTACGTGTATTATCTATGATGTGCTCTGTTTGCGATGAGTTTGCTTACGTACAACATTATGTTAGGTATTGCAACGCATCCGCAAAGCATCTTATGTACGGGATGGGTTCAAACATTTTTACACGTTGTCTTATACGTGGTAGAGCCATGCAGCAGCAAAATTATAGTTGTAGCATGAATACAGCGGTCCGACTACGATCTCACAAAATACCAGCGTAAAATAAGGCTTAAGTTAGTGAGTGTAAAATACGAATACTGGATACCCTTTTCCAGGATCCAGTGATTGAAGCATATCATGAGGCGTAACAACGGATCTTCATTTTGATTCTCAATAGACGATAAATGTGGATGTCTTACGGGCAACAAAATCCATTTACCATCAGTTGCACCGTATACTCGTTTGGCGCCTTTATTCTATATAAAAATAATAATACTAGCAATGGTATTAGAAACTTAATAGAACTAAACTTATTATGCTTCTGTTAGAAGTTGCTTGACTACTGCAAGATTTTATTTTAATATATAATATACATATTAATAATATAGCAGTAATATGTAATACGTGAACGTGTAAAAATGTTATAAAAAGCTAAACAGTCGGCTACGCCGGTGTGGGATCGCGGGTTCTAATCCCGCACGGAATAATTAATTGAACGATCTACAAATAATTATACTGGTTGTGGATGTTTGTTAATGAACAGTTTATGTATGTAAACGTCCACGACACATGTGAAAATATTTTGTTAGAGAAACCCCTTGTTAACAAATTAACTGCTTTAACATTGAGAAAAATTAGTTGAGTATATCAAGATCACTGTGTCTGGGTTTCTTGCTATCTATAGTATGAATATTTACCAAGTAACAACTGTAATTTATCTAATGGGGCCTTATCAGCGCATTACTGGCAGGTTTATAAAATACTCAGTTATGTATTTCAAGCTACTGAAAGATTCGGAATCAAGTATATGAATTTTTATAATAACATAGGCATTTAATATCATAGTGAGTTAACGACGAAAGGAGCCAAGGTAGTTCAGTGGTAAGTTGCACAGTAAGCGAGTAACCCAGGTTTAATCACCGGCGACACTTATGAAGTCGTCATTTGTACTTTTAATCATGCTTAGCGTTGAAGGGAAACCGTGAGTAAGCCTGCATGTCTAAGGGATAAAATATTTTAAGGGTATGGAGAAGTTTATCAAAACATACTGAAGCATCGCAACAAATATATTGCTCCACGAACCTCTGAGAAATGAGACGCCTGTGTCTGGACACGTACGCCTGCTAGCAGTAGGATGTATATAGGATTTAACTTTACATTTAACGACAAACTTTTTGTAGGTATCTGTGTAAATTTCAGTGAAACGGAACACATATGAAATCACCTTGCTGTATGTCCGTCTGTCACAGTTTCACAGGGGCTTGTCACTGTTTCGCGCAGACGATCCAGCTAAAAGGCCGGCAACGCATCTGCAATTCCCCCTGGTGTTGCAGTTGCTCATGGGCGGCGGTAATCGCTTACCTTCAGGTGAGCTGCATGCTCGTTTGCTCACTCTCCTATATAAAAAAAGGGTTACGTAAATAAATTGTGCTCCTCGCGTGTCACGCATTTCTTGTACAGCTTCATGCACGCAACGATCTGCGTGTTGACATGGAATGCGTTTACCATTAAACTTAGCTCATTTAGAAAATTATCTTACGATTCGTCTAATAGTTTCCCTTAATGGGATGAAAATTTTCTCAGTTATTTGCCATCTAATAGGTCCCTTTGCTATTTGTATAATAAAAGAATGACAGGCAGAAACAATAATTGTTTCTAAGCTCAAATTAAAGCAATTTATTTATTTCGCTTCACAAATGACACAGATAAATTGCTTTCATTACTAACAGAATGAGTCTATGGGATTAAGCGCAACGAGATTTACAAAAGTCACTTTTATATATTATGCGTTATTCATGTAAAATAGCATTGCTTCTTAAGAATAAACGTATATAACAGCTTATTTTCGTTACTACATAAAGTCTTCCATAAATCTAAGGTAGGTGTCTGGTCGTACTGTCAAAATAACATCTTTTACTAAATGCATACGATACCTACGGTACTAATAATTAAAATCCATAAAATATAATCATAATAAATTCTAATTTTAATACTTAAGTAAATTAAGCAGTTAATTTTAGAGACGTAATATTTCTTTACGATTCTAATCACTTCTTATGTTATTTACTTTTCTTTTTATAGAATAAGGGTGACAAGCGAGCACACAGTCCACCTGATGGTAAGTGGAAGCTGTGACCCATAGACGTCTACATTTATCCTGGATTAAGAATCAAAACGCAGATGCCTTGTCACCCCTGAGGACTAAGATGGAATCCTTCGTTTCCAGTAAAAAAGTGTCTACGGATCTCTACACTCACCATACGAAACACAGCAGTATTAAGCTGCTATTTTACGCTGGTATTCTGCGAGAGCGTGGTCCTTCCCCGGTCGAGCCGACCCATTCATGCCACAACCATAATATATCTGCAGCGTAGCTCTACCACGTACAAGAAATTGAATACCAAAAATTAAAAACAATAGGACCTAACTTTATATTTATTTTTACTTTAACAACAGAATCGGTCCGCTGCTATACAACTTCAGGGCGAGGATTTTAGATAAAGTCATTGTCAATTACTTCAATGCCAGTTAATAGGCAAATGTTTATGTGCCAAGTTGTAACAGTTATGCTACCGTCATGACTTTAAAGGCAATTGTATTCTAATTTAATTTTTATATTATGCAAAACCAACAGCTTAAAAATCTCAAGTAAATAATATATTAATTGCAAGAAGCCAATAATAGGTTATCTCGAATAGAAATATATTTACTTTCATCATCATCATTACAGCCCTTCACAAGTCCACTGCTGAACATAGGCCTCCCCCAAGCAATGCCACAAAGCACGGTCCTGAGCCACCTGCATCCATCGACTTCCTGCATATCTTACCAGGTCATCACTCCATCTAGTGGGGGGGGGTCGCCCTACACTACGCCTACCAGTTATATTTATATAACTGGTAGGCGTAACTTTTATATATTTACTTTATTCTTATTTTTATTTTTACTAGCTGTTCCTCGCGAATTTGGCCGCGTGTAATTTAGGCGCTTAATTTTTTTGCGCGGAACCCTAATTCTTTTTCTAAAATAAAAGTAGCCTAAGTTACTCCTTAAAACATTAGCTATCTTCCAGTGAATGTCACGTCAAAATCTGTCAGCCGTTTCGGAGATTAGCCGGAACAAACAGACAGGCAAAAAATTTAAAAATTGTAAGTACCATTTATTCTATATGATTTAGTAAAAAACTGTTGTTTTGACATTAAAAACCTCAATTTTATTTATTTGTGTAGATTAAACGTTACCTCCCTCAACAGGATTTTCTCCTGTATTTAGGGTGCAGTTTGTATACGTAAATTTCATGAACCAGCTAGAAAGAAAAGAAAAGCAAGACTATACGTTCTATTTTTCTTTTCTTTTTAGCACAACATAAATACAAATAATTTCCGCACAAAAAAGCTTAGACTTAATTAATTCACGTCTTGTGGCTACATAGCTGGTTCAACGAATCAAAATAGATTACATAAGTTGTCAAAATTAGTAATAATTAGTACGCCATATGAAAGTATTTGTTCAAAATTCGCAGGACGTGTGGTATCGAAGTGCCAAAATAAACCTGCCAGTAGAGTAAGATAATGCCAATAGTTAACTAAAACGGTTCGCCAACAATTTAAACGGATGCAATTATAATTTATAACGGAGGCCAACTGAAAATATGTAACAGCTGGGGAAAGGTCATTTTGGAAAAGTGTGGCATGTGCGCTTTAATTTCTCTGCCTGGAGTTTGGAATAATACCCATTTTAAGAGTTTGGAATAGCACTCCCCTTGTTGCCTCAGCCAGTATCGGAATCCTCGGCGTCGACATATCGAGTGACGTGCAGTTTCGTGGTCACTTGGAAGGGAAGGCCAAATTGGCCTCTAAAAAGCTTGGCGTGCTCAGCAGAGCGGGACAGTATTTCATGCCGGCACACCGCCTGCAACTTTACAAGGCGCAGGTTCGGCCGCTCATGGAATACTGTTCCCATCTCTGGGCTGGGGCTCCCCAGTACCAGCTCCTTCCACTTGACCGCATCCAGCGCAGAGCGGCTCGAATCGTTGACGGCCGAGTGCTTTCCGATCGGCTCGATTCACTGGCGATGCGAAGAGATGTTGCATCTCTTTGCGTATTTTATCGCATCTATCACGGGGAGTGCTCTGAGGAATTGTTCGGATTAATCCCAGCCGCCAAATTTCGTGAACGCACTACACGGCAAACGTCCCGATACCATCCACACCATCTGGATGCTTGGCGGTCCACCACTGTACGTTTCAAAAGGAGTTTTCTTCCGCGTACAACCTCTCTGTGGAATAATTTACCACCGGTGATTTTTCCGGACCGATACGACCTGGGGACCTTCAAGAAAAGAGCTTACTCCTTTCTAAAGGGCCGGCAACGCACCTGCAATTCCCCTGGTGTTGCGGTTGATCATGGGCGGCGGTAGTTACTTAACATCAGGTGAGCCACATGCTCGTTTGCCCCCTCTTCTATAAAAAAAAAAAAAAAAAAAAAAAAGTACATTTTGTGGGAATGGCGGGGGAGGGAGACAGCATATACTCCGCCTCACGGTACAAGACCTTTGCGCCCATCGTCTGTCAGCGGTCTACGACTTATTAATGGTGGGCTAGCCATATATATATAGCTTCCCGATACTTGATTAAACTTAATGATCCTTTGTGCTATGTCGGATACTCTGGTTTACGGAGCATAGCCCTCTCCATAGCTCGATGAGCAGCCTTAAGCTTCCTCATACGGCCAGTAGTGAAAGACTAGAAGAGACCTCAACTAAAACTCATTGGCAACACGCACAGATTGTTCGTTTCAAACTTTTATTTTAAGATTTTGAAGAAAACATGAGGAAAAGATGTGTCGTAGTTTACCGAACGCTTCCCAACTAAATTGGACTGTATTTTCAGCCAGAAACCAATCGATACCCAGAACTTCCGATCCGGAGTATCGCGAGTAGTTAGTTGATATTGTTAATATTTGGAGAACGACTCCACCGGTCATGTTGTGAGAGATGCACGACGTATTTTGAAATATTTTAACGTTTTAAGCATACAGGCTACCCCACGATGTTTTCGAATCAGTGGTGTTGTTAGAGAAGGAATTCCGGGTGCCGTGTACATTTAAAAATGTAGACACACGTTCAGCTTTAAAATTAAAATGAAGTATAACCTCTCGAGCGTGAAGATTGATGCTTCTCCTTACAACGGGACCTATAATGGACGTGTCTCTCACATGTCTAACAGCGGAGTTTCCGGCCTAATGGTAATGGTAATCTCTTAACATTTTGACGTTTAATGAATTAAAATTGCGTATGTCAAACGTCAAATGAGGATCCTCTGATCGGTCAATAAACGAACAAAGAAACTCAGCAGGTAACCACCATTTTGTTATAGCCAAAAACACGATTAATGTAGAATAATAAAATTAAACAGACGTATTATTTGTCTATTTTTTTAAAATTCCGATACGAAAATTACGTCATCAATTCCACCTGCGACCGACTGACCGGGCGACGTTAGAAAGCGTATTGCGTAACTTGGAAAATCTTGAGTGCGTACTGAATTCCAAAGCGAAAGTCAGATACGCCTAATTACTTGACGCTGGTTGAAAGTAAATTCGATTCATTGACTGTTGCTGTATCGTATCACGTTTGTATATTTTTCAGAGTTCAGAGTTTAAAAATATATCCTATAACGTTATAGGAACACTGGGCGCAGATTTCATTCCATTACTGAGAATGTTTGAACCGCATGTTGTCAACCAGCTCTTACAAAAGCAATTTGCGGTTTAACTGCTGCCAGTGGCAAATCCCTTAAGTTACTACGGCTCTAGAGTTTTTTTTATAGAATAATCGTGACAAACGAGCACACAGTCCACCTGGTGGTAAGTGAATGCTGTGTGGCCCATAGGTACTTATCCTGGATTAAGAATCAAAATGCAGATGCGTTGTTACCGCTGAGGGCTAATATTGAATGTCTTGCCTCGAGTTAAAAAGTTCTCTACACTCATCATAAGAAAGACATTAGCATTAAGCTGCTATTTTCAATCTGCTATTCTGTGAGAGCGTGGTCGTAACCCAGTCGAGCCGACCCATTTATGTTCAATAGATAGATTTTAGCCACTATGCAATATAGCATAAGGTAAGGTGCATTTTATCAGGTCTAGGATGAGTAAATACGACATTTAGATTCGAGGAATCATTTGCCTTTAGTAGTATTTGTCTTTTACGTGGTAGAGCCATGCTGCAGCTATATTAGTAGTATAGTTCTAGCACCGCGTTCTAGACCGCGCTCTCACAGAATACTAGCGTAAAATAGAAACTCAATGCTGCTGTGTTTCGTATGGTGAGACCGGAGACCCTTTTCAGATCATGAAACTTTGCATACTAACTGAACTAACTATAAAGCAGTGTTTATGTTATTTACTTTTTTTTAAATACCATTATTTTCACTGTAAAAAGAAATTACCTAAAATATCGGCCTCTTGAAGCGTGATTCCTGCCGCCCGGTCACGGTCACGGTCACTTCGCTTCGGCCTTTGAAGGGGGAGGTTGTGTAGCTTACGATCAGAATATACATTACGCAACATGACGACGTAAAATTAAAATGGAAAATAACCGTAATAAAAATAAGAAGCGATTAGCTTGGCGTTAAGAAACAGGCATAAATATGATAAACCTAATGAAATAAGTGTCTAACGACCTTTCTACTTACAGTATTAGTGATTACAAACATGTCGGTACATAGCATACGACGCGCGGACAAGTGGGGACGAAATTAGAATTTGAGCTGACTTACTATATCCCCTTAAAGTTAATAATTTAAATACAAACAGCCTGCAAGCGCGGCCAAGGTGAACTGGGCTCTCAATGGTAGGATTCTAAGGACAATATACGTTGCAGTCGTCGAACCTATAATGTACGCTTCGAGCGCGTGGTCCACACGCACACAACTTGTGCACTTTAATCTTGTCCCTGCAAAGAAGGCTAGTCTGCGTTTACTTCATACCAATTCGAGAAGAATTTTATAAATAGCTTTATAGAATGATTTCAAACAACAAGAAAGTACTGAGATCCTATCAAAAAAGACAAAAGTAAAGTTACAGTGGTTTTTTTAATAGAAGAGGGGGCAAACGAGCATGCGGTTCACCTGATGGTGACTACCTTCCCCCATGAACAACCACAACACCAGGGGAATTGCAGGTGCGTTGAGGACCTTTTAAAAAGGAGTAAGCTCTTTTCTTGAAGGTCCCTAAGTCGTATCGGCCCGGAAAAATCGCCGGTGGTAAACAATTCCACAGAGAAGTTGTGCGAGGAAGAAAACTCCTAGTAATACGCACAGTAGTGAACCGTCAAGCATCCAGATGGTGAGGAAGGTATTTTGAATTTTGACGCGATGTATGTAATGTGCCATAGGAGAGTTTTATTTTAAGAGCAAGGAAGTGTCCACTGCGTTGATTCAATGGGTTTTGTGAAACGGACTTCATGTCCTTGAAAAAAAAATATAAATTCTCAGTCATGCAGGTTTCCTCACGATGTTTTTATTCACCGCCAAGCACATGGTAAATCAACAATTCAAATTTCAATGCACAATTTCACTGATGCCGGTGGGGGTTGAACCCGGGTTGCCTTTTGCCTTTTCTTTTATATTTACGTCAAACGCTTATCCCCTGAGATACCACATCACTATAATATTTTTTTATGCCTGCGAATTTGCTGTGTGTTTGTACGACGTGCAATATATTATAGGTATTGTTTTGTGAATTTTATCGGTGTGTCATGTTATTGCTTATTTTACAACCCCGACATTAATTTTTTTTTATTACCAATTATAACGGTGATGCGAAATGATCCCGCGGCCATAATGCCGCATGGTTGTTCAAATATTAACTTTATATTTGAAAACAATTAATAAAAAATATATTCTATGTGTATGTGTATTTATAAATATATGTATGTATGCTATTTTTGAAAAGCTCCCGAAAAAGAAGACAGACGATAGTTCTAAGGAAACCTTTGATGATGGGACGAAAATAAAATCGATCCAGGTGAAAAATAAACATTTTTTACAACGTTTAATTAGCTTTATTCATGCTCCATCATGTTAGTACAGCTAAATGAAACGATAATTTCATAAAAAAATTATGAAAATACCCAAACATAAGCCAGCAGTGAAAATTAAACCTGAAATCAGCTGATTATGGGGTCAAACTCGATGCGAAACAATGCAATAGAGTATTACTGTATTCACGCTTACTCTACCCTTCCCTTTCACATACGCGCTACCGCCTCCCGGCCGACTCATGTCCCTTCGATAAATGCATTCACCAAATTAAGGGGGAATTTAAAATTGGTTGGAGATTTTTTGGGAATTGTTATTATGCGGGGATTTTGAAAATCGATTGCCTGGGCCAAGTCAGAACCTTTTTTCAAGAAATCTAAATACCTTATCTTAACATTTTTGTTAGGTTCCTTATGAATATCGAATGACTCCCTTTTTTTGATTATCATCTTGCACCACATTCAATTTTCGGATTTTTTGGCAACTTTTCTGTATCATTTAATGCTTTCCATTTCTTTAATTTTTTATTTTACAGCAGAGTAAATGCAGCTACTGTGGTCCTTTTTAATGGCAACAAGGGAACGAATTAAAAATACTCCATGGTGTAAAATGCTTGTTACAAAAATATGGTGTGAAAAAAATTTCGGTAAAAAATAAAAAATGTTAGTTTAAAAATAATTATCATAAAATTAAGATTTGAATTTCGATAGATTTTATTTTATTTATTTAATTAAAAAAATTGTATTGATTTTTTGTAAAATATCAGTGCCATGGCTTCTATTTCGTTCACATGTTACACCCTATTTTTTCAGACAGTAACAAAGATCATCCAGTATATTTGTGTGTATTTAGTATGTAGTGTATCAATATAATGTAGTTAGGTAGTTTTGTATTGGGTAATGTATTTAGTATTGTTTAACTGTTTTATTTTTTATTTTACTGTCCTTAATTTGCACCTACCATCATTTTTATTTATTCCATCTCCTCTACACTCCGTCCAGGGCATCAATCTTTGTAACCCCTAGCTGAAGGTGTATTGCATAAAAGGATAAAATAAATCAATAAAACAGTATTAAAAAGAATTGTACGTGAAAGGCTATTATGTATTTAACTTCAGCATGTAATAGCGTTGCTAATAAATTTATAATCAATACCTTCGAAGTCAATGAGCTGATTGATGGCGGTCTATTCACTTAGCTTACGTCAAGTGAATAATGGGTCGCTACTTAAAAACCGAAACGAAACACAACAAAGTATTACTGTAAAAATATTATCAAAGTATGACCTTCAAAATAACTTAAGTTTCTCGTTCACGATAAAACAAAAAGTTGTTGTTAATCATTAACTTATTCAAAATGGTCCACAGCAGACTTCCCGTTTTAAATTAGGAGGAATTTCGACAGTTGAACGGCTACATAGGCAGTCTATTTCAGATAATTAAAAGACTTAGGCGATACTATGCGGAAATCCATTATAATATGTTATTAGAATTTAATGATTTACGCGAACACTACATTTAAATAAAACTAGTTTCTAATAGATTTTATCACGTATATTAACTAATTCTATATTCCCGACGTTTCGAGCACTTTACAACACCCATGGCCACGGGGGACTGAGGTGTTGGACGACCTAATGTCATACATAGTTAAGCGGGCTACATACGACACGATATCGGTGGCGATCTAGGGTGGTGTAGTGGGGATGCCTCCTAGATTGCCTCTAAATCGTGTCGTATGTAGGGCCATCCTAAGTCGTGGCCGATATCGCCTCCTTAATCGGCTGGCAGGGGCAAAAATGCTTCCTAGATCAGCCGATGCTTCCTAGATCGGGGCACCGCCCCCTCCTTACTGCGTGTGTGTAGGCGCATCGGCCCGATTTCTTTTGGCAGTCGCTGCCGGCAACCCTCGCGGAAGGAAGTTAACAAAACAGTGATACTGAATGACCTTTTTTATATAACAAAAATTTTTACATTTTAATCATATAAATGGAGTAGAAGCCTATGGCACTGATATTTTACAAAAAACCAAAAAAAGTGAATAAAATAAATAAATTAATTGAAATTTTATCGAAATTCAAATCATATCCACCCTAGTCTGTGACCCTGCGAAGTGACATGGTCAAGAATGCCTACTAAACTAATTTTTTTATTGCCTTTCGTAAAGTAGAGTGTATGATGTAAGTAAGGAGAAGATAAAGCCTCTCCTCAACAACTAACTTCTATTCCAACGCTATCAATACAAGACCGCACTCATATCTCTTACAACTCCACAAGACCACACTTCGATCTCTTACGTGCCTTCATCCTCTTATCAACAACTAACTTCTACTCCTTCACCATCTCCACATCAACAAACAAGTTATATAAAAGGGAGTATGTCCGAAATTAAAAGTTTCTTTATGTTTAAAAAAGATATAAGATATTTTATTTTCTGATAGTTTTACTCCATACATAAAGATTACATTAAAAAAAAGTATACATATTATTATACAAAAGTATTTTATTTCCTTGTTTGTTGTGTGTAATACATAACCAGATTTTGACCAAAGCAGAAATGAACAAAGAGAAGAAATAACTAAATAGCATAGGTAGGAGAAATTGACGTTTTTATATAAGTGGCGAAATCATTTCTAGAAGGTTATAAAAACTGTCTTCATCCATCCGGAGAAAATTAATCACGTCCTTGGATTACAGGCCATTTAGTACGTTTATGTGGCTTAATTTTTATCTCTTTTGGAGCCATTTTTTCACCCAGCAACTTCTCTTTTTCTATTTTCGAATAAATTAACCGAGATGGCTAATGCCAAACCAACACGGTGGTGTTTTAAGAGAGTCGGAGGTATTTTAAAGAACTCTACCGCATATGCATTCCGCTCCAAGTCCGAACGCGTACTGCTAGGCAGGCCCGTGTGTAAGGTCTACTCCGATAAAAGCCCCGATTTCTTTCCACCCTAGATCGCCACCGATATCGTGTCGTATGTAGCCCGCTTTAATCACGGCAACCTCCACATTAAAATTATTAATTTTTGTTCAGATCTACGCAGTATGAACTTATAGTATCTTGAAGTTGTATGCTTGGGTTGGGATTTAATTTTAATATAGGATCCCAAGCAGATGGTAGCACCCAGCCATCTTCTCATTGACATTAGGATGTTTTTCGATTTCAATAGCCTCGCGAATCATTCTTGGAAGGAATCGGTGTTCTTTAGCGAGGATTTGTGGCGATCCTGTACGTGTTCACAGACTGCAGACTTCCCGGAGCGTTGATTCTTCACATCAGCTATGTGTTCTTTAACGCAGGTTTTTATTGATATTTTTGTTTCTCCTATGTAAGATAGACCACATTTACAATCAATCTTGTACACTCCTGCATCTTGCAGAGGCACATTATACTTGACTGATGGTAAAAATTGACGATTTTTTTTCGGCGGCTTGAAGTATGTTTTAATGGAAGCACGCTTCAGGATGTTGCCAACTGTCAGAGACCTCTGACATATGATAGTATAGCAGAACACTGGTTCGACTGTGATCTGAAGGCCGAAGCTAGCTAGCTTCGGGTCCCGCTTCTATGTTACAGTGAACGAATGAAGCCGGATACTTCAAGATACTAAAGTTCATACTGCGTAGATCGGAATAAAAATTATTAATTTTAATCTGGAAGTAGCCGCGGTTAACTATGACATTAGGACGTCGAACACCTCAGCCCCCCCCCCCTCATGACCATGGGTGCTGTAAAGTGCTCGAAACGTCTCGAAATTTTTTTAATATACGCGATAAAATCCGTGTAACAACTTGTTTTATTTAATTGCTAGAACTTAATTTGCTTATTTCCGCGTAATGAAATAAAATGATGTGTCCTGCCCAGTTCAAACCTACCACCCTCCCTCAATTGCGCGCACTATCTCCGTCACCACTAATCCCAGCACCACCACTCCCATCACCACCACACTAGGAACGACACATCATCCATTACAACCAATCGATAATACGACACATGTTTTCCCTCTACACTAACACAATAATTGGGCGATTATATACAATAAACTAATTAATTAATTCTTAATTTTCCTAACAAAAAAGCTAAAGAATTAATAAAATGATTAATGTAAGTAGTAAACCTACAAATTTGCGGCCTTAGTCATAAAAAGATAACGTCAATTTAACCCTTAACATGGGTTATTATACATGGGTCAAAACACAAAACAAACTCGGACTATCTATTGATTGATTAAAGGCAATATTCGTTTGATATTCACACAACCCGACCCGGTATTTTTCAATCGTACAGAACACTACCACACAAGTGCACGCGTGTCTTGTTTAGGCACAAATCCTCGGAGTTACGTACGCCCTCGGGTCAGATTTGACCCGTAGGGTATAAACTTTATTACTACTTTTTATTACTTCCTACGTACCCAAAAAATGCAAAGCAGTTGTATTATTATCATCAATGCACCAAGATGCGGCAATCAACGAAGAGTCTCGTAAACCTGAAGTGATTGAAGACTATGCCAACAAAGTTGGGAGTTGATTCTTCCGATCAAAAAGCTGCTAATTACTCAGTTATCAGAAGATCAAAAAGGTCGCCATTGACAACCTTGATAAACATTTATACAGTAGACAGTCACGTATTATACCAACATGGCGATCCATCCCATGAAGTCATTGAAAGAAGGATTTTCAACGCTGAATTATGGTAGTAGCCTGGTTGGCCCCTCATAAAATCTCTTTTATCGATTCCTCAGCTACAAAAAGGCTAAGAACGTCGAGCCGTTCAAGAAGAAAAGACAGACATCTGAAGATCAGGCCCAATCAGTGGCGCGAGACAGAAAAAGAAAACGTTGTTAGATTTGTCCTTCGAAAAAGGACGAAAGAAAGAAAGAAAGAAAGGAATAAAACTAACATTACCTGCACAAAATGTGCTATATTATGTATGTAAAGTTCACTACAATATGCTTGCAACATATCAAAATTATATGTAACTACATATATTTTTTACATACTCGTATAATGACGATTATCATTTTTTGGTAATTTTATTTTTCCGGAAGTCTTAATTTTAGTTTTGTAGAGGAATTATTTTGATTTTAAAAGATTTAGTTGGGAATTTTTTCTAATTAATGTGTCTACGTTTTTTTCAATAATAAAAATGTGTCTTATTAAACATTCGTGTTTTATTGTGTAATTAATCTAATTTTAAATTTAGTTTTTATAAATAATAAGATAAATAAGAGATGTTGTATACAATTTATATACTACATCAGTCTTAGACCCATGTAAACTGTTTGAATGGTTAAAAATATGTATACCAGTTCAGGGTTAAGAATTGCTCAAACTAGCTGTCTTTCCCTCTTGTCATTGACTTACCATAGAGACAGGTATATAGAAAATGAATACTTAATTAAAATAAGCGATAAATCAATGACTATGAGTTAAGTCCGACAGTAATTATTTAGGTACTCGTACGTATATTTTAATCTCAACTAAAACCGGTAAATGTGACAAACAAAATTTATTGATTTATGAACTAGATTTTATAAGCCCACAAGCATAGAGCCAACGCTAACGCTACCACTAGAAAAACAAGCAAAATTTCTTTCAATCGTCCAAAACAAATATAAATTAGGATAAGTAACTTAACAAACGTGTTTTGAATAATGCAATAGTGTAACATTCTTTCACTTTATAATGCAGCTTGTTGTAGAGCTGCATTCCCTCAAACTTAATGCTTTGTTTTTCTATTTCAGTTCTATAGGTAGGCACTAGGCAGCGCTAGGTTATTTCGAGTAAAATATCGGATATTTTACATTCTTTTTTAGCCACATAGTGTTTCCGTGACAATCAAGCAGTTTGACGTAACTTTGTATTACTAGCCGGTTGAGCGAGCACAAGGAATCTTTCGGATTAACGATTAGAGTAATAACTGATGAAGCTAGCCGCGACTCGCGAACACTGTCAAAACATCACGTCAAACCATAAATATAAAATCGCAACCAGCATAGATCACCACACAGATATTTGACCCAAACATTGAGCAAACATTGTAAATGATCAAACATACTTGACTCTTTGCTAAAAGCCACTTGACAGTTTCGGAAGCCAAAACAACAAATTCGATTTGGAAATAATTAGAGCTATTTCAGGACGTTGAAGCTCAGAAAAGCGAGCGAGCTAGCCACGTGGATAACGTAGTGACGATGTAAGAATATCCGCTACCCCATATCATCCCGCAGGTTCGTAAGAGGCGTCAGAGCGAAACGAAACAGGAGATGGGCAGAATCTTTCTGATGACAAATCAAAAAATTAAACAAAAACTACACTTGCCAATCGTGGCAACTATGGCAAATATCACACATGCGAAGTAATCCCCGGGCCTATGCAGCAGTGAACTTTTGATAGGCTGTAATAATAACGACGATGTCACTTCAGACACTTTAATACTCAAAGCTTTAATATCGCTCGATTATTTGCAGTTGTATGCCGTTATGAAAATTGTACGTGGTAGAGCGAAGCTGCATGCTACATGCTACATTATAGTTGCAGCACGAATGGGTCGGCTCAACCGGGGCAGGATCACGCTCTCGAGAATACCAGCGTAAAATAGCAGCTTCATGCTGCTGTATAGAGAACCGGAGACACTTTTTACTGGAATCGAGACATTCCATCTTAGTCCTCAGGGTAATGACAACGCATTTGCATTTTGATTATTAATAGAGGATCAATGTGAATGTCCATGGGCTATAGCATCCACTTACCATCAGGTGGACTGTGTGCTTGTTTGTCACCCAATGCTATAAAAAAAAACTAATACTTTAGCCTTTGTAGTTTCTTTCATTATATTTTCCACATATTTTTCTTCTCTGGTTATAAGATGTTTGTATAAAGTTATCAAATAAATAAAAATTGATTATGTGAAGCATTTCCACTAAAACACGTCACGATTAACTCGATTCGATTACATCAGTTTGTGAGTAACAAGACCAACGGCAGTAGAAAACTATGTAGACTCTATTATAGACTGTCCCATATGCCGGCTTAGTCACAGCAATTACGTAATCTCTAACGGAGACGCGAGTGTACGACCGCTTAAAATGCACAGAGAGCTTTTAGTTTAACAATTTTTTATAAAAATTACCAATAAATGTTTATGAAAAAGATATATTTTTATTTAGCTGTAAACACAGAACCCCAGCAACCCGACTTCTATCCACGTCGATGTAATTATTAATTGCAATTTTAAGTGCTGATTTACCACAAGCTCGGCGGTGAACGAAAATACTAAGAGGAAGTCTGCATGTCCGAGAAATTAAAAAAAAAAACATTTCTAAGACATCCGAATTGTCAACACGCATTGGGCCAGCGCAGCGGACAATTCCTGGGCCTAAAAACCCTCTCAAAAATTTTAGATCCGTGTCAAGCTGCGATAGTGAGTTTTAATATTTGTTGTAAGAGTAAAGGTGACAAATGAGCACACAGTATACCTGATGATAAGATAAGATAAATTGATGCTGTGGTCGTCAATTAAGATTCAAAATGCAAACGCGTTTCACTCCTGGCGATTACGATGGAATACCTCATTACCAGTAAAAATGGTCACTTCGGTTCTCGTCACTTACAATAATTATGAAACATAACAGCAATTTTTTGCTATGTTCGGGCGTGATCATTCCCCGGTCGAGCCGATACATTTTAATTGCAGGGCATTAAACGAGATCCTACCCTTGGCTGTACCACATACATATACATCATATAAGTGAGAGCATACTGTCTACTCGTTAATTGACCACTATGGATTATATCTATCAATAACCAACCTTAATGAAAAAACTAAATATAATCAGTCAATGTAGTGACGACTTGGTAAGACATGCAGAAGGTCGATGGACACAGATAGCTTATCGACGTGCTTCGTGGCGTCCCTGAGGGAATTATAATTTTTGTAGTTCGAAATCGTAACGAAATATGTTTGCAGTTTAAGCCTGACTCTACAAAAATGTAGCGAATATTCATATAACATTATAACGAAAGGCGTGGACCAAAATATCTGCGTGCATCCCATTCCGATCGACATACAAACACAACAATAAATCCAGAGTACATATGTACACATATAAACTAGCGATCCGCCCCGGCATCGCACGAGTAATTTCTTGACCTCGACAATGCGCCATCTACCGGGTCCAATTGTAAATCTGAACCATTCTCGGATCAAAATCGGTCTAACCGTTTATGAAGAGTTCAGTCACATGCACAAGGACAAAAGGATCATACAAATAAAGACTAGCGATCCGCTCCAGCTTCGCACGGGTGATTTTTGAATCTTGAATACAGCGCCACCTACCAATTTCAATTGTGAATTCAAACCATCTAGGGACCCAATAAAATGCACATAAAAATTTCCACAAAATCGTTCGAGCTGTTTTCAAGTTTTAGCGAGCCTGACAGCCAGCAACTGATTTTTAAATATAGAGATAACTAGCTTGCCAGGCAGACGTCGTTCTGCCATTTTTGACGACCCTTTGTCATGTCCTATTAAAAATCTTTAATATCGCAAAAAAAGAAAATTGTGGCTCACTCATGGGCAAAAAAAACTTATCCTATCTCTCAAGTTGGACTAAACTGCACACGGTGTGCAAATGTGATTAAAATCGGTTAAGTAGTTTAGGAGTCCATCGCGGACAAACAATGTGACACGTAATTTATATATATGTCCGAATAAAAATGTATTCGATAACGTAACTCAATAACAGACATTTACAGCCTTTATACAAAAATAAGTTTTATAATTAGTCTCAAGTATAAACCACGGAACCGCGAAAATATGCGTATTAAAATTTTAAGTAAAGGGTTTGGCAGCAATTGTCAAATTTCGCGTAGACTGTGTGTCGCCTGTGCCAGCGCCTCGGTCGACGGACATATATAGTTAAAAGGACTCTCCTTAAACCATATTATATATCCGATACTATCGATAAACAACTTTAAGTAATAAGATAGTATATAATTTACTAAGATTGCTTCAGAGCAATTCAAGGCATTTATATAGAATTTTACAAAACACAAAGATATTCCAATAAAGCCTAGACAACTAGACATCTCATTTATACGCACGGACTCCTTACTTAAGAGGTTAACTACAGTACTCGTAAATAGCTCTGTTTGTATTCTGAAAGAGAACAATAAAATCGCCTTTTTGTCCTTGAACTTGAACTTGACCAGAGTATTAGCAAAAGGTTAATTCGGGCAAAGGGTAAGGACAATGTTAGGAAGGCATTGTGTGGTTTTAAGCGGTTACAGTATCTCTTAGCGTTTTTAGGTTTACCTAACCGAGGTTTAATTTCGATTTGCCGTGTGTTAGCTACAGCCTGATTGGTGGTCACAAAGATTTATAAAAAAATGACGCGGTTGAGATGTTTGAATTTTACGTAAAAAAAACACAGTGGAAGTAATGCGATGTCGCGTACAATTGTTGCAGCACGAATAAGACGTCAAAAAGCGTCAAAGATACGAGACGTCTAGCACTGCGATCGCCAATACGCCAAGCGTGGCGATTATGGCAAATACTAATTAGAGAGAAGTATAAAATAAATGTATGGCATAGTTGAAATGGCGAAATAAAAGTGATAGAAGAGAACCGACTTAAGAAAACATTACGCTATTTCTTTAAAAAAAACAATACAGATCTTTCTCATGTTTAGCGTAAAGCATGACGTCATTCTAACTCAAATATTTATATGTAAAATAGTTTAGATTGTAGAATGGTTTATTTACTCATTTATGCAAGCAAGACGTAATTATTTTAATAATATATCAATTAGGTATATAAAGATACAAAAACCTTGTTCTAAATATGTTAATATCAAACATAAATATATTCTGAATATTCAATTACATAATACTAATATTTCATTAATACTATTTTCGCCAGTCTTTTATATAATGATTTCAAATATTTACGTACACATTGACTACTTTTTGGTCACGGGGAATCCCTCCCTATCCATTTAATTATGTAGTGTTATTCTCGAAAGCAATAAGAACAATTTTTTTAACAATTTAGCTTTCAAACGAATTATGCACACTGACTCGGTGTGACTTATCAAACCATTTCGGTTTCTGGACTAAAGTACTTCGCCATCGAGTACCAGCTAGAGAATTTTGTAAAAAAACATTTTTTAGTCTTGATTTTTAAAAAAACGAGAAGCAAAACGTCGAACAATCAATATTAGAACAACAGGAGACTTTTTATATGTGTATAAATTAACCTTTTCGAATCTTTATGAATGTCAACTTGGCTAAGCCCGCAGTACCTACCGAATCCAAATTGGCGCTTGACATATGATTCGTATCGAATACTTGTCAGCTTTGTCAGCTGTCCTGTAAGGTCTGACAGCTCGCGACATGTTATACTCCCGTTCACTCGGGACCGTAATGGCGGGAAAATTTGCAAGTTAGCAAATTTTTTGCTACATTGCAAATTTTTTTGCTATATTTTCACTTTGAGACAATATTTATGGATAAAACTTACAGGAATTCTTGTTGAATGTATAAACTATCGAATAAAATTATTTTTGGTTGCTAGAAATTGTAATAAAATACATAAATTACCCTGTATAGCATAGTAGTAGTATATACTTCAATTTTAGTGACAAAATTACTACTAATTTGTATTCTACACTTTTGTTTTTGGAGAAATTTATATGAAAATGTTTGGAAATATGTATATTTTTATGTTTTATGTGTTTCTATTCGTTACTCATAACAAAATTTAAAATATTAAAAAAAATAATAATAATATTTTATCTGTATGACTTTTCAAACAATATTTCAAAAATATTTTTGTGTGAATTTGAAATAAATACAACGTCAAGTTATTTGAGATATGTAAGAAAACTATTTTTACTTACATTTTACACTAAAAATAAATGAGAATTTGAAAAATAACACATTTATGACCCAACCGCCAAAATGGGCCTTCCGGATTTTGAAGTACTTTTGGCAATTTACTTTTCACTTTTTGTACCACAAATTATATATCCACGTGTTTACTATATTACAAGGAATATAAAAAAAGTATAATACTTTCGTTTTTAGTCCAGACACAAATATAAAATTCTATAAAAAAGACGGAGCACCTTCATCAAAGCGACACGTGGAACGCCGAAATTTCAGTGATTTCTTTTCTTTTTTTTTCTAAGAAACATTGCTAGGTTATGGTTTAAAATAAAAGAGCATATTTTTGTCTGATACTATTATCTATTGCATATTGTCTTTGGTTTTGTTTTAAAGGAAAAAATAGTTTTTTTCATAAGGCAGTACTTCTGATCTAATCCGACCCGTACTAGAGCCGACGTAAGGTAGGTACGTAAGTAGGTTGTATGATCTGATCAGACCCGTAGCCGAGAGAACGAACAAATCAAGTATTTGACCATGTTTTTAGCATCCCTATTGACACTTAACAAGCGATTTGAAAGGCTCGTTAGTTAATTTTACATGTTGATCCGCCCTTCAGAACGTGGGCTAAGTTTACTAAAATAAAAAATATTTAATTTAATTTATACAAGTTATTACAATAAAACAGTCGTAATAACTTCGATATACTAAAATTAAGTTGTTGGTATTAAATTAAACAAACAGTACAACTCGACGGTGAACAGTGTTCTCTAATGTAAGCCAACTAACATGATAAATCATAGAATTGTAAAACAAATATGTACAATGATCTTGTGCCATGTTGATTTAGAAGTTAACCTTTAGCCAACGGCAAGTGACGTCATGCGAATAAATTAGAAAATTATTGTGGTCACTAGACTGAACCGATTGCAGTGGCCAAGTTTTCTAATCTATCTAAGTATACTATTCGGAGCAGGACAATTAGATCGCATCTAATACCATATTGAAGAATTAGAAGTGGTAAAATTGAAAATTTTATACCACCGACTTCTTGTAATGTGTTAAAATTGAGCTATTACGATCATATACACAATGTCAAAATTTACCTTCTTATCTTGTAGCAGTTTTTCATTGCCTGAAAACACGGACAAAAAGACATTTTTTAAAAATAAATCCTAGCTAGATAGATTTATTGCCTCCGAAACTCCCTGGATACAAAATTTTATGAAAATCGTTGGAGCCGTTTCCGAGATTCCGATTATATATATACAAGAATTGCTCGTTTAAAGGTATAGTATATCATGTAAATATTTTTACCGCATTTTATAGGTTTTTGACATGATCAAGTGTACACAAGAGTTAAACAGGGTTCAACGACATTGTATACTAAAATATTAATTTACTTTCACACTTGCATTCATGTCTTAATATGAAATTAAGTAGGAAGGTCAGTCAACTTTTAATACTGAAATGGCTTATTACGAAAACACAATTCAACGGCCTGAAAAATGAAAGTACTATAGTCGTTTTCATTTTTTATAAATAAGGCTGTTTATTTTACAGATAAAATAACGATTCTGATAATTTCGTACAAATGGTGGTTCAGGAGCTAAGCGCTCGATGTAAGTTTTATAGTAACAGGAATGTTGTCTTGTTACAAATACCCAATCACCTTTTATTTATAACCAGGAAAAATGACTTTGTGGACAGCGGCTGACTTTTTGTTTAGTGGGGTTGTGAAATCGAATCCCAGTTGAAGAGAACGCAGATTATGGTTCTGGTTTCTGACTATCGTAGACAACCAGATCATCATCATTATCACCCTGTACCTAAGACTACATCAGATCTTCATTCCTATCTTTTGCATTAACTAACACGTGGCCATAGCATCTGGCTATTCCTCTATATGCTGCTCCGTAAAATTGCCTAGTTGCAACCAATTTTTTTTCCGTTTCTTGTCAAAGACAATGCCGATAATATCTACGATCGCAAATTTATCTAAATTTTTTACACGTATTTTAGGGTCCAAATCGAGAACCGAATACGCAGATATTCTGACCGCAAAACCAAAATTTATTGTAATCATTAAAAAGTGAAAACGCAGAATGTTATATAATAACAAGAAAGTCAATATAATTGGCAAAATAATTTACCTTCACCAAACAACCATCATTATGAATGAATAAACAAAATTTACTAATGGAGTTAACAAAAATTGTATTACAGTTACCTTACTTATGTTTCAAAATGAAATTATATTTTTAAAAAATTCACATAAAAATACTGATGACATAAAATTAGAACCGCGGTAGCCACAAACGTAAGCAACCGGGTCTTGATCTCCGTCGGAACCAATGCAATTGTGTATAGCAATTTTAAATGATGATTTACCACGTGCTCAGCGGTGAAGGGAAACATAGAATCAAAAAAAAATATACTTCGGAGACATGAAGTGGCGGACTTGGGCACGCAATGGAATAGCGGGGTAAACAATTCGTTGCCCTAAAACCTTCTCAGAAATGAAAATTGAAAGTCTCTTTTTTAATTGAAGAATTGAAAAATTGAAGTTAGCGGACTACTTCTTGGATACTAATTTGCCGAATGGACATATACAGCCAAAGTCTATTTAAGGTTATAATTAAATTATCCATTCCGTTGTAGCCTACTTCGTGCTTTTCACATTGCCAGTATAGCTAAATTTGTTAATTGAATTTTTAAGGGGATATCGGAGCAATAATAGTCCAAACAAACACTTGCCTCTGTTTTCTCTCTGGAAAAGCAAATATTTTTAACGATGAAATGAATAATATATAAATATCACTTCAATATATAAATATCACTGCCATATTTCTATGTTTTATTAATAACGCAAAAAAAATAACAAACCTAAAAAAAGAAAATATAGACAAATCCTTCTTTTATAGACGTAGTTTTACAGGCGGAAACATGTGAATACGAAACTTGTCAGCTTTTCATCGGTACAGTTAGTTTGCAGTTGTCCCTCTCAGTAGTGCAGCTGGCACAGCTCGACAACAGTAGATCGTTAAAACTATTCCTCTCTTTCTTAATAAGATTAAAGCGACATTAAACGTTCAGATTAAGGTACTCGATTGCAACCCATGAGCGACAGCAACCAACCCTTATCACCTCTGAGGACTTAAAGTCGCTGCACACGTAACGTGTTTTATTCCGGACGGAGCGGGACGTGAAATTTTGGAAATATCGTTTCATCGAAGATGAACGTGATAATGCATACGTTACGGATGCACGGACGGGACGGGGAAGTGGCATGAACGGGACGGGAAAAATATCTTCGACGACGTTATTTGATCACGTCCCGCCCCTCGCGCGTTCCGCTGCGTATGCACAGTCGCTCCGTTGGCTCCGCAGTGATGCGCCTGTCATAACGAACAAAATAAACGACGAAAAACTAATTAAATGTGTATGATATGATCATATCCATGTTTGTATAATCTTGCAGACCATCTTGGACACAAAATATAAAAATTTTCTTTGGCGGAAGGAAAATTTTGGAGTCGAATTATCACTCACTGCAAACGGTTAGTATAAATGTTATTTTTCATTTATGTTGTCATACATAAAAATTGAGTTTTGTCATCCTAATGTTCTTTGCAGAGAGTTTTACCTTCTAGTCCTCTTTTTTGCCACGTAGATTGTATAGAAAATCTCCTTTTACTCTCGATTGAGAAGCTACAATCAGCTTCTTCATCATCGAAAGAAATAGCAATTAATGTCAATTCTTCAATTGAAAAATACATCTTTCACAACACTAGCACGTGGGTTCGAGTCACTGTCACGGTGCGTATGCATTAAACTCCCGTCCGAGTTGAATACAACCACGTTCCGTCTCCGTCCCGTGGACGTGCTGATTCCGTCCCGTATGCAGCGACCTTAAAGCTGAATGCTTCACAGCCTTTAGTTAAACCATGTATAGCCAGCGTGAAAGTTTTCGATATGTCCTCTTTGAAAGTAAAGAAAAGAACTGTAATTTTATCAAAAACGAAGTGAAAATAAAAAATGTGAATTAAGTCAATGAGCTTGGAGCAGCGTGGATTTTAAAAGTAATATAGTTAGTAGACAGAAAAAAGTAAGTAAAAAGTAGAAATTGATTTATTTTTTTATTATGTTGTATTAACATAGGCCACTTTCTTTTAAAGAGGATTTGTCACCAAACACACGAATGTATGGTACACTGGCGATTGCGATACCAGATGTCTCCTTTGACAGTGGATGTTTTACATCTGATATAATTACTAGATGGTTTTAAAATCCCTTGTCAACTTAAGCACACTAAGCAACTTACAGGATACCGTTGGTGGATTCTCTTACTCAGCCACAATTCCGCTAATTCTAAAAGCCTTTGCGTAGAGCCACGCTGCAGCTGTATTATGGTTGTAGCACGAATGGTTCGGCTCGACCGGGAAAGGACCACGCTCTCACAGAATACCAGTGTAAAATAGCAGCTTAATACTGCTGTTTAGTATGGTGAGCGTAGAGAATAGAGATCCGGAGACCCTTATTTACTGGAAACGAGGCATTCCATCTTAGTCCGGGTGACAACGCATCTGCATTTTGATTCTTAATCGACGATAAATGTAGATGTCCACGGGCCACAGCAACCACTTACCATCAGGTGGACTACGTGCTCGTTCTTTCACTCGTTCACTCTTATTCTATAAAGTAAAGTTTGTTGACACAAAAATCTACTAAAAACGTGAAGAGAAAAGTTACAAGCCTTACCATCTCCAAGGGCACTGGCTAAATAATAGATCGGGTAATAGCGAGTGCATTGTCCAAGACTGCCACGTGCCAAGTCAGCCATCTTGTTTTGTTATACAGAACCACGCATACAGTCCACAACAAAATTGATATCGCATAACAAATTTTGGTCCGACCCGAGAATCGAACCGGAGACCCTATTGCTCCACCATTTTCTGGTTCTTCGACCCGGATTCGAAGGGACAGCCTGTGGCCGCATCATTTTCTGGTCCTTCATTCCGGATGTAAATTTAGCACCCGGTAGCGCGACCAGTTAGTCTGATAATATAAGAAGGTATTAAACACATTTTCTGTGTGAAGAACTACTGTACTGTCTATCTTATAGTTTACACAATCGGTTGATTGAATAACAATTTTTGGTCCGACCCGAGAATCGAACAGGAGACCCTATTGCTCAACCATTTTCTGGTTCTTCGACCCGGATTCGAAGGGACAGCCTGTGGCCGCATCATTTTCTGGTCCTTCATTCCGGATGTAAATTTAGCATCCGGTAGCGCGACCAGTTAGTCTGATAATATAAGAAGGTATTAAACACATTTTCTGTGTGAATAACTACTGTCTATCTAACAGTTTACACAATCGGTTGATTGAAACAAAGCTAGAATTTATAGCGCGATAGGTGTATCAGACACACATGAAAATGAAACAATATTGATTTCTTCATTCAAAATAACTTCGTTTAATTTTAATTGATCCGAAATGAAAATAATAAAATTTATTGGTACAGTATGCATACGTGAAAAAAAGAGTCCAACGTATTGTACTTATGAATTTCCGTTCCTTGAAAGAGGAAGGTAAAAGAGCGCATAATTATTTCCCATCTCCTTAACGAGTAGCGTGAAATAAGAAATGCGAAGGCTACAGTATATCGAGGCATATTGACCTGGTTGCAAGTTAAATGTCAGTGAAGAAGCAATTATCCACTACCCCATATCATTACGTTGGTGTCGTTAAACGCGACAGAGAGAAACAAAACAAAAGATGGGCAGTACCCTTCCTAATAACGACTTTAAAATAAAATCTGCGTTTGCCAACCTGCTTGCCAAGCGTGGCAACCATAGAATACTATAATATAGTATTCTATGTTGGCAACTATGGCAAATATCCCCCTTTGAGACAACCTACGGGGTTAGTGGTTTACTTCAATACGTTGTGACGGTAACGTTATACAGAAGAAGCAATTAGGGAAAATTATATGGTCAACAGCTTAGGTTTATAGCAATTTCTAACGCCCTCCAGAGCAACCAGGCACAAAAGCGTGCTACTGAGACCGACTACAAAACATGTCTGTTTCATATAATGTCCTCCAGACCGTATTTTGGTGACGGCGGCCAGTCTCAACTAAGATCTGCGCAGAACAGGATTAAGGTGCGCGAACTATGTGTATGATGTCAATCTGTTGCGACCGTAAAGAGATCAGGCGCAGGACCAACGGCTTTATACGCTTTTCGAAGCCTACAGACATCAGTTTGCAACCAAAGTAGTAACAGAGACACATATTGACCTGATTGCAAATAAAAAGGTCAGCGAAGTGACAATTCAGAAAAATTATAGTCAACCGCGCAGTCTTATAACGATTTGTATAAAAAGCAATAAATGACGAAACACTTTAAAGGCTATCCGTTCACAAACTTATCAACTTGAACCGACCACTACTTAGCATCTGGTAAGCTAAAAATTAACTTTTAATTTTACAAGCCGACTTCAAAAAATTTAAAAGTAAAAAATATTTTCGAATAGAAGTATTATATAATATAATAAATTCATTATACAGAATTGTTTACAACGCGGTAAAACCGTGCTGTAGCTATATTAGTAATATGGTTGGAGCACGAATGGGTCGGTTTGACCGGGAAAGGACCACGCTCTCACAGAATACCAGCGTAAAATAGCAGCTCAACGCTGCTGGAATGAAATGGAATCATCTCAGTCCTCACGGGTGACAACGCATCTGCATTTAAATTCGTAATCGAGGATAGATTATAGATGTCTATGGGCCACAGCAACCACTTACCATCAGATGGACTATGTGCTCATTTGTCACCCTTACACTTAGAGCATTACACTATTTTAAAAAAATTGTAAAGAACAATTAAAGTCCAAAAATAATCATAAAGATTGGTTCACAATTGATGAAGATATCTCATACACTTTACACATAAAAAAAAACATTTTGAATTTTAAACTTCCTCCTATTTTGAAGTCGAAGTAGTGATTAAATCTGGAATAATTCACTTTATTGAAAAAAAAAATGTTCTATAGCGTTAGGAATTCAGCATGATATTTCTATCGGTATTCAGAAATAAAAATATAAACTTAAAAAATAAAGTATAAATAATACTTATTGAAAGTTACTCTTGTGTTTAATTTACCATGAGTTCGGAAAATACACACATCCCAAATTAGTAGCCACTAGTATAAAATAAAGATAATAGAATATGCTGAGTGGCTGTCGCGCCGGCGCGGCTTAACAAAATTCAACACTCCATTTCGTTCCGTAGGTGTGTAAATTTTTTTAATTACAGATTGGTAAAGTATGCATATAGAATAAAGTTATAAATGTTAAGACGACACCCCAGTTGTTTATCTTAAGCTGATATTGATTTTATCTGCGGGCTGTTCGAAAGAGATACCGCGGCTCCGGAACGTAAGGGCACTGAAGGAACACGGATGGTTTTTAGTCAGTAAAAGTCTGACACTCCCTTGTGCTCCACCCAGAGCGAAAGGCGTCATTAGATGATTTTCCATCCACAAAAAAAAGGGGTAAAAAAAATTGAACTTTTGATAAAAAAAGGAAAATACGACTTCGAAAACAAAAAAGAAAATAATTTCCACATAATAACTTTTGAAGTCGGTGCTACGACAGTGTATTAAAAGTTGAATCCCTATTTTTTTCGTTAAACCTATGTATTTTTTGTTTTTTAACGATTTTAATTATTTTACGATTTTGAGTGGCGTGGTCGATTTTGCGTTGTAGTGGCGGTATAAGAATATAAGCGAACCCATATCATCCCGAGGTTGTCGTAAGAGACGGCAGAGCGATAGTGAAACAGATGAGCAGCAGTATCTTCCCGATAACAACTCAAAATAATAAAAATTGCGGATGCCAAACCGCTTGTCAAGCGTGACAACTATGGCAAAATCCCCCTATGATGAGAGAAGCCCATGTTCAGCCACTGCTGGAGTATTATTCACATGTCTGACCACCAGAGCAGTGCTTCTGGAATTAGCAGCGTCATTGACGCCAGCGTCAATAATGGGGTGAAGGCGATTTATCACCAGAAGAGGAAAAGTCAGTTACAGCTATCACGGAACGAATTTCAAAGCTTCGAATAAAGATAAGTTAGTACAAGCTTGCGTCGAATGTTATGACATTATGAAAAATGAATCTTTTAAGAAATATATTAATTGGAAATTTATAACTATGGAGGAGCCCGGGAAAATTTGATAAGATCAATTAAGACTGCTTTTATAGGTTGTACTGGTAAAGGACCCCTTTGAGTGGTCAGCGAAATATATTATGACAAGTGCAAGATATCAGAAAGAATGTCGTCTGAATAGTTACATTAAAAACTTCATTTTCTATTTTTCTAACCTTAGGGATGATTTTATTTTCTAAAATTTATATGGGACCGGCCCCGGAGTATAAACTATTTAACCCTTTCGCTGTCCCGTGAACTACATATAGACCATTGCTATTGGTTTACTATTGTGTCTGAAAACTGGTCAGTGAAAGCGTTAATCTGCCGTTCAGCCGTTTCTGAGACATACATAAAACATACGCGTTGAATATATATTAACTTGTCATATTTGGAGTTCGATAATGGACGGATCGTTTTAATTCTTCGATACACTAACGATGACGTACTTTGAAGCGACTTCAGAAGCTATTATGTATTGTGTTTAATATTTTATTCCTATTAGTTTTTGAAGCTGCCACCATACAACATCGCGTTTATAATACATTTACGTATTTATGTTTACCTCTATCATAATTTATATATGTAATGTCTTGGATATGTCATTAATCATTACTTACAGTCAATTTGGAATAACCATGTTTTCGTTTTATTTGCTTATTATATCTTGATGAAAGTAAAAACACTTTAAAACCGCTGAGCGTCAGAATCGTTTATTACTCTTGACATTGTTTTCGAGAACCTTCCTACGATTGTAGCGGTCAGCTATTTTATTGACAAAAAAAGAGGGAGAGAAGAGGACAAGGTAAGTGTAACGGCGATAAGAAAACCGTTTCTGAACTTTAAGATCTTTTTCTTAAAGATTTGCAAAAATACATTATCCTTATTTAAAAATATAAATATAAACGGACATCAGATATCATCGAATCTGGTTGAAATTTGTATGGGACACTGTGTAAGTATAAACAATTGAAAAAAAAAACACAGTTAAAAGGATAAGCCAACATCAAAAACGTGAGTAAAAAAGAACACGCCGTTAGATAGAAGAGTCATGCTGCAGCTATATTAGTAGCACGAATGGATCGACTCGACCGGGGAAGGACCACGCTCTCGCAGAATACCAGCGTAAAATAGCAGCTCAACGCTGCTGTGTTGGTATGGTGAGTGTAGAGAACCGGAGACCCTATTTACTGGAAAGGAGTTATTCCATCTTAGTCCTCCACGGGTGACAACGTATCTGCAATTTTATTCGTAATCGAGACAGATGTAGATGTCTATGGGCCACAGCAACCACTTACCATCAGATGGGCTGTGGGACAGTGTGCTCGTTTGTCACCCTTCTCCTATAAAAAAATGAAGTCTTATTAATAACACCCTCCCCTTTATTGATGTCGGTGAGAAAAAAAATGTTTGAATATCTTAAAAAACGGCTCGACTGATAGACTTCAAAATCTATTCAAGTCGACGTCTCAATGAACAATTTCGAACGCCGTATCACTCTTTGCGAATAGGTTGATTCGTTCTAAGGTGGGAAGTTAAAAAGATAAACATAAACAAGTTAACTGATAATATTATAAGTACGTCAATCGTTTTAATATGCGCACAATATTTCGATAAATAAAACCATACAAATACGGGCACTACAATAATCCAAATCGTTTATTTTTGTCTGATAAATTGAAAGTTGTTTCGACGTGAGTCTTGAAAACCTCATTCATGTTTAATAACATTCAAATCACAAACAAGAAAACCCACACAATAAATAAGCTCTTATAATGTTATGTTACATATATAATCATGATGTGGATTATGGACTTGGGACTTTCGAGTCATAAATGAATTATTCAAAAATTCATTAAATCATTGCGAATGAAAATAAGTAAAGATAAAATTGCAAATCCATATACCCTTTATTTGGATAAATAACGTGATATAAAAATTCCATATGGTCCAGACACAAATATTGGCCGACTTAAAAAAAGGTGCGCAAATCGAAGGCGCAAATCGACTGTAGTTTTTATTGTATGTAGGTACGTTACACTAATTTCGGTATATCTTCGTCAATTGTAAACCAATTTGTATGATACATTTTATACAGGGTTTCCCGTGGCAGATTTAGGATTTGAAATTCGAATATTTTTGCCATGGTTGCGCGGGGGACCGGGGAGGGGTGACAGTTTGTGCGGATTGGTCAGTCACGATGTCGCAGTGGAGTGGCGCGCACCGCGATTTCGCAGTTGAAGTGTATTTTGAAGCTAAGAAATCGTGAACTGTTGCTCGCCGGAGATTTTGTTTTCACTACAATATTCGTCGCTTAAGTGAAGCACCGAGTGAAAGTTTGATTTTGACGTGAGTCCAGAAGTTCCGTGCAACAGGTTCAACAGTTAATGAGCCACGCCCAGGTCCCAGCCGAACGTCGAGGACTGCACAAAACATTGAACGCGTTTCAAACAACGTGCAAGAAAATCCCCGCCAGTCCGTGCGCAAGAGAGCGTCAAGTTGGCGGCTTCCAAAAACCACGGTGCACCGTATTTTAAGCTTGAGCATTAAATTCCACCCCTTCAAGATCCATTTGGTACAAGCACTTAAACCAAATGACTAGAGAGAACGCAACGAGTTCTGTGATAACATGTTGAGCCGATTCCGTACTGTTAACACAATTTGGTTTAGTGATGAAGCTCATTTTCACTTGAATGGTTTTGTCAACAAACAAAACTGCCACTATTGGGCGCCAAGAGGACAAAACCATTGCATAGCCCAAAAGTAACTGTTTGGGCAGCTCTTTCTGTCAATGGAATAATTGGACCGTAACTGTTGATGGTGATGTCTACCGCCGCATGCTTAGCGAATATTTCATTCCGAAACTAAGAGAACATCCATCGAACAGCTCTCACACGTGGTTTCAACAAGATGGCGCCACGCCGCACACATCAAGAACCACCATGAGTCTCCTTCGCGAAGAATTCCCCGGAAAATTGATTAGCCGATTTGGGGACATCGCATGGCCATCCAGATCGCCAGATCTCACCCCATTAGATTTTTTTTCTATGGGATTACTTAAAGGGAAAAGTGTACGACAGCAACCCGACGGATCTATCGGATTTAAGGTCTCTATTGCAGCGGTCAGTATTGCAGCGCGTCGCTCAGAATACTCTCGAAAGATTCCGCGAGTGTGTACGTCGCGATGGAAAACATTTGGACGGAGTGATATTCAAAAAATAAAATCCACATGTCTCGTCTTTCTTTTTATGACAAATATATGTAAATTCTAAAAGAACAACCTTCTTTAATTGAATCAAGAAATCCTAAATCTGCCACGGGACACCCGGTATTAAACAGATATTAAATTAATTTGGAGAAAGGATGACAAAATAGAGCTGAAGATTTTAATGTAACTATTTAGACAAAATTGTGATTGTGATATGTCTAAGTACATGTAAATATATAAACATGAAACGTCGGAAATTAAAGTAAAAGTAATTAATTAAACGCGATAGAATCCGTAAATTTATTCCGTAGTTTTATTCAATATATGTATAATAAATACTTCAAAATCCTTAAGAAGAATAATATAATTTATTCTATACAATAAATCACAGCTCCGACATATTTATCTGGGTAATTCCTCGACATTGCGTAATTATAAAGGTAGCAAACCGTTAAAGCGCTACTTGTACAAACTTAAAATTTACTCTATTATGGTTCCGTAATCAAAGGGCAAAACGGAACCCTATTAATTTAACTCTGTTGTCTGTTTGTATCTCTAACAGTCAGAATGTCATAACACTAGCTCGTAGACGTAATGAGTTTCAAACCTGAAATTTGCATATTTAGGGAACGTTAAATTAAAACTGAATTATTTTCAGAAGATGTCCCATACAGGAGAACAAGCTGAAAAAATTTTCTTACCCTAGCATGTGGAGCGATCTTTGTCTACAACACACTGAATAGAAAACAAATATATTTTTATTATTTTTATGTTCGAACTAACAAATGATGAAGTGTTCAGTTTTAGTTATGTTAATAGCTTTAGCAAAGCTATTAACGTAACTAATATTCCTAATATCGACTCCATGCTTGTCTGTGGATTGATTCACGGTAGTAGGCGAGCACAAGACTTCGCAGTGTGTATTTTTCACTGACTGATTTCGATTTCCTTATTTCTTTTATTATTAAATCTCGTGTTTAATGTCGCAATTTTATCAGCATTCTAAACAATAACTACTGATTGAGTTCTTGACGTGACAACGTTTAATAAATGAATGAACGCCGGCTGCACGCATGAAATATGATGACTTATTATAACGTTACGCTGATTGTAACGTTACGATCGGAGCGAGAGCGCTGCACGAGCGAGCGAAAGGCAAGATTGGCTTGCGCGTAAAAGTAAATTTATCAATTAAATTGTAGATTTCTTTTCACTCCTTCTTTGTATTCATACAAATTAGTGATAATTCAATAAAAATGATTCAATTTTATTCATAAAAGTATGCAATAATTTTATCAATGTTTTGTTATGACGTTGTCACGTTACACTATCGTCCATAAACCGACTTTACAGACAACCTATTTTTTATAGAATAAGGGTGACAAACGAGCACACAGTCCACAGTAAGTGGATGCTGTAGCTCATAGATATATACAAATATTCTAGATTAAAAATCAAAATGCATATGCGTTGTCACCTCTGAGGACTAAAATGGAATACCAAGTATCCAGTAAAAAGTGTCTTCGGTGCTCTACGGTCACCATACGAAACACAGCAGCATTAAACTGCTAATTGACATTGGTTTTCTGTAAGAGCGTGGTAACAATTATAAAAAATATCTCCCCAATGAGGCAATCTATTGAGGAGACCATTGCAGTGGTAGTATTTATACGTGGTAGGGCCACGCTGCAGCTATATTATGGTTGTAGCACGAATGGGTCGACTCGACCGGAGAAGGACCACACTCTCACAGAATACCACCGTAATACTGCTGTGTTTCGTATGGTGAGTGTAAAGATCCGGAGATCCTTTTTTACTGGAAACGAGGTGTTCCATCTTAATCCTCAGGGGTGACAACGCATCTGCGTTTTGATACTTTATCGACGATAAATGTAGATGTCTATGGCCCACAGCATCCATCTACCATCAGGTGAACTGTGTGCTCGTTTGTCACCCTTATTCTATAAAAATAAAAATAAACTATATTTAGCAGTGGACATTTGATAGAACGTAATTAAAACATATGACATTTCGTTTCAAAACATTGTTGAACTTTTAAAAATAATACGGAAATATGAGACTGCCGTATAAATGGCAACTATCAAAAATAGAAACATGAAACTAATTTAACACGTTCGAAGTACGACAAAATGTTTATTATTATCTTAAATAGTACAGGTTGTTATTGATTTGCAATATAAATATAGAACGAGATCGTTATGTGTGGAGCCTGCATGATACGTCAACGTGTAAGGCCCGCCACATACTACATACGGAATTTCGAAACGGATCGAACGGGTCGGCCGCGGCCGCAAGCACACATACGGAATCCCTTTTGCCCTCAAAATTTCGAACGGAAAACTACCGTAGATGTGTGACGTGACCTCGATTTTATGTGAATTTGCTGCGTTCGGAATCCCGAAACGGAATTCCGTATGTATGTGGCCTGCCTTACGCTAATGGAAGATTCCGAACAAGTCCGCCTAGTAAATCCGCGCAAGACTTGTGATCGGAGCACTTCTAGCATGTAATTATGTTACAACAAAAATATTATAATGCGTATCATAAATAGCAAAGTAGTTATACAAAATTTACGCATTAAAATTCTTACTGACCTGTTTTCAATAATTCATTCATTACAGCTTTTAAAAAGTCTACTAACTTGAGGATATCCGCAGTACTAGATAGCAGTAGAAGATAAACAGGGTAACCGACATAGCACAACGGATTAGTAAGCTGAAGAGGCAAAAATGGAGGCCGCGGAGGAGGGCGTGCCATGTGTTCTGGTGCGCCTTATCTGAGAAAGAGGAGGGGGAGGAGTAGTCCTCCAGGAGTAGTCTCTCAGGAGTAGTCCGGATGTGTGCAAAAGCGTTCCCGTGGCCCTGCGATTATGCGATGAAGGTGGAACACCACGGGGTTTTAGTCGGTGCAAGTGCGACATAACCCGGCCTTGCCCCCGCGAGGCGTGTATGCGTAGGCATTTCCTCATGTACAGAAAAATAAAGCTGAAGTGTCAATGGGCCAGCCATATAACGAGAAGAACCGACAACCGATGGGAGAGGAGGGTTCTCGAATGGCAGCCACAAGATAGAGTGACGACCTGGTAAAACATGCAGGAAGTCGACGGATACAGGTAGTTCAATACCGTGTTCTGTGGCATTCCTTGGGGGAAGCTTATGTTCACCAGAGGACTTATGAAGGGCTATGATGATGATGATGACGTTGAAAAGTCCACTTCTGAATCCATAGATTACATCATATGGATATTCGCTATAGTTGTCACCCTCGGCAGGCTATTGTAACCGCAGTATTCTTTTTAATTTTGAGTTCGCATCAGGAAGATGCTGATATGCATCTCCTGCTTTATTTTCCTCAGTCGCCTCCTATGACACCGACGGGATACTCCCACGCCGTCATTACAGGGCCATATATATATACATGGTAGAGGCATGCTGGAGTTATATTAGTAGTAGAGTTGTAGCACGAATGGGTCGGCTCGACCGGGGAAGGACCACGCTCTCACAGAATACCAGCGTAAAATAGCAGCGTCATACTGCTGTTTCGTATGGTGAGTGTAGAGAACCGGCGACCCTTTTTAATGGAAACGGGACATTCCATCTTTGTCCTCATGGGTGACAACGCATCTGCATTTTTAATCTTAATCGAGGATAGATGTAGATGTCTATGGGCCACAGCAACCACTTACCATCGGGTGGACTATGTGCTCGTTTGTCACCATATACTATTAAAAAAAACTATAAACCGTGTAATACTAACAAAACAAAAGTTAAAAAGCTTATGTAAAAAAATAGTTTTATATTTTAGTTTAAATGTTTTCGTGCTTTCAGTTTTTATATTAGTACGTAATTGTTCACTGTATATCCAGCTGACATAGTTTATGGCAAATATCTCCCTTATGAGTTAATTTATGGGGAGGTTTATGTTCAGTAGTGGACCTTAATGGGTTGTTACAATGATGATGATGATGATTCTCTTACGATATTACACGGTTTTAATCATAAACAGTCGCCTCTACTCAAAAGCTGCAATCGACTTTTTCACGATTTCGTAAAATGTTGATTCCTTCATAAACCTTTTGCATATTACAAGTATGTAGACAAAAGCATATATTGTTTTTTTATAGAAGAGGGGGCAAAAGAGCATGCGGCTCACCTATTGGTAAGTGACTACCGTAACACACCCGACACAACAACTGTAACACCAGGGGAATTACAGGTGCGTTACCGGACATTTATAAAAGAGTAAGAGCTGTTTTCTTAAAGTGACTCGGAAGTGATCTCGAAACATCGTGTTAACACTGCAAGGCAGCTGGGGGCAGCAATTACTGCGCAGCAGCAATTAATTACGGGGCGTGCTATCAGTGTAGCAAAGCGATGGAGAGGTTCCGGTTGCGTTCCGAACGGAGATCCCGGGATCCCTCGTGTACGCGGATGGTAACTATCGTGTGGTTTTAGCCGAGAGGAGTCCGGCATAACCTTCTCGTTGCCCCCGTAACGAATGTTACCCATGGGGATTTCTCCATAAAAAATAAGAGGGGTCGTACGAGGAAGACAACTTTTAGTAAAACGTGGTGGTAGACCGTCGGGCATCCAGATAGTGTGGATGGTATCGTGAGTGTTGTCGCGATGTGCGTTCGTTAAAGTGGACAAAGCTTTATACTTGAACAAATATTCGTTTTACATAAACAGTCTGTTCCTCGTAAGTTCGATCATCTTGTGTGTCTAACTAATGGACAGAAACAGCATATATGTTGCAGTGTTAGGTGACGAAAACATCAAGTAACATGTGAGAATTAAAATAGCAAACAGCAGGAATATGGTGCGGTAAATATTATGTCCTTTATATGAATTCATTGCTTGTTTTCCTACGAAATCGCTTCACAATTAACACCCGGAAACGGATTCCTATTTTTTCTTCAATAATAAAAAATCAAGTAAAAAAAAAAACAATTTTTAGATAATAAATACGTTTACGTATTAATATAATGTTTTTCTACTGATCTCGGTGTATTTTCCAACATTTCAATTTCTATGAGATAGCGCTTATCTGGGCTCCATGCCAATTGCGTCATCACCTCCTCGCTTCTAGTCCGCCCACTATCGATCCCCCCCATTGAGTCAGTTCATTCAAAAACTGCTAAATGCATTGAGCCAACTAAACAGAGACGAATCACACAATTTTCATAGTACGTCGCCTCTTACGACGTCTACGATATGTACGATATGTAGACGTAAGAGGCGAGGGTAGTGGATTCCCTTCCCTTCCATCTCCATTAAGCCGAGTAAAACCATTTGCAACTAGCTTCATAGCTGATATGTGATTTAAGTGATGTGTGCGACCAGTGGTAGAGTTCTACGGGCTGATAAAGAAAAAAAAAAGAAGGGAGATGTGTGCGTGAGTACGTGTTAAGGAATTGAACATAGTTTTGGCGTCAATTGATACGTACGTAGTGTTCTGTCTATTTTCCTTTGTAGGTCTGAGACCTCAATATTAAAATAAAGTTAGTTACAGCCTATATGGGTCCTACTGCTGGCCACAGG
This sequence comes from Parnassius apollo, assembly GCA_907164705.1. Lineage (NCBI taxonomy): Eukaryota > Metazoa > Arthropoda > Insecta > Lepidoptera > Papilionidae > Parnassius > Parnassius apollo. The sequence continues at coordinate 5,688,993 of CAJQZP010000528.1, forward strand.
CTTCCTCTCATTTTTGAGAGAATTTTAGCACAAGGAAATGTTCGCCGCGCTGCCCCAATACATGTTGGCGAACTTCACCTGACCACAGGCTTCCTCTCATTTCCCTGGATGTCAGTAAGTTGAGTGGGCCTGATGGAGTCTCATTCATTCCTCCCATTGTGCTGAAGATGTGTGCTCCGGAGTTGGCACCGGTTATACGTGTTTTAGTTGTTGTAACTAATATCTAAGAAAGAATCATTAATCTACACATTTTTGTAACTTGTTAACTTCCTCCGCAATGTAATCTGTCAAATAGTTCACCTCATTCCTGCCGTGGATGGCGTCATTGTAACATATGTTTGTGACATATTCTGATACGATACGGAATCTAAATGCAATTTCATATAAGCTGAAATTATCTATACAGCTCGTCCTCACTACCTCTTATTCATCAGCCAGTTAAAGACCACTCTGGACATCGTCGATACAGTACACAGATCGCAGTACAGTAATTAATACCAGACGAATAAAGAATATGAGAACATAGATGTATACAGATCGCGGTACATTAATGCGAGACGAATAAAGAATATGTGAACATAGATATACGTACCACCTATTATTATAAGGTATTCAAGCGTTAGGTAATGGAATTTCCTTAATAAGAAATTTATTAGCAATTTGTGTGACGCAACTAACTTCAGTTGCGAGTTTTTCATAATAGAACTTAAAAATTAGAAAATATCTACTATAGATATAGGTATAAAATTGAAAAGATGTAACTAGATTTACAGACTTTATCGTGATTAATTTTAACTTTTTGCAGGTCTATGAAGATGTACTGGATCGTCTCCGCTTTCTCTGATTTGACTACAAATTCTCGCAAAATAACATCGTTTCCTAACAAGGACTCGCGGTGCCATTTGTAATAATACAACATGCAAATTTCGAAAGAGAAGAAGACTGGGTGATCTCAGAGCCTCGCAACTTATGAAGCGTGAACCGCCTGTTCACGTCGTCTCGTGAAAGCAGGACTTCTTTGGTTGCTTTATATCTTATTTTTCTGATTGGCTGGATGCACTTTTATCAAAATCCTCTAGGACCTTTTAGAAAAATAACCTTAATAGTTAATACAGAATTTCTGAGAAATTCCAAAAACAGTGGTCAAGAGCCCCGAACTTCTCACACTTTTGAAATGCATAACATTTACTTTTGTTCAGAATTAGGGTCATACTATGGTATCCACATCTCGTTGATTGCCACAATTCGAGAACAAATTTCATTTCATCCAAATTGTCCGCATTTTTGCCCAAAATCGAAATCGAAACTTTTTCATGTGTAAACATTTGCAAAATATTCCCAGCTCGCTTGTTACTAAAGTATACAATTTCAGCTATTTCCCACACTTTTTATCCAACGGTCCAAAAGATTAAAGACGACGAAATACAGTTTTTCACTATACGATGTCTTGTTTTCATTAGTAACGACAGGAGACGGACAATCCGAGCGCGGGTCGTCCTTCAATCAGGTCACGTCCTTGACGGAACAATTGACTTCAACATTTATTTGTGGAAAATGAAAGCCCAGACTCTCTGCAAAGCGCAGATATTTCTTCAAAAATATCGTTCGGACTTTATAAATTTGTTGTTAAGCATTGAATTACATAATAATGCTCGAGATCATCTAAACATTTCACAATTCATAATTCGTAATGAACTAATATAGTATTGAAGAGACATGCCACTAAGTTATAACGCGTGGGTGGGATGACTAATAGTACTTGTGGCCGAGAACTCAGAAGCCCTTCCATGATAAAATACCTTGAATTCAGTTTCAATGTATAACAATTTTATCTACTTAATTAATGTACGTGTCATATTTAATTCAAATGACAATTCAATGTTCCTGCTTATTATTAAATTAAATGGGGATAATTTGACATAGTTACCACGCTCGAAGGCACATTGGAGGGCACAGGTTTTTATCTTTTAGTTGTTACGAGGAAGACTCAGCTGCGGGATCCACGCGATGATATGGGGTAGATATTCTTACTATGCGGTTAGTGTAATAGTATGTGTTACCTAGTTTGAAATACAACTGACTCCCACAGTTGCACCGACTATAAATGCCACCAGTACCTACACCTAAGGGTCAGTTCACACAGAGACGCGACGCGACGATCCTTGAAGAGGACAGCGATTTCATATCGCACAGCTCCCCACCGCGAGACACATCGTGACGACGCGAGGGGTATCGTGAAGTCGCTGACAGCGTGACGCTTAATACTAAGTCGTGTGCAACGCTAGCGCGACGCGTCTTGCGTCTGCGATGAGCGGCAAAATAACAATACAAGACGAACGACAGATGTAACGTTGGCGCGTCTGCGCGTCAGGTGTCCGCGACTAGCGGAGGACATAGTACGTGTTCATGTTGTATCTTGCGTATTAATCAAATTCGTGTTGATTTTTCTGCGGTGGAAAACATAAATACGGAGACGTTTATAAGCGAAATAATTTCTCGGTTTGCATTGTGGTCTAGTAAGCATGAAAATTATAAGCATAATATTGTATTTCTCAAAACTTTTGACGGTATTTTCGTATTTCATCATACAGTCTACGATATTCACCAAACTGATGCCAGTTTTAGTTTAAATCATGAACTCCATTAGCATTATATCCTGTGACTAGATTCTAGACACGTAAGTACCAATTTAGAAAGCCTCATTTTTTAGGTCGCGCAAAAACAGTAGGAAGGAACAACATGTCATGCAGCCACCTCAACGTGATATACGACAGCGGAAAGCGTCTACACTCCTTCCGCCTCCGCAAGTCGCCTCCGCTCCCCGTAGTCGCTCTAGCGTGGTCAGCGCCTAATAGTAGAGAAAAGTCGCCACGACGGCTTTAAGCTGAGCCTCACGGCGTCTCGCTGTCACGCGACTTCAGCGCAGCGCAGCGCGGTGCAGCGCGACGTCGCGGGGCATTTTCTAATTATCTCTATAATAATAAAATATGTATTTTTGTGTAGCTAAGAAAATTATTTTTTGCATCACTACTAGTTTTTTTTTTAATGCCTTATTTTTTTTTGCTTGCATGAAGCACAGGGACATTGTATCAATTTCTCATGTCTTAAATTTCGACTTTCCCCATTGTACATTTTTATGAAATCTGTTTTATGATGGACGTCTCCTTTGTCGTTTCACCGAAATATCGAAGCAGTAAACAATTGCATTAGCCGAATACTTTCTCTCAGCTCTTGCTGACTCAACCATATTGAGGTCATCAAGCAAATGCCTGATTAAGTCGGTAGTGCTTCAGTGAAACATTCATTGCTTTCACAGAAGCACTACCGATTTAATCAGGTATGTATATTGAAACATTGGCTTAATTCGATTAACCAAAATGTTGGACAAACACAACAATATACTTAGAAATATTAAGTGCTATTTAATAATTGCATTAGAGATCGTTATTACTACTAGCTTAGCCAGAATAATCCAGATAATTAATGTTAACGATAAAACTGATGATGCATTGGAGATCAAGCGTTCATATGTAATGTTAACGACCTGATGACGCATTGTAGGTCAAGCGTTCACATGTAGTTCAATAATATCGTTATAGAGCATAACCTGATATCCATCGTAAGTCAAGACATTTTTCATTTTCATTTCGTCCATCAAATGTCCACTGCCGAACGTAGGTCATCCCACATGTCCCCGAGACAATAGTTGCCACGCTTGGTTGGCGAGTTGACAACCGCAGGTTTTTATTATCATTATTAAGTTATCAGGAGGATGTTGTTCTCAATTTCTTACTTCAGTTCTATCTCTTACCTCTTACGAAACCCACGGCTTGATTTAGTAGTGAATTCTTAATGATTTCTCATATTTACGCGAACATTACAAATTGATTAAAACTACTTTTACGGATTTTATCGCGTTTAATTTGAATTATTTTTAATTCCCGACTTTTTTAGCTTAAGAGCCAGTGGGCGGCAGACTTACGGTATTTCAATAAGCTTCACACTTTTTTCAGTTAATCCCCTATACCTGAGGGACATGAAATGGGAATTGGGAACTCTTTAGTTTGACCGGCGGTCGATATAGAAACGTTCAGGTGTTCAGGTGCTCAGGCTCAGGTGTAAAAAATTATCAAAAAGAACGTGATTGCAATAAGTCTGCCGCTTTGACATCTTGAAATTCAATAAAAGTTACAGAAAAATAATGTTGGTATAATGGACACCTATGATGGTCTCAAGGTCATGGCAGACAGCTTGAAAAGTACAAATTTTTATTAATAATTTACGTTATTTCAATAAAGCTGCAATTTATATACATTCTTGATAATATTGTTTGCCATGTATAATTTTCATGGCAGACATATATTGTGGTTCTATCACCCAGGCAGACAACAAACTTCTGGGGGGTTCATAAGCGCGTACTATTAATACTCGTAATTTTATACGTGGTAGAGCTACGCTGCAGCTATATTATGGTTCTAGCATGAATGGGTCGGCTCGACCGGGAAGGACCACGCTCCCACAGGATAGCAGCGTAAAATAGCAGCTCAATGTTGCTGTGATTCTTATGGTGAGTGTAGAGAACCGGAGACCCGTTTTACTGGAAACGATGCATTCCATCTTAGTCCTCAAGGGTGACAACGCATCTGCATTATGATTTTGATCGAGGTTAAATGTAGATATCTATGGGCCACAGCATCCACTTAGCATCAGGTGGACTGCGTGCTCGTTTGTCATTCTAATCCTATTAAAAAAAAACTCTCTCTAATCCAGTCATTATATTAATTTTAAAACAATTATTACAATAATTGAAAGTAAATACTATCGTTTCATATTGATTGCAATAAATAATAATTACGGGCTATAAAAATAATTTAGTCTGATAAAATATCATCAAGTAAAACTATGTGTGTTCATCCATACTATCCGTAACATCAATTTTCGCTCGAATCCTATTCCAATAATAATAAATCAGACCGAGAACGAACTGTGAACGGCAAATGAGGATCGGCCCAAGTCTGCCGCCCACTGGCTCTTAAGCTATTTCGGGTACTTTCCTTAATAATTGATTAATTAAAAGCTGAAGGTACTCCGGGTTACATTGACATCGGGACATCAGTCACCATGGGTGCTGGAAAGCATCCGATAAAATCCGTAAAAGTATTTTTAATCAATGTATAGTAAATTCTGTTACGCCGCCCCTACACGGCTATATAAATAATGTATATCCGTTACATAGTGTTGATATAGGGAATTACTGATTACGTCTGTTATGTTTTTGATAGATATACATACTTTCCAAGCTTTGATTAATCAAAGTTTCCAACAACGAATCACGAAGGTTTTCGTTGTCCTTTTAAAGGGGGTAATGCTCTCACCCTAAGAATTTTCCCTGTATCGGGAAGGCAAATAAGTAAATTGCACATGGAGAAACAGGCAATACAAATACTGTGCGAGATTCCAACCAGCGCATCGAACGCAGCGATACAAGAAAACGCTTAGCTACAGAGCTATAATAATAATTAGCTAAGTTTTATTGCAAAATTTTATTTTGAAGTAAATTGAATTGTCATCAAAGCACAATTAATCATATTCATAGCACAAGATTATTATACAAGGAATAATGATGATAATGAAAGAGGCTGTGACTCTTTTACAACTAAATCTATCCTCGATTTAGTATCAAAATCCAAATGCGCTGTCCCTCTGAGGTCTAAGACCGATTGCCTTATTTATACGATTACTAGTAAAATTGGTTGCCGGTTCTCATAATTAAAACCTAATTTTGTTGTATTATGCTAATGTGACTGTTTTTGTCAAGAAATTCTCAGTTAAACCTGAAAGTCAGTCAACTACGTTAAGACTAACTAACCGTGAACGATTCGGTCTGGAGGACATTAATATTATTATTATTATTTAGCATACATATCATCGTTATATATTATAACAATGAATTCTGGAAATCGAAGTCATGTGTGGTGATCATGTATGGTTGTAAGCTGGTAGAAGTTCTTTTCTGCCTAGAAGTATGCGATAGGAACCATCCTCGTACCTACATATTTCTAAGGTTCCATTTTGATTTGAAGGAATGGAACGCACGTATAATATCAACGTGGTAGTACGAATGGGTCGGCTCGACCGGGGTAGAACCACGCTCTCACAGAATACCAGCGTAAAATAAATAATAATAATAATAATATTCATTGCCACACAATAATAGGTTTACAAATGAAAACAAAGTAAGTATACACATAACATAAGTATAGACTTAAATAAAATAAATACAAAAAATTAACATTTACAATTAACAAATGAACTACTAGTACTAAATATACGAGCTTAAATGAGGCAACGGGAATAGGCTCAGTTTTCGCTGGGAATTACGCTCAGCACTGGTTTTCAGCCAGTTCCTGCTGTTTTGGGTATATTTTATATTTTGGTCGCACGCACATCGTACTTAATTACGTATTAGTGGTAACCCTCATTACAGTTTATATGTGTTAAATAAACACTGTTAAATTAAAATATTATCATACAGTAAGCATACTGTCATTCCGCCTAAAAGGACTTGTTTATGAAATAACCCTTTTTAACCTTTTTTTTAAATGTTGCAAATGTAATACTAAAATTTTCTTTTAAGAGCGATGGCAAATCATTCCATATTTTCGCGGTCGAATATTCAAAACATCCTTTGAAGTTCTTTGTCTTATGGCAAGGAATATTCAGCATGTTTGAGGCTCTTTTATGTGTATTTACTTCATGGGCACTCTTACTCCAATCTAATTTATTGTATAAATAAAGTGGACTTTTGTTACTAATAATTTTGCGAACTAAGCAAACCAACTGGAGTTTCCTGCGTGTGTATGTGCGTCCATTTCTAAAATATTGTTTTCATTAAGATATGGCGTAATATGGGCTCTCTTTGGGACATTATAGCAAAAACGAGTACAGCGTTTTGAACGCGTTGAACTGCATTTTTTGTTTTTTCACACAGTCGTGGGCCATAGACGGTATCGCGATAATTATAATGTGATAATACTAACGACTCAACTACGGCCTTCTTGATCGTGAATGTTAAATATTTTCCTATGCTATATAATACCTTTAAACGATAAAATGCGTAACGTATTTTATTATTGACATGATCATTAAAGCGTAGTTGGCAATCGAGGGTAAGACCAAGGTTATTAGCATGATCGAATCTGATTACCTTTTTATCGTTGATGAGTATTTCCAGTTTTCTACTTAATATTTTTTTACATTGTGATTTAGCTTTAGCTTCCTTGCGTCATATATTTTGATTTTAAAGGATTAAGAGTTAGACCATTATTTTTTGCCCATTTGAAGAATGAAGTTAAATCTTAATTTAAAACGCAGTGTGTTAACTGTGTTCCGGTTTACATTGAAATTGAACGAACAATATTTGAGCATCGTCAGCATATAGATGTATTTTGCTATGCTTTAAAAGACTTTGCTAAAGTACACGGTAAACAATATAAATAGAATAGGGCTTAAAATGGATCCTTGCGGAGTGCCTCTGGACGTTACTTCCCCTTAGTCTGTGATAATTTCAACATATTGACTTCTATTTGATAAGAATGAATAAAACCGTTTACATATTGATTCCGATACTCCGTAGTAAGATAATTTTGCCAGTAGTATATCATGGCTTATGCAGTCGAACGCTCTAGTAAAATCCAATAGTACCAGTATACTACCCTCACCTTTATCAGAAGCTGCAGTTATATCATCCATGACGTGCAACAGAGCTGTTTCCGTAACATACCCTCGACGAAACCGGGATCGTGTTTCTGATAAAATATTATTATCTTCTAGATATTTCGTTAACTGTGAACATACTACTATCTCCATTATCTTGGCAAGTATTGGTAAAATGCTGATTGGTCTAAAGTTATTAATTTCCTGTAAATTTGGACTTTTAGGAATAAGTTTAATTTTTGCCAGTTTCCAAGGTTCTGGAAAAGTCTTAGTATGAATAGATTTGCTTATTATTCCTGTTATTATATTACCGGTAGGTAATGTTACCGGTAAAGACATTCGCACCATATCTATATTAATTAAATCATGTCCACTGGCTTTTGTTCCAATTGTTGTAATTATTTTATAAACCTCAGATTCCGTTGTGGTTGTAATATTCAATTCAATGTTGCATACTCGGTTGCTGTTGAAGTTATTAAAAGTAATTTTATCTGTGTCATTATCTCTTGGCTCTTCTTAAAAAAGATTATATAATGTAATGGTATGCGTATTTAATTCCCTACGGGCGATATTTACTTCAGATGGCTCCATATAGTTTTTGGATTACCCTTATTTTTGTTAATATAAAACGTAAAATAAGCTGACTTTTCTCTAGCTGAAGCTGAAGTTTCTGAGACTTTAATAATAGTAGTAGTGAGAATTCTTTCCTGAAATTCCGACTATGAGCAGAGTCACGAAGTGCCATCGTTAATTTTACATTGTCTGTAATCCAAGGTTGGTTTTCGTTTTAACAGCCTTAAAGGTGCGTGTATTTCAAAAGCGTCAAGCAACATACTGCTAAACTGTTGACTTTTTTGTTGATATTATTTTCTAGTATCATATCAAGACAAATTTTATTTATTTATTTATAAACTTACACGTAACACCTTAACCTAAAGGGTACATAGGGCGGACTTAATGCCATGTGGCATTCTCTGCCAGTCAACCCTGGGTGCCAAGGATAATTGTTGGCAGGTGCGACCATTATACGTAAATAAGTGCTTATACATTAAAATATACATATATGCAAATTACATACATACACATTACATTTAAATATACACACATATAGTATAAATATACGTACAATAATAATACATACATACATACATATATATAATATATATACATGCTTATAAACTTCGTAAATAAATATCCAAATGAATGATATATATAAAAGAATATATATAATGTTTGAAAAAAAAATAAAAACAAAATTAAGGAAAAATAATGTTAATTAGTAATTTCCTTCAGGTAATGTTTTCGGAGAAGAACTTTGAAAACTTTTTTATTTGTGGCATTCTTAATATCGTTGGGGAGGGTGTTCCAAAGTTGAATAGCTTGTATCGTAAAAGACGACCTAAAAAAATTTGTGGAAACCTTAACCTCAGACGGTTTGACTGTCGGGATGTTCGACCGTCGATCGGATGAAAAAAATGAAAATTATCCTTAAGATAAGAAGGCGACCTTGGATCGTTTAAAATTGAATAAAGTACAAGTAAAATTCTAGAGCATCGCCTTTGACGTATAGGTAGCCATTTAAGCTTTGAACGATAGGATGATATGTGTATGACCATACTTACGTAAACCAAAAATAAATCTTATGGAATTATTAAGAAGGCGCTCCAACTTGTTTAGAAGATTTTCTGATAGATCTGGGTAACATACATCGGCATAGTCGATAATAGGGAGAATAAGAGAATGAACCAGCGTAAGCTTGGTTTTGAAAGGTAGGAAATTTTTAAGACGATAAAGGGAACGCAAGGTAGCAACAACTTTACGACTAACTTCAGAGATCTGCAATTTCCAGGTCATAGTTTTATCCATGTACAGGCCAAGATTTTTTATGGAATCACAATATGGAATCAAAGGGAATACGGAATACGGAAGAATATGGAAACAAATTTTCCAGTTGAGCAAAAAATTTATTTTGATTAATTTGTGCTAAAGACCTCGTGCGTATGTACAGCTGCTTTTCCTTAGGTTTATTAATTTTAAGTTCGGAAATCACCACGGCATGGTCACTCAGTTCGGTGTTATGGTATACGTTAATAACAAATTTTCCAGATGAGCTAAAAATTTAATTTGATTAATTTGTGCTAAAGACCTCGTGCGTATGTACAGCTGCTTTTCCTTAGGTTTATTAATTTTAAGTTCGGAAATCACCATGGCATGGTCACTCAGTTCAGTGTTATGGTATATGTTAATACGACGTCTCAATCTATCTCCGTAAATAGCAGCTTAATGCTGTTTTTTGTGTAGCGAGTGAAGAGAACCGGAAACTCTTTTTACTGGAAACCAGGCATTCCATCTTAGTCCTCAGGGTTGACAATGCATCTGAATTTTGATTTTTAATGAAGGATAAATGTAGATGTCTATGGGCCATGTTGTGTATGGGATTGTGTTTTTTTATAGGATAAAGGTGACAAACGAGCACACAGTCCACCTTATGGTAAGTGAATGTTGTGGCCCATAGAAATCTACATTTAACCTCGATTAAGAATCAAAATGCAGATGCATTGTCACACTTGAGTACGAAGATGGAATGCCTCGATTCTAGTAAAACGAGTATCCGGTTCTCTACACTCGCCATACGAAACACAGCAGCATTAAGCTGCTATTTTACGGTAATATTCTGCGAGAGCGTGGCCCTTTCCCGGTCGAGACGACTCATTTATGCCACAACCATAATATAGCTGCAGCGTAGCTCTACCACGTACATATGTGTGCTCGTTAGTCACCCTTATTCTATACACAAAAAATATAGTAGGTAATAAGCTGTGAGACTTCGATCGTAGTCCAGAGACGTAACAATGTGGCCTTCCGTAATGTTTAAAAAAACAGTAGGGCCATAGAGTTTTCAAGTTTACGTATCTATTACTACAAATACAATGTTTCACTCCATACAATATCTAAAAAGATGACTTAGGCCAATGATTGTTACCCGGATACGAATTTATGATCAGTATTATAACAGATATTATCATTATGTTAAAAAACAGATCTATGTCATGCCACTTGTCACGCTTATTGATAGCTTACCATGACGCACACACATTATTTGCACAGTATTTTACCTACCATTGATGCTCAAATACGCTTCTAATGGGAAAAATATTTATATGATCGATTACGTTTCATTCGGAAACACGTGTACTGATATGCTGAAGTGTGTTTTCTAATACTATAAAATATAATATTTTTTTTTTTTATAGGATAGGGTGACAAACAAGCACACAGTCCACCTGATGGTAAGTGGTTGCTGTGGCCCATAGACATCTACATCTATCCTCAATTACGAATCAAAATGCAGATGCGTTGTCACCCGTGAGGACTAAGATGGAATGCCTCGTTTCCAGTAAAAAGGGTCTCCGGTTCTCTACACTCACCATACGAAACACAGCAGCATTAAGCTACTATTTCACGCTGGTATTCTATGAGAGCGTGGTCCTTCCCCGGTCGAGCCGACCCATTCGTGCTACAACTATACATCTAATATAACTGCAGCATGGCTCTACCACATATAAATAAAACCTCGTTGATTAAATAAAACCAATAAAGTTTATTTTTAACTCGATTTTTTGATTGTTTCACAGCATCCGTGATCGCGTGCGCGATAGGGTGTTTGACCTTTAGACGTCCTAGGTACTTTATTATTAATTTTGATTCCATCAACGCAGAAGAAACTTTCTGTATGAAGAAGTGATAAACTTGAGCCGCGTAAATATAAGATTTTCAATTACGCTATTTTAGGCTTAGCAGCTGTGGTTTGGTCACCCACTGTGAACTAAGAGAAACGCACATCGCTGCCCGAAATGAATGGCCGGCCAGAGATGGGCGTGGCGAGCCCACTTCGAATGTGTTTAGTGTTTGGCGAAAAGAGGGTCACTTCTCATCCTACCGCCGCGGACGAGGTTGGGTATGTTTTGCGCAGATAGAGTTGGAGGCAGCGGATGATCGCGCGTCTTGTGTTCTGGTGCGCTTTACGTGAGAAGAAAGAGGGAGGATAGTCTTCTTTCGTGTAGGGACCGCCATCCGCCATGAAGCAGCCGAAACTAACAGAGCGGCAGATGTGTTCGAAAGCCCGCCAATTCTTCCCAGCTGCGCAGCCAATATGCGAAGAAGGTGGAGCTCCATAGGGTTTTAATCGGTGCGAGTCCGACGTAAGTTAAAATTTTTTTAACTCTCGACTTGTAAGTTCACGGTCCGCACCCCTAACTAGGTCAGTAAAGTAAAGACTTTACTTTTAGTTAAGTTTCAGACTATATACTTCCCACAACTGGGCACAGGTCCTCTCACTTCTGAAAGGGTTTTACGGCAAGATCAAAGTGTCTACAACGTTGCCCCAATGCGTGGCGACTTTACTTCTTCGAAATATTCTATTCTTTTTTCAGACATGCAGGTTTCCTCACTGTGTTCTCCTTCATCGCATCACTGGTAAATCAGCTCTTAAAATTGCAATTAGCACTCTTATTGGTGCCGGGAATCGAACTCTGTTTGTTTACGTATACTGTGAAATTTATAGCAAATTTATAGCCTCTGAGCTACCACGGCTTCACAACCATTAGGCTACTGTCGCTTATTTTCTATAAAGTGTTACAACCACAGAAATAGTAATAATATTGTCATATTATTATTATTTCTGTGGTTACAACATTCAAAGGCAATATTATCGATGTACACAGTTGTAAAAACAAGACCGAAAAAGTCAAGTTGAAGGCGAATCGTTACTTTAAACGATACATAACAACTTGCGTAAGCAATCAATAACTAATTACATTCAATTGATCAAATGCCCGATATGCATTTATTAAAAGGTGGCTTCTGGAAATATAACATTATGTAAGGTAGACAAGGTTTATTACTGCAAGGCGGATATCACTTGAAAAAGACCCGTCAACAAATGACAATAAAAATGTTAATTATTAATTATCTCAGAATACATTAATTTGTTTAAAGTTATGACGCTTTCTTGAAACACGTTCTACATATTTTAACCTATTGATCCGCTTTTTACATGTTTTTGTACAACTGCACAGGACGGGATTTTATAGCGCGGATCGGATCAAAAATTTGTAATTTTAAACTAAAGGTAGCTGTGGTTAACTATGACTTCAAACACCTCATTTCCCGTGAACCACAATTTTTGGGTGCTGCAAAGTATTCAAAACGTCGGGAATCTATAATAAGTTAATATATACGCGAAAAAATCCGTAAAACTCACCAACCTGTCATAACTCAAAACAATTATTGGTGTCCAACGAAAGTTACAGAACACAAAACAAAAGTTTCTTATTGATTATTATTTTTGTGTTCTCTAACGAAAATCAATTCATCATCACCATTCTTTACAGCACATCACAAGTCCACTGTTGTACATAGGCCTCCATTATGTATCTATCGACTTCTATCTGTCGGGCCGCCATACACTTCGCTTACCGGTATGAGGCTGACATTCGAAAAACCTTTCTTTTTCATCAAGAATCCATACGAAAAGAAAACACTATATAATAATTGCAACCTATAATATCATAAAAAAGCATAAAATAACTGTAAATCAAAATTAAGACACGTATAATTTTGCAGGTGTACGTAATAACGTTGAAACCGATTATGTGTCCAAACAGGATCTGACCCAACCGGTCACACCTTGACCAAGCGGAAAGCTTATAAGGGCTACTTCGAATTACCGGTGGCCCGATCATTGATACCATCGAAGTGTAGTGTATTTATGTCAAGTAATATTTCCGTTACGTACGTAACGCGTCATCAGTCGAAAAACTAAAGAAAAGTAATGTTTACAGCCTAAATACGTGACACTGGCCTCCTGTCATATCTGAGAACGTTTTGGGGCAAGGAAATGCCCAATGCGTGTTGACTGCACATTTCTTCAAAATATTTTTAATTTTTCAGACGTGCAGGTTTCCTTGCGATGTTTCCCATCTCCGACGAGGACGTTGTTTATTAGCACTTAACGTTTACTTTAACGACATTGAAATCAACGAATGTTGGCGAGTTTCGAACCCGGATTACTAGCATACTGTGAAATTTATAGCAAGCGTCCCTAACGTAACACGGTTTAAATAATATATTTACACCATCGTACTCTATAAACTAATTTTCATATAATATGTCAACGCCATTTACATAAATCAGTAGCGGTTCCATAAGCTCGAAGTTTCTCTGCGCGATATAATTCGTAACGAAGATATTCGCAATAGAACCAGGGTAACCAATATAACCCAAAAGTCAATGGGCCGACCACATAGCTCAAAGACCCGACAACTGATGAGAAAGAAGGCTTCTCGAGGGACAGCCTCATACCGATAAGCAAAGTGTACTAAGTGTGATGACCTGGTAAGAGCAGGAATTCGATGGATGTAGGAAGCTCAGGTGCATGTTTTATGGCCTCGAGGAATAGAGGGGGAGTCTATAATAGCAGCACAATGCTGCTGTGTATCGTATAGTAAGTGACCGAGATCCAAAGATCTTTTAATTTGTATGAAGACATTCCCCATCTTAGTCCTCAGGGGTTACAACGCATTGGTATTTTGATTTTTAAAGGAGCATAGCCACGGCAAATACTTACCATCAAAATAATTGTGTGCTGGATTGCCACACTTGTGCGAAAAAAAGAAATTAATTGATTTTAAGAACAAAAATTATGAAACTGCAGTGTAAAATACACTGGGACCTATACAATATGCCACTCTGCAAATGTGGATACCTTGAAAATGGTTTACACGTACCTATGCCAATCCATTTTAATGTACTGCATACCAGTTTGGGGTGGTACCCATAAAACTACAATGCTACACCTTGAGAGGGCACAAAGAGCAGTGCTCAAGGACATGATGAACAATCATAGGATGCACCCTACTGTGGACCTCTACAAAGAGTGTAATGTTCTAACAGTGAGGTAATTGTTTGATCTTCGCAGAATGCTTCGGAAACATTCACAACTTCCTCTAGACTCTAATATCCTTAAGTGACGTATAAGTATCCCTGTGTGTCCAGTACATTTATGTAGAACAGCTTTCGCAGGACGTCAGTATAATTCAATCAGTTGTCGTTTATACAATAAGATTAATAAGTCGTTAAATATATACAAAATCAACAAACATGAATTAAAATCTAAAATATCAATTTAGTTAAAGTCTCTAACATACGAAGATACGGAAAATCTCGTCACAAAATAGGCACACATATACAATAAACATACATAAATTATTATTATTTATGTCAAAATCATTACCTCATAATCACTCAACACACACAAACACGCTCACGCGCTCACACGCGCACCCGCGCACGCGCACGCATACGCACGCACTCGCACGCACGCACGCGCACGCACACGCACACGCACACGCACGCACACGCACACGTACACGTACACGCACACGCACGCGCACGCGCACGCGCACGCGCACACTCACACGCACGCACGCACGCACGCACGCACGCACGCACGCACGCACGCACGCACGCACGCACGCACGCACGCACGCACGCACGCACGCACGCACGCACGCACGCGCACGCACGCACGCACGCACGCACGCACGCACGCACGCACGCCACACACACACACACACACACACACACACACACACACACACACACGCACACACACGCAACCACACGCACGCGTGTATTTTTACTTGTGTATTTCATATTTGTAAAATATATATATTTTGTAAACTTGATAGTAAACTGTTATCTTTATCAGTTAAAATTATTGAATACTGCTCTGTACTTAAATCCTTGTACTATGTTTTGGGAGAAGACCCTGACATTTAAGATACAGGCTTTGCCTAGTTTAGATGTCAGTAGCTTCATATTAATTGTAGAAGTACTTAACTGTAAGCTTAATTTTGTTATACTGTTGTTATCGAGTGTACTTTAACTTAAAGATGCAATAAAGATTATTATTATTATTATAATATATTACACTCAATAACTAACCATTTGTATTTTGAACTCACACTATTGGCTAGAGCAAGCTGAGAGCAAGGTGTTGCAACTGGAAATTCATCCTGGATTTTAAGACCTTAAATCATATTGGAATTATCATCAACACATTTATCATCTTTATTATTCATAATAAAAGTGAAAAACGACAATTAATATCTTGTTTACGTGGTATGTGTCGTAAGTCGAAAGATTTTATACGTGGCTACAGTTATATTATGGTCGTAGTACGAACGAGTCGGATTGACGGAGGAAGGGCCACGCTCTCACAAAGTACCAGTGTAAAAGAGAAGCTTATTGATACTGTATTTCTAATGGTGGGTGTAGAGAATCGGAGACCCTTTTTACTGGAAACGAGACATACCTTCTTAGTCCTCACGCGTGACAACATGCAACACGCATATGTATTTTGATGTTTATGCGAGGATAAATATAGAGGTCGTTGGGCCACAGCATTCACTTAATATCAGGTGGATTGTGAGGTCGTTTGTCACCCTAATTCGATAAAAACATAAACACTCACGCCTGTCACCCAGAGGGGTAGGCAGAGACTACAGACTTCCATTTAGCACGATCCTGACATACCTCTCTCGCCTCCTCCACATCCATATACCTACGCATATTCGATAAAAATAGCTAATAATAATAAATAAAATATGGCCGCATAATTTAATAACTCCTGAAGTGGGTATTTTTTTTTCGTGTATCGAAGAAAAGTATTATATGTCTAAATATCGCTATCTAAAATTCTTTAAAAAATTTTTGAAGTTGTCATATTTACTTTTGATATTAAGTTTATATTATTTGACCCCTTAGTGTGGACTTAGCAATATCAAAATCTCTGGGTAAAAACTAGACTATCGTCTAAATAATTACATTAAAACTTCACCCCTTATTTTTTCACCCTTGGCGTACATTACACGTTCATGTAGGCTGTCAGTTTTACAACAAACATGGTTGTGATTGACGAATAACCTACCGTGTAATGCAGTGATTGACGCCTGCATGAGCGCGTAATGTACGCCTATCAGTCACCATCCGTTTTTTATCAATCATGATTGATGGAATTGATTAAGGCATGCATGAGCGTGTAACGTACGTCTTAAGGGTGGAATTTTTTGTTTAAATTTAAACGGGAACAAGAAGTATATAATGTGTAGTTTATTTACAAAAAAAACTATTTAAATCGCTTGACAATTGCCAAAGATACATTTAAAATAAACATCGCGTAAAATACATTTAAAATTACAGTCGAATTGAACACCCTCTCCACCCCAACATCCCTTATAAGTCTACAAAATTTTTTAGAAGTTTTATTGCTGTTGGTAAAGTAGGGTGAATATGATTTGAATTTCAATAGATTTAAATTAATTTATTTATTTAATTCTTAGGTGCTTTCGTGGTAGCTCAGTGGTTAACGCTCCGCTGTAAATATAACAGAACGCGAGTAACCCGGGTTTGATCCCCGCCGGCACCAATGAAATTGTTAATTGCAATTTTAAGTGCTGATCTACCACGTGCTCGGCAGTGAATGAAAACATCGTGAGGAAACCTGCATGTCTGAGGAATAAGAAAAAAAATATTTCGAAGACATGTGAAGTTCGTCAACACGCATTTGGGCAGCGCGGCGGACACTTCCTTGCCCTAAACCCTCTCAGAAATGAGGGGAGGCCTGAGCCTAGCAGTGGGACGTATATATGCTGTAACTTTACTTTATTTAATTCTTAGGTCATAGGCTTCTACTCCGTTCACATGTTACACCCTATTCTTTTCGAAACGGTAAAAAACGTCATCCAGTACAATTCTCCTATCTATGTTATTTATTGGACTAAAGTTCTATTAACGGCTGGACTGATTCCAATAAAAAAAAATTGTGTGTGTTTGAGTTGGGCCCTGGATGGTTTAGATTGATAATTGAACCCGGTAAGTGGCGCTGTTGTCCAGATGCAGAAGTCACCTGTTCGAAACCAAGGCGGATCGCTAGCAGTACTATAATATTAGAAGGTCACACGGTTGATGATTTGAGATAATATACAGATGTTATTGTGACTAAAATGAACCAGGAGAACATCTTACTAAGCCGTGGCGATATAAAACTTGAGAAATATAATACTATTTAGAAGCTATAAATACGTCATTCAAGCCCAATAGATTAATTCAAATATAATTTTAATATTTAGGATATAAAAAAGGTATCATATAACAATAAATTAAAGGTATCATTATCATAGTTCAACAGATTATATAATTTATGTTAATTTTACGTGAAAATCATTATTTAGTTTACATATTACTCATATAATTTTAATTTTTTTTTAATTTTATTCATCATTGCCTATGAAAAGGCCACAGCTGGTAATGGGCCTCCTCCGTAGATTACTTTATAGCGAAAATATGCAACATAGGTGCCACGCTTGGCAAGCGGATTTGTAAACGCAGTTATTTAGTAGTTCGAGTTGCAGTCGAGAAAACACTTCTTTCAACGTCCACAAATATGATTGATTGGTAAGAAAATGCTCAGAGATTAAATAATTTATAAATTAATAATAAATATAGTATATCGTCCCTCACTGCTGGCCGTATGAGGAAGCTCTAAGTCGCTCAGCGAGCCATAGAGAGGGCTATGTTTGAGTTTCTCTGCGTGATAAACTTAGAAATGAGGATATCTGTAGTAGAACCAGAGTGATCGACATAGCGCAACGGATTAGTAAGCTGATGTGGCAATAAGCCGGCCATATAGCTCGAAGAACCGATAACCGATGGGGATAAAATGTTCTCGAGTGGCAGCCTCGTATCGGTAGGAAAAGTGCAGGCCGACCCCCTACTACATGGAGTGACGACCTGGTAAGACATGCAGGAAGTCGATCGATGCAGGTGACTCAGGACCGTGCTTTGTGGCATTCCTTGAGGGAGGCCTATGTTCAGCAGTGGACTTGTGAAGGGCTGTAATTATAATGATACTGAATAAATATTATACCACAACGACGAACGAACTTAGTTATTTAGTACTCCTAAAAAGTTGTACTTAGAGAATGTCTTAATAATTACGTCGTTCTGTTGTTTAATCCGTGTAACCTACCCGGCCCCGCTGTATCTATCTATCCACGAGTATGAAAACTTTCGCTTTCCAACACAAATGGAATATGTAGAGGCACGTGCGGTTGCTACGCATTTCGAATAACTACGTGATATCGGCCAATAACATCCGCGCATTCCAAAGAACCTGACGTAAGGATGTAGTTCATAGAGAATTTTTATTTTATTCATTGTGAATTTTTTAACGGAGTAGAGCAATGCTGCAGATATATTTTGGATGTAGCATGAATGGTCCGCATTTGTTCTGTGTCTGCGTGGTAGCTCAAACTGCTAGCGCTCGGTAAAGTCACGTTACGCGAGCAACCCGGGTTCGATACCAGCCGACACCAATGAAATTGTTAATTGCAATTTGAAGTACTAATTTACCACGTGCTCGGCGGTGAAGGAAAACGTCGTGTGGAAACCTAAATATCTCAGAAATAAAAAATAAATATTTCGAAGACATGCGAAGTTCGCCAACACGCATTGTGGCAGCGCGGCTGATACTTCCTTGCCCTAAATCCCTCTCAGAAATGAGGGGTCTGTGTCCAGCAGTGGAACGTATATAGGCTGTAACTTTTAATTTAACTTTAACGAATGGGTGGGCTCGACCGGTATAGGACCACGCCTTCACAGAATAACAGCGTAAAATAGCAGCTTAATGCTGCTCTGTTTCGCATGGTGAGTGTAGACAACCAAACACAAAAACAACCAGAGACACTTTTTACTGGAAACGGGGCATTCCATCTTAGACGTAAAGGATGACAACAAATCTGAATTTTGATTCTTAATCGAGGATAAATTTGGATGTCTATGGACCACAGCATCCACTTACCATCTGGTGGACTGTGTGCTCGTTTTTCACACTTATTTTATAAAAAAATACAAGGATGAGTTACAAGCGATTACACAGTTCAGCGTTTGGTAAGACTTTTGTGGCCGATAAACACCTATCCCTGTTCTCAATTAGGATTCACAATGCAGATGCGTTGTTACTCCGGAGAACTAAGATAGGATGCCATGTTACAAGTAACACGGCTATTTGATTGACGTCATTAACCATATTAAAATACTGATATAATGGTGTCATTTAAAATTATCTATTTTCTAAACTAATGAAGAAAACAATTATAGCTGCTATAATATAATAGGTTAAAAAATAAGGCAATTATTATACGCAATTAAGAGTGGATTAATTTTCTAGAAATTCCAAGAATGCACGACTCCAATTTTCAGGTGCGTATCGTGGTCGGCAGACTATATCCGCCGCCGCCGGAAGATCGGAAAGATTTGAAACACTATTGGTTACGGACAAAAGTTTTTCCTGGTCATTTCTTCCACGTGACGGACTCGTTGGATTTCGTTATGCAGGTGGAAATGAAGCCCATGTAGGAAAACGCACCTTGTGTTCCGCGATTCTTCCCTGATGACGAATGGGGTTAAAGTTTTTCTCTATCGAGGGGATACCGCCATGCGGCGGCTGGCGCTGGCGGAGCAAGACGTGTGCGCAAGTGTTCCCGTGCAGTTATGCAAAAAAGAGGGAACATCATGGGATTTTATTCGGTACGGGTTCGACATAACCCGTGTCTTTTCGGGAAAAGTATTTAAAATGATTAAAAAAATAGGTATAGCGTGAGTATGACGCGTGTGAATTGGCAGCATGATGGCCACGCAACTCGGGCGGGCACCACTCGGGACACTAATACAATGACGTGTATTTGTCAGGACGCCACGCGGTACGCCCCGTTGAACGCTCTCCAGCAAGACCTTAACCTAGGGTTGCCAACACCTCCGCAGGCTACTTGATGCCTGGCTGGAGATGGGACGGTTCCCAATACAGTAGAAAACGGGCAGGTTAGTCCTTCTGAAGAAGGATGGGCGTCACGCCCACCCTCCCTCCGCCTGCCACCCAGTAGTATTGCTCGATGAAGCAGATAAGCTCTTCGAACGAATAATAGTCCGTCGCCCGTCGGGCATCTCGAAGAGATGGGTTCCAATTTGTCAGACCAGCAATTTGGCTTTCCAGTGGGTCGGTAAACGATAGACGCAATTAAATACGTTAATGCCCACTCGGACATTGGCGTATTTATATTTATAGGTAACTCGTAATATTGGCGAGGGGTGGAGTGTTATTGGCAGTGTCTCTAGATATTGCCAACGCTTTCAACACCCTGCCCTGGGAGTGAATCGGGGATACACTGAAGTACCACAGTGCCTCCCTATCTCAGCCGAATAACCGGGAGCTATCTCTCTGAGCGATGCGTTTGCTATCCTAGGCGGAAAGGCAGGATATTTTATTGCAGAGTTCTTTTTTCCGTCTCCGAAACTCATCATCAGATCTTTACGAAAATAAATGAGCCCATTTCTGAATAACCTTCTTTCGAACAAACAAATAATTTTGCAAATCCGTCTATACATAACAAAGTTATGTAAAAATGTCCGAATATACATATAAAAATATACAAAGATCTGAATTGAGAATCTCCTCCTTTTTTGAAATATGTTAAAAATAAGATACAGCTAGAATAATAGATCTTTAGGCTTTGTTTCGGTAGATCTTTTTTGTGGTAAAGAATTGTTTTAAATAAAGCGTTTTTTAGTTAAAACCTGGTTTAAAAATCCCAACATTACTCAGAGCCTAGAATAGAAACACCAGTTTAAGACAGTTGGTAGATAATTGGCGCCATAGATAGTGAGAACGAGATTATTAGACCAACCATTGTTGTAAGTAATAAAAAAATACGATTTAAATGCAGAAAGCGTATCAATCTTATTACTTTCAGTTTTTTGAGTTATTATAACTAAGTTGTGTAAATATTATACATAATTACATTTACATTCATTTGCTATTTCTACATTGCTATTACAAACTACAGAGGGTCAAATAATAGGGTAATTTTATACTTTCGCGGTCCCCTCGTTTGTTGGCTCTACAAAATCGAAAAATCATCCGATTTAGATGATTTTTTTAAATCTTCATTTTTATGGCGGATTTATGAAAAAAAATATGGAAAATATCTAACCTGAAGATTTCATATAGTTTTATGACTTTAAATGTGATCATAAACGCACCTCTTCGAATATAATCGTTCATAACTTTTTGCAAAGCATTAAACAAAGTTTATATATTTTTTTGTTTATATACACAAAAAACGAACATTTAAAAAACATTGAAAATATTTGTTTATTAATTTTTTATCTCACTTAAAGTTTTTATATGGTTTTCTGACTTTAAATGTTATCATAAACGCTCTAGAAAATCGAAATAATTATAAAAGTTAATATTTTGGTGATTTATTGAGTGTTAAGATCGAGCGAAGCGAGCTCGGGACTTGGCATCCGGACAGGTTAGGTTAGAAGGAGATCTCCTTCGTGTTTTTCTTTCCTTTTTGTCACCTTTTTTTTGTTGATCTACACAAAAAACGGACATTTAAAAAAATATTGTAAAATGTTTGTTGACAAACATTTGTTGGAATGTCAGAATAACGCAATGCACGCTCGTTTGACAGTATAAGGCAGCGGCTGCCGGAGCTAAACTATACTCTCATATATTAAATACATATATACTCATACACCAAGGGAACATCAACATTATATACAACAAAATATTCATTTGAAACAAGAACCTATTCATTGTGATTTTTTTTAAATTTAATTCATGTAATATATTACTTTTTATTTGCTCTAGTACCCCTATTTATTTTCATACAAAAACTATATTAAAAGTTTTTTTAAAAAGTTGTTTCATACAACCAAACATATTAAACATATTATGGGGATTTCCTGTATAACCAATGTATAAAACTGCGGTCACATTTCAAAGAATCGGAATCTTCCTACAGTAAGAAAATTTACAAAGAAAAGCAATACTCACGACTGGGTTTTAATCTCAAATATAACGAGGTCTGTTTAAGGCGGTTCGCCACTGAGTACTTATTCAATTTGAATATGTAGGTAACCACACACAATTATTTTTATCAAAATGCTATTACTAGGAAGGTAAGAAATAATCGAGATAAATTTACGCTCTCCATCGGCCAATGTAACAATAAAATAATCACTCAGCATCTCAGGAATTGTCATTTAGTGACGCCTAACAGAGAGCCAACTATATCTTACATTTTATCTTCATAACCTACAAAATAATATCTGATCGCAAAGAGAATAACATTAGGTGACTCACCTTGGCACACAGATGGAATGGTAGAGGCCGTGGTTCCGCAGGACGTGGATGAATTCGGGCAGCGTCCGACACGCGCCCATGATGCTGAACGCCGCTAATGCACTGTTCCATATTATGAGAGTGCGTCTCAACTCGAACCTGGTACAAAAAAGAACAATGTTCAGTTTCGTACATCGTAAAGCTCTGCTGCAGCTATATGGTTATAGTTTTAGTTTTTTTTGAGAAAGGGCCATGCTTTCACAGAATATCACCATAATATAACAGAATAAACGAGGCATTTTATCTTAATGCTCAGGGCTGACAACAGACTGATAGCAGTCATCGGTTACAGCATCATATATACCACTCTTACGTGGTAGAGCCACGCTACAGCTATATTATAGTTGTAGCACCAATGGGTCGGTTCGACCGGGGCAAAACCACGCTCTCACAGAATACCGCTCACGCTCTAACAGTAAAATACCAGCTTAAGGCTGCTGTGATTCGTATGGTGAGTGTAGACCCTTTTTACGGGAATCGAGGCATTCCATCTTACTCATCAAGGGTGACAACCACTTGCATTTTAATCCTTAGTTGAAAACAAATGTGGTTGTCTATCCTTTAACTGTTAACAAATATAACAGTTTTTAATTGCGTAAGGGTTAGTGAACCTGTAAAAGCATATATATATATATAAAATATGTAACTTAATTAACGCACACTCTCACACACCCCAATTATTAGTATATTATGTTATAATCATAATACATACACTGAATTTTTAGTTAAACATTTTTATGTACTGATTTTTTATCAAGTTAGTTATACTAATTCCGGAAGATGTTGTGGTCACAGTACAAATCCACGAACGCAAAGACTCGTGCTAGAAATAAAGTTCATTTTTCATTATTTTTATTGAATGACAGAATTAGTAATAATACAAATAAAACTGCACTCTTAAACGTCTTATTGCCTTAAGTTAGGGTCCATTTCAGTTTGTTTTGACTGTACAGATTTAGTGTGATTGTAATTTACGTAGTTTTAATTATTTTAGGGATGAAAAATTACCTATATTAAAAATGATGGGATTCGGTTCAGTAAACGGTTCTGAACAAAGTACTTTCTCAAAGTGCGTTAATTATGTTACATGTTGTATATTTGGAATAAAAATAAGGTTTGAAATTTTAATGTACACACAAAAACTTAAAAAAATTAAGCCATAAAATAATTTCCACGCAATAGTTTCAGAACTCGGTTCTAAGAAGAATAATTAAAGCATAGTGGTTGGAAATTTGCTTTTCTTTGCCTAAGTCTAATTTTTTAGATGTTTCTAATATTGCATTAACGAAAAAAGAAAAGTAATCGCTATATATAGAAATCAATTTCTATCCGTTAATCTTGCAAAAATTCAAAAAATGGCTCGATCTATTTTTATTTAAAAAAAAACGTATGATCACATTTGGACCCGGTAGGTGACGCTATTTCCGACATCCAGAACACAAGCCGGGTCGAAACGCAAGTTATTAATAAAAACAAAAAAGCTACAGCGATCTTTTACTAACTAACAAAATGGCAGATTCAAAGTTAATAATATCAGTCTTTTAACGCATTAGCTTTCATTGGGTAAAAGAAAAATTTCACCGTGTAGTTGCGGCGTTAGAGATTCCACTACGTCATATCATCCCGTGAGTTCAGCGGCGACAGATAGAAACTAAAACGGATTGGCAGGAGGATCTTCCTGATAACAACTAGAAGTAACGTATGGCAAATATGTCCCTTATGAGGCCATATTTTTTATAGGATAGGGTGACAAACGAGCACACAGTTCACCTGATTGGTAAGTGGTTGCTGCGGCCCATAGACATCTACACCTATCCTCGATTACAAACCAAAATGCAGATGCGTTGTCACACATGAGGACTAAGATGGAATCCATCGTTTACAGTAAAAAGGGTCTCCGGTTCTCTACAATCACCATACGAAACAACTACTATTTCACGCTGGTATTCTGTGAGGGCGTGGTCCTTCCCCGGTCGAGCCGACCCATTCGTGCTACAACTATACTACTAATATACAGTGACACTCAACTATAGGAAAGGCTATATTTAGTAGACTATGATACTATGATAATGATACAAGAGACAAGTAACGGCTTTTTAAAAACTGCAACAACAGTAATTTAAATTATTATTTTGATGCACCGCAATGTAGGTAATAAAAAGAGAACATCGGCTTCGCTCGCACTAGGCGAGTGATGATACTAGTTATTACCAGGTCGGTACTGGTGACCTCGACAACCGGAGAGCGCTATAACATCTAAATCTAGACCAGCTCCATTACATACACTGTGCACTTGTTAGCGAACCGACAGATATTACATACGTCAGTTCCTAATAAACTACGGAGGTCGCGTTAACTTGAACTTCAAAACTTGTCAAAGAATTTACTTAATTTAAATTTTTTTATACGAGAGGGGCAAACGAGCGCGCGGCTCACCTGTTGGTAAGAGACTACCGCCGCCCATGAACAACTGCAACACCACAGGAATTGCAGATGCGTGACGGCCTTTTAAAAAAGAGTAGGCTCTATTCTTGATGGTCCCTAAGTCGGATCGGTCCGGTAAAATCATTGGTGTTAATTGATTATACAAGCAAGAAGAAAGCTTCTTCTAAATCGCACAATGGTGGACTGCCAGTCATCCAGATGTGGATGGTATCTCAAGTTTTATCGCGATGTGCGATGGTTATACGATAGAATATCCAAAGAGATAACACGACTTCATACAAGCCTTTAGATGCCTTCACCTCTTAGAGATTAGGTGGAATGCCTGACAACCAGTAATTATACTTGCTCTCTGTCAACTATACCCTTCAAACTGAAATAGAGCAGAACAGGCACTATTTGGTGGCAGTAAGAGTGGTATAGTCACGCTGCAGCTATATTATGGTGGTAGCACGAATGGGTCGGCTCGACCGGGTTAAGACCATGCTCTCACAGAATACCAGCGCTAAAATAGCATTTTAATGTCGCAGTATTTCGCATGATTAGTACAAACCCTCGTGGTTATGGTAGGGCGACTGCTGATCAAGCGGTCCTGGGTTCGAATCGCGGGTCAGGCCAAAAAAAATAATTATTGTGTTTTTCCGTCAAGAAATTCTCAGTAGCTGCTCGATGTCAGGAAGTTGGCGGTGTCACACGCCCAGCACGTAAAGCCTAGTTAGTCTTGCACCTGATCTGTCTCTGATCGTGTCGGTTTACCGTCCCATCGGATTAAGAAAGTGAGGGAATATAGAGTGCACCTGTGCTTGGGCACTATAATCCTGTCCTGCGCCGACGGCTAGTCTCCGTTGAAGCTGGCCGCCGTAACCGAAATTCGTTCTGGAGGACATAGAGAACCGGAGAACTTTTTACTGGAAACGAGGCATTCGGTCTTTGTCGTTAACACTTGCTTTTTTTGATAGGATAGGGTGATAAACAAGCACACAGTCCATCTGATGGTGAATAGATGCTGTGGCCCATAGACATCTACATCTATCCTCGACCTTCCCCGGTCGAGCCGACCCATTCGTGATACAACTACACTACTAATATAACTTTTTTTTTTATAGAATAGGCTGACAAACGAGCACACAGTCCACCTGATGGTAAGTGGTTGCTGCGGCCCATAGACATCTACATCTATCTTCCATTACAAATCAAAATGCAGATGCGTTGTCACCCGTGAGGACTGAGATGGAATGCCTCATTTTCAGTAAAAAGGGTCTCCGGTTCTCTACACTCACCATACGAAATACAGCAGCATTAAGCTACTATTTCACGCTGGTATTCTGTGAGAGCGTGGTCCTTCCCCGGTCGAGCCGACCCATTCGTGCTACAACTATACTACTAATATAACTGCAGCATGGCTCTACCACGTAGAGAAACTGCAGCATCAATCATCAGCATGCTTTATGCATTACTAGCAAGATACCTTTGCAATGGTAACGCTACTCCGCAACACCAGACTGTATGGTTGTTGGTTGGAGTTCGGCATTTTCGAAAACTGATATAGTCTCACGATATCTAAGGAACGAGGCTTAGGTGTACGTTTGCGCAGTGCAAGTTATATATATATATATATATATATATATATATATATATATATATATATATATATATATATATTAGGAAATAATTTATTACATACCTAGATACTGCAATCACAAAAAAAATTCTATTTATAAGTATATCTATTATAGAATGGCAGCATTTTGTGTAAATTTTGAATCAACATCAAACAACTTCGAAGTAGCTGTATTGTAGATTGGTTCTATTGCTTAAAAAAGAACACTATATTTGTTCGCACACCCGTCAGCGTTTTAATTAATTTAAACATTATTTCTGCATAAAAAAGTGATAAACATGACAAAAACGTTTTTATGACATACTTTTTAGTCAAAGTCAAGATTTATATCAACAAGCTGTGTAAACACAATATTAGATAATTTTGGTATCGATTTATAATTTAGAATGCAGTTATTTACTTAATAACATCACCAATAGCATACGTAATAACGATTGATTCACTGTAATCGTTTCCGTTACTATAAAAATCCACTACTAAATAGGTATAGGCCTCCCCCATAGATTTCCTCATATGGGAGCGGATATTTGCCATAAGAGCCAAGCTTAGCACGTGGATTAACAATCGCAGTTTTTTCATTTTTAGTCGTTGATTATTTTAAGATGCTGCCGCCCATCTCCTGCCTGTTTCCCTCTGTCGCCTCTTACGACACCCACAGGATGACATGGGGTTGTGGATATTTCTACACTGCCAGTAAAAGTTAGACTCCCGGTCAAAGTTAGACTTACCTAATCGGACTATTTGTCCCAGGTAGACGTACTTGTCAACAGATGTGATATGGACATTAAAAATGATCTTTGTTTTGTCCATGTTCATCTTAAGAACTCAATAGTGTATCCCAACGGATAGGCCGTTGGGATACACTATTGAGTTCTTATATTTACGCGAACACTACACATTGAAATAATACTAGTTTTTACGGAATTTATCGCGGGCGTGACCATGAGTGCTGTAAAGCGTTCGAAACGTCGGGTATTTAAAAAGTTAAATATACGCGATAAATTCCGTAAAAACTAGTATTATTTCAATACACTATTGAGGTCATTGAGCATAGTGCTTAGGTCCTTCAGTGATTCTACCATAAGGACTATATTTTCGGCAAATCGGAGGTGTGTGATGTACTCGCCATTGATGTTAATACCGTATCCTTTCCAGTCCAGTAGCTTGAAAACGTCTGTATTTTGTACGAGATACAAAAATGAAATTATCGTTAACAATCGGTGAGGATGTTACATGCACGAGACGTGTACCAACAGACACCGATACACTCACTCACCCTATCTGAACCCGATGAAAAGCTAAACGATATTAAGAAGAGAAATACGGTTAGTAAAGCTGTGATAAACATAATATAACACGACAGCACTCGCTTTAAAACACTAAGTGAAAAAAACAGAAATTGTTAATTGAATTTTTATGTGTTGATCTAAAAGATGTTTGTTGGGGAAATCCGTTTGTGTGTTTGTGCGGAAATCCGTATATCTAATTTAAAAAATTGACATCTAAAGTTCGTCTTACTTAAATACGCACTGAAGCAGCGCGATGGACTCTCTTCAGTGTTCTAAAACCCTCTCAGTAATAGGGAACAGCCGATGCCGAGAAATACGATGTATGTAAGATATACGGTTACAAAAAGAGTTAAAGAGGGCTTATATTCATGCAAATAACTTATAAAAACTATAATATGTAATGGTTATTTAATCTCGGAAATATACAATTACATATAATATTATGAGTAAATATTGAGAGC
Source organism: Parnassius apollo (assembly GCA_907164705.1). Taxonomy (NCBI): domain Eukaryota; kingdom Metazoa; phylum Arthropoda; class Insecta; order Lepidoptera; family Papilionidae; genus Parnassius; species Parnassius apollo. Next base: position 5,717,832 of record CAJQZP010000528.1, read on the forward strand.
ATTGATGATGAGCTATGATCATCCTAGTGAGAATACTAGAGAGTAGTCTATAATTGAATATAGAATAAAACACCAGTGAATTTTGAACGTGGTAGAGCCATGCTGAAGCTATATTATTATTGTAGCACGAATGGGTCGGCTCAATCGTAGAAGGACCGCGCTCTCACAGAATACCAGCGTAATAGCATCTTAATGCTGCTGTATTTTGTATGGTGAGTGTAGAGAACCAGATACCCCTCAGAGGTGAAACACATCTGCATTTTAATTCTTAATCGAGGATAAATGTAGATGTCTATGGGTCGCAGCATCCACTTACCATCAGGTGGACTGTGCTCGTTTGTCACCCGGGTGAATATACGCATTTGAATTGCAACGGTCCATAGACAAATTTTATGTTAAGCTTATTATATTATTATTATTGTATGCATGCTTATGCTTAAGCAATAAAGAATATGGTATGATTGCTATGTATAATTTTTTTGTTTTTTGTTTGTATGACTACTTAAATGTTATGTGTTTTGTGTAATCCACTTGAGTGTGTTGCATGTGCCAAATAAAATCTGTTTCTTTCCTTTCTTTCTTTCTTTCTATTTTATTTGGCCCAAAAAGTCAAATTGTTTAATATGAAGCATTAATAGTTTAAAATAGTTATAAATGTATACTCCCCTGGCCTCCCCAATAACCAGATTGTGTAATATTATGGCCATATGCTTTAAATACTTATGCCATTATATCTTCTCTTAATATTATCATATGCCTAAATAAACATCTAAACCTATTTAATCAAAATATATTGTAAAAATACTATCTATCACCTCACCTGGCGTAACTGAAAGACAAAAAAAAACATAAAACCGCTAAAGTATGTTTTTACCTTAGTTATATGAAGTTAGAAGCTAACGTAACTCCGTTAAGAAAAACTCAAATAATATTGCGTCAGTTTTCGATTCATTGTAGGAAAGCGTGTTTGTGCCAGTCCTTGGAGTATTTCACATGGTAAGTTTGTTTTTGAATTTTGTCGTTACGAAATTGTAAATTTGCACACTGCGCATTGTGTAGATGTCATGTATTACGTTAAACTGTGGTCAGAAAAACAATGTTGTTTTTGTAGGTTATGTGCGATTTTTTCACTTCCCTGGCGACACTTCTCTCGCATATTTCATACCAAGGGAGAAACAAACGCACCTGGGAAGTGACAAAATTTTGTTTATTCAATATTTAATGTTATAACTTATAATGCTTCATTTAATTAGTTCCATATCTATCCTCAATTAAGAATCAAAATCCATATGCGTTGTCACCCCGAGTACTGAGAGGGAATGCCTCGTTTCCAGTGAAAATGGTCGTCAGTTCTCTACACACACCATTCGAAACACGGCAGCATTTAAGCTGCTATTTTATGCCGGCATTACCCGGGTCGAGCCGACGCATTTGTGCTACAACTATAACAAAGCTGCAGCGTGGCTCTACCACGTAATATATAGCAAATCTATTAAATATGATAATAAATATAGTAATATCATATAGTAGTAGTCAGCTGAAAATACGAAATGAAGTTATAAAAAGCAAAAATATGAAATTGAACAGTTACTTCCAATGGTACATGACTATCAAAAGAAGCTAATGGCATATGTTCGTCAGATTTGGATGAAAAAGAAGGAGGGATTAGGGTTACTTTTCAAAATATCTTTGATAAAAAATGAAAAAATAAAGTCTAGGATTGGGGGCAACTAAATCTGGTCCAATTCAATCCCTAGAAGACACAAGTTTTCTTTACCGCTTAAAAGAACCCCTTCGTCGTATCTCCTGTTTGAAGGCACTCAGCTTACTGCCTCAGCTAGCATCGGAATTCTCGGCGTCGACATATTGAATAGTGTGCAGTTTCGTGGTCACTTCGAGGGAAAGGCCAAATTGACCTCTAAAAAGTTTGGCGTGCTCAGCAGAGCGAAAACAATATTTCATGCCGGCACATCGCTTGCAACTTTACAAAGCGCAAGTTCGACCTCACATGAAATACTATTCTCATCTCTGGGCTGTGGCACTTCAGTGCAAGCTCCTTCCATTTGACCGCATCGAGTCGTCGACGACCGAGTTCTTTCTGATTGGCTCGATTCACTGGCGCTGCGTAGGGTTGTTGTATGTTGCATACCTTTGCGTTTTCTATCGTATATGTACCACGGGGAGTGTTCTGAGAAATTGTTCGTATTAGTTCCAGCCGCCAAATTTCACGAACGCACATCGTGTCAAAATTCACGATACCATCCTCAACATCTGGTTGCTTGGCGGTCCACTACAGTACGTTTTACTAGTTTTGCTTGGTGGTCATGTGCGTTTTACTAGGAGTTTTCTTCCTCGTACAATTTCTCTGTGGAATTGTTTACCACCGGCGATTTTTCCGGACCGATACGACTTAGGGACCTTCAAGAAAAGAGCTTACTCCTTTCTAAAAGACCGGCAACGCACCTGCAATTCCCCTGGTTTTTCATTGGCGGCGGTAGTCACTTACCATCGGGTGAGTCGCATACTCGTTACGTCTGATGTTTAATAGCAACAGATCTTCCCCATACTACAAGTGCCAAATATACTTTGAAGGGTATCGGAGTATTCTACAAGTTCCCAAAGCCAGTTAATGTATTTGAAAAGTAAATTGTTGATTGTTTTGTATTTAAGTAAACAATATTTAGTTTGGTCGAAATTTTTAATTACGATACAAAACTTTTAATTTTATCACTTGTGCAAAACAAATGATAAAAATAAATTTTTTATACCACCGACTTCTATATAAATAAAATAAGGACATCATCAATGTTTTCGAAGTCAATTAAATATGCATACAATTACTAAGATAACTCAAAAACTACTGGTCAGATCTTGATCTTTCTTATAGGTATGAGATCACACGAGACGCATCAGCTTTCAAATAAAAAAAGCATAGTCAAAATTGGTTGAAAAACACATGAAAAAACATACAGTCAAATTGAGTATCTCTTCCTTTCTGAATTCGATTAAAATTACGAAATTTTTTAATTTGTACCGTGCTTCAATTATACATACTGTTAGATAGCCACGAGACTGATAGCTGTATCATTAGGCTAGCCGCACACTGGTGATTTTTGTCACCGTGACTGTTTCGTCATTCATATCAAGTCCGTGGATATGTATGGAGATGCGCGCATCTTTTGACGTAACAACTGGGTGACATTTTTGTTTTTTCTTTGGAAATGTGACGTGAGAAGGACAAAAACTTTAATGTCACTGTGACAAAAATCACCAGTGCGCTAGAGCAAGCACGAGCTAGCTCTTAAATATTACTATTGTTTTGTTTTGTAACCGAAGATTATCTTTTTGTTTTATTTAGATCGCCTTTAAGTTTTTGAAAAATTTATAATTAAAATCTGTCAAACAGTATCGAGTCTCATTTTTACTTTCATATTCATATTTTCATATTCATATATCATCATATTTTCATAATTACTTAATTTGTTTAAATCTCAGATGAGACTGATAAGCAGAAAATATTAATTTTGTTATTTCAATCGGGTAATTGAAACTTAAGCATTAATGTAAAAAAAAGTTTGCACTTAGAAAGTATTAAGACTGAATGTATTGTATATATTAAAATATCCAAAGACTATAATTTATATGTGTTTTATTCAATATCAATCCCCTTTCTTATGCAATAATCAATGGCTTGTCACTTTCCTGTGATTTTAATTTGTCACTATTCTGTCAATACTGTCTCTCCCTGATAGCACATTTTCCCCTGGTGCTTATAAAATTAAAAAAAAAATTAAAATATCTTCTGGCCTTTATCATTACAAATGCAGAAATAGTGTCAAATAGTGATATTATTATTATTGAATTGAACAAATAACATTTCCTTCAGGGATACAAAAAAAAATCAAATACCGTATATTCACATACTACACTATAAAAAAATAAGTAATGAAATTATTGTATTGTCATCGTTTCTTAGTACGTCTGAAAATTTTCAGATTATTCAGACGTCTAGAAGTGGGTGAAACTTATAAAATTATTCCATGACATTCATATATTTACATACAAAACAGGTCAATCTAATATGACGCAAGTAAATTTAAATTATTTACTAGAACTCTACCCTGACAACTTAAAACAATAATCTTGTAAAATGTATTTTAAAAATTTAAAACCGATTTCAGAACCTAATTTTTCCTTAAAAACTTCTAATGTGAATTGAGGACTATAATTCTCAAATTATTTAAGATATTTGAAAGTTGTGATAATGGTTTTTTTTTCATTTTTTTTCCATTTCCATACCCTATTTTCACTTTTAGGGATGCAATTTTTCTTTAAATTAATTTAGAACCTCCCCTGATGTTATAACCTAATTAATATAAATAAATAATAAAATCGATTCAGCTCTTTTTTGGATGTCGGTGAACATAAATGAAAATATACGTGTCGAATTTAGAATTTCCCTCTTGTTTGACCGTGTAACCAAGACCGAGATTGATTAACCGAGTTTAATATAAATGTTGTAAATAAAAATAATTTTACGGATTTTATAGCGTTTAATTTTGACTTGAATTTGATCAAGATCTGACCAGTAGTTTTTGAGTTATCCCAGATAATGCGTATCTCATTGACTCCGACTACATTGATGATGTTCTTATTTTATTTTTTTATTATGTACAAAATTTATAATTTTGCCACATGTGTAATTTCACGTAGAGGCGTGATCTGTCGCGTGAAATTATGTTTATAACCGTATTCCTCGTCTTAATAGCGTTTAGCTTTTCACCGAGTTCAGTTAGGGTAAGTGAATCAGTGTCTGAGGCGCTGTCCTATTGCCATAGCTCGTGCGATCACGTGTGCGTCCGACGAAAATGATCGCGCGACCGTGCGTTTAAACATACACATTTATGCGGAATGTCCCTAGAAGGTCGTGCGATCATGCGATGCGACAGGAGTGTCTAGTTTTTGTCGTGCGATTATCGACGCATCGTATAGATCGGACCATCGTCCGATCAAACATAATAATCAGTACTGAATGTCTAATGGTGCTCACACTTGGTCGCCAAGGGGTGGAGACAAGGGACGGGTACCACGACGTGCGCTCGGTTCGACCGCCTGCCATTATGGATTGCTGTATGTATATACTCGTATACTAAATTACAGATGAAATCAAATGTTTCTGTTGACATTGACAAATATTCGTAAAAATCTTCTTAGTTTTGCCGTACGTCGAAATAATGATGTTGAAGATCATCGCACTGACTTCTGTTTTTATACAGTATATTATATTATGGTATACGTTTTCTTTTTTAATGTTATTCAATTTTAAAGAAATATTGCTTGACAGAAAAAACTGTGCATCTCTGTTAAGAGCCATTTCGAGAGTGATCGCATCGCTCCAAAATAGGACACACGATTTCTAATCGCGCGAGCGGATTCATCGGATGATGAAATCGCATCGCATCATCGCGCGAGCGATGGCAATAGGACGGCTCTTGATGGTACACATATCACGTTTCACATCCTCAGCGAATATTAACAATAGTTTCATATTTGTAGCCCGTACCATGTACTGGCAATGTGTAAATATCCACTACTCCACATCATCCCGCGGATGTCGTAAGAGGCGACAAAGGGAAACAAATCAGAAGGTGGACAGAAGTGTCTTCCTAATAACGACTACTTATAAATAAAAAACCACGGTTGCTAACTCACTTGCCAAGCGTGGCCGCTAAGGCAAAATTCCTCCCAACGGCAAAGATCGCAGTGCATGAACTAACGTATGTTATTTGTTGTTATTACGTAAATAATTGCATTTTAAAATTTAAATCGATACTAAAATAATCTAATATTGAGATGCATAATCGAGGTGATAAGGTCGTCCATGAAACGAACTTAATTGCATTGCTATAGATATGGATTATTTATGATTGTGTCCGATCGAAACCTGCCGATTGGTTATAACGCGCGCAGACGATAAATTTGCTTATTACACCTATGTGTTTACATAGCTTATTGATATAAATCCGGTTCCTATAAATGAATTCACCTAATAGAAAATCGTCAATTGCCTAACGAATAGCTGACGTGAAGCACCGACGCTCCGAAAAGTCTATGAATATGTTCAAGATCGTCCCCACCATTACAGAACTTTAAACTATGTTATACCTAATCAAATCAATCAGTTACCTAAATCTTTGAAAGACGTCATTACACGTTAAAACATAAAATATAAATAAAATTTTTTTTATATACTACCTTAACTCTTACTAAATACTCGTAACACTTTAAACAACTTCTCGTTCTATATTATTGGTTTACTTTACCAACATATTATCTTCTTATAAATTTATGAAAATATATGTTATAATCAGCCTGTATCGCGATTATTCACAAAATGCAATAAGTTTACCTTGTGATGTTACGCTCATCGCCTAAAACTATTTTATATTTTTGTACCCACAAATAGTCTGTCAATTAGAAACATAACATTTAATGCACCTAATTTACGTTGATAATAATATTAATGTAACTTTAGTAATGTAATGTATTACAAAAGTGTTAATTAGAATAATGTGTCGACAGCAATGGTGTACGGAAAAACTCTAATGAGTTTATGTTTACACTAAAACTATTCATCTTTGTAATCATAAATTTCTTAAATAAATAAATAATAAACACATAAGATTTAATATATCATAAATCCTTGCAAAAGAACACCGATTCCTACTAAGGATGATTCGCTAGTCTATTGAAATTAAAAAAAAAACATCTTATTTCCAGTAGAGAAGATGACTGGGTGCTACGATCTGCTTGGGATCTTATAATTAATAAAATTAAATTCAAACCCAAGCATACTACTGACTAATTTAAAATACTGTAAACTCATTCTGAGTAGACCGGACCAAAAATTAGTACTTATTCAAAAACTGAAGGTAACCGGGCTAACTATGACATCGGGACGATAAACATCTCAGTCCCCCCCCCCCCGTGACCATGGGTGCCGTAAAACACCCGAAACGTCGGTAATTAAAAAATCAAAATTAAAAGCGATAAAATACGTAAAATAAGTTTCATTTAATATGTAGCGTTCGCGTAAATATAAAAAGTCATTATATAAATGTTGTAGTAATTAGGACTGGTTATGCGTATAAGGGAATTTTATAAATACATTTTGAAGATGTCGATGAGGATAAGACAGAAGAGATTCTAAAATTGAAATCGAAGGGAAAAAATCAATGTGTGTTCTTTAATTAAAAAAATACTACTTAAATTTCATGAAATTTAACTTTTTTTCGTAAAATAATCCAGCGTCATTGAAAAGGCGCACGATAGGAACACGGAAGATATTCGTGAAAAACCTCGTGGAGTTCAACATATTTGATGCATTGATTTTTCCACTACAAAAGACTGTTGTCTTGAAGACCAATTCTTTTGTCATTAGTGACTTCAGAATGAATATATACCGATAGATACCAATGGACTGTAACATCGTCACTTTTAGACGATGATGAAGATAGCATGTCACATAACATCAAAAATCTGTATCTAATTATAATTAAATATATATATATATATATATATATATATATATATATATATATATACTAGCTTGCCAGGCAAACGTTGTTCTGCCCTTTTCGACGACCTTTTGTCATGTCCTATTAAAAATTCTTGAATTCGCAAAAAAAAACTTGTGGGCCACTCATGGGCAAAAAAAAACTATTCTATCTCTCAAGTTGGACCAAACTGCACACGGTGTGCAAATTTGATTAAAATCGGTTAAGTACACTTCTATATTAAATTATTATAATCAAATATAGCGTGAAGTAAGTGGGCAAATTTACTAACAAACTGTGTTTCAGCCAAGTGTGTATATCACAGTGTGTTATTAACTACTTTTGCGTACTTTTGAGAATAAAAATGAATAAATGATAAAAGACACGAAATCGATCACTACACACTAACATTCTGATACCAAGCGTGAAATACCGATGTAATGATGCCGTGCTACAGACTACAAACGAAGATCCTATTAACGGGATTACGAGTAATTCTATCTTAGTTTGCAGGCATGACAACGTATCTGCATTTTGATTCTAATTTGCGGATAGATGTCCGTATCTAAGGACCATAGCATCCACTTTTCCCATTAGGTAGACTGTGTGCTCGTTTGTCAGCCTTACTATACATGAATACTGTTCGTTTATTACGTTTGTTAATACGCATTTAATCACTATCAGAATGTAATATTTTTCATTAGAAATTAATAGAGGGAAACGGTGTTTTATAATAAGCATTTAATCGTGAGTTAAAGTTACAGCCTATATATGTACGTCCCACTACTAGGCACAGGCCTCCACTATTTCTGAGTGGGTTTTAGGGCAAGGAAGTGTCCGCCACGCTGCCCCAATGCGTGTTGGCGAACTTCACATGTCTTCGAAATATTTTTCTTCTTATATCTCAGACATGCAGGTTTCCTCATGACGTTTTCTTGCAACGGCGAGCAGGTGGTAAATAGACACTTAAAATTGCAATTAACAATATAATTTAACCGTGAGTAATATAAGTAAATTATGGCGCAGCAAGTCACGGTTTCCGATTAAATAACCTAACGTTAGCTTTATTTAATAGATTTTTAATTGTTTGATTGTTTACTTGTTTGATTTTATAAAATTGTTTACTTGTTTGGTCTCTAAAAAGGAACTTAAAAAGTTGATGATAACATATTTTTACAAAATGATTGTAATAATATGGAGGTCTGTGGAAAGTCCCAATTTCGGTCACGGAGGCCAGGCTCAACAGAGATAAGCCATCGGCGCAGGACAGGATTATAGTGCACAAGCATAGGTGCACTCTCTATTCCCACACTCTTATAGTCCGATTGAACGGCAAGCCGACACGAGCGGAGGGAGATCACCGCAAGACCTACGGCTTTATGTGCTTTCCGAGGCCCGGGTCTTCCTACTGAAATTACAAACCTTCTTCTTTTAAGTTACAAAATGGATTAACTTAACGCTAAACAATATTTAACAGAACAGTATACTTGTGCATAAGCCCATATCGTTTCGCTGTAATTTGCATGGATATTATATACAAACAAGTACAACATAATTATATAAAATGTTCCTGTTCGTATATGGAAATTTTGTAAGTTTTTTTTTAAAATAATAAAACAATCACGCGGAAGTATCTGCATGGTAAGGTCTTTAATAATAACAAAAATTGAATAAAACTATTATTTACGGATTTTTTCGCGTTTAATTACTTTAATTTATTTTTATTATTATCCCGACGTTTCGGGTGCTTTACAGCGCCCATGGTCACGGGGGGACTGAAATGTTTGACGTCCCAATGTCATAGTTAGTCCGGCTACCTTCAGTTTTTTAATATTAATTTTTGGTCCGATTTACGCAAAACGAGCTTATAGTATCATGAAGTCTTACAGTGGTATGCTTGGGTTTGGGTTTAATTTTGTTAATTATAGGATCCCAAGCAGATGGTAGCACCCAACCATCTTCTCTATTGAAATTTGGATGTTTTTTTAATTTCAATAGCCTCGCGTATCATCCTTGGTAGGAATCGGTGTTCTTTTGCGAGAATTTGTGGTTTATCAAATCTAATGTAATGGTGGGGACGATCTTGAACATGTTCGCAGACTGCAGACTTCCCGGAGCTCCGGGAAGTCTGCAGTCTGTGGAACACTTACAGGAGCGCCCCCGTCACTGCATCAGATTTGATAGACCACAAATCTTCACTAAAGAACACCGATTCCTACCAAGGATGATACGCGAGGCTATTGAAATTAAAAAACATCCAAATTTCAATAGAGAAGATGTTTGGGTGCTACCATCTGCTTGGGATCCTATAATTAACAAAATTAAACCCAAACCCAAGCATACCACTGCAAGACTTCATGATACTATAAGCTCGTTTTGCGTAAATCGGACCAAAAATTAATATTAAAAAACTGAAGGTAGCCGGACTAACTATGACATTGGGACGTCAAACATCTCAGTCCCCCCCGTGACCATGGGCGCTGTAAAGCACCCGAAACGTCGGGATAATAATAAAAATAAATTAAAGTAATTAAACGCGAAAAAATCCGTAAATAATAGTTTTATTCAATGTGTAGTGTTCGCGTAAATTTAAGAAATCATTAAAAACAAAAATACAATACTAATATGTATGTAGTTTCAATAATGTTTAATTAAAGTTAAAGTTACAGCCTATATACGTCCCATAGCTGGGCACAGGCCTCCTCTCATTTCTGAGAGGGTTATTAGGGCTAGGAAGTATCCGCTGCGCTGCCCCAATGCATGTTGGCGAACTTCACATGTCTTTAACTTTTTTTTCGTATTTCTCAGACATGCAGGTTTCCTCACGATGTTTTCCTTCACCGTCGAGCACGTGGTAAATCAGCACTTAAAATTGCAATTTTATTGGTGCCCGCGTGGATCGAACCCGGTTTTCTCGCTACTGTGAAATTTACAGCGAGCGCTAACCATCTGAGCTACCACGGCTCTATGTTAATTAACATTTAGATCGATGTTTAATTAACATTTTACAAATATGTTTTAATTGAAACAAGCTTTATTTTAATAAAAGGTTCAATAAATACACGAAATCAATTTCCTGCTTTAAGAAGCAGGAAATTGATTTCTTGTATACCTGTTAATATAATAAAATTAAAATAACGTTAACGTGTGACATAATTTATGTTTTTTTTTAATTTTTAATACGTTTTAAATTTAAAGGACAATATTTTTAAATTCAAAGTACAATTCTTTTGGAGCCAGTTCCTCGACGCATGTTACGGCTTTTAACAAGTGAGGTTGGTTGATAATGGGCGGCTTATAGGGACAGTTTATCTCAGATTTAGGTTCAGTTTTGACGAATGTTTGTAAATTTCTAGTTATATATACTATAGAACAGAAAAAAACCTATGCATTTAGTAAGTAGAAAGTATTGTAATCGCCACGTTTTACTGAAGGATTGGCTATAATTATCACTTGACACTATTCCAAGAGCCTCGTCGTCAATCAGAGTCCCTTGTTTACTAAAGTAAATGTATCATTATATCATCAATAATCCTCTGAAATATTACAGAATAATCCACACAGAAATACACTCTACGAAACAGTACAAATAAGATATTATTTAAACCTCATAAACATTGCCTAGTAATATACCGAAAGATTATCTTTGAATATAAAATTCAAAGATAATCTTTCGGTATACTTCTTTAATTTATAATTTTACCGAATTATATACAATCGAGACTAATAAAATTGAAACGAGATTCGCAAATAAATACCAATTCCTCGTCAACATAAAGAACTGGTCATTGAACTGGATTGACCAAAGGACTACCTGATAGTTAATCAAAACGAAATGTCACGTTTAGCTTCCTTATTGGATGTATGCACATCAAATAAAAAAAAATCATTGGAGCGGAGCTCCCATAGGGCAAGAAAACGATTCCTTGAAATCTATCTCCTCCGTAACCCGTTGGACAATTTACATAATTATTTCAACAAATATTTGTAGCTCAACGCAGACAAGGTTTATAAACAATAAAAATCTGAAACTGATTTTTTTTTTCTTTTACTATCTAATCAATTAGCTAATTTACACCTGCGCAATGTCACACCATTTGATTGAATCTTTTGTTGAAATAAAGACAGTTATGACACAGTCATCTAAGGTAAGTGCATATTGTGGCTTATGAGCCTACATCTATCCTCGATAAAGAGTCAAAAATGTAGGTAGATGTGTTATTATTATTTCCTAGCTATTCCCCGCGATTTTGTCCACGTGGAATTTATTCCCAGGTATTCACTCTCAGGTCATCTGAGGCAAGTGGGACTCAAATGGAAACCGCTCGGGCTCAAATGCAGAAAGCAGTGCTCCTCGAGTTCGCCGGTTTCTTCCTCTTTCTCCCTGATCCTCGGCTGTTTGGTCTCCCCTGCCGTGGGCTTTCATCTGATTGGGTATATTTATTTATATATTTTACTACGTTAATATATTTATACACTACAAACAGATGGGAAGACTATTATATAAATAGCTACCCCAAATAATAATATAACTATTTATTTAATTTCAAATATAATTAATGAACATAACACAAAATAATTCACAAGTTTTTATATAAAAAAGCGTAAGGATATTAACTTTGTACACGGATCTCAGCATGTTAATCGATTTTGTATTTGTAATGTAGGAGTATCTGCGTATAATCATCATCATCAACATTGACTTAATTTCTTTTATTTACGGAGGGCATTGCCATACAGCTTTGAAGTTTCTGTGTTTATCGAACTTCTTGAATTACATTGATGTCAGACATAACGTGTATTTTACAATAGTTCGAAGATACGGTTTTAATTTTTGTTTTCAGATAGATATATAGAATATTAGCAACGCTTTAAGCATTACTGTTTTATGCGATATTACCCTCAGGTCACGAACTGCAAACTTAAAAGGTCGAAGGTTGGAATTTGCCATTCGTTAACTGCCGTGAACCATTCCTAACACAATTATTTTTAACTTACTTGGAGTTGTTAACGGAAATATAAGAAGACATATAAATGAAATTGAAATGTGTGTCTTCCATATTGAAATAACTGGCTTCCTTTAAGTTCGGATGATTATTAGCATGCTATTAATTAATACATTAAGGGGAAATATAACCTCAAATGGCTTAGCAAGATCCTCTGTTATGCCGAAAGTATTGCAGCATTAATTTTGAAATAAATATATGGTAATGTTGAGGATTAATGTTAAGGATTATGTTAGACGAAAACACGATTCCGTAAAATTTTCTCGATAGAAAAAAAATCCAAAGTTACCTCCAAACTGAACAATAAACCGCTGTTATTCATAAAATACTTTAAATAAGATCATGAAACTTTGCATACTAACTGAACTAACTATAAAGCAGTGCTTATGTTATTTACTTTTTTCAAAATATCATTATTTTCGCCGTAAAAAGAAATTACCTAAACTATCGGCGCGTAAGCTTGGTTCCTGTCGCTCCGTTAGTATTGCTCCGGCTTTTGAAGGGAGAAGTTGTGTCGCTTACGATCAGAAAACACATTACGTAACAGGAAGACGTAAAATTAAAATGGGAAATAACCGTTATAAAAATAAGAAGCGACTGGGTTGGCGTTAAGAAACAGGCATATATATGATAAACATAATGAAATAAGTATCTAACGACCTATCTACTTAGAGTATTAGTGATTACAAACATGTTGGTACATAGCATACGACGCGCGGGGAAGTGGGGGGCGAAATTAGAATTTGAGCTGACTTACTCTCACCTCTTAATAGCTATTCTTAAAATGTTCGTCTGTATATCTGTCCTGAGCTAGTATTCGGAGTGGCTGAACCGATCCTCATGAAACTCAACAGATAGAGAGCAATGCTAGGTGTGATCTAGGCTCTTTTTGAAGATTTATTTAAAAAAATGCAAATATTGTTGCGCGCCTAAGTTGACGTCATGTACCCGGCACTAGCGCCATCTAGTGTCGGGGACGAGAGCGAAGGGAGCTTACCAGAAAATGACATCACTAATCTTTCAACCGACTGCGCCATCTAGTATGGAAACGAAGAACTAAGCTTCTAGAAGCCCGACACTCGAATTTTCGGCGCCTAGTCGATTGGCGCGCGTATTTACTTGAATATTCTGGATGTTTCGGTGATAATGTGTATTTAAAGGCGCTGCAAGATGCGATCGAGGAAGTATTGAATTTGGCGAGACAAGCGAAGCTTCGGAGCGAAATAAAGTGAATCCGTGTGATTAATTATTAGTGTCTTCTAAGTTTTAATTAGTGTAGTGAATTAAAGAGTTAATTTTGGTAATTCTTTCGGCAATTTTATTGTCACGAACCTCAAGCTCGTAACAATATTAATAAAATAAAATGATTGAATAAAACTATATATACGGATTTTATCGCGATTTAATAAAGTTATTTTAACGTATTCTTATTTCCCCCGTTTCGGATGCTTTACAGCACCCAAGGTCACGCGGGAACTGAGATATTTGACGTCACAATGTCATAATATTTTTAACTTATGGATTTATACATATGAAATTATGTGGAAAAAGTTTTACGATTTAATTTACTAAGATGTCATGATGCTTAGCTGATAAATGATCGTTTACTTCTAATTAACCTTTGCAACGTAAGTCTTATTTTATTGTGTAGTATTATCTTTAATTTAATGGTCAGCTCCTTATTAACACAAAATTCCACGTAAATAACGCTCAATGCATAGATACTGCGTTAGTATATATTTACTACATTTTGTCCGTAACTTAGCGTAGAATCTATTAATAAGGTTGAACAAAGGACAAAAATATGTAAGTAAGCAAAATTAAATAAATGTACACTTTGGTTTATTTGGAACTCAAAAGACTTTTCTGTAACAAATTTGTAGATCTGTGGTCAGAAAAATAAATAGGATATACACATTTAAAGATCCAGTTCCTTTAACACGTTCTGTGCTAACGCGGTCAGTACAGACCGACAGCGAACTTTCCCTTGAAGCCAAGAAAAAATTACAGTTCTATTCAAATTTAGTACGCAAATTTTTTTTATTAGATACTTATATTTAATGCTTAAATGTGTTTTTATTAACAAAAGTCAATTTTGAGTCATTATTTATGGAGATTTATGGAGACCGACGCGAGCTGAACGGGAAGATGCATTTTTTCTCTTAGCGTTTAACGTGTTAAAATACTTCACGTAGAGATGGTGATGGCAAATGCATGGCAATTGTACACTGACATTGAAATAGGTGATTAGTCCCAATATGTGGTTTGTTACTCGTTAAAATCGTTCTTTCCCACGAATAGTTATTTCTCATTAAATTTCAAGTGGCGGTATAAGGATATCCACTACCCCATATCGTCCCTAGGGTGTAGTAAGAGGTGACAGAGGGAAAATGAACAGAAACAGAAGATGGGCGGTTGCCAAAGCGTGGCATCTATGGCAAAATCCCCCATGAGAAAATCTATGAGGAATGCCAAAGTTCAGCAGTGGACTTTTACAGGCTGTTATAAATGGATGGATAAAATTTCAAGTAACAACAACTTATTTTTTGGTAAGGAGAGAGGTATTCGTAATATTAAAGAAATAAACATAATACCCAAGTAACACATCAAAGCTATATAACGGCCGACTTACAGCATTTCTGTATCGTTTTCGCATTTTGAGTTAGGTCTATAGTAGCATTACAAACGTTAATACGGCTACTGTAATGCTTATTTGGGCACAAATTACACGGCTTTAGATTCTAGATAGGTTCACAGTAGTTGTTTAATTGTATTACATGCGCATTATATTAGCATTATTGTGGTCAAATAAACTTATGAAGCATTATTATGGTCAATGAAGTGGACAATCGCATTAAAGAAGCATTATACTAGTAATATTATTGATAATGAATATGTTAATCGCATTACAAAAGTATTAGACTAGCATTAGAATGTTGTAAGATAGAATGATTGCAGCTATTTAAGTGTTCACAGATAGAACTTCGAAAAAACCCTACATCATTGCAAAACGTCAGTATTACGTGGTACTAAATGTTAAAATATAACTAACGTTGTAATTTAATTGTATTTTAACATTTAAATAAAGATGGTCATAACTTTTGATTGCCAATATAAAACGTAAATGTGCTCGGTGAACTTATAAAGTGTTTATACGGACCGTAAGTTTTACATAAGTTTACTATTCGTTTGTTAACATGCTTCCTGTGTTATTTGGATATGATATAGATTTCACTATATTCGTTGCAGCCATATAGCTCGCAGAACCTACAATCGATGGGCAAGAAATGTTTTCGAGTGGCAGCTTCGTACCGGTAGACGAAGTGTAAGACGTACCCCCACTAGATGGATTGACAACCTAGTAAGACCATACAGGAATTCAATTAATGCAGATAGCACAGAACCGTATTTTGTGGCATTTCTTAGGGGAGACCTATGTTCAGCATAATGAAGATGTTGATGATATAAATTTAACTATGCAGTAACTAGTGGGCATAATTATGCGAATTTACTTTATCCCTTACATAGGTACTTAAGACATTCGCTAAGTGATAGAATATACATAATGAAGATATCTGCAACAAGAGTAACCGAACGGGAGTGACCGTAAAACGGCCTTTTTTATAGAGTAAGAGTGACAAGCAAGCACACAGTGCACCTAATCATAAGTGGATGCTGTGGTCTACAGACATCTACATATGTTCTCGAATAAGAATCAAAATGCAGATACGTTGCCACTCTTTAGGACTAAGAGGGAATGTTTCGTATCCAGTAAAAAGGATCTGTGATTCCCTACACTCTCCATACGAAACACAGCAATATTCAGCTGCTATTTTAAACTGGTATTCTGTGAGAGCATGGCCCTCCCCGGTCGAGCGATTTGTGTTACAACCATAACATAGCTCTACCACGTAAATATACCTCCTGGCCTCCTGCTAGAGGAGTAGTGACCTGGTAAGACAAGTAGGATAGTCGTGGTAGGTGACGTCCAATGCATGGGAGGTGATTTGTTGTGGGATAACGGGAACGCTCTCGTACACATCAGCAGAACCAACAGCACCAGCCTTCTTATGGCGACAGTTTGTAGATTTCCCCTACTCTACTTAGTAAGACGCCTAAGAATTAATAACACATGGCGCGGCTTTCACATTTAACTGTGTAACTCCCCTCTCCCCTTTCTAAGTAGAAAAATCATTTTTAGTCAATCTCAGTTTTCCCAAAAAAAAAAAAAATATATTAAGAAATAACAGTATAGCATATATATATATATATATATATATATATTCATATATATTAAAGTCACAAGCTTAAAAACAGTCAAAACTGCATCAAAATCGATTTAGAGGTTTTTCTTGTCGCACTCAAACAAATCGATTAACAAAAAAAATTATATTCGATGTCCACTCTTACCGCGGCTTCTTGTAAGATCATTAATGTACACACCACAAACAGTTTTTTTTTTCTTACAGTTTCATCACCCTAAAGTAAAGTAACTTAAAATAATAAGGTTTTTATACTTTATTAGGTGCCCATAAAAGGCACTCTCCCTAACTAAAGAAAAGTGTTTCATCGCTTCTAATATCACCGTGATAAAATTGCAGTACCCTGAATAGCAAAGCATGTTTATATTGAAAATGCATCAAGTTATTGTAAGCTGTTAACAAAGCAGCCACCATTATTTTCATTTACGTTGCTTGTTTTTTACTTCACCTCTAATCTTTTAGACGAAGCCTACTTACAGAAATGTACCGTAACAACCCATAAACGTATCTTAGGCGCTTTTAAATTCGGAATGCGTTTAGCATTTTCAATGTTATCTTTATCTGCCGAGCAGGTTCAAACTAAAATTGTAACCAATAATTTTTGTTGTAACCACCAGCACCAGGAGGGGGGGGGGGGCTACTTTGTGTTCCACCTAAGATTCAAACCGTTGTAGAAAGTGATAAAAATAGAGATACGGTCCCAGTAACGTAGACACAATGATACTATAATGATAACCTGGAAACAATGATAATGATATTAAAATCGAGAAGTTAATTTAAGGCGACAGTAGCCTAATGGCAGGGCGCGGACCGCGAACTCAAAAAGGTCGTGGGTTCGAATCCGACATTCGACTACTGGCGTGAACCACTCGTAACACAAGCAGTTTAAGCTTACCACGAGTGGTTAAGGGGAATATTAGTAATGTTTATAGCATTGTTAATATTCTTTTTTAAAATAAAAAAATAAAAATTATTAATATAAGTGACCGCTGGCCGGTCCCTGCTATACTTGGTTTTTCTGGGTGCTGGAATTCGTAATAAAAATAAAGCTAGTGGTATATAGACAGTGGTTCTCAAATGGCCGCCTAGTATCGATATGTTCAGTTTTAGATGGCCTCCCACTAAATGGAGTAAAACGTGACGGAAGTCGATAAACTTTATACGTAGTAAAGCCATGCTACAGCTAGGTATATTATGGTTGTATAGCACGAATTCTTAACCAAGAAAAGAGATGTACGTAGTTTATCTATGGGCCCCAGCATACACTTACCAACATATGGGCTCTGGGTTATTTTCTGTGTCACCCATATTCTATAAAAAAGGTGCGCATGGATTAGGGCCGCGTTATGTGGCGGTCATTTAGAGAGGCCGTCCATTGGGTTTCGAAATGGTAATTCGGAAATGGCACATTATTTCTATTTAAAAAAAACTTTTTATGAGTAAGTGTGTGCAGTCTAATCTACACTACCGAAGAACGGAGACGAGAGGACGAAATTCCACGCAAACTAAGAGTATTGTTGCATGTTGGACAACATGCAATTGTCATCACGCAGACAGACAAATCATCGATCGGATGCCGGAACAATTATAATCTATTTTTATATTTCCAAAAGTAGTGTCATCATAGCTTTATCGATTACATTATTTGTTGATATCTAATTTTTTATTTTTTATCAATATTTGAAAATAAATTTTATAATATATTAAAATTAAATATATTTCAAGGACGAATCTATGCTATATCAAGTTACTTATGTAGCTATTTATTACTGCTAGATATTATTTATTAAGAATTTATTATGTATAATGGGTGTTGGTTGAGATTCCAATGTCTCGGAAATCATCACTTTAATGATTGATGTTATTTTATTAGCATAAAATAAACCAGAAAATTTAAACCTAAAGACCCAGAGAACGAGGTAAGGATTTTTTTGAAAGCGAAAAAATGATGGGGGAATGGCCAGGGAGTTTTTTTTATTTTTACCCACTCCGCTGGATGATGGGAGAATCAGATTGGGGGGAATAGACCCACCCCACATTCGGCACGAAAAAAAAAAAAAGAAACACAAAAAAAAAAACAAAAAAAAAAAAAAACCACCCGACAGACACCCCCCGAGAAAAAAAACCAGCTTCGTCACACCATTCACTTACCAACAGGTGAACTGTGTGCTCGGGACGTTATTTCAAACTGAATGATGTCAACATTTGCAAAGGAGGTACAAATGAGAAACGAAAATACCAAGTTAATGATTGACAAGTTAGTGGTTATCATTGAAAAAAAGATGCAATGACAAAGATACGAGGACATTCACACGATGATCTAAAGTCAATTTGTTTGTACCATGTGCGACACTGTTCTAAAGACGTAACCAACATCAGTTGAAGGAGAATCATTATATAGAAAATTGATGTAATCACGCTGCGAAATACATATATATACGAGGGCGGCACACGACACAACATTACTATTTAAAAATGTATTTTTTGCTTTTCGAAGTATTCTCCGCGAAATTTGACACATTTTCCATACGATGGAACCAATCATTGAAGCAACCATTCCATTCGGAAGTTGGAGTCTCCAAAATGGTCGTTTTGTAGGCGTCCACAGCTTCTTCAGGTGATGAAAATCTCTGTCCACGCAATTTATTCTTCGTTTTAGGGAAAGTATAGAAATCATTAGGGCTTAGGTCGGGGCTGTACGGCGGATGGTCTAATAATTCTGTGTTTTCTTGCTCTAAAAACTCTTTTGTTCTGTGTGCGGTGTGAGAACTCGCATTGTCGTGATGGAGGATGATGCGGCGGTTGCAGTTCTCTTTACGGAGTTCAGAAACGACCTGTGGTAAACAAATGCTAGCATACCATTCTGCATTAACCGTTCTTTGTCCCTCAAGAGGAATAATCGTAACATGGCCGGTTTTGGAGACAAACGTGGCCACCATTTTTTTGCAACACTCCGTGAACGAACAATTTTTGTTGGCTTTAACTCATTTTCGAACACCCAAACTCGTGACTGGTTTTTTGTTTCGGGTTCGTACGCGTATATCCAAGATTCGTCACCTGATACGATGTTGTATACAGCATTTGAGGATCCTGCGTGGAATCTTTCGAGAGTTCTGACGCACCAAGTAACGCGAGCCGCTTTTTTGCTCTTCACAGAGCGAATGCGGTATCCATCGGGAAAACAACTTTTTTACACCTAATTGTTCATGCAAGATTATTTGTATTTGACTCATGCCAATGTCTAAAGTTGCCTGAATTTCGTGGTATGTCACATGTCGATCTTCCTCAATCAGCTTACGCACAGCATCAACGTTTTTTTGGACGACCTTGACGGGGATCATCACTGAGCTTGACACGTCCACGTTGAAATTCAGCAAACCAGCGATAAATTGTGGTTTTGGATGGGGCTTCATCACCAAATGCAGAAATCATCCGGTCAACACACTGTTTTTGTGTTAAACCACTTCGAAAGTCATAATAAATCATCGCTCTTGATTTTTCTCGAGTCAATTCCATTTTCTCAACGACTAAACAAGTTTGACAAAACCTTGTGACAAGACCGAGAATCTTTTTTTAAATAAATAAATGGTATTCGATTTTTAAAACCAAGGAGTTTTCAATTAAAAAGATTTTAATATGACAGGAAGAGTGGAAATATTCCATTCCTGATATTTTTAGTGCAGCCTGTGTACAAACAGGCTTCCCGGGCTGAACACAGCTCGGTGGGCGATCTCGCCTTTCGGAAACATGTTTTCGGAAACTTCTTTCTGCATGTGTGTGTATTATCCATAAAAGTGCCAAGTATTTTATACGTTGTTTAATGTCAAGAAATATAAAAATATATTGATCATGAAATCCCAGGTTCGAATCCCGGGTCGGGCCAAAATATCAATTGTTTAATTTTTCCGTCAAGGAATTTTCAGCAGCTGCCCGGAGCCAGAAAGTTGGCGGTGTCTCACCCCCGTGCCTCGGAAAGCACGTAAAACCGTTGGTCCTGTGCCTGATCTCTCTTCGGTTGTGTCGTTTTATAGTCCCACCAGATTATTGGAGTGAGGGAATAGAGAGTATACCTGTATTTGCGTATACACTTGAGCACCATAATCCTGTCCTGCGGCGATAGCTAGTCTCCGTTTATTAGAGAGATGGGTAGCAGCGTATTCCTATTTAATAAAAAACTACGATTGCAAACCCACCCACCAAGCGTAGCAACTTTGGTAAGTATTCCCTCTACGAAGCAATCTCCCATAGATTCTCTCTCTTTCCTCTCCTTTCTCTCTCTTTCTCTCTCTCCTCTCCTTTCTCTCTCTCTCTCTCCTCTCCTTTCTCTTTCTCACGATTCTATATATTTACTAAGTCCATGTTCAGCAGTGATCTTTTGATAGGCTGTAACGGTAACGGCACGTTTAGGTTTTCTGTATTAATATATATTTTCTTTTGCGTACTTAAATAAATGACAAGAATATGAACATGTAGATACCTAAGCATCTTACAGTAATACGAAGGTGAGAGTTCTTAGAATATCAAAAACAGAACAGCCTAGCAAGTTATTAGTTTCATTATATTTTTTTCAAAATAGTGTCCATTTACATCAATAAATCGCTGCATCCGATGGAACTACTGTGAAAAGCACTCGTCCTTAAGGGTCTATTCGACGGCATCCACAAAAAAAAATTCCTCGAAGTTTTTCTTTTATTTTCGGAAATAAATAAAAATCGCAAGGTGCGAGATGGGAACTATAGGGCGGGTGACCCAGTAATCCCACGTCGTCTGACGTCGCCAAGTAGTCGATTGTTTGCTTGGCGGTGTGCGACGAAGCGTTGTCGTGGTGAAGGAGGATCCTACTGCGAGCTCGTTTCTCGCGAACGTTTTCCAAGACTTGTAATTGTTAGTGTACCACTCTGCAGTAACTGTTTATCGATCCTCTAAAGCAATTTTTGCGTAATGACCAGTCTTTCCGAATAACGAGGCCACTATCTTTTTATCCACGCTTCGACCTCTCTTCACTATAGTTGGCAACTCCTTGGAAGGAAATACCCAGACAGCAGACTGTCTCTTAGTTTCAGGATCATAACAATAAATGCAGCTTTCGTCACCTCCGTTAAATCTTTGAACCGTTTCACGACACTATTCAACACGATGGAGTTTTCGGGCCTCTGTCAAATTATGAGGTATCCACAGGGCACAAAGCTTCCTGACCGCTAAATGTTCATGGAGGATTTTGCGCACTTGATCCATACCGATGCCTAAGCTTGTCTGAATCTGCTAAAATATTGCACAAAACAACTTATAAACTCTACTTCAAAACAAACAAATTAAATAAGCAAAATGGCGGCTTGTGTCAGCGCTACTGAAGTAGCAATCGTGCCCTGGCCGAAAACTATTTCAGCGCTTGTAAGCGCTTGCTAGCGCTTTTTTCTGCCAAACGCACCCAATAATATTGGCAAAGGGTTCAATTTTCAAAATTTGAAGTTTGAACTTATTTTTTTATTATATCGTTTATAAGTGTCCAGTTCTAAAAACTTTCAGTGTCGCCCTCGTACCTAGAAAAAGAGTAAATCAACCTAAATATTAATATGTTAGATTTAAGCATTTATTGGTACTGGGAATAGTAATGACGGGGATAGTGCACGCAATAATTGAGGGAGGGCGGGAGGTGCTCTTCAAACTAGGCATGACACCGCATTTTATATGATATTAGCTAATAAATTTTTAACATCTTTAAAATTATGGTTTTCCGCAAAGTAACTCCTGATTATATTAATATAAAATATATAAATATATATATATATATATATATATATATATATATATATATATATATATATATATATATATATATTATTATAGCAATAATTTCATTTTTAATATATTATTTTTTATTTACACGACCCTTTAAAGCCGATTATGTTGTCTTTAATTAAAAGCAACGAAAAAGGTTAACGCTATGCAAAGTATTCATTCATTTTAACGCTATTTTAGAGAACCAATTATTGCAAATTTGTGAATCAGATTTTTGAACATTGCTTCTATTTAATTAAAATTAGGACTAATAAGAAGAGCCATGAACCTGAATAATTTTTTCTTAAATGTCTGTTCAAGGTTTTTTTATAGGAGGGGGAAAACGAGCATACGGCTCACCTGATTACGCACAGTGGCGGACCCCGTCCGTCATCCAGATGGTATGAATGGTACTAATAAGCATAGATATTTGATTTCAATTCAAATCTAGTAATAACGATAATAGGTAATAAATATATCTTTGCTTTGAATAAAAACTATTATTTACGGATAAGGTTTATTCGCGCAATTTGCGAATTACTTTAAACTTTATTTTTATTATTATCCCGACGTTAAAACTTAAAATACTAAAAAAACTGATTACTTTATCCGACTAACTATCACTTGGGTCGTCAAACATCTCAGTCCCCCCGATCGACATCTGTAAGCACCCGAAACGTCGGGATAATAATAAAAATAAATTAAAGTAATAAACGCGATAAATATCCGTAAAAATCGTTTTTCAATGTATCGAGTGTTCGCGTTTCAACTTCAAGAAGTTTAGTTCTTCGCTATTAGAAGGTATTGCCGTCGACTTATAACAATACGATAAAAAAAACACGTGCGCAATTCACACGCGGTAGAAGTAAAACCTAGTTTATTTATTATTAATTTCATTTAAACACGCTTTTTACCTTCCCATGTCTATCTATCTATCTATCCCCAACATGTAAACGGGCGACTGACTTGAAAATTTACACTAGTATCAAGGACACAAAAAAACTATTTTGCTAATTATACATTTAACAGTTTAAAGTAGTTTTACTTAACTTTTTGACTTTATCGTCATCAGCCATTGAATAGGGAAACGGTATAATTTATCGGTTACAGTTACAGGAGAAAAGAATGGACTAAGATGTGAACTTCGAAATACGCCGGATGTAGTAAAAAAAAGAAGTAAAATCATTTACACGAAACCATCTCTACTTTATAAATTTAAGTACGAAATAAGTAAATAAAGTAAATTTTAGCATAGTATTAACGTTTTAATCATCTAGTTAACCATAAACACAATCATATTATTATGATATCGCTAACTTTAACAAACGCGATGGTATGGCTAACTTTAACAATGTACGCGCTACTAAAATACAACTTCAATGATACACACTAGAATATCTTAATAGCTTATTTACAATTCGACGAATATTACTATTATTTGCAACAATAAAGAAAATGCTATCTCCAAAAACTTATAGATAATTCTTTATCGACAACAGCAAACGGGTTAACCTAAGCGTTTTAGGTATTTAAATACAATCAAATGGAATATTATCGAATTGACGTGTTTCACCTTCGACATGGCAATATTTTATTTAAACACAGACCGAGCACGCACTCACATGCCTGCATATTATGATATCAGTGTTGCGCTGTTATCAGTATCGCAAAACCAATAATTACATAAAAGTATTAACGTCTCACACGATTATCTTTATTGCACTTTTCAAGAAGTTCGGCGCAAATTACGAGTTGTGTTTCATGTCATATTTATCTGAAGTTTTAACGGATTTAGCTCAAACGTGTACATGAGAACACAAAAATATATCTTATAAGATTCATCTTATGAATACAAAATCAATTACTATTATAATAACGGTCATAATGTTTTATTATTATTAATTACTCTCACTATACAGTCTTAGATCACGTGCATACAAAGTTTTCCTCTTATAGATGTAAAGGTTAAGTAGTTAGCCTGATCAATTCTCTTTCTTGAATGTATCTTGTGAATCTGTATTTCGTAAGTGTAAGAGTGTAAGTGAATGCTGTGATCCATATACATTTACATTTATCCTCGATTAAGAATCAAAACGCAGATGCGTTGTCACCCCTGAGGACTAAAGACCCCTAGAGACTAAGGATGGATTGCCTCATTTCCAGTAAAAAGGGTCTCCGGACACTTACTCATCATATAAAACAGCAGTATTGAGCTGTACTTCACGCTGGTATTCTGTGTGAGCGTGGTCCTTCCCCTGTCGAGCCGACCCACTCGTGCTACAACCATAATATAGCCATAATTTCGTATGATGAGTGCAGAGATCCGAAGACCTTTTGTTACTGGAAACGAGGCATTCCATCCTAGTCCTCATGGGTGACAACGCATCTGCATCTGATTTTTAATCGAGAATAAATGTAGATGTCTGTGGGTCACAGCATCTACTTACCATCAGGTGGACTGTGTGTTCGTTTGTCATCCTTATTCTATAAAAAAAGGCTATATAAATATTTATTTCGTGCAGGATTCGAACCTGCGGCCCTTAAGCGATGTAACTCATTGCTAAGTCACTGCGCCACGGAGCCGTCAAACTCTAATTATCACTAGGTCTCCGCGACGCGTTGATAACGTGAAAACTTATTAATATTAGAAAACATCACGCATTGATCATGAGTACATAAGTTATGATGATCCTAATGAGAATACAAGGTCAAATGAATGGTCAAGGTCAAATGTCAAGGAAATGATTGTATTGTTATCCATCCGTGTAGGGTGAAAACTGTGTGAATTTTTTTAATACATTCACAGATTACATATTACATAAGCTCCACTAAAAGTATCGGAAATGGAATATTTCCACTGTTCGTCATATTAAAATCTTTTTAATTGGAAACTCCTTGGTTTCAAAAATCGAATACCATTTATTTATTTAAAAAAAAGTTTCTCGGCCTTGTCACAAGGTTTTGTCAAACTTGTTTAGTCGAGAAATGGAATTGACTCGAGAAAATTCAAGAGCGATGATTTATTATGACTTTCGAAGTGGTTTAACACAAAAACAGTGTGTTGACCGGATGATTTCTGCATTTGGTGATGAAGCCCCATCGAAAACCACAATTTATCGCTGGTTTGCTGAATTTCAACGTGGACGTGTCAAGCTCAGTGATGACCCCCGTCAAGGTCGTCTAAAAACTGCAGTCACCCAAGAAAACGTTGATGCTGTGCGTAAGCTGATTGAGGAAGATTGACATGTGACATACCACGAAATTCAGGCAACTTTAGACATTGGCATGAGTCAAATACAAATAATATTCCATGAACAATTAGGTGTAAAAAAGTTGTTTTCCTGATGGATACCGCATTCGCTCTGTGAAGAGCAAAAAAACGGCTCGCGTTACTTGGTGCGTCAGAACTCTCGAAAGATTCCACGCAGGATCCTCAAATGCTGTATACAACATCGTATCAGGTGACGAATCCTGGATATACGCGTACGAACCCGAAACAAATAACCAGTCACGAGTTTGGGTGTTCGAAAATGAGTTAAAGCCAACAAAAATTGTTCGTTCACGGAGTGTTGCAAAAAAAATGGTGGCCACGTTTGTCTCCAAAACCGGCCATGTTACGACTATTCCTCTTGAGGGACAAAGAACGGTTAATGCAGAATGGTATGCTAGCATTTGTTTGCCACAGGTCGTTTCTGAACTCCGTAAAGAGAACTGCAACCGCCGCATCATCCTCCATCAGGACAATGCGAGTTCTCACACCGCACACAGAACAAACAAATTTTTAGAGCAAGAAAACATAGAATTATTAGACCATCCGCCGTACAGCCCCGACCTAAGCCCTAATGATTTCTAAACTTTCCCTAAAATAAAGAATAAATTGCGTGGACAGAGATTTTCATCACCTGAAGAAGCTGTGGACGCCTACAAAACGGCCATTTTGAAGACCCCCACTTCCGAATATGGAATGGTTGCTTCAATGATTGGTTCCATCGTATGGAAAAATATGTCAAATTTCGCGGAGAATACTTCGAAATACAATAAATACATTTTTACATAGTAATGTTGTGTCATTTCCTTCATTCTCGAAATTTTCAGTGCCGCCCTCGTATGTAGATAGATACACACAGGTCAAGCTCATATATATATTTAAGCGTACAATAATAAGATAATGGTCGCGCATTAACGTGTTTCGATTGCAACTATGTTGCTATACATTTAATATACCTTACAAATTTAATATACCGATTTCCTCACTGGTCTAGTCGACTAATATAATCGATAGTCGAAGATCGTAAACGCAATCACTGATCACGATTAGTGGGTTTTTCTGTCAAGAAATAAAAAAAACCGCATTGTAATCGCGGTAAATGACGATGATGATGATGACGATAATGGAAATGCAATAATTGTAAAATATACAAAGAAAGTTAAAATCTAAACCCAAACTACGACAAAAAACGCCCAAACGGTGTAAGAGGTGTAAGAACGACGTCGTTTTTTTTATTATGAACGACAAACCAACAAGAAATATTATATATATTTGTTACCTACATGTTAATGCCGTGTGAACTACGGCTGTACCAATAAGTGATATTTATACGTAAATTAGCTACTCTAATATTATTAGTTCTAACACGCACACACAAATTTCATCAAAACGAGTCAAGCCATTTGCTAGTTTTAGCGAGACTAACGGACAGTAATTGGTTTTTATATATAGAGAAGATTATTATTAATTAACATAAAAAGCTTAGACCATTTAATGCGTTTGGTTTTGCGTAAATCGGACCTAAAATGAATATTCAAAAACTGAAGGTAGCCGGACTAACTAAGACATTGGGACGTCAAACATCTCAGTCCCCCGTGACCATGGGTGCTGTAAAGCACCCGAAACGTTGGGATAATAGAAATAAATTAAAGTAATTAAACGCGATAAAATCCGTAAATAATAGTTTTATTCTTAGACCATTTGGTTGAATGGTCTATGCGATATCATCATGGCACGATGGTACCGGTTTCAAATCCCGGGTCAAGCTAAAATTAGTTACGGAGTTTTTCTGTCAAAAAATGCTCAGTAGTAGCCAGGAGTCTGGAAGTTGGTGATATTTCCCTCCATTGTCTCGGAAAGAACAAAAAACCGTTGGTCCCTCGCTTGATCTCTCCTGTCGTGTCAGATTGACGTTCCATCGGACAATGAGAGTGAGGGAACAGAGAGTGCACTTGTGCTTGCGCATCACATAAATCGTGATAATAAGACAACAGAAATGAATTAGCGCTCGATTACTTCCAAAACCGATGTCGCCACATCTTACCGTATTATAAACATACGCAATGCACAATGATATCTAATGTTTCACATTACATTGCTTGGCGAGTTTGTCAACGTCGAATGCGTCGCGTATTACGGTATAACAAAAGCAGCAATGGTAATTGTACAATACGAAAAGTAATGAATGAAGTTTACAAAGGTAAATATCATAGTAGTCATATAAGTTAATACAATGATAATTAGTAAATACTCAACTTACCGATGAAATGTTATGCCTTTATTAGTTGAATTACACGCCCTGACGAGACATAAAGCAGTTCACCATTATAAATTTATAATAACATAAATTCACGTACGACGTTCCCCGCGCAACTAAATCACAAAATGGTGAATTATGTTTGTCAACACATAATAGCGGCGACAAGGTCACGCGTCTATGCGATTTCTATTGTCTTGTATTTCTGTTGCGCATACACTCGGGCACTATGATCCTTTTCTGCGGAAATATAGTCTCCGTTCATACTCATCGCTTTGATCGAAATTTGGTCTGAAGGACGTTATAATGTTTATGGCCATATCAATTTTCAATAAACTGCAAGGGACTTGTTTAATATAAGAAAGTTGAAAGGTTATTCAAGATAGAATAATCGCACTGTATTGGCGTGATTATTATTTTTTCTTAACTCTGCCCCTGCTGCTTACGTGTAACTGCCACGGATGATAAAATATGACATAATTATTGATTTGTATTACTATGTACACCTTACGTCAATTAACAATTTATGACATTTTCATGTTTTATTGGAAATGAGATGTTCCAAACATGTACGGAGCCTGGGAGGTTCTTGTACACTATACTCAAAATTAGTAAAACACATTTTAAACGGTTCTCAACCGTCCAATTACTTTCTAATGGCTTTGTTTGCTGGTAAAGAAACAGGAAATTACACTTGAAATAGCAACACACAACAAAAACCCGTCACAGCGGTAAGCTGTCATTTTCATTGATTAGCGACGTTTGACACGTTTATTTCAAGTATTTTTGACACTGTTGTGACACTGAGAGAGAACTGACAGTCCTTTTGATATGATCAATATTCGCTTTATGGTTTACTATCATTGTCTATAAGCACAGAGTATCTAAATCGGATAGACGCGATGTTGAAAGTAGATAAAAATAATTAATAAACATCAATTATTTACAACGACAGGATACATTTAAATGAATTATCTGTATTTTTCCCGAATTCTACAGATTTTATTTGAGGTAGTGTACATAGACCTGGCCCATTTTGAAACATCTGCTTTGGAGTTCTAGTTTAACGTACATAAACACTCACGATTAACACCCAGAAGGGTAGGCAGACTACGACTTTCATTTGGCACGATCCTGACACACCTTTATCGCGTACTTCACGTCCATAACCTACGCACACAAACATGCTTGATGTGCAACGTTTAAGGTACTCATAATTTGGCCCATCTTCAATATATAGCCAATTTGTTCGGTAAACTTTCGGCTCGGTGTCCCAAATTTAACCCTTTTCGCAAAAGATCGATACACACGATATACTTACACGATATATAAAAATAGATACATTAAAATACACCGTGTGAATTTTACAACCTGTTTCAAGAAATAACTTCCGAAATCATACATAGCACAAAACAAAACCATTAGCGCGGTCGTAAGTGAAAAAACTTAAGTAAAAAATCCTTGTCTGAACCACATTTGAAGTTCAATGCTCAGAGCTCAACATACTACTTCTTCCTTAGAGTGACCATGGTTTTAACCAAAAGTGAGATAAGACTATTAAATAACGAGTTAGTATTTAATGATTTTAGTCATACTATTGATATTTTATAAATGTAAAATCTTAGATCTAAAACCTAGCAGATATCTATTATATTCAAAGGGTGAAGTTACGTAAAAATTATAAGAAAGAAAAATTATAAATGTGTACAGCAGAAAATCAACACTAATATCACAGGAAACAGGAAAAATGTCCTAACTATTACCAAAGGTATGATATTTTTAAAGCCTAAAGAATTTTAACTTAATTTACCGCTATATTGTTGCAGCACTAATAGGTCGGCTTGACCGGGAATGGATCACCTTCTGACAGAATACCAGGGCATGGTCTAGAGCTGGCTAAATAAAAAATGTCCGCATCAGTTACACGGTTGATTTGTATTGAAAAAAAACCTTTGGTGTAGCGGATCATAAATTTGCCCGTCTGCCGTTACGAAGCTGCGGGGGCGTGCGGTTAAACATGACAAATTCTGGGCAGGGGCAAAAATATTTACGGATTATAATTAAGAATAAATCTTTTATGTATTTATATCAAAGAAAGAGGAAAAATATTGGCAGACAGATTCACGGTAATTTATTGCGTTGATTTACATCTTATATATTTAACAGAACTCAGAAGGTATACCTCAAGGATCGATTTTAGGCCCCTTCTCATTATTTTATTCATAAATGACGTCAAAGTCTGTTTGACCATTATTTAATGTACGCTGATGATATTAAAATGTATAAACAATGCCAAAACATTCATGACTGCTAACTTCTTCAAGAAGATCTTAACCAGACTTCCGCTAACAAGCTTTATACTACGTCTGCCCAAGTGTTGTCTTTTACAAAGAACAAAAAACCTTTTTAACTTAATTATTGTATCAATTATCGTATACCCTTACAAAAAGTTAACATAGTCCGAGACCTTGGTTTAATGCTGGATTCGAAGAATTACATTTAGATTACCATATCGATCACATAATCAGTAGTCTTTCAACAGTATAAAAATTTAAACGATCATCTACTTTCATAATTCTATACAAAACACTCACACGTTCATAATTAGAATACGCTGTACCAATCTGAAATACCTCCTACAAAAAATTAATTATAAATTGGCAATGGTTTAAAAGAAATTTTTACGCATATGCATTATAAGTGTTATTATTCCAGAATTCTATACAAAGAATTATTAAAACAGAGGAAACTACTAAGTTTGGAATCCAGACGTACGCGTATTATGGCAATGATGCTTGGGATGTTCAATAAGAGATTTTACTGTCGTTATATTACTAATCATATACATTATATTGTACAGACAAATATAATTCGGCACGTAGTGCGAAAGCCTCATGATGTAAAACAAACGATGGAGCGCGGCACCCTTTCACCACGTCTTAGACAAAATTATAACACACACTTTACAGAATGTAAAATTTTTGCTCAGTCGTCTATAAAGTTGAAAAGAATGATAACTAAGTTTTTGATTGACTATAATGATTTATAATTATATATGATTTATAATTATATATAATTATTAATTATACAGTGAAATTTCCTACACTGTCATAAAATGCGCAATTGTATTAATCATAAGGTATATGATATTACTTTGTGTGAATTGGTGTAGGTTACACGCTAATTACTCCTAGTATAAATTAATTGTCGTGACTTAGATTGATGTGCAATTTTTTTATCCTAATAAAAACAATAAAAAGTATGATTCCATTAATTATGGAAAATATAATATATTCGTCATAATAATCCACGAGAATACTAAGCAAAATAAGTAGCATTTTAAAAGCAGACTTCAAAAAACGAGGAGCTATTGAATTCGATAAGTTTTTTGTATATTTTTTTAATACGAGTACATAGACTATACTTGTATAGAATAGACACACTTGTTTTACTTTTGGTTTACACACACATTACCTCAAAATGCAATATCTCCCATCAATATAAATTACAGAAACTGCATTACTGCAAGGGCGGTCAAATTTAAATTTGAAGAACAAATTAAACCCCTAAATCTGGAAAAATGAAAATTAATTTTTAAGGTAACCCTTTAGGAGGCATTTTAGTTTTTTTTTTTACCATATAGGTAACAAACGAGCACACAATACACATGTAAGTGGGTGCTGTGCACCATAGACATCAACATTTATCTTCAATTAAGAATCAGAATGCAGATGCGTTGACATCCCTGAGGACTGAGATGGAATGCCTCGTTTCCAGTAAAAAGGGTCTCCGGCTGATATTCTAAGAGCGTGGTCCTTCCCCGGTCGAGTCGATCCATTCGTGCTACAATCATAATATAGCCAGCGAGGCTCTGCCACGTGTTATAATTGTAAATACCTTTGAGGTTGTGGTACTGCTTAGTTCACTCGAGGCTTTAATACTCTGATATATGTAGTATGGTATAGCATGATATAGTATTTGATATATTTCTATATATATTATAACTTCAGAAGCTATCAAATTATGTAAAAACTCGAAAGTGGGTTTCTTACTTTTTTTAACGTTTAATCTAAAGTTGAGGAAAAAACTAGAAATGGTAATACGAAAAGGTGGTAACCCTATTCACATCATATACGAATGCGGCATAACTGTTATCGAATTCGGTGAATAACGGAAACGGAATTCGCACTATGAGAACGAACAATAACGAATATTCATTCTTATCTACGAAAACATTTGGCTTAAAATACTGTGATCGACGATCGCCGCTACGGGCCGTTATTAATATTAGACTCGTTGATGATATAGTCGATAAAATTGATTATATACGTCAATGAATTTTATTATCTGTTCATCTCGTTCCCCTATATTTTTTGTTTATTACTAAACTACGAGCACTTTAGGGTTAAGTGCTCGTAGTTACTAAACCATGATATTCTGGTTAATACTCGAAACTTTCCATCAGACACGTGTGGCAATCGTTTCAAATCCCATCTACCAATAGCACACAACTACACCATCTTCTTTCAATTTTCAGCAATCCACTGTTGGACATGGCTCTCTTTCACGTCAAGAATTGCCATCACCGTCAAGCTTGCCAGTTGGCAGGCTTTGACGGACGCAGTATCAGATGTATTCCTTGCCGATTTAATTACATCTGTTATGTATATGTATATGAGATGGTTGCACCTTTATTGTATTACCTACATCTATATATTTTTCACAAAACTAAGGTGACGACAACCTTGCAGTCCACCTGATGAAGAGTGGCAGGCATCACCTGCAGCCAATTTCAATCAAAGAAAGCTACAGATATGTTGTCACCTCTGAGGACTAAGATGGAATACCCCACAGCGTGTAAATAAACTGGCTCTCTATACCGTTCAGAACAGAACACAGCAATTAGCAGTACAAGCACTGTTATATGGTGGTAGAAATAGATAAGAGAGTAGTAGTTTGCCAGACGATAAGCAGAAATAGAGTGCTACCAGCTAGAAATCCGAAAGAAATTATATGTCTTTTCCTATACTCTCCTCCTCCGACACTCACGAGACGAAAACGATTACGTTTAGTATAGATAGGTATTCTTTTTTTTTCTTTTTTTATAGGATAGGCTAACAAACGGGCACACAGTCCACTTGATGGTAAGTGGTTGCTGCGGCCAATAGACATCTACATCTATCCTCCATTACGAATTAAAATGCAAATGCGCTGTCTCCCGAGAGGAATAAGATGAAATACCTCGTTTCCAGTAAAAAAGATCTCCGGTTGGGTTTAGTTTTAATGTTATTAATTATAGGGTTCCAAGCAGCTGGTAGTACCCAGCCTCCTTCTCTATTGAAATTAGGACGTTTTTTTTTTAATTTCAATAGCCTCACGTATCATCCTTGGTAGGAATCGATGTTATTTCGCGAGGATTTGTGGTCTATCAAATCCGATGTAACGATGGCGACCGTGTAGGATACGACCACAAACTGCAGACTTCCCAGAACGTTGATGCTTCACATCAGCTATACGCGCAACGTCGGGAGTTAAAAATCAAATAAATTAAACGCGATAAAATCCGTAAAAGTAGTTTTAATCAATTAGAAGGGCCTGTTATAATTATTCTGGTGTCTTTGAAAATAAACAAACTATAATAGAAACTAGTACCAGTTTTTTTACGTTTCCAGGTTATCTTAATATTCAGAATTGCAGTTTATATTAGGATTCTAATATATTGCTTTATCATATAGGTGAGTGTCTACAGTTGCAGCGATATGGTAGATGATGTATCCCAAAGGTCGCTCTTAAGTGTTAAAGTTACATAATTTTAACATAACGGTTTATAATGTAGATTAAGTATAAAATATATAAGAGCTAACTGTGTGGTGCCAAGACAAAGCATTGAAGTTTATTGGCACGAAGACATTATATTATAATGAAAACTGTATGTACTTTGTTGAAATAAAAAACGTCCTATTCTACAAGCTGTCCGAGAAATCAACGTAGATCCTTATATGGCCTTTCGTGTCGACATAAGACAACAAAAACACCGCACTAATATAAACGTTCAACAAAAACGAGAGTGTGGGCAGGGGGACGAAAGCGTGGACCAGTTACGTAATGTTGCAGATCAGATGCGGAGTCCCGTTCATTGAGATGCCCCGCGGACCCCCAGCCGCCTCCACTGCACCCCTGCCAAGTTTCCCTTTTCCTCCCCGTGTATCGCCTATATTGACCTACATCGCCCACTCAATTCTACATAAACATAACATTATTCTTCTTAGAATAAAATAAATTAAACTGTTTATATTTTATTTGTTATTGTATTTTGTAAGTTAGTAAAGTCGATTCGTGTCATTTTTTTAATATAAACAATTGCATGATCAAATTTATTACCTTATATATGGCAGGAAATGACATAATAAGATAAAACTTATATATACTTTTTATTATATATACATAAAACTCCCACAGAAATATGGAGGGATGTGCCCAAAACGTATTATATAGGCTGTAAATTTACTTTTATAATACATAATAAAATAAAAATTATTAACGTTTTAACCCTTTATAAGGCAGAAGGATGTCAGGACAGTAAAATAAATATTTATATTAAATTTGGCATCTTTTATATAACTACTATATCATAACTTTACACGAAAATTAGGAAAAGTTATCGGAAAATTGTGGAAAATTGGTGGTAAATATATTCCCCCTGCCCGTCACTGTAGTGAAAACTAGACACAGTGGAAAAATTCTTAGATTCCTGTCTCTCCCAATTGTAATAAATTCTTGTATATTAAATTATTAAAGTTATATTGTAAAACTGTGGAAGGAAAATAAAAAACTATTTCATTAATTATTAACATGATATTGACGGAAACAAGGGACAATACATAATGGAACTGTGCATTTTTCGCAGATAATTTTACTTCGTTTATCGTGCTCCTTTGTGCTGCAGTATTTACAGCCTTTATATGAATCAATGGCTAAAGGCATATGCAGACCATCATTTTGAAATCTTATTTCAGGTGCCATTTTATTGATAGCCTTTTGATAATTTTCAGAGCCCAGTACTCTAGTTTTCTTAGTGACGTAATTTGGAAGAAATCTTCGCCTTTTTCTACTGTGCGCTCCAATGAGCCCTCGCGCCAGTGCCACTCGGAACTCCAGATTAGTTACTTGTTTTCTTGCCCTCGAAGAAATTGAAACAGAGTAAAGCACGAAAGCATTTGTGATAGCTGCATCTAACAAAAAGTAAAAAATCCGGAGCCACCAGCGTTTGCTCCTTCTACCGACAGAGTATGAGGCTTTCATTCGATCGAATCGGTCTACACCACCCATTCTCTGAGTATATTCTTTTATTGCTCTTGGACATTTGACTGATAAAGTGGTGCTATCTTTTTGAGTTCTGCTAACTGCAGTCGTTCCTATTTTAGGGTGAAATGCTGTGCTCAATACTAACACTTCTTTTGTGTCCTGCCAAACTAAGAAAGCAACGTCCTTATTAGTTCTCCATTTGAATTGGCCTTTCTGTAATTTCAACTTCTTCTTTTCTTTTATTATTGCAGGCAATTCAACTCTGTTTCGCCGGACTGTTGCGGTACAAAATAAACCGTTTTCATGTAAATACTGGAGCAGAGAAGTGTCTGAAAAATAATTATCAAATGCGACATGTTTGATAAATTCTTCTTGCATTAGTTTGCTTGTCAATCTTTTTACCACGTCAGCGCCTAAGCCTTTTTCTACCCCCTCTGCTGTCTTGCCCGTGTATATCTCAAACTCGTATAAATATCCGGTTTGACTATCATTACGGCACCAAACTTTGTAACCACGTTTTATTGGTTTGAGTGGCATGTATTGTTTCAAAGAAGATCTCCCTTTGAATTTTACCATACTTTCGTCAATACTTTGCGACGAAGAATTCTTCGCGTTTTCTAGAAATGAATTATTGAGCATGGTAATTAGTGGACGCAACTTGTACAGTTTATCATGGCCCGGGGTTCCTTTTTTAGGTTCTAGGGAATTGTCGTTAAGATGTAGCGCTTGCAGTATTTTTTTGAATCGTTTTATTGGCATGACATTGGCCACTTCATCGATTCTAAACCCTGGATCACGAGACCAATATAAATCTATGTGAGGTAAAATAATATACCCCATGATAATCAAAATGCCAAGAAATGCTTTAATTTCGGGTTTAGTTACCGGCTCCCAATGCAGTAATTTCTTTTGTTCAGCGTAGAGATTTGTCTGTGCAACAATAAGATCATACACGTTTTCATTGAAAAATTTTTCAAAGTGTGCCAAAGGACGAGCTCTGCTGTTCAATAAATACACAGGCACTGTTTTGACACGGTCAAATTCTTCTGGTTCCGGTCGACTGATCCATAAACTTTTACACCAATTTCCATCTTCTTCTGGTTCAGATTCATCTGAATCTTCTTCTAACTCTTCAAGTATACTAATCTCAGCTTCAGATTCATCTCTCTGTGAATTATGAAAACTCTCAATAGAGACATTCGAACTCGTATCAGGCATATTTTGATTTTCTTGGCTTTGGGAATCATCTTCTAAAAGATTTTGCAAAGTTTCTAAATTCAACTCTGGTTCTCCTTCCGATTCTAAGTCGTCTTCCGAGTTACTATCATCCGGAATATCAAACGTTTCTTCTAAAAATCCTTCAATATCCTTATCCTTCAAAAAAATCCTCGACATTGTGACAAAATACCCTGAAAGAACAAAAAACATTTTATTCGTGCATTATCAAAACTCAGTAACGGCGCAGGGTACAGGGAATATATTTCCCACCAAGAAAAACCGTTAGTGAGCAAAAAATATAAATACAATTTCATAAATATTAGCAAATACATAAAGAATAATATATTTCGAAACACATAATTTTTACTTACCCCTTAACAATAAGCAAAAAGTGGGATTTCTACAGATGCGAATTTCTATAACCTAAAAAACACGTTCTCTAGACAAGCAGCTGATGAATAACGCCATGACACCCTGTCTGTCAAAAATTTTTTTTCTTCGGATAGGTTGACGATATATTTTAGTATTGCTAGACGAAAAAGAAATTTCTCTACTAAAAACGAATTTGGGAGAAATAGTAGAAAACGCTGGTGGTAAATATATTCCCTTTGCCTTAAAAAGGGTTAAAGAACATCGTCACGTAATATATAAAAACTTACTTTTGAATATGGAATAAAATTATTTTACCTACAATTAAATTCTATCCAGATACTTCGTATTTAAAAATAATATTACGCAGTATTAGGCCTGATAAGCTGAACAATTTGAATTTAATATAGTTTTACTCCATTTACACTTAAACGATATTCCATGATTTCAATTGTTTTTTTATTGAGATCAGTCATCATATTTAAGACTGAAGAACAGGGAAAAACGAAAACTATAAATAAAATAAAAATTACAAAACAAAAATTCTTTACAGCAAATTAAAAAAAAATCGGTTGTTTATTTAGCCTATTTTCAATAATAGCAATTATGTAAGTCCATTTAATATTAAATAATAGTTGGTGAAATAATATATTGCACGTGCGTTTCCATAGTCTATCTAAAGCCATATGTGTTAAAAAATATACACAAGAAAATGTCCCTATTGTTTACACCCGGAATTTTATTTTCTAGTCACGGCTAAACATAATTTAATTGTATACAATAGGCGAAAGGATAATCACTAGGAAATAGAAAACAGTATATGATAAGGTGTCAGAATTACAAAGAAACTTTCAACAATACTAAAAAGGGTAAGGCCCGGTTTACATTTTGAGAAGGAACAAGTGCGAATGGCAAGTGCAATTGACAAATGACAAGTGCTTAGTGCGTGTGAACAGGCAGCGACAAGTGATAAGTAAAATACGCAATTGTCACTTCTCACTTGCCACTCGCACTTGTCACTTCTCAAAATGTAAACCGGGCCTTAAGGCATCAAGGAGACTGACAAGAGTACAAACTGCAGAGACGGGTAAGGCAGGGTGACGGTATTTATTCAAAATGCTTCAACACTGCATAGAAAGACGTTTTCATGCTACTGGACTGGAAAGGATACGGTATCAACATCAATGGCGAGTACAACACTCACCTTTGATTTGCTGAGGGAGTAATTATGGCAGAAATCGCTGGACGACCTCAATAGGCCCAAACTTCGAACAACAGTTTAATCTCTTCTGCTGGGCAGCTTTCGGGACATTAGAGTGCCTGTTACCAGTGAAGAAATATGATTTTGAGATGTGATCTTTCACTGCTAGCTGTTAGAGGAAACTCAAAGTCGGCGAACTATAGAGAGGGCTATGTTCAAAGTGTGTCTGCATAGTAGACTTTGGAATGAGGATATCCACAATAGAACTGTAGCAACCAAGTAACCAAGAGAAGTGACAATAGGCCCAACATACACATAGGAGTTGTGTAGGGTGGTTCCCTAATAGATGGTGTGACAACCTGGTAAGAAATGCAAAAAGTCAATGAATTACGGGTTGCTCACTACTTTGTGGCATTATCTGGGAGGAATGCCCATGTTTAGCAGTGGACTTGTGAAGGAAGGTAATGATAAAGATGAAGGAGACTCCAGACTTTCCTCCTCTCATTTCTTAATGTTTTGGAGCAAACAAGAGTTTACTGTGCTTCCCTAAATTATGTTCCTTGTCTTTAAAATGTTTTAATTTATTGGTCACATAGGTTTCTTAAGTGCTTACTTCATAATTTGAGCGCAAGGTAAATCAATACATAAAAATTACTATTTTGATTTTCACTAGTGTTGGTGCAGATTCAACTAGAGTTATTGTAAAAATTTTTAGAGTTGC
Organism: Parnassius apollo; assembly: GCA_907164705.1. Taxonomy (NCBI): domain Eukaryota; kingdom Metazoa; phylum Arthropoda; class Insecta; order Lepidoptera; family Papilionidae; genus Parnassius; species Parnassius apollo. The sequence continues at coordinate 5,756,773 of CAJQZP010000528.1, forward strand.
AAAACATTTATAAATAAAATAAAACTAATAAAACACATCAATTGCAAACATGAAAAACCAGAAATATTGCATGATATATAATATATATTTAATTGATGATTATATATGTACATAAACCCAGAATATATGCTATCCACTCGAATGTCGGGGTCATTTTGGCCAATATGACGCATCTGTCGAGCACTTTCCAAAGTACTAAGTAAGTATATAACAAGTATATAAGTATTAATATATATACTAAATAAGTATATTAAAATCATTTATCAATGGAAACATTATTAAATAAGCTATCAGATTATGCATAACAGATATATATGTATATATATGTTATATATATCATATATATGTTACAAATAGTTTGCTATCACTTGACGCCATATTATGGCGTTTGACAGATGCGCATATTATTTGAGACGCCAGAATATGGCGTTTAGACAGACGAGGGGCTATCTAAATAAGTTATACTGAATTGCTTACAATAAATAGTAATTTATTATAACTTAAATATAATTCAGTATAACCTATACAAGCTATTTAATTATTCCTTTATTAAAGAAGCATATTTTGTCTTTAAAAAGAACTTATTTTTATATTCTCTTTTCATTGAATAGATCATATTTATTAAAAAATTTCATGACTAAAGACATTTAGAATTAATAAATTCAGATATGTCAAGATTACTTACCCACAAACATAATGTAAACAAAATGCTATGGTTAATAACACTATTTACGAATATTGAAAAATCAATTGTAATGAAGAAAAATTTTTCAGTAAAAGTATCTACAAAATTGCCAAATGTTAGTGTTGGAAACTAAGTACAAAAAAATTATATACTTACTACTTCACTGTTTAGGAGAGTTATGCTTTTTCGATATATACATACGGTTTTTTCTTTGTTTCACTCCATAGCAGAGTGGATAATATGATGCTGAAGGTTTGCAGATTTGTATATCACACAGAGGAAGCCTACAAATAACTGTTCCAAGTGTGCATGAGTGACATAGTGCAATTTATGTATGTAAACTGCCTCCAAATACCGAAGAAAATCTGACTGCGAGGGTCAAGGTTTGAAACATAACATTTAAAAAAAAATTATGTATATTTCTGCAGATTTCTATGTAATTATGAATGTTTAGGAGGCATCATTTTAATTATCTTCATCTTCAGTATCATAAGCTTCAGAAGTAGATAAAAAAGACTGCAGTAACATTCTGGGTTTATGAACTTTTCTATTGTTTCTAACAGAATATATCTCCCAGGTAAGTTTACAATAAATTTGATAATAGTTTTTATTAAAAGAACCCCTTTGTCGTATCTCCTCAGTTTCAAGGCACTCCCCTTGTTGCCTCAGCCAGTATCGGAATCCTCGGCGTCGACATATCGAGTGACGTACAGTTTCGTGGTCACTTGGAAGAGAAGGCCAAATTGGCCAAATTGGCATCTAAAAAGCTTGGTGTGCTCAGCAGAGCGGGACAGAATTTCATGCAGGCACACCGCCTGCAACTTTACAAGGCGCAGGTTCGGCCGCACATGGAACACTGTTCCCATCTCTGGGCTGGGGCTCCCCAGTACCAGCTCCTTCCACTTGACCGTATCCAGCGCAGAGCGGCTCGAATCGTCGACAACCGAGTGATTTCCAAATGGCTCGATTCATTGGCACTGCGAAGAGATGTTGCATCTCTGCATTTTCTTTCGCATATACCATGGAGAGTGCTCTGAGGAATTGTTCGGATTAATCCCAGCCGCCAAATTTTGTGAACGCACTACGCGGCAAACGTCCTGATACACTCCACACCATCTGGATGCTTGGCGGTCCACCACTGTACGTTTCAAAAGGAGTTTTCTTCAGTGTACAACCTCTCTGTGGAATAGTTTACCACCAGCGATTTTTCCAGACCTATACGACCTGGGGACCTCCAAGAAAAGAGCTTACTCCTTTCTAAAGTTGATCATGGGCGGCAGTAGTCACTTAACATCAGGTGAGCCGCATGCTCATTTGCCCCCTCTTCTATAAAAAAAATATTAAAAAAAAATTAAAACATTAATTACATCACATAAAATGCCTAAGATATATTACATTTTTTGTTATAATTATTTTTTCAAATCTGTTTAAAATTTACTTTATTGGGAGAGGAATATGGCAAACAGTGGAACTTTACAGGCCAGGAAAGAAAAAGAAAATCTGTAATCTAAGGATATTTTTAGAAAAATCTTTAAATGATGAAGTATGAAAAAAATAAACAACTTCACTATTTAACATTGGGAAGTTTATTAGTTTAACTAGAACAAAATGTGAGTTTTATACATTAGAAACTCTTCTCATGAATTAAAGTGATCAAATTTTTTGACAAGGATGGACATCAGGATTTAAAAAAATACTTTAAAACAAAATAAATATATACTTCATCTTCTCATCATATTAATAGGTATGAATTCAAAGCAAAAGTGGTGAACTGATGAAACATGCAGAAAGTTGATAGATGCAGGTATTTCGGGACCATTAGGATCAGAGGTGGACTTGTACAAGGCTGTAATGATAAATTGATTACAAGAAATAAAAAAGTCACTAAATTGAGTTTTTTTTTGTGAACGAACAAATGTGAGAGAAAATAAGTTAAAATATTTTCTTATCATCTTGTGTTCAACTTCCTGATTTGGGATATTGATATTGATAATCCCAAAATTTTAATAAATTCAATTCATATATCATATTGTAACGTGATATCATCACCAATTGCGAACCAATTTAAATTATTCCTTTTAATTTTATTATATGAGTACAATTCAAATGTTAGTGCTATTTAAATTTTCAAGAAAATAGGGCAAGATGTTTTTAATGTAACTTTTTAGACATTTTATTAGTTCTTAGTAAACTTAAGTGTGTGACATTGCATAGTCCACTCAAAAGGATCAAATAAGTTATAAAATTAAATCAGGTAAAAACCGACTTACAGCCTAACTAAAAATAGTAATATAATTTTCACATAATTAAATAGCTTCTGAAGTCAGGGCTTTGATTATTCACTATTGAATTGAGACCAAGTTTTTAGCACAGGTTTTAAAAGCATATATGGAAATTATTTTCTTATTTGGAGTTTTTTAGGAAATATGTTTCTGTGAGTTAATAAAAAGAAATAAGTAAAGAAATATGCATTAACCCTCTGTTATTCGAATTACTGAATATAGAAATTGCTTACCTAGGTCGATTCTGCATGTAGTACTGTCCTCCAAATATAAAAGCCATATAAATTCCGACATAGTAGAATGCCACAGTCCAATTCTCTGTCATCCATTTCCTATAATTTTGATGAATAAACTCGTTTTCGAATTCAAAAATGTAGGAATAATTAGGCGTGATGTCTAAGTTATAATTCATGGAAGTCTCCATAATTTTATGTATTAGTTCAGAAATTTACACTGGTAAATGAGCACAGTCCACTGCAAGTTTCTATTGGGACGTATCACTGATATCACCGGTTTAAAGAATTAACCTAAAATTGAATAGGTTATTAAATGAATCGTTATATCACAGATGACTAAAATGTCAATATTTCAAAGGAGAGAGACGACTTGCCGCCTTACGGGCGCTAATTCCAGTTATGACCGTAGATGTCTCAAACTCGACTATATAATATCGGCGATGCCGAGTTGACTGGCGTCGGCCGAAGTAAGCGTAAGCGCCAAATTAATTTAACTCGTCACAATGACGACGAAACGATGAATGAATGAACTCAAGCTTAACTCAACATTCTATCTAATTCTTCTATCTCACAACTTCGCCTTCCTTCCCACTGTCACTACGATCACGCCACAGCCACACACATGAAACTTCAAATTCAAACTTCAATTCACTTGTACCGTATGAGTATGACACAAGCACGACATGTGACAGAACAGCATGACACAATTTTAGTGCTGCCTATGATTATTTTTGGATTTCCCGACGCAATAAACAATTCATCGCTTTCCCCGCTGCTCTTTTATTAATTTCCCGCCGATCCCCGACATATTTCATATTGAATTCAAATCAAAATTTCTTGTCAACTTGAACCGAGACCGGTCAATTGACGGATATAACCACATATCCAGTATCCACTAGATGAAGTGACGACCTGATAAGTATTATGCAGGAATTTTATGGACGCAGGTGGTTCAGAGCCCTACTTTGTTACATTCGTTGGGGAGACCAATGTTCAACAGTGGATTTGTGAAAGGCTGTAATGATTGTTACATTTTCTCATATATTTGCCTAGTTTTAATGTTATTTAATGTGCTTCACACCCACTTCATAAGAATTCTAAGCTTTAACTGTCCTTAACCTTTTTTTTTTAAAGAACCTAAATTTGGTGAAAAACAAATGTTCTCAACTTTCAACACTAATAAGCTGGCGTTGACTGTTGATATTTCGAAAATAAAACCTCATAATTTATTGTAGCTATAGGACAGTTAGATATATATTATATTTTACTATATATTATATATATTACGAATTATACTATACTCTTCGCTCAAAATTCATTATCATTCTCTTTGCGACAAACCTGGATCCTGGATAATTTGCCTGTGAGCAGGGACCTCTCAGTAGGTGTAAAAAAGGTGTCATTTTTCAAGGGTTGGCGGCGTTACTTCCATCACTGCTGAATTAGTTCTGTACATTTTTATTTTTAAATTATGATCTTTGCGTTTACCATTAATAATTAGAGTTTATTAGTAATGAAATTATTAGCTTTACTCTGTCCAAGGTACGAAATAACAAGTGGTAAGTAAATAGGGTTTTAAGATGTAATTTTTACAATAATTCAAAAGCAAAATAAACATTAACATAGCAAGGTATTATTTCTTAGAATTTCCAATATAATACCTAATATTTTTGAGAAACATTAAAAATATACCTATTTTTTCAAAAAACTAACAAAAATGTAAGCAAATATCAAATTCACTAACAAAAAATATACTCTAAATAATAATTATAAGCTTATGTCTTACATTATACCCATACTTGATTAAGCAGATGTGTGCTACCCGTATCTGTCCCAAGATCTGAAAAATCTGAAACGCCTTCTCAATAACTGTATAATATTTATTTTCGGGCCTTGAGTATTCAACCAACTCATTATACCTAGTATTCAATCAACAAATTAGTTTAATACTCAAAGTTTTCGGGAATTGTAAGTATGACCATATTTCGCAATATAAATCTAAGCTTAATTGGCTTACAATTCGGCAGAGGCTCAATTCCAGAATATTACTTGTCCTTTTTTCCATATTATATGACCCATTTTCCTCTACTCGTCTTAAGAGTTTTCACTATATCTCCACATTTAATTATAGGTGTCTACGTTCTTCTAACAACAAAATCTCCATTCCTGTTCAATTTGCCGAGTTCTATGGTAATTCCTTTACAGTTCAGGTTACACGCCTTTAGAACATTTTGCCCGATGACAGAAAAGTTCTCAATAAGTTTGATTTTAAGAGGTTGGTGCGTAATCATCTATTAAAGACAATGCTTCTTACATGAATCATCCATGTCGTTTACATTGTTAATAGTCGTATGCCTATATTCATAGTTATTTACTTGTGTATATTTGTAAATACATATGAGATATTTATTGTACAGTTTATTTGTTATATACATATCAGTAATATGTATATATTAAGTAGTAAATTATAACTTTTTATTTTGTTTTTATACCATATTGTTACACCTACATCTAATTTTCACCATTCCATGCGTTGACTGGTAGAGAATGCCGTAAGGCAAGTCATTAAGCAGTAAGCACGCCCTTTGTATTCTTTTATTGTAAGGAATGCTATAGATAATAAATAAATAAAATGAATAAATTATAAAGAACATAAAAAACCTTAGATTCAAAACTTTACGCTTTTTTATGCTAACAATTTAAAGTGTACTAAAAAGTACAACAGTGACTTTTTACGTTTCAAGGCGTAGACAGAGAAACCTATAGACAAATTGATGCCTTCTTTCGCATTCGCACACGAAAAAGATAGATTTATACACACGTCTTGCATAGAAATGAGATAGGGTTGGGTTTACAATTCGGTCGCCTGAATTTGAAGATTCTGTCAATGTGGGGGAGTCAAAGGGGTTTATCTGAAGCACCCCCACTCAATTTTTTCTGCCGGAGCAGCGTCGAAGTATTTTTAATTATTTTTTAAAAATATTGGTAAATGACTAATTTAATTACGTTTTTGACATTTCATCTGTCAATGTCATATCGATATATAGTATTGAATCGATCTAGTGAATCGATATTTCACCCTAGAGAATCGAGATCGAATCTTTTTCTGTTTTATTAAGATTTGCAAAATTATTTACAATTGGTTGAATGTACCCCAACTCGTAAAGAATGACAGTTTTTAATTTAATTATTCAATGTTATCTGTACTTTATTGTATCTTTTGATATCGTAAATATAAACTTTTAACGCAAATAAAAAAAAAACGATTTTTGCGAAATCGATCTTTAAGATTTCGATTTTTTGTGAATCGATTCATCTAATTTCGATTTGAATCGATTTAAAAATATGTAAAATTAAATCGCTATGCCGGCCATTTTGTTGACAGCTTTTCGTCATGGTGTTGCTTCCGAGTTTCAGAATTTTGGTGAATAGTGAAATATTTGTGGCGGCGGAATACTGCTAAATATCGCAAAGATCTTTTCTTACAAATGGTGGCAGCCATAAATTATGTTTATAAATTAAAGTAGTTACGAAAGTTAATAATTTGGTGTTATATCGAGTGCAATAGCGAGCGAAGCGAGCCTGGGACGTGGAGCACCCCGACTCGGACAGGTTAGGTTAGAGCTCTTCGTGGTTATTTTTTTGTAAACCACTCAGAAGTAGGAGCCCCGCGAAGCGGGGCTCCGTCGACCGGACGTCCCTCGACTGCACCACGTTAAGTGTCGTGGGGCTTCCATCCTCCAACTCTCTCTACCCATAAATCAGGTTAAAATTGTCATAAAAATTACGAAACATAACCTCAAAATGAGATTTTTAAAAATAAATAAAAAAAAAAAACTAAGCACGTCCGGCAGAAAGTGGAAGTAGGGGGGTGACTATACAACTCCTCCCCCCTCCCCCCACGCCACCCCTCACCCACAAATTCAGGCGACCGAATTGTAAACCTTACCCATGAGATAGAGCGGTGTGATTGTTTGTCCCTTTCTCCGTGCCAGTTTTTTTGTTTAGCAAACTACACTTTGCTAAACAACTTTGACAGTTCGTAGCGATCTAAGGAGTTTACAAGTTGGTTTAAGTGAGAAAAAAGTGTTTTGTGAGCTTAAGATTGGTGAATCTTGTTCAGTTCAGTTCTTAGAACAATTAAAATTTTTATCTAAATATGTTTAAAAGTCATAAAGATTATCGTATAACCTAAAACTACGTTATCGTCCTTTCTCAGTCGAGGCCACGCTAATCATTCAAACGTTTCAAGGAGTGCTTCTATATTCGGCTGAATTATATCTGCCATGTTTTATTTACTTCAACTTGTTGACATTAGCGTACTTTTTCTTTGTTATTAAGGTTCATGTCATGGAGTGTAGAGGTAAGGACAACTATCACATAGGAGAATAGTTGAAAAAGTGTCCATCTGTAACGTATACAGAGAAACCTATAGACAAATTGACGCCTTCTTTCGCATTCGCACACGAAAAAGATAGATTTATGAATACGTCTTGCATAGAAATAAGACAGAGCGGTGTGATTGTTTATCCCTTTCTCCGAGCCAGTTTTTTTGTTTAGCAAACTACACTTTGCTAAACAACTTTGACAGTTCGTAGTGATCTAAGGAGTTTACAAGTTGGTTTAAGTGAGAAAAAGTATTTTGTGAGCTTAGGATTAGTGAATATTGTTCAGTTCAGTTCTTAGAATTATTAATTTTTTTATTTAAATATGTTTACAAGTCATAAAGATTATTGTGTAACCTAAAACTATGTTACCGTCCTTTCTCAGTCGAGGCCACGCTAATCATTAGTCTATAGTTTTCTCTAAGTGATTTTGAAAACAATAAAATAATTGATTAAAACTACTTTTACGGATTTTATCACGTTTAATTTTACTTTTAATTATTTTTATTTTTAATGCCCGACGTTTCGGAAGAAAAGAGGTTTAAAAAGCTGAAGGTACTCCGGGTTTAACAATGACATCGGTACGTCAGTCACCTCAGTCCCCCATGACCATGGGTGCTGGAAAGCACCCGAAACGTCGGGAATTAAAAATAAAAATAATTAAAAGTAAAATAATTAAAAGTAAAATAAGTAAAATTAAACGCGATAAAATCCGTAAAACTAGTTATAATCAATGTGTAGTGTTCGCGTAAATACAAGAAATCATTAAATAAAATAATTATTATAAAAAGAATTATGGTGAAAGTGTGTGCAATAAAAAGTTATAAAAAGTTCTTAAAAATTTACCCTCTAGCTACATTGGCGCCACCCTTATTTAGCGCTTTCCTACGGACACTTTTAAATACAGAGGACACGGTTCTCTTTACCTCTACACTCCATGGTACGTGCATTCTATCTTGGACGGGCTGAAGTTGGCTATCCGAGACATTCGCGCATGTACTCTGGGTGCGTTTGGCAGAAAAAAGCGCTAGCAAGCGCTTGTAAGCAAAATGGCGATCGTAAGCGGTAAGCGCTGTCAAATCGTAATCAGCTATTTTCCACCAGGACACGATGTCAGTTTTAACCGGGGAACTTAACCTAATTTAAACATATGTTTGTAAAGTATTCATATTAAAAACTTAGCAATCATGAATTTTTAGTAATATGTATATGTTTATTCATGTCATTATATTACTTAAAACTAATATTGCACAAAACAACTTATAAACTCAACTTCAAAACAAACAAATTAATAAGCAAAATGGCGGATTGTGTCAGCGCTACTGAAGTAGCAATCGTGTCCTGGCCGAAAACTATTTCAGCGCTTGTAAGCGCTTGCTAGCGCTTTTTTCTGCCAAACGCACCCACTGTCTACCCGTACTGTTAAAGAGTGGAATTAAAAATGGCTTCGCCTCTTTTCACCTCTCGCTCGCACACTGTTGCTTTCTATACTCACATCCACCGGTAAAGACTGCAATATTTCTATATAAGAAAAAATAGTATTGTATAAATAAAAGACTACAAGAAAAAATACGTTGTGATATGTGTTTTTCGCAAATTCTATATCTTTAGTCCAACTTGTCATTGGAATCAATGATATCACAATGCCATAAACTACAGAAAAATCAGTCTGGTTTTGCTAATTTGTGAGCTCTGACGCGTTCTGAGAGTTTTTTGATGATTACCTTTAATGATTACCTTAAGTTTAAGTCGTCAATTAGATTCCACCCAGGCGAAGCCGGAGCGTGCCGCTAGTTATTAATGTGATTTTAAAATTAATGTACCTACTTGCTTATAAAATTATTTTAGGTCTTTACTTATGAAATTGCCATTTTTATGAAATAAATTAACGTAATTCTTTTCTGTATATTTTATTTCTATTAATCAAAGTAATCACCCATAAGTTAGCGTATTTTTTATATTTTTTATTTCTATTGTTACGAGCTTGGGACACAAGACCTGGTGTCTATATGGTGTGAATACAGAGACAAAGTCAAAACAAAAAAAATAGCAATTTCAAGAACGAACGAACAGCCAATTAAAATTAGGAGAAAATAAAATATATGTAACATATATTCTTACAATTAGTGCCTCAAGGTGATGCCAAAAGATAGGAACCAATTCAGTATGATATCAAATTGAACCCAACGCTGATTTTCAGTTGGCCCCCTGGATTGCATTCGTCCTCACCTCGGAAATCAGTTACCTTGTGCTTCCGTAAGAACAATCAGTATACGTGAACTCTATGAAAAAAACATTTATATAATTACTTATATAATAAATGATTAATAAAATAGTTATATAATATATAACAGGATACAAATTAAATACTTAATTATTTACAAGATACAGTGCGTGAAACTGTACCAAAACTATAACATCAACAAAAAATAAATAAAACATAAAGTGTACCTCTCAAATTACCATCAAATATAGGACATGTTAGTGTTAGCGTTAACCATGCCTAGATCTTTTTGTGCATTTAACAAGTACTGTTTTATGTTACTTTTAAAACTAGTAATAGAGTTTAGCTGCCCAAGAGGTGGTGGTATGTTATTCCATATTGTCGAACCTTCATAGCGAAATGGTCCCTTGAAGGATGCCGACTTATGCTTTTGTACAGAAACTTGTTGCGAGCATTATCTTATATTGCCTCCTTGTAGCAACCCAGGCGTGTTTATTGTACATGTAAGACGGTGCCTAATGTTTTATGACGCCAAAAAGCAAGCACGCTAGATGCAATTTCTGTATCGACTTCATTTTAGGTATGGAGTGATCACTGAAAAACGGAGTGACGTGCCCCCGAAAAGGAATTGGGAAACGAAAACCAAGCCACTCCATTTTGGCCAGTAATCCGGCTCCGACAAATATGGCCTAATTTTATATAATACTTTGAGCCGGTAGAAGCAATTTTTGATAGCTTCGGCAACATGTTCCCCAAACCGTAAGCCCTCATCAATATTTATACTTAAGTTCCGTATTATGTTTAACCTTTTTACTTTCTTTCCCTTCAGTACAATGCCTAAATCTTCCGGTAATATCTTTAAATGATTCTTTGTCCTAAATATTGTTACGCGCCTTAGTCGACGGCACTAGCGCCATCTAGTCTCGAACCGAAGAACTAAACTTCTAGAAGTTGAAACTCGAACTCTCGGAACCTTGCGCGCGTTTACTTGAATATTCTGGATATTTTGGTGCTAATTTATATTTATAGGCGCTGCAAGATGCGATCGGGGAAGTATTGAATTTGGCGAGACAAGCGAAGCTTCGGAGCGAAATAAAGTGAATCAGTGTAGTTACTTATAGTCTAGTCTCTAGTCTCGAACCGAAGAACTAAACTTCTAGAAGTTGAAACTCGAACTCTCGGAACCTTGCGCGCGTTTACTTGAATATTCTGGATATTTCGGTGCTAATTTATATTTATAGGCGCTGCAAGATGCGATCGGGGAAGTATTGAATTTGGCGAGACAAGCGAAGCTTCGGAGCGAAATAAAGTGAATCAGTGTAGTTAATTATTAGTGTTTTTAACTTTAATTAGTGTAAAGTGAATTAAAGTGTTAATTTAGGTAATTCTATTGGCAATTTTTATTGTCACGAACCTCAAGCTCGTAACAATTGGTGTCAGAAGTGGGATAAAATCATGCCGATTTTACCTAAGGAGGAAACTGAGGGTGTCCGTACCCGCAGTCAACGCCAGCATGAGACGGACCAGGGGAGATTTTGTGGTGCAACGCCGCAGACGTTGGAGGGCCAACTGCCAGCCACGGAGGCTGCGGGCCCGTCATTAGCTCCTACATCTGCAGCACCTGACTTAGGTGCTCTGATGGCGATGCTACAGGAGCAGCTGCAGCGCTGACGAGAGGAACAGGCCCGTCTGTTGAAAGAGCAGCAGGAGGAACAGGTTCGTCGACAGGAGGAACAGGTCCGTCGGTTGGAAGAGCAGCTGCGGGACGGACAGGAAGAACAGGCCCGTCTCTTAGAAGCGCAGCTCAAACGTGATAGGGAACAGCAGATGCTTCTCATGAAGGACCTTCACGCTACCTTCAGGAAAGAGATAAGGGAGGTGCAGGATAAGGTTGCTCAATATGATAACCGCCTGTCGGAAGCCGAGACCCAAATCAACCAAGTTAAGAAAACGCTGGATGAACTCAAACTTGGGGATGGAACTACAGCTCCCGTAGTAGCTACCACACCTTCGCTACGTGAGTTCAAGGTGCCACCGTTCGACGGGACTTCTTCCTGGTCAGCCTACAAAATCCAGTTCGAGGCTGTTATGAAGGCGAACGGCTGGAATAAAAGTCAGGCCATGACTGCTGTCACACTAGGCCTGCGCGACCAGGCCTTAACAGTTCTGGAAGCTCTCGGTGAGGAAGTGACTTATGAGCAGCTCCTTGAGGCATTGGAGGCGAGATATGGCGACGCTCACCTGAAACACGTCTTTCGGGCGCAGCTTAAACATCGCGTGCAGCACATCAACGAAAACATGCAGCAGTGGGCTCTAGAGGTGGAGAAGCTGGTGCGAAAAGCATACCGGTCTGTACCTGCGCTCATTGAAGGGAACCTGGTGCATACATTCATCGACGGCATCCGCGACCTTGAGGTCAGAGCTGCTGTGAGGCTCGGGCACCACGAGACGCTTAAGGACGCCTTGGCCCATGCACTGGAGGTAGAAGCCGTGCGGCAGGATCATCGTTCCCATCGCGTCAGGGAGATCGCAGCAGCTACAGTTCGCGACCACAACAAAGGATTCAGCCCTAGGTGCTATGGCTGTGGGGAAAAGGGCCATCCATGATCCAGCTGCCCTAAGCGAACTGTAGAAAGGGAAGTTGATCGATCTCGAGAGGGTAGTGCAGCTAACGGCACCGCCTGGCGGTGGCTGCAACATCATTCCCCTCACGCTAGGAAGGTTGCAGCAGTTCGCGACCACAATAAAGGATACAGCCCTAGGTGCTATGGCTGTGGGGAAAGGGGCCATCTTCGATCCAGCTGCCCTAAGCGAACCCTAGAAAGGGAAGGTGAACGATCTCAGAAGGGAAGTGCGGCTAACATCACCACCCAGCAGCAGCCGGGATACGACTTTACTATCAGACATCACAGCGGGAAATCTCATGGCAACGCAGATGCATTATCACGAAGACCTTGTCCTGAAGATTGCAAACATTGTACTAGGCAGGAGAGTAAGGAAGTGGTATCCGTGAGGATGCTCAGGACAGACCACCTCAGCAACGAGTGGAAGGACAGCTTACAACATGCACAGCAGGAAGATCCGGACATCAAGCCGATTCTGGAATGGATGAAGGCCAGTGCTCCCAAGCCCAAGTGGAGCGACGTCTCAGCGATGAGTTCGACCACTAAAAGCTATTGGGCCTAATGGGACAGCTTGCTGCTTCAGGATGGAGTTCTGTGCCGTAAATGGGAAAAGGTTCGGGGAGACAGCTATCACTTGCAAATGGTTGTCCCTAAAGCTAAAGTACCGGATGTTCTACAGCTGTACCAAAACTTACCCATAACTCGGTACTCATAAAACAAGAACGACTTCTTATCACCCGCAATCTGATGGAATGGTAGAACGATTTAATCAGACATTGGAGAGGTACCTAGCAAAAGTTGTAGACAATCGGCAACGAAATTGGGACAAGCACATACAACCGTTTTTGTTGTCATATCGAAGCGCTGTTCACGAAAGTACAGCAGTGACACCAGCTTTCGCAAACTTTGGAAGAAAATTACGGCTGCCTGCAGACCTGATCACAGGGATACCACCTGATGCTCCACGTAGTATATCCGATTATGCAAATGACTTGCGGAACAAAATGAATGACATTTATGAGCACGTCAGACAATCGGGCCAGCAAATGTCTGAAAAGATGAAAACCCGGTACGACCGCAAAATGAACAACAAAGGGTTCGACGGAGGTTCACTAGTGTGGTTGCATAATCCCGTCCGTAGCAAAGGGAAATCTCCTAAGCTTCAAGCTAAATGGGACGGCCCGTACCGGATTGTGACCAGGATCAACGACTTAACGTACCGGATACAGAAAGGCGCAAGAGGGACTCCTAAGATCGTCCATGTGGATCGACTGGCGTGTTATTATGGGGCCGATAATGCTCGGGACGAGCATGTCTTAGGAGGGGGCAGTGTTACGCGCCTTAGTCGACGGCACTAGCGCCATCTAGTCTCGAACCGAAAAACTAAACTTCTAGAAGTTGAAACTCGAACTCTCGGTACCTTGCGCGTGTTTACTTGAATATTCTGGATATTTCGGTGCTAATTTATATTTATAGGCGCTGCAAGATGCGATTCGGAGCGAAATAAAGTGAATCAGTGTAGTTACTTATTAGTGTTTTTAATTTTAATTAGTGTAAAGTGAATTAAAGTGTTAATTTAGGTAATTCTATCGACAATTTTTATTGTCACGAACCTCAAGCTCGTAACAATATCATATAATTAGTTTTATCAGGGTTCAGTAGCAGAAAGTTATGCTCAGACCACACAGCGACACCTTCTAAATCGTCATTTAGATCCTTAACAGTTGTTTCCCATTGACTGGGTTTGAACGAGATGTAAAGTTGTGTGTCGTCTGCATACATATGATATTGGCATTTTTCAATTTTTTGGTAAATCCGCACAATATAAGTTAAAAATAATAGGGCCTATAATAGAACCTTGTGATACTCCTCAGGTACTGGGAATTCGAATCCACAGAGGTTTCATTCCCACAATACAAACTGACCATTTGCTTTCGATCGGATAAATAACTATTGAACCAGGACAACGCACTACTTCCGAAACCATAAAAACTCATTTTTGACAGTAATAAATGTATATTTATGGCATCAAAGGCACGAGAGTAATAACAGGCTAATAGCACATGCCCTCGTCCTGGACTGACAGGATATTATCCACTACATCAATCAGAGCTGTAGTGGTACTACGTCTCTTACGAAATCCAGACTGCAATTGAGGAAGAATGTGATTTTTCTCAAGATATTCAGTGAGCTGCTGGTGGATATTTTCTTCTAAAACTTTTGAGAGGCATGGTAAGATGCTAATAGGACGTATGTCTTTTGAGGTCAAGGGTCCAAAGTGTGTAGGATTTTTACCACGTATTCCCATATTTGCAGGATTGTCAGCTTTAGGATCATTAGCTGGTGGAGCAGCGGGTATAGCAAAAGCCAGTAGTGATTCAAAAGCAGCACAAAAGAGTCTTCAGGAATCTGAAAGACACAACAGAATTATGGAAGCCGTTGCTCTAGGAAAAGGATTATACATTAAAACTCATAAACAAGGAACAGGTTTATATCTGAACCCCTCAAAAAACTAATTAGACGGCTACTCAGACGGGCGCTCACTAATCCAGACATGCAAGCATGTAGTTTAAATTAAAAGATGAAGTGTTTATTTACATATATTTTATTGCAAATCAAACAATCACTTTGTTTTTAAAACACCATTTCTTAATACATAAAACATATTTTTTAGGTTCTGAACCCGAATCCAACCAACTTGCTGAGCGCTTGCGATTGTCAAACAGAATCCATTTTTCGTCACAGGTAACACTGTGGTTCAAAATTCCTTCGTTTGTGTGCCCGTTGAACAGTACAGGGCACGTCTCGATGTGTACTTTGCGCTGGTGATCACTGAATTCGTGGGGTACCCATATGTCAAACTTTTTTACCTTGCCAATTTGACGAAAATAGACCAATTATGTTTTAATGCTAACGTCGAAAACTGCTTCTCATTCATCCGTATATTGAGTATCATCGGCTACCATAATCGCCTTTAATTCGCCACTGTTGAAAAAAGTTTTCGGACGACCACGGGGTTCATTTTTCAGGTCGAAATTTCCAGAACGGAAGCGGGCTACCCAATAACAGGTTGTGCGTTCATTTGTAGAATTCACTCCATAAATGTTGTTGATGTTGCGTGCCATTTGTGCCGCGTTGCTGCCACGATGGTACTCATATTTTATAATTACTCGAATTTTAACGTATCCCATGATCACGAAAAAGATTCAAAGGCGAAAAAAACATAATATCAATATTATATTATAACTTATCAATAAACATGTGACTAAATGTGAACTCCATGTTTCTAAAATAAAATTAATTTGAAATTATAATTCTTAGCCAAACAATAATTATATAGATTTGAAATGCCATTACTGCAAGATGGCAATTTCATACGTAAATACCTATTATTTTCCCATTAGTAGAAAATTTCCAATTAACTTAATAAATATAACATTATAACGATATACCGTTATTAGCAGGTTTTCGCTATCTGTACGTAATTAATTAACAGACGCTAGTCGATAGAGATGTGCCATTTCATATTCGCTCCTAATATTGCTTAGGTAAAAAATGTTTTCAACGATTAAAGAATAAATTAAAAACTATTATTATAATGAAATAGAAATGATAAAAAATATCTTTATGTAATTCAATAAAACAATAGTATCTAAAAAAGAAATACGATAAACACTTTGAAGAAATATAAATACACGATATTAGCGGGGACAACAAATTCTTTCAGTTACCCCAAAGCAATTTATAACTAAGTTTTTCGATAAAAAATTTAATGCACATATTCATAAAAGAGAATAACATTGTTGTTAAATAGTCTTATTTATACGCACAGCAAGGCGGACAATTCCTTGCCCTAAAACCCTCTCAGAAATGAGAGGCCTGTATCCAGCAGTGTGACGTATTTAAGCATAACTTTAAAACTTTTTTTTGGACGTTAGGGAGGTTAAAATAGGACTGGCAGAGAATGCTTTTAGGCATTAAGTCCGCCCTTAGTACACTTTTTTCCTAAGGAAATGTATTAAAGAATTTGAAATAAAATTAATAACCACAGTATTTGAAATAACATGTCGCAATGTTATTTGAATGAATAATACACAATGAATAATAAAAAGATTAAAATAAAATCGAATCATAATCGATAATAACGATGATCGATTGAACGTAATAGTAACAGTGCAATATGCGTATTCGCATGTGTAGTTTTAACGCCCATCCTCCCACTTCTCTTTTCACCATTTTGTTCCTAAAAACTATATCTGCACAACGCAGCTACTCGTGACTATCTTCGCGAACAATACAGAATGCGCGGTTTTACTCGTATATTTTTGTTACTCGTGTTGTGTTTATTTTCCTGTAAGTGAACCTGGGCCGATAAATATTTTGAATAGTGTTTTATGAAGAAAGACTTACGAGCATGTGGAAGAGACGTGACCTAAGGATTCGTATCCTTATAAATACGATATAATTACATCGCTGATAAAACTGCGGAGATAATGAGGGTATCTAAGTTCAGTTTTTAAAACTGTCCATGAAGAAAAGACCCTACGCCGCGATTGCAAGGCGAAGAATTTTTTATAATTTGGACGATTTACAATTGGGATTATCCACAATTTTTATTTCTATAATAAATTATCCATAATCGGCAAGGTTCTGGATGATGTGAATGCGGATGCATGAAACCTTGCCCGACTGTAGAAAATCAACTTTCGTTAAAACATTACAACTTTAAATAAAGTACCTATGTCAAATCCAACCAAGAATTTTGAGAACCACTGACTTGCTTATTTATGGTTCTATATTTTTCACATGGTAGAAACTATAACGTTAGAAACTATATTTTTATCGTAGTAGAACTTTTGGAAGTTCGCGCCATAGAATGTAGTAAAAAGTTGTTTTCTTAAAAAACAGTCACAGGTAAAAATTAAATTTGGAACATACTTTTTTAAATTTTATAACCTGCCAGTAACATGTTCAAATGATCAAAACCTTTCACGTATTGTTTTTTTTTCAGGCAGGAAAAAATCAAAACCGCCCGTGTTTTTTTGTTACTGAGTATATTTACTGTGTTAGTATTTTCTCTTAACCATAGAAAAAGCTATTTTTAACTGGATAAAGCGATCATCATCATCATTACAGCCCTTCACAAGTCCACTGCTGAACAATGACCTCCCCCAAGGTATGCCACAAAGCACGGTCCTGAGCCACCTACATCCATCGAGTTTCTGCTTGTTTTACCAGGTCGTCACTCCATCTAGTGGGGGGTCGCCCTAAACTTCGCCAACCAGTACGAGGCTGCCACTCGAGAACCTTTTTTCCCCAACGGTTGTCGGTTTCGAGTGCCGGCCCATTGCCACTACAGCTTACTAATCCGTTGGGCTATGTCGGTCACTCTGGTTTTACAGCGGATATCCTCATTTCTGAGTCTATCACGCAAAGAAACTCCGAGCACAGCCCTCTCCATAGCTCGCTGACCGACCTTGAGCGTCCTCATACGGCCAGCAGTGAAGGACCACGTCTCGGTTCCGTAGGTCATCACTGGCAACACGCACTAGTTGTACAACTTAGTTTTCTGGTTTTGAGGTATACCTGACGAGAAGATGTGTCGTAATTTCCCGAACGCTGCCCAGCCGAGTTGAATCCGTCGATTGACCTCTCGGTCGAAGTTGGACTTACCTAACCGGACTATTTGTCCCAGGTATATATATATATATATATATATATATATATATATATATATATATATATATATGTATATATATATATATATATATATATATATATATATATATATATCGGAGCTTGCTGAGTGCTCCCAACAAAGCCCCGATTCCGATACAGCGATGCGACCACAATAATGGTGGGTCGTTACATAAGTGGCTTTTCGATAACATAACTCAATGTAGTTTGCGTTTAGAGAACATTTTCAAAATCGTCCATTTTTAACGTTCTATTTAGCAACCACTTTCTATGTTTAACTCCCATAAAATATAACATTTTTAACAACTGTCCGTTTTTAATAAATTTTGCGTTGTGCTTACCATTGATATAAACGATAACGTATCGTTTATATCAACGTGCATATTTAGGACGATCGAATGCAAAACGGTCAAAGCTTTAGCTAGATTTAACTGGATTGAGAAACGACTATATTTTTTGTAATTGGGTATGTATCATTGCCGAGGCCAATTCATTTTGTACTTAGATTAACTCTGTACATATTATAATACAGGAAAAATAATACGTGTATTTTTTTTATGATTTTTTTTCAGTAATGAACTTTTGTTGACTTTTGCCATCAAACCCTAAGCGCTGTTTACTAATTATAATTTATTCTTCTTCTTTTTTAGTCTACATAGATCTCTAGTAAAAAAAAAATTCTTGTTTAAATTTTTCCATGTATAGTGAAGCGCTGTCTAATTTAAAGTCAATATAACAAATCTAAGGAGTAATATAAATAACGTATCCAGTAAAAACGCAAGGAGAGATTTTTACCATAGTTCCCATGCTCAGTGGGTGGGTTAGTAACCGCAGTTCCTTTGTATTAAATTGTTATCAAAGTCAAAAGTAAAAAGAGTCACCTCTTTCTCTTTTCCTCTCCGTCTCTCTCTCTCTCTCTCTCTCCCTCTCTCGGTCTCTCAATTTTCCTTGAAATAAACAGTGAACATCACAAAATATAGCATTTTAAATTTTTTGGCCGGGGGAATTCATAAACAAGGGAAACAAAATTAAAACAAGACATATAAGAAATTCAACCGATATTTAAACTAGAGATGGGCCGAATATGGATTTTACCGAATACGAATATTGGCCGAACGTTTGCTAAAATTTTACTCAACCGAATATTCGAGCGAACATTATTCGGCAGGATCATCTCGGTATCTAACCAATTTATGTCGAAACTTGTAACCACAAAGCGCGCGGAATTAGCGCCGGAATTAGCTCTGCCCCTCGCTTCCCGGCCACATGTGACATATTATTGCATCAACTAGTACTGAGAAAATTGCCGGCACATGCTTATTTTTTGACTATTTTTGTGAGAAAAATGTATTTCGTTGTGTTATTTTTAGTGAAAATTGATAATTATATGATAATAAAGAGTGGCAGGAGATTTACTATTTGGACTTATTTTAGAGAGACTGACGACCAAAGTAAAGTGAAATTTACTAATGTAATGTTTTTTTATTTGGTTCTTAAAACATTTTATCAAGCTTTATATTTGCTATAATTGGAAATAAATCTACAGTGCCTAAAAACATAAGGCTTTGCATGCAGATTTAATTCATAAATAAAATAAACTTTCAACAGTAAAATTATGAAAGACATGGCATTACTCAATTCGTACATTTCAATAGTGTACACCTTGAGTAGCACTTTAACGAATGTTCGATGATTTAGCCGAATATTCGGTAAAGCTGTCGAATATGCCGAATACCGAATATGAAACGAATATTCGGCCCATCCCTAATTTAAATGGTGAATCTCACCACCATCCTTCACAGTTAGCTACCGTGGGCAAATCTTTGTTACAGAGAGCACGAGGGATCTGTGACAGCAAACACCGGGCCGCCGAGCTTCAGCACGTCAAGCAGGTTCTACACGACATCAAGCTACGGGTCCCGCGCCTACTTCACAGTGACCGAATGAAGCTGGCCACAGTCGAGCGCGTGCCTGCTGTACTACTATATGTAAGCGGTTTTACAAACAAGATTAGCTACATCTTGAAGCGAGCTTCTATTAGAACATTCTACAAGCCGCCGAAGAAGATTAGTCAGTTCTTACCATCTGTCAAGTGTCATATTCCTCTACAGGATGCAGGAGTGTACATGCTTGATTGTGAATGTGATCTCTCATACACAGGGCAAACAAAAAGATCTATTAAAACCCGCGTAAAAATACGTATAGCGGACGTGAAGCATCAACGTTCCGGGAAGTCAGCAGTTTGTGATTATATCCTTGGAGACCCCAACGGTTACATCAAATTTGATAGACCACAAATCCTCGCGAAGGAACATTGATTCCTACCAAGGATGATACGTGACGTGAGGTTATTGAAATTTAAACTTCCTAATTTCAATAGAGAAGGACACATTACTTACACGATAAAGAGATAAAAAATACGTTGATGTTTTGTTTATCAAGAACTTAAAAGTAAATTAAAATACAAACAAGTTTTTAAGTAGTGTATTTCAATAAACATTCTCTACAAAAAATGTGACACAACGTACTTATTGGTAAACCTAAGCAAGAAACATTAACGGCTATATAATCGAAGCTATATTTGTATATTTGTATGTATTAAAACAAAACCTTACTTAAGGCTGTTGACATTTAGACATATTAAAAAACAACTGGAATAAACTTGTCATTATATTTTTTGCAAAAAGCGCCATATTGTTAAAGCGCCTTAGCAGTTCCCGTCCGACAGGTAGTTTTGGAACAGGTTGCCTTACACTTCCATTGTTAAGTTCACTGCTATTGAAAAAGGTGTACATGTAAAACGCGGGCTTCTTGCCAATGTTGAGAACCTTCTGAAAGATCCCTGATTGAATATTTATCGCTTCTCCTGTTCGAAGCTGATAAGATTTTCCAATTTGGTGTCGTGATAATTCAGGCTCGTAAACAACTAATCCGTCTAATATTGTGAGAGTTACGTTTCTGAGTTCAGTTGGAATATACTTCTCATACTCATATCCTGTGGGAAAATGTTATATGTTAAGTAACATAGAGAGATTACAAATAATGATTGAAAAACCGTCGTCCACCATACATATGTACACTTGTCAGCAGTCTTTTAAATGCCGGTATTTTTATTGTAATTAATGGAATTTTCTTATTCTTGATGCCTTGAATGGTCTAAGTAGATTCCAATGAGAAGATGCTGGTATCCAAAGACAATAGATTTTAAACTCTAACCTTGCTATGTCAAAACTTGTATCTGAACCATGGCTAACCTTATTAAACGCAACATAGTATATGTTGTGTTTAAGAAGGTATACGTTGTATGTACAGCCCTGCTGCACTGCTGCACTGCTGAACAAACGCCTCTCCATAGATTGCCTTATAGGGGGGGGGGGATATTTGCCATAGTTGCCACGCGTGGCAAATTCGCAGTTTTTTATTTTTAGTCGTTATTTGGAAGACGCTGCTGCCTATCTGCTGATTTTTTTCCCTCTGTCGCCTCTTACGACACCCGCGGGATGATACGGGGTATAAATCACACCGCCACTACACGGTAATGCGGTTTCGAGCAAGTAAGATCTGTAAAGAATTTCGTCTTCATAGGTGACAATGCATCTGTACTTTATTGTTAAAGTGGCTATTCAACTCTAGGAACTGATATCTTTTTTAATAAATGGTCATAGAAAACAGCATTGCTAGTACGAGGGTTGTCTAAAGGGTCCCCAAGAAGCCTGACCAGCATATTATAATTATGCTCGAAAAGACATACCTATATCCAGTAGTGGATAAAGTCTAATAAAAAAGAAAGAATAACATTAAGTAATAGGAGCACTTTTGCATTATTTATCACTCTTCTATTTTATTTATCTTCAACCTTCTTCTTTGCGAGCCCGTAAATGTTCTGCAGCTGGACATGAGCCCCTCCTGTGTTATTGAGGATTGCTTGGTGGCAGATTGACGATCGCAGTTCCAGAAGTCTCGCACCTTTGATGCTGCTGCCCGTTGCTTGTCGGCGTATTTTACATCCAGTCAGTAGTGTTGCATATACACGATGTAACTAGAGGGGTGGATCATCGGTAGCTGGGAGCTAGAGAACCTCAGTACCTATCGATTTAACCCCCCTGTATGTTCTGCTACATTCAGTGGTTCAAAAGTTATTTGGACTTTAGTAAAATTTTAGTCAAAAACATATTTTAACCTAAACTTTGCACTTGCAGCTAAACTATTAGATACGCGGACGTGATTTTTTTTCAAACAGAATTAAAAGTTTGTACCCTTACTGCAAAAAAAATAGATTTATAAAGTGCCAAATAAAAAATTATAGTATTTTTTTAAATCTAATGCTTACATTAACTATTTTATTATATATTTATTATATATTTTTCCTACAACCTTTCTTTAAAACGACAGAATTAACCCTGAAAATTTCATTTTGCTTGTTCTAGGGCATCATGATGAAAAATGTACTAAAATAATTCATGTGCCAATAATAGATATTTTTTTAACTTAGTCTATTAAAAAATGTAAGTAAGTTTAATTTATTAAGCGTAGGCTACGCTAGTAAGTAGAATTACAAGATTACCTACTATACGAAAAAGGACAGGAATGAGTCAAATAAAACACACGAACTCGTACCGTTAAATTATTACCTATTTATTATTTTTGACACGTTATAAAATTTCTTTTGAACCTGGGGATTTAAGTGCAAAATTTACTATCTGCGAACTATTCACTGCGAGTCGCTTTTTGTTAGGACATGAATGATAATTAGATGCGTCACAGATGATAACTTTTTTGACAACATAACGTGTACGGAGTATTCAACCTTTAGCCACAAAATAAATAATGGGTAGTACCATTATTTATTCTGATGTCTTTAGCTGGAAATGAATATTTAATATGCACAATTAACACTCCTGGAGTTTTAAAAACCCACATGCGAATTACCGCCACAATTTTCAACACCAGTTTAGTATTAATTTGTGGACAGAAGTATTCAACAAACACCTGATCGGACTGTTCGAGTTGCCCCAGCCACCGATGATTTACCCCTCTAGTTACACCGTGTATACTAATATAAAATAAATATATATATATATATATATATATATATATATATATATATATATATATATATATATAATTACTTGATAATTACGTGATGGATTATTTTACGCCACCACCACATGGCGAACAACCCGAACCTTCTATTTACACTAACCTGGAAAGTCGGCAATAAATATGACATCGCTGTAGTTATTCCACGAATGAATAGTTTCCCTTAACTTAAGCAAGCGTCCTCTCCACTCCGACGCTTCATCAAGTAGGGGCATCAAAAACGAAATCGGCGCGAAAGGAGACCAAGTAACAGCCAACACGTCTACTTTTGGATCAAACATGCGTTGTGTAAATCTACCGTTCAGAGAACACCAGACGTCGACGTATACCGAGATATTTTCTGAAAAAGACTTCCTTGAGTCATCAAATTTAGTACGTCTCGTAGACTCTTTTACCATATTTTCCTTTAGACAACGCGCATACTGGAAGACCATATCTCCGTGTCTGGTCCAGCGTTCGTTGGGTGTGAAATGATATGGGTCGACGTAAAATCCGGAATTTCTTTCATTATCAACGACCTTTACAACGACAGAATGCACGTCCCATGTATGTACCATCATATCCCACGAGTATCCATAGAGGCCATTAGTCCAATTATTGTACCCCTAAAAATAAAGTTCAGGTGTAACAGATAATATTCCAACTGAATATATGTATGTTGTATATAAGCTTGAGAGTCCTATTAAATTATAACTTAAACTGAAAATTTAAAAAATCCCGAAACAACAAAAGATCTTCAAACGGCTGAATTTGATAAAGTATATGTAAGAACTATCGCTAGAAAACCTGCTTTTAAATTAAAAAACAACCGCACCCAAATCGAATCCGCTTAAGAGCTACGGTGCCACAGACGAGACGTTGACATCATTAAGAGGAGCACTTCAAAGGATTTCTTTTCCTACAGTTCTCACACAGTGCTCCCTCCATGTAATGTATGCTCTAAGCCTGTAGCGGTCAAACTTATAACACCCCAAACTATTTTCGTCGGGGGTTAAAAAAAGCTACTACTGGATCTAGGGTCGTCGCTAAAATTAAAATGACTATCATTATTTCATAAACAAAAATGAGAGAAAATACTAAAAAAATCAATCGAACACGAAATAAAAAATCGAGATATGCGCATCAATATTTTAACCTGTATGGCGATCTTTTTTTATGCTGCATAAGTTTTTCAGAATTTGAGGAGACTCGTCTATGGTCTGCGATTTTATTTTACTTACTATAATTTTTCCTAAATAGGCCATAGGTGTCTATGGGATGTAGTTGGTTACTTACCGTCAGGTGAAATGTTAGCTCGTTTAAATAATTTATGACCGACTTTTCAATCGTCAGATAAATGTTATCCATTAAATAAACTTTAACCTGCATGAGCGCCGCCCGGATCACTTTCAGGGTATCCATCTTTATCTACACATTATACTATTAACTATTATAAAATATAGAAATGTAGATATGTATATTATATAGATAAATGTAATGTCGAATATAAATCGCGCAGGTATTTGATTGCCGTGCTCAGACGTTTAACGCTCGCTGTAAATATGACAGAACGCGAGTAACCCGGGTTCGATCCCCGCAAGCACCAATGAAATTGTTAATTGCAATTTTAAGTGCTGATTTACCACGTGTTCGGCGGTGAAGGAAAACATCGTGAAGAAACGTGCATGTCTGAGGAATAAGGAAAAAATATTTCGAAGACATGTGAAGTTCATCAACACGCATTGGGGCAGCGCGGCGGACACTTCCTTGCCCTAAAACCCTTTCAGAAATAAGGGGAGGCCTGTGCCCAGCAGTGGGACGTATATAGGCTGTAACTTTACTTTACTTTTATTTGATTAAATATATTTCGCTCATCGAAAACATACTTAATCTCTGTAATCAATGGTTAGCACTATTGCTCGGAAGATTCCCGCTGCCGCGCGACATGCTCTGTGTTCACAGGGAAAGAGTAGAAACAGGATACTGAATTTATTGGAAAGGTGATGAACAGGACAGCAGCCTTCTTACAAGTTAAAGTGTACCCCCCTTGCATCCTGCTGCCGGCGCCCATGATGACCTAACTAAAAGAAATGAACTATTTTATTAATACAACTGTAGTTACAAATTTGTGTCTAAATTGTACTTTAAACTATAAATAACTTTTACCTCATGATTGAAGATCGGCCCTAAGTTTCAATTACAGCTTATTAGTAGATTATAATTCATTTACATTAAAAATAATTACCTTAGTGATAAAATGAGAAAATGGTAGAAATGCTTGCGTGAATATATAGATACTTATTAAAATACAAGTAAATTTTTGTTTACTATCATCTATCTCTTCTTTACTGGTAGTCTCTTTAGTAATGTTGTCAGTATGATCGGTATTATCATTAGTAAGCGCACAGGATGGGTCACCTAAATCCTCTAATGAATCTTCTTTGTCAGGCTCGTTGTTTATACACCATTTTTCCCTTACGTCCTCATTCTCGAGTTTCTCCTTTTTATTAATGTTTTCTTTACCTTTATTTTTACATGCGATGGTGCCACTTCTAATCAAGTTGGTGCATTCACATAATTTTCTTTTTGTTATATAGTACACTTCTCTGAGGTAGGAGGCTACAACTTTGGGCCAGTCGAATGGGTAAAATAGTGGCATTGTCGCCAAACAAACCCATGGGAACATGCCTATAAATGAAAACTGTTGTTTATCATTTTATTTTCTTATATAGGTTAGATTATATTACATTATAATAGATTTTTTTCTGGAAGCATATAATTAAAAGGTAATTACATATTTCACTTTGCATAAAAGATGCATAAAGATAACCTACACAACATTGTAATTAATTACTTGTTCTCTCGTTGTTCATTCATGAATTTATTGTAAGATCCTGGTTTTTGCCCTGAATCTAACCTTTAATACTTATAACCAGCTAAAAATATATTGTAAGAAGACGACGCCAGCTAAAGTCAAGACGTAATAGATATGCGAAAGAGAGCAAGAGTGACGGAATTTGAATAGTGTGAACAGAGAAACGGCGTCAAGTTCGAGTGAGTTTTTTTGAATTTTTATACTCATTGTTATTTTTCATTTTTGTAGCATCAAGGTTGAACTAAAAGGTATAGTCGTCATAAGCACAATTTCTCATCATGTGGTCTCGGTTTCAAATCCCAGATCGAGCCGAACACAGTCATTGTGTTTTTTTTGTCAAGAAATTCTTAGTATCAGCCCGGAAAAGGGAAATTGACGGTGTTTCACCCCCGTATCTCGGAAAGCGAGTAAATCCTGCCCCCGATCTCCTTCCTTGTGAGGATATAGCGAGTGCACCTATTCTTGCGCACACATTACACTATTATCCTGTCTTGCGCAGAGGCACTCCCCTTGTAGCCTCAGCCAGTATCGGAACGCTCCGCGTTGACAGATCGAATGATGTGCAGTTTCGTAAGTCAGTTTTTAAAAAGCTTGGCGTGCTCAACAGAGCGGGACATTATTTCACGCCGGTATACCGCTTGCAACTTTACAAGGCGCAGGTTCAGCCTCACATGGGACTCCCCAGTGCCATCTCCTTCCACTTGACCACATCCAGCCCAGAGCAGCTTGAATCGTCGACTACCAAGTCCTCTCCGATCGGCTCGATCTACTGGCGCTACGAAGAGATGTTGCATCCCTTTGCATTTTCTTTCGCATCTACCTCGGGGAGTACTGTGAGGAATTGTTGGGATTAACTCCTGCCGCCAAATTTCACTAACGCCATCGCGACTATACTCACCATACCATCCACACCATCTGGATGCTTGGCGGTCCACCACTTTACGTTTTACTAGGAGTTTTCTTCCTCGTACGACCCCTCTGTTTTCCAGACCCAAACGTCTTAGGGACCTTTAAGAAAAAAGCTTACTCCTTTCTAAAAGGCCGGCAACGCACCTGAAATTCCTCTGGTGTTGCAGTTGTTCATGGGTGGCGGTAGTCACTTACCATCAGGTGAGTGGTTGGTATAGCGGTTATTTTGTTATCTAAATTTTTTAGCCATGGCAACATTCCAGCTCTATCATCAAATCTACTTTAAGTCATAATAATATTGCATTGTCATATTAGACGTCCGCTATATTGGATTTAGAATGATGTCACTTTATTTATTGTGTTACGTTCTTCAAGACCTTTCATTTAATACCCATATCATAGGGGTTAATGGAAATAAGAAATCGCCTATTATATTATATATATAATTATTTGCTACTAACTTTAGAAATTATATTGAATATTGCAAAATAAGTACATAATAAGATTATGTGGAACAATTTATCCGAACAAAAATAGTTTTACTGTAAAACATCGCGTCAAGTACACTTTCAGCTTTAGTTACAAAAATGATAAATAACATTTTTACAAAAAATTATACAAAACAAAAGAACCAAGTACATAACCTTTTAATTAATTTTGCTGTAAAAAGTAATAATAAAAAATTGGTGTACTTGGTGTGCATGACTTTCGATTACCCAACTTGACATTGAAGGTCGTTTTTTATAACTTTTTTGAATTATGCTCGTCCTATAAAGTATAATGCACAAGTACATTGAGTTATACAACTAGAGGAGCAAACCACATTACCGCGCGTCGAAAAATGTGTAACCACTATCCAAACGCGACGACGTAGCTTTGAAACTAATAACAATTTTAAATAAACATATATCTATCTCACTTACACAAGTTACGTAAACAATATCGTCGCTAAAATTAGATAAAGATAGACACACAAACATGCAATGGCGGGTTGGTGTGGCTTACTATATAAAATTTTACCTAAAATACGCAATAAAAATGAGTTTTTTTTAAGCTTCAGTTAATTGTTTTTATATTAAGAAAGTATATTTTATTTTAAAATCTTTATTGCGTCCCCTTAGAAAAAAAGAATACAAAGCTTATCAGATGAGTTAGAAGTACATAATGATGAAATAAAACATATTTTTATAAATATTTTTTACTGTACTAATAAATCAAGTAATATAAAATAGGTAGTGAAATATAATTAATATAAAATTTATATGAAATTTTAATTAATATAAAATTATTAATATAAGATATAAGGTAGTAAAATATATTTAATAGATAATTCATGAATAAAATAAAATAAGAATAATTATTTTGTATAAAGGTTGAAACATAGTTTTTATTTTTAAGCAATCAATTTTACTTGTTTATTTTAAAACAAAATTAACTTATTCCATAAATTATACAGTCTCCCATTAATGTGGAAAAATCACAAAGGCGGAAAAGTGGCAACATTGAACCTAAATTGCAATATTCGATATTTTATTTAATTTTTTAGTGTTTTAAACGTTAATATGAATATATAAATTAAAACTTACGTATGGAAAGTGATTCCGCTTGATTTATTATGTTTTTGTGACCTTGAAATGCATTCTTTCACTACGCATTTACCCATTTTTTGTTGTGAATCGTTCGGCTTAACTCGGACGGCGTCACCTTGAACACTGAACCGACGTTCGCTGAGTATAAGGCTGTGGCCTTATGTGAAGTGACAACGCTTTGGCGCGGAAATTACTTATCTAGTGTAACATATAAATCAATGCACAAGTACGCCATTTTTTGTTTTTACTTTTTCTAGGAAAACTTTTTTCGAATCTAAAACAGTAATGTAGGTACTTGCTTTTCTTTTCTTTATAATTTTTTGTAAAAATGTAATTATCATTTTTGTAACTAAAGTTGAAAGTGTATTTGGCGCGATGTGTTACAGTGAAACTGTTTTTGTTCGGATTTCATATCTTTTTTTTTTTCAAAAGACGATCAGAAATTTTTTTCGTAAGAAAACCTTTTGGTAAGTACATATTTTCTTTTTTCTCTTCAAATAATGTACACCTCATACCGCGAAGCGGTTGAGGTTGTTGCATTACTAACAACACGTCAAGGTCAAGAATTTTTTTGCTCTTAAACTACCTCTGCAACAATTATTTGCACATATACGATAATATGAGCAGACTTATTTCAAGAAAACACTAATCAATCCATCTCATATTTTATATAAGTCAATTTTATTTTACTACTTTAAGAAAACGGATATTATGAGGTTTTTTTTTAATATATTGAATAAGGGTGACAAACAACCACATAGTTCAACTGATGGAAAGTGGTTGCTGTGGCCCATAGACCATATACATCTACATTTATATCTTCGTTTGCGATTAAAATGCAGATGCCAAAGATGTTTTATAGGTACAGATACCGTGTTGCTAACACTTCGCACCGTTCATAGTGACGCCAGTCTTTGATTCATGTGTGCGTGAGTACCACATGACGCGCATATCTTACGTACCATGCCTGCATTAGTGTGCGTGACTTCGGTAATAATAGTGCGAATCGATTGCCCAAAAATTTGGGAGATTTTATATTTCATTCATACTTATTGACATACCTGAGTGTAAAATGTGGCGTCGGAAGGCGTGTGCATTTGTGTCCGTATGTGAATGGGGATATACACACACAAGGGATATGGGTGGTTATATGTGTTTTAGTAGGTACGAAAATCGCACTAAAATAGTAAAATAAGTAAAAAAACCTAGATATAATTAATGTAACAGTTAAAATAAATAAAAAATCACAGTAGATATTTATGTATCTAACATATATTGAACTAATCTATTATTATTGAATATATATAGAGTACTACACTTTCGTACCTTAGAACCCAAAATATTGTCGCTTTTTACGAAGACATTAATTATTTTTTAATCTTAAGTAAAATGACGTACAAAAGTAAGTTGGTTAAGTGTAACCGTAAAAGTTAACTTCGGCCAAGAGATAGCAAATGTTTTTTTTTAATTCATATATCGATTCAGTTTCACGACTAGATCAAATAACCGATTAAACAACCGGTTCACAACGGTTGCGTATCGGCTGCTTTGGCTAAATATCCGTTGTCATCAGTTGCTTTACATCTATTAATGACATTAAAATAGGGAAAACATTTCATACGGTAGGCAACACTCGAATATTATTGCGCAGTATTATTACTTGCATTGACATTCAGCTTTCGTATTATTTTATCAAGAAATACACCAGAAAATTGTATATTTACTTATGAAAAGTGATGTTCTTATCCTTATCTTTTTTCCAAGAGTAATTTTTACATGATTTCACAGCACAAACAGTCATTTTCCAAAATTAAAAACACTGGTGCGTGACGTACGTTCGCAGTGAACGTCGCTGGCGTAATGGCGGATCGGAACGATCGAACGAATACGCCAATATTAGCGCCTTTTAAATGGAAGCGTTTTAGGCGCGCGTACACGGTATTTGTACCTATAAAACATCTTTGGCAGATGCATTGTCAGCCGTGAGGACTAAGATCGAATTACTCTTTTCCATTAAAAAGGATCTCCGGTTCTCTACACTCACCATACGAAAAACAGTAGCAATAAGCTGCTATTTTACGCTGGTATACTGTGAGGGCGTGATCCTTCCCAGGTCGAGTCGACCCATTCGTGCTACAATTTTACTATTAATATAGCTGCAGCATGGCTTTACCACATATAAATAGGTGGTCACGATAACTCTAAAAAATTTAACGTGTCGAGACCAGGTTTTGTTTATATTTTAAGAATTATATTAAGAATTATTAGTTGACTGTACAATGTATGGAGACTTTTTTTATAAAAAACATTTTATAAATAAACTACGGGTATTAGGCTATTGTTATGAAATAAATACTAAATAGGTATAGTATAGTAGGTAATACTAAATAGGTATTTATTTCATAACAATAGCCTAATACCCGTAGTTTATTTATAAAATGTTTTTTATAAAAAAAAAGTCTCCATACATTGTACAGTCAACTTAGGTATAAAACTTTAACTTTGAATAAAATTCTATTAACAATTACTTAAATATATTTTTACAATACTGTACCAGAGTATCCAAGTAGAGAAGTATCGTGTGGACATTTGGTAGAAACAGAAACAGAAACTTTTTTATTCAATATAGATTATAAATAATATTTATTGAAAGTCACTCTTTAATTACCAGTGGTTCGAAAAAAAAACCTCTGTCCTGGAAAGAACCAGCAAGAAACCCAACGGGACTTTTCTTTAAATAACAGCTTACAATCATGTATGTTACGCAATTAACAACACAACAAATTAGAAATAGCTTGGTAGTGATCACCTCATCCCCAGGCGTTATTATCATCCATAAATTCCTTAATATTATAATAACTCTTTTTATACAAACTAAGTTTAATAAAGTTTTTGAACTTTGAGCAGCTCAAATTTTGTATATTTTCTGCAATTTTGTTGTAAAAGCGTATACATCGCACAAAGAATGAATTACTGACTCGGTGGAGTGGAGTAACTGGAACGGAACTAGACTAAGTAGAATATATTAGTTAGTCTGTGGTGTGGACTGTGGAGCGAATCTGGGGAATATATAGATCACATATCATGGAGTGTAGAGGCAAGGAGAATCAACTCACATAGGAGAATAGTTGAAAAAGTGTCCATCTGTAAGCAGTAAATAACAGTTCAAAAACTCTCCACAACATCGCTGAAGTAGCTAGAAGGTATGAAATGAATTTATCAATTAGAGTGATTTTGAAAATAAAAATTTTGAGAACAATAAAATAATTATTATAAAAAGAATTATAGTGAAAGTCTGCACAGACTTTATAAAAATTTATAAAAATATCTTTAAAACTTACACTCTAGCTACAGTGGCGCCACCCTTATTTAGCGCTTTTCTACGGATACTTTTTTATACGAGTTTGTTCACCTTATCTCTACACTCCATATACCGTTTATTCAACAAAAAACTTTACTTGTCAAAGTCAGTTTGTATTTTAGCGCGTTTAAGAAAAAGTCTGTCTGCAAAGAAGTTTGTTGGTAAATTTCATTGTTTTAAAGGTATCGTAAATGAAGGGGCAAGTTTTGTGTTTAAAATTACTAGCACAGTGTTAACACATCATTTCGTCAACTAATATATAATGTATAAACCCTTTTACCTATATGTTTGATAATCGTTTGATACAAGGAAAAAATAACAAATTATTGGGTAACTTTGAACCACTCAATG
Source organism: Parnassius apollo (assembly GCA_907164705.1). Classification (NCBI taxonomy): domain Eukaryota; kingdom Metazoa; phylum Arthropoda; class Insecta; order Lepidoptera; family Papilionidae; genus Parnassius; species Parnassius apollo. The sequence goes on from CAJQZP010000528.1 coordinate 5,789,070, forward strand.
TTACCATGATAGTATTTTTTTAAGATTTTCAAAAACTTTATGTACATATTTTTTTATTTTGAGGTACAATGGCGCTAAAAACCTTTCCTTTAAGTTAAGCCTGGTATTAAAAAAAATATGGAACAAAAAGCAATTACACTCCAGAAAAATTTAAAGTGGCACTCATTAAAATTCGGTCAGATACCATCAGACAGACATCAAGGGTGGTTGCTTCGATACATTATAAAATACTACCTGTAACTTTATATTATAAACACAATGAGAAATATACGAATGTGGTGAAAATGTCGAAAGGCTAGTAACATTCATCGCAGACGAGAAAGGGAGCTCTTAGAATCGTTTATTATTGAGTAACAAATGCAAATGGTTGCAAAATAATTATTAATATATTTATTATAATGGATTTCCGCAAAGTAACGCCTGATTCTATTTTTTTTTCTTTACAGAAGAGGGGGCAAACGAGCATGCGGCTCACCTGATGTAAAGTGACTACCGCCGCCCATGATCAACCGCAACACCAAGGGAATTGCAGATGCGTTGCCGGCCTTTTAGAAAGGAGTAAACTCTTTTCTTGAAGGTACCCAGGTCGTATCGGTCGTAAATAATAAAAATAAAAAAATCGCCGGTGGTAAACTACTCTACAGAGAGGTCGTACACGAAAAAACCTTGAAAGTACAGTGGTGGACCGCCAAGCATTCAGATGGTGTGGATGGTATCGGGACGTTTGCCGCGTAGTGCGTTCACGAAATTGGCGGCTGGGATTAATCCGAACAATTCCTCAGAGCACTCCTCATGGTATATGCGAAAGAAAATGCAAAGAGATGCAACATCTCTTCGCAGCGCCAGTGAATCGAGCCGATCGAAAAGCACTCGGTCGTCGACGATTGGAGCCGTTTTGCGCTGGTTGCGGTCAAGTGAAAGGAGCTGGTACTGGGGAGCTCCAGCCCAGAGATGGGAACAGTATTCCATGTGCGGCTGAACCGCGCCTTGTAAAGTTGCAGGCGGTGTACCGGCATGAAATACTGTCCCGCTCTGCTGAGCACGCCTAGCTTTTGAGAAGCAAATTTGGCCTTCTCTTCCAAGTGACCTCGAAGTTTCGGTCACTTGGAAGGTCACTTGGAAGTGGACATATCGAGTGACTTGCAGTTGCACGTCACTCGATATGTCGACGCCGAGGATTCCGATACTGGCAGAGGCAACAAGGGGAGTGCCTTGAAACTGAGGAGATACGACAAAGCGGTTCTTTTTAGCGGTTAACGCGCAAACTCGTGTCTTCTGGGGGTTAAACTGGACTAGATTTAGTCGTTATGTTACGGGTTTGCAATATATCATTGATATGCAGAAGAAACAGCGTTGGCGATAGCACGCAGCCTTGTGGAACACCAGCATTAATAGGCTTGTAATCGGAGCTTGCACCGTCTACAACGACCTTGATGCTCCGATCTGCAAGAAAGCTGGTGATCCAATCGCACAATTTCTCGGGAAGCCCATAGGAAGGGAGCTTCGAAAGAAGCGCTTTGTGCCAAACCCGATCGAAGGCTTTCGCAATGTCCAAACTAACGGCCAAAGCCTCCCCCTTGGACTCTATTCATCATCATCATCATCATCACAGCCCTTCACAAGTCCACTGCTGAACATAGGCTTCCCCCAAGTAATGCCACAAAGCACGGTCCTGAGCCACCTGCATCCATCGACTTCCTGCATATCTTACCAGGTCGTCACTCCATCTAGTGGGGGGTCGCCCTACACTACGCCTACCGGTACGAGGCTGCCACTCGAGAACCTTTCTTTCCCATCGGTTATCGGTTCTTCGAGCTATATGGCCGGCCCATTGCCACTTCAGCTTACTAATCCGTTGGGCTATGTCGGTCACTCTGGTTTTACAGCGGATATCCTCAGTCCAGACTCCTTCTGAGTCTATCACGCAGAGAAACTCCGAGCATAGCCCTCTCCATAGCTCGCTGAGCGACCTTGAGCGTCCTCATACGGCCAGCAGTGAAGGACCACGTCTCTGATCCGTAAGTCATCACTGGCAACACGCACTGGTTGTACACTTTAGTTTTCAGAGATTGAGGTATACCTGACGAGAAGATGTGTCGTAATTTCCCGAACGCTGCCCAGCCGAGTTGAATCCGTCGATTGACCTCTCGGTCGGCCTTGGACTTTACTGCCTCCACCCATCTATGAGTTAGGTGGACCAGAAGATCACCAGCTGATCGACCACGGCGATAACTGTATTGGTGGTCACTAATCAGCTGGTGATCCTCAAGGTACCTCATGAGCTGGCAATTAACAATAGACTCCATTGTTTTGGAGAACAAGGAGATGGTGGCGATAGGCCGATAGTTGGACGGGTCTGAGCGGTCGCCTTTTTTAGGGATCGGGTGGATTCCATCAGGCCCACTGGACTTGTGGATGTCCAGGGAGAGGAGTGCTTTGGGAACCGAGCGCTGTGTAAACTGCACTTCCGGCATGGAACACTCACACCGCGGGATGGTCGGCGGCGTACTCCCCCCGTCATCGAGAGTCGAGTTGAATGCAAAGAAAGAGCTTAGCAGATCGGCTTTATCCTTTGCGGTATGGGCCAGTGAGTCGTCCTCCCTGTGCAAAAATGGAAGAGATGGCTGACAGAAATTCCCCTGGTCAGCCTTGACGAGAGAACAGAATGCACGGGTTCCAGAAGGAACGCGAACTAGTTTCTCGCCAATTCTGCCTATGTGCTCTGACTTTGCCTTGGCAACTGACTCTTTTGAAGGACCTAGAGGCGGAATTATACTTCTTTTTTAGAGCGCTGGTGTTTACATCTCGGGACGTTGATGCGTCAGCCCAGGATTGGTAGCACTCCTGCTTATAGCATGATGCTATTTTACAGGAGCGACCAAACCATGGCTGAGATTTGCCTCTAATGGGCACCACAGAGGAAGGAATAAAAAGTTCCATACCCTGAAGTACCCCATCAGCGACAGAATTCGCAATAACGTTGGGATGGTCCGGCGAGAAGCAAACTCACCCCCAAGGGTAGGATGCAAAGAAAGACCGCATCCCATCCCAATCGGCTGACCTATAGTGCCAATTACGGCGGCAGCCTGTAGAATGTAACTGCGATTTCAGCGTGAGTGGCACCACACTCCGGACAAGACAACGGTCCGAGGAGCCTAAAGGGGCGTCGACGGAAATCTGATATCCGTCCGGGTGAGAGGTCAGCAGAAGGTCCAACAGGGAAGGTGCATGATCCTCCACAGCTGGAATCCGTGTAGGCGAAGTAACCAGTTGTGTCAGACCATATGCCAAGGCAAAATCATGAACAGATCTCCCCGCATGATCAGTTAAGCGTGAACCAAGCCATTCGGCGTGATGGGCTTTAAAGTCGCCGAGGATCACGATCTCTGCGGAGAGGCTCTGCTGTAACAACGAATCTGTAGCCATTTGAACGTGGTCGAAGAGTCGTTCTGTTTCGGCATTACCGCTATGGGACCTATAGAGGCACCCGTAGACGCGTGGTTTCTATCAGTGAGTGTTTATGTTTACACTGCTTACTATTATCTTATATATATTGCGTGCGCCCCACGTCTTTTAGGAAATTGTTTTTATAACGTTAGCCTCTTTTTAAAAAGCTGTAACTACCTACCTAGTTTTTATCTTTTGTAACTATATAATTATTTTACATTTTCATACTTTTCAACAATTTTTGTTTAGTATATGTTTGTTTTAAATAAATTGCAAAATTAAACAAAACAGACAAGAAAGCGTGTTAATAAAAACCTGTTAAAATACAAACCAATCCTAAAGAGCCTGCTATTCATTAAATGGAAGAGGGCGCAGAAGAGCATAGCAACATGGCGGGTGCGCGCCCACATCATCCAGAAGGCTACTGTCAGATCAAATACGAACACAAACCAATGGACGATGAGGTAATCCGTTTGAGGAACCGTCAAAAATAATCTGAAATTATTATTAAGTGTAAAAAGATAGACGTATAAAATATTTCTTAAAAGGTTTTAACAGTTTTTCAGTTTGCTAATTGATAGCTTGTACTTACTTAAAAGGAGTGAAGACCCAATGCTCACTAAGATTTAGCACGGAATAACCAGTCAACCATTCCGCAGTGCCCTTCTTCAGCCCAGCCATGAAGTAGAGGATGAAAAACTGATATTTCAAAATAAAGTAATTCCAATATGGCACGGTTTGCTTCGATTGAGAACTGTCGAAATAGGCATCCAATGACCTGGCCAAAATAAAGGTATTAATTACACTACGAGCTTGAATTTTATGGTGTCTATTTTAGACATGTCAGAGATATATGCACACATCCTATTCACACTAAGAGTTCGTTTGTTTTTAAATATATTATTTGTCAACAATGTTATGTCTTTTTGTAGTTAAGCAATGTTGTCATTTAAAAATCCCGACATTTTCAATTTTTGTCCCGACATTTTGGTCATCCGTTCTGGCATTCCTACTCAGAGGTGACAACATATCTGTAGTCTTTTTTGTATGAATTTGGTCGTAGGTATCCATGGGCTACAGTAGACACTTATACCTACAGGTAAACTGTAAGTACGTTTTTAAAGAGAAAAAAGAAAGAAAACGTATTGAATTATAAAATTTTATGCCATGTCGTGGCTGCATAAAATAATCCATTGCTCTTTATCTGTCTGTGGCTTTCATTAAATGTGATTACAGGAAATGCCAGAAAAAAACTTATGGCTTCCGATAGATGGCGTTCAAACAAAATCAAAACTAATAAGCAAACAACGTCGTATGCGATCGGCAATCCGCCTGCCAACCGTTGTTAAGACAAGTGCTCACTACAACGGAAGAGGCTAATGTACAACGGTGGAATTTCACTGGTTGATGTAGAGTTCGGCAGTAAGGGCAAAACATGGTGAAAAAATTTGGACATATATTCTAGGACAGCACGGGAAAATGTTTACTTGTCTTAAACCTTCTTATGAAAGTCTGTACACAACAGTTAGACGTATGTAGTTTGAAACTCTGCTTTATCTCTTATGAACTTCAAAAATATACAACCGATTTGAAATATAAGGCAGCTCTCTGTAGAGAACCGGCATGAAACACTTCTATTATGTCTTACCAGCAACAGTTAGCTTGTGTAAAAGTAAGCAGCAAGCCAACGAGCCCGAATAGATAACTGTGATTGTTCCAATAGCTCTTCTCTATCAGCAACAAATACCAGAAGCAAACGGTGAACATAATAGAACTAAGTCGAAACTTGTAGCCCAGGGCGATTCCTAAAGCTCCTGTGAATAGAAATATGTTATTAGGCTAATTTCATTACTAATCAACGGCCCTGTGAAAAGAAATGTGTTATTAGGTTACCTTTATTATTAATCAACGTTCCTATGTATAGAAAATGTGTTATTAGGTTACCTTTGTTAGTAATTGACGATCCTTAGAAATGTGTTATTAGGTTAACTTTATTAGTAATTAATAGTCCTGTGAATAGAAATGTGTTATTTGGTTACGTTATTAGTAATCAGCGGTTCCAGGTTGCTATAATCACATAATGCAACATTTTTAGTGATTCACATGATTGTATTTTTAAAGGGAAACTTCTTTACGCACGCTTGACTTACTCCAAGTTGGCGAACGCGTGAAGAAAGCGTTACGAAAGCGTTAGGCCTTAGGGAAGACGGGAAACGGGAGTTGAGTGGAGAGAGCAGTGCACACGCACATTTTTTTTTCTCTCTTTTTCTCATAGCCAGTTATTTTTCGTAATTTTATTTCGTTTTGAACAATTTTATGAATTAATGTTTAGTTCAATACATTAAATATTCTACGTTTAAAGTAAATAAAATTGTTATCTATACATATAATAAAACAGTAACGAAAGAAAAACTGTACATTGAGTATTTTCGAGAAAAAATAAGGGGCTTTTGTTAGAAAAACGTAACTGATGACAAAAAGTGACTTTTTAGAATTTTTGTCTGTTTGTCTGTGTGTATGGTACGGCTTCAAACCAAAACTACTGGATAGATTGAATTGAAATTCATCAAAAATGTTCTTTGTAAACCAAGAAAGGCTTTAGGCTACATATTATCACACCGTATGTTATAGCAGGTAAGCAGTATTGATTTTAAAAGGTTTTTCTTCGTAATTGAATGCACAAAATAATTGAATGCACAAAATGACATGTTATTAGTTAAAATAAAAATAAAAATTTAACTCTGGGAACATAATAACACGCTATTTTTATAAAGGAGCGGGGCAGTAATATTATAAATTGCAAGGGAACAGCTGTTTAACAATATGTCAAGTTCCAGTTTAATTCCCATAATATTGTTTTGAAAAATCGTAATTTTTGTTTATTTTTTGCACTTTTTATGTGCATTAGGAAATCTGCGAACTTTACATGTCCTATGTAATTGTATGGAGAGTTTCACACCAATATTACTAAACAGATTGATTGATAGTACAACAAGTTACACTATCATGAAGTCAAGTCAAACTTTTGGTTCTAAGTTATATCTTACCAAGCACATTTGTTGCAGGTAATTGATTTAAGTATGTAATTCTTAGTTTTGTTGCTTACCCTAAAAAATATGGTAACAGCACCATATTTTTTTCATGCAAAAATAATGTACTTGTCTATTAAATTAACGACAATTTAGTTTTAATTCATAATTTAATTAATTCATTTGGGTAAATAATATGTAGTTTCCGTTTACTAACTAGATGGCGTTGGCGTCGAGTTAGATCGCACTATGGTTTCGTTCCCAAAAAGTGATGTTATAGGTGCCGATGGGCCTCTCTCATCCTATAGAAACGGGGGTTACCTTTGTTGTCTTTGTTGGTTGATGTGTTTAATTTTCCTGCGAATAATTATTATTTTTTACTTACTAGCAATTCTTACGTACTTATTCGATTACTTTTCATTGTTTTGAATATCGTTAGTATCGGATTAAGAAGGAATTTTAGCTATGCCTTTTAGAAAAGGATCAAATCTGTGTCGAAACTCAAGGGTTTCTAAGATGCGCAGGTTAGTTAGTAGTAGCAATAGTTTCTCTCGAACCCACGCAGAGCGTGACAACGGCTAGGTGCTAAGCGTGAGCGTAATGCACTAAGTTTGTCAGCAGAAACTAGCACGCAGCGCCAATTACGATTAGAATTTAAACGAGTCCGTACTACTGCTTCTGGATCTCAGGAAAGTGTGGAACAACGAGAAATGCTTTTAGCTATCAACCAGGATCGTCATTCTTTGTCTCGCGCATCCGAAACGGTTATATACAGAGGGATCAAAGGTTGAGTTTTCTGAATATTCGCTCTGAGACTGCTCGATCACTTGAGAGCAGTCAGGAGCGTGAGATACGACTTGCGCGTGACCGAGAACGTGGGCAAAGCCAAGGGTACAGCTATAGTTTATAAAGAATTTTTTAAAGTGATTTGCAATATTATTGTTAATTCAGTGTACCCTTAGGATCCGGTGCTTTCCGCACCGGATCGGTGAAATATACGGAATGAAAAGTTTTTTTTTTGTATAGGTGTTAAGTCTAGGTAACATATAGGCTATAATTTATTTTGGAAAATGGAACACCTGATGCAGAACCGCAACAGACCAGCTAAAGTATAAGAGATATAAAAATGGTGTCACAGCAAAAAATATTCCACGTGAAGAGTTTTTTCTGATGTGAGAATAAATTTGAAGATTTGGAACACCTGTTGTGGAACTCCAAAGCCCAGCGACATTATAACATATTATATAGGAATGACGTCTTAGCAAAAGTCGTTTAGTCTGATGGGCATTTCGTGTTGACTTACAAAAATGAAAGATCTGGAACGTCTCGAATCGTCTCGCACATCACGTTGTTTTCCCGTCCCCGGGCTCTTAGAATTCGACATCAGACGTTTTAGATCTTCGATTTTGACGACCCCGTTGTCGCTGGCATAAGCAATATCATCCGCGTACGAAGTTGCGGGCAGCAGCTAGTTCATTTTAAAGTTCATGTGTTGTAAATTTTCGGGTGAATAATAACAAATTATGGAAGGAATAGCAGTCATAAGCACACTCGTTCTTTTATTTTGGCTTTACTATACTTGAGTAATAACAGTAAATTTGCTTCATCCCCTTTTTCGATAATTGAATGACAAAATAAAAGACTGAAATATTAACAAATAACATAGAAAAGACGTGTTCTCCACGATAAAAAGCATTTCTCAGAGTTGAATAGTCTCTCTAACTTATACGAACACAATTTAAGATGATATAACTGCGAACAGCCGCTTGATTATTGACAAGTTTGGTTATTAAACAAGATATGGTACAAGAACAGTTCGAACATGCTGATTGTACCAGATGAAATTTATCAGGAGACAGTTGCTAAAGATTGAGTGACTTTCCCACGGAAACAAATCTGTCAATAGATCATCTTGCGTCGTACCGTACATATAAACAACTTCATTACGCAGCAGGACTGTAAAAACTACCGCGGTATCAGCCTTCTTAGCATTGTGGGAAAACTGTATGCTAAGTTACTAATTGAAAGGGTCATGAAAGAAACTGATAGAAAAATTTGGGATGTGCAAGCGGGATTTAGAAAGGAATGGGATGTACAGAATCAAGTCTTTGCCATGCGCATGATCGCGGAGAAGTTTTTGGCCAAAAACCAAAAGGTTTTTGTGCGTTCATGGACTTGGAAAAGGCCTATAGGCCATAGATGATAGAGTGGATAGGAATGTGCTATGGCAAACACTGAACTCATTTGGGTTGAGCGCTGGCTTGATACAGGCATTGGAATCTCTTTATAGGGACTCTAGTGCTTGTGTTAGGATCAACGGGATCTACTCGGACTGGTTTAGCATCCATAAAGGTGTCAGATAGGGCTGTGTGGCTTCCTCGTGGCTGTTCAACCTATTTATGGACAGTTGTTTACAAAATTTGAAAGTTGAAGAATGCGGATTAAGAATGGGTGAGTTAACCGTCAAATGCCTTTTGTACGCCGATGATCAAGTTATACTTGCGTTGTCGGCGGCTGAGTTGCAAATGATGGTTACATTAATGAACAGATCATTAAAAGAAAGGGGTTTGAAAGTGAACGCAAGTAAGATGAAAGTTATGGCTTTTGAAAGAGAAGAAAGTAGAACAATATGTGAAATATAGAAGGGGAGTTGATCGAGCAAGTAGATGAGTTTGTATATTTGGGTTGCGTATTTAGTAGGGATGGGAGATATGATAAGGATATAGAACGACGAGTGAACGCAGGAAATAGAGTAAATGGGGCCCTACACTCTATTGTGAAGAGTCAAAATGTGTCAAAAAAGGCACGTATGGCAATTCACAATGCTGTGTTGGTCCCTACTTTAACGTATGGTAGTGAAAGTTGGGTGTGGCAGAAAAAGCACGAGAGTAGAATCAACGCAGTAGAAATGCGGTCGTTGAGGAGTATGTTAGGGCTGAATCTGAACAACAGGGTAAGAAATTGTGTAATAAGAGAAGAGTGTGGTTTGCAAAATGATGTTGTGACCAGGATTAAGAAAGGAATGCTTCGGTGGTTTGGTAATGTGGAAAGAATGAATGAGGAAAGAGTGACAAAGGAAATAAATGTTGTAGAAGTCAATGGAAGAGTCGGAAAGGGACGCCCTAGGCGAAAATTTATCGATCAAATTGGCGATTTATTATAAATAGGCCAAATTAGGAGTACGCTTAACCGACGAGCATGTATGCGTAGGTATATGGATGTGAAGGAGGCGAGAGAGGTGTGTCAGGATCGTGCCAAATGGAAGTCTGTAGTCTCTGCCTACCCCTCTGGGTTACAGGCGTGAGTGTTTATGTATGTTTATGTTTATGTTTCATTACCATCACATAAATGAGACTTGATGTAGTGTGTGGACTTGCAGTTCGTCCCGGTGGCTTCCAATAGTATAACTACCACATTTATGCCAGATGTAAAACACCCAGACTGGCGAGGGGCAGCAACGTCAGAGGTGTGAGACGTCTGATACAACAATCGTCAATGGTAGGCTCATCAACCTGTGCTTGCGCATTCACTTGGGCATTGTAATCTTGTACTGCGCAGGTGCCTAGTGGCGACATTACAGTAATGGTCACCGCTAAAAAAATACTTTTATAGATCTAATATATTTAAACTGTGATCATTGTTAGCATGTTGTTACCAAGAGTGTATTTAAAAAAATGTGGTTATGAGAGAAACCCTTTAATTGACAATGCTGGTCGTTTATAGGCATGGAAATAAATCCACAGACTTATGTGTAGACTATGTTTGCTGGTATCCTTTCAATATCACTCCATCACGTTTCCGGGATGGGCACACCAGTAGGAGGCCAGATAAGTGATATCATTTTGCGCGTCCAATAAGACGTGAAAGTTCGGAAACACGCTATCGGCCGGCCAGTTGTTGTCGACATGCCGCCGCCGCGCTATATAGTCGAGGATCGTCGCTTGTTGTGATTGCACCTCTATGGTAGTTGCGCCACAGAAGAACCGCTAACCGCTTCGCATAGTGCAAGTTTATCGTCGCGCACCACCTCAGCTATAACGTAGCATCATCAACCTAAGGCCTGAGTAAAAGGCCGCAAGAAGACCAACGTTTAAATAAGTACTCTCTTCTTCCCAACGTGGGCTGTTCCCATTCGTTGCCACTCCTTCCTTACAACAGTTTACGCTCCTAAATTTACCAGCTGATATAGTAGATTAGGTCCTAGCAAGTGCATTGCCGACCACGTGTCACTTCCGCCATCTTGCATTTGTTATAGAGAACCTCGCATATAGTCCACACATAGCAAAATCTCACATAATAAGGTTAAGGCTCGATCCGGGAATCTAACCCGAGACCCCAATCACCGCATCATTTTCGTCATTAACGCGACCATTTTCTGGTTCAGTCGAGCGGATTTGGAACTGAGGCCCTGTGGCCTGATCGAGTCGAACTGCTGAACCAATTCCTTGGACAATGCACTCCAGTTTGTTAACACTGGACAGATTTAGCTTCGCCTAGCATTACCGGGTACGGTACGCCACCCAGAAAATGTAGAGATAAAATTCGATGAAAAAAATTGTGATACGAATAAAACTTAAAATAAGTATCTTTTTTTTTACTTAACGTATATATTTAAAAAAGTCTAGGTGACTGAAGCTACTGAAAAAAACGCATTTTAGAAAGTTAATAAACCGATTTAAAAAAATTAACCCAGCGTTAGTTATGTTTTACTAGAGGTTAGGTACTGCAACTTAGAACTACTTACTACTACTTAGAAATAGCACCTAGCAACACCGACGCTGTATGATTCCATAAATTACCACGGGGCAGGGAACCACCCTACTCGTACATACGCGCGGGTGGATTTGAAAGCAGAGTGGGGCGGTAAATGAAGAACCTAGGCCTCCACCTGGACAGTCGATGGGGCTTCGAACAACACATCGAGCTCCTAGTCCTCCGGATTGAAAGGGTAGCGGATGTTATGCATAGACTGCTGCCCAATCTAGGGGACCAAGAGAAGAAATGCGATACGGTCTGTAGCCTTGTATGGGGCGCGTGTTTAGGCGAAAAGGCTGGCCATCCGACGCTGTAGACCTAAAATCTACAGTGTACAACGGAGGATGGCCATACGGATCGTGCGAGAATACTGCGCGATATCCTTTGAGGCGGCGACAGTCTTCGCTCGCTTTCCACCTCTTGACATACTGGCAGACATGGATGCGAGTGTGTTCGAACGGACATGTGTCCTCCGCCACAGCGGTAGGAGTAAGCCAGATAAGGTGGGCAGACCTCAACCCTTAAGACTACAAATTATGTTCAGTTTTAGAGGACATGGCTTGCTCTAAACGACACGGCGACATTGAGTCTCTTAAAAATCTCTGGAGCAAGCAGTGGCGAAATTTCCCATGGAAACAGTGCGTAAATCCATAGATTCGTGGCCAGACAGATTAAAGGCCTGTATAAAAGCCAAAGGTGGCCATTTTGAATAGAATATTCTTTTTATGTTTTGTTGAGACTTTAATAAATTTATACACATAAGTTTTAGTAATATAACATTACTTCATTAAAAAAATGCATTTTCATTTGTAACAGAACGTATGGCCGGATTAGGTAGATTTAGATTGTAATTAACAATTTCTTTGATGCCGCCAGTAATTGATCCGTGGTTGCTTAAATATACGGCGAGCGCTTAATCCTAGAGCTACCACATCTCATACATTCCAAGCTCTTATATATTTTAAAATGAAATACCCTACATTAAAGATTTCATTTTGAAAACTTTTGATATATTTGGGGCAGTTACGAATTATACTACGGATTGACGATATTGACAATTGATGCAAAACCGGGCGAACTATAGGAGCTCATGTGCAGCAGTGAACGTTTGGGAGCTGTAAAATAGGATTTGAAGCGAAACATACTTCATGTTTTTTTTTATAGGATAGGGTGACAAACGAGCATACAGTCGACCTGATGGGGGACTGAAGTGGTTGTTGTGGCCCACAGACATCTACATCTATCCTCGGTTACAGTCACCCGTGAGGACTAAGATGTAATGCCTCGTTTCAGTAAAAGGGTCTCCGGTTCTCCACACTCACCATACGAAACACAGCTGCATTAAGCTACTATTTTACGCTGGTATTCTGTGAGAGCGTGGTCCTACCCAGGTCGAGCGGACCCATTCATGCTACAACTATACTACTAATATAACTACAGCATGGCTCTACCACGTATAAACTTTCCACCTCTTTACCATGTATATACAAATACATGTAATAAATATACTAAAACATACCGATCATACTAAATCGATAGCTAAAGAAAACTGACACGAGCTTTGTCAAATCAAGCCTAACATATATGAGAAATTTACATTACCATACCACAGTCCAGCAAACACAAACGCCATGTAAGGCATCGGCACCGCCCGTATGAAACTCAACAGAGGGAAATGGCAGGTGGAAGGATTTCCCCACCTCTCCACCATGGCCGCACCTCCGCGTTCGTCGGGAATGTCGAATAACATGGCAACTCCTATTAAAGGACCATAAATATCAAAAATGTTACGTTTCTGTCAGTGGCATATCACGAGGCAAATGCTCAATATATTATAAGATGTGTAAACGTGAAAACGATCTGTAGTGGCGGTGTAAGAGTATCCACCAACCATAAGGTCAAGTTGGTGTCGTAAGAAGTGACAGAGGGAAACAAAATAGGAGATGGGCAGCAGTGACTTCCTAATAGTAACCTAAAAATACAAAACTGCAGTTGCCAAGCGTGGCAACTATGGCAATTATCCCCCATATGTGGCAATCTATGGGGAGGCCTATGTTCAGCAGTGGACTTTTGGTAGGCTATAACGGTAACAATAAACGAATTATTATCGACCATATATTCATTTATACTCTAATAATCCTTTAAATAAATTATTAATTAGATAAGATCGTGTGTATTGCCTCTTCCGCTACTTTACACTAGAAAACATATACTACCGTCGATAATAAATGTCTCTCCGGCATTCTTAGGAGAAACAGACTACGACGCCTGGCCACTAAGGCCAGTCTAGCAGTTAGTCAATTAATTTCAACCTATTATATTTCACATATTTAAATATAAGAAAAGAGACGGGGATTTCTGGGCCCAATTTGTAATACTTAAGTTGAAATATGGTTTAAAGAACCCGTTATATTTTTCTATTTCAAAATATAAAAAAATTAGCCCAATTCACAATCTGGAAGACGAGAAATCTTGAAAATAAGTTTATGTCACGAATAAAATAAGAAATCGATTACTTCAGTCGATTAGTGTGAATGAGTTTTAAAAATTAAACCTTAAAACAACGTACAGCAGATAATTGATTCAATCATAGTTATTATATAAATTACAATTAACACAGTGTAAACAGTTTAAAAAATAAAATATAGACGTAATAAAAATAAATCTCAAAATCGATTCTCGTTTACAGTTCGATTTATTACTTGTTTGCCAACGTATTTTTAATCTGTGCTGATCGTTTTAGTACGTGTGCGTTTTGAGTGGTTTCTGTGTTTCCCGTTGTTTTATCGATTTATATTCCTCAACCACTGTTTTTTTCTACGAACTTCTGATCTTATTTAACTTGTGCGACCCTTGCTATCATACCGGACACCAATAATCACGTTTACCCGTTTGACTTTGGCTTGGTATTGTGGATTTTACGACCTGGGTTTTATCGATTGGAGATTGACACAATGGATCGCTGTGTGAATTGTAATTATAATTGAAGAAGAAAGTGTTTTTTAAACATCACCTAACCTTCGCTCTCTTTTAATCTATTTGTGAGTTTCCTATCCACCCACTCAGTACAATAAATACTACAATTAATATAGTAAGCAACTGTCTAATAAAAAAAATAGCAATTTTACTTCAAAAACCAGCTGTTTAGTTTAGGTTGATGCTAACTTGTTGTATAACCTCACTTTTACTAAATTTCGTATAACTTTGCTCTCAGTTTGCCATAATCCGCCGAATTTTCAGTGATGTTTTGATAATATATAAACTATTGATTGACACCACTTTCATCTTTTTATAATCTGGGCCCAAGAATGTTTGAAAGCGTATCAGTCTCCTTCCTGCAAAATAAAAATATCTAACATATAAATTCTTACGAATTTAATATTTGAACCCACTAACAGTTCAAGTAAAAAAAGGTCCTACCGTTGGACACAAATCTCCAAAACTTTTAATTGACAGCAGCTTAACGGTTAAGGCCGGCAGGATATTGTAATTTTTTTGTCGGAAACTTTTTAACCCTGCACACAGTCAGAAAATTTGTTTGGGCAATCCTATTTATATATTTCATGAACATTGATATTTTTTCACATTCGTAGCTCTGACCAAAAATAACTAAAATTTTAATTTTGAAAACTCCCAAAACAAAATGGTGATGATCTTCAAACGGCTGATTTTTTTTAAATTATAGCTAATAACATTCCCGATCAACTCACTTTTTAAACAAAAAAATAACTAAAACTAAACCGGTTTATCGGTTGGGGAGCTACGATGTCACAGATAGACAAACAGTTAAATATATTCCACACCTCTGTATGCGTCGTAAAAAGACGAACTTGCGGCATAAATTTCAAGTGTCGCAAAAGACTTGCTGAACTTCTCGCTCACGCACACATCTGTCTCTTTTTTTCTCTAACAGCCGATAAAAGATCGTACATGTGACTTGTACCAGGTTACCAAGCAAATGATTTTAGATGCATAAGTGTATGTTCTTACAATAAGTTAAGCATGATCATTTTGGCTTTATTTTTAATCGCTTGAAATATAAGTACATAGCGCAAGTCTTTTTTTCTTTGTCGGTTCGAGTAATGAAATTTCTGCGTACGCTGTCTTGTACAAAATGTCTTGACAGTGCACTTACCGACTTCTGACAAGACTCTGGCGTCCAGTTTGTAACATCCAGCGTTAGAATTACTAACTCAAAAGTGGATTGTCAGTCCGGGGAATTTCTTACAGTCGGCGAGGTCTTGTACAGAATGTACTTTGAGCAAAATACCTTACGGCGCGCGTTAAAGATTTTCTGACGGAAAATACTTAAAGTGTGTAACCGGCCTGATATAGACTACGAAATTAAAACGTCTTAGATTCAAATCCGCCTTAGGACAACTCACCAATTAGATTGGTCAAGTGGGGTTCTTTTTATTAAACGAGTTTCTCAAAATCGACATGACTGGCGACAGGGAGAAAGAGGACGCGAGAGAAGAATAATTTAGTATGTATGAAATAAAACTGGTCCTTCCTTTTCAACTGACAAAAAACGGAGGAGGTACTCAAGTCGACGCGTATAATTTTTTTTAATGTATGGCCATTGGCCACGCATAACTTTTTACTGAGTAGTCCGATTTTGATAATCCTTTTTTGAATGGGTAGGGTATACCTCGAAATTGGTCCATTATAACTTTGGAAAAAAATTACCCTAAGGGTGGGAAAACAGGGGTGCTTTTTCAAAGAATAGTCCGATTTTATATAGACCTCAAAATTCAAGCAATCAATGAACAAAGATCACTAAATTACCTTAAATTCAAAGAAATATCCAAATCAAATTAACAATGCAACATGGAATCTTCAGCGATAAACATTGACATTTCAAAAAATACGCTCTCCGCACGACCGCTCGTTAAAGACGTGTGCCCGCACGTGTGTACCCGTTCGGGTTGCTGTCTCCCTGAAATTAACTGCGTGAAAGCTTGGCATTTTTCGGCGAAGGGGAGCGTCGTGCCGTTCATCACGCTTTACGTCATTAATTAATTTTCGTTTATGGAGCCGACTCAAAATTACTTAGGTATACTTACATTAGTTTAAGGAACTTAGTTATTAAGGTTAATTAAAAACACAAAATAATTACAAAAATATATACTTAGATACACTTACATTAGTATAAGAACTTAGTTATTGAGGTAAAAGAAAAAAAGTTAATTATTTTTTGCTTTTCAGTTTTTTCGGCGGTTTAATTTTTTTGTTAAAAAGTGTGTTTATATATAATAAGGTTGACAAACGAGCACACAGTCCACCTGTTGGTAAGTGGATGCTGTGCTCCATAGATATATACACACATCCACGATTAAGAAGCAAAATGCAGCTGCATTGTCACCCCTGTGGACTTAGATGGAATACCTCGTTCGTTCTGTTGGAGTAAAAAAAGGCCTCTGGTTCTCTACACTACACTCACCATACGAAACACATCAGCATTAAGCTGCTTTTTTACGCAGGTATTTCGTGCTACAAACATAGCATAGCTGTAGCATGGCTCTACCACATGTGATAAATAAAATTTTTTATGGATCCTTCCTTAAGAAACACTCATTATCTTCGCCCTTAACTATGAGTTTGTTGAAAGTACCACTTAAAAAATTATAATCAAAATTAAAGAAACGGAAAAAAGTGAAAGTAGTTGTGTAATTGTGTTGACTATCTCGCCCCGTGAAAATCCACTGCTGCATATGCTTTCCCGTTGTGGAGAGTTGTTGCCTAAAGTTGTTGCCACCTTTGGCAAGCGAAGTGGCGATCGTAGCTCCAAACGTCTCGCACCTTTCAATAACGGTCGAGCCGCCCCATTCGTGTTACAGCCATAATATAGCCGGAGCGTGGCTCTACCACGTATGTAGAAAACCAACTAAACAATAAGTTCTTCCAGTTCATAATGTGATGTTCGGGATATTATCAGATTAATATCGGACGTTCCTTAAATCATTGCTATGACGATGTTCTTTAATGTTTGTAAATGTAGCTAGACATTTGGTATGCTTGCGTAAAGTAGTAATTGATGGAAATATTTCAGTTAGACACTAATGATTTCACTAATGGTAGCTTGTAAATTATATCCATAACATTTGATGATGATCACGAATAATGAGAAATTAGATGATCTCTACTAAAGTTAAGTTCACATACCGAATAAAATCCTGGTGATCGCCAAGCTAGCAGCATTTTTTGGTTCGTGCATATAATTGGTGATTTTGCAAAAGTTCGTATCTCGGATATGAAATTTGAACTGTTCGAAGAACTTTGTGTCTATTTTTTCATAAAGAGACTGGATTATCCTTTTAAATTCCATATCTGTAAATTGATGTAGCAATAAGGCACGGTTTAAAGTTTTTTCATCAACGCATATATATTTAATAATAATATATAGACATATTGTTAACTGATATGTATGAAAATAAATATTATTATTATTATCATTTAATAATTATGTACATTTTTAAAGAAAAAGAGCACACAAACGAGCACATGAGTAGACACATCTGACGCTTATTAAGAATCAAAATGAAAATTTGCTGTCATCCTGGCAAGGCAAGATGGAACGTCTCATTACCAGTAAAAAGGATCTCCGCTCCAGGTCACTCACCATACGCACAGAATAAATAATAGTACTGCGTACCATACGAAACACACAAAGGAGCATTATGCTGCTATTATAATTATAAGTATTATATTTATATTTATTATATATTATAGGTATTTATAGTAAATTAAAAGAAATACACATAATAATCCTCAGATTATAGAACCTAAGAGCGAGGCCCCATTAGTGCGTTGCGCTGCGTTGCGTCGTCGCTGCGTCGTTTTCCATACATTTTTTATGACATGCCCCATTAGACCGTTGCGTCGTCGCGCGCGACGTTTCAACGGATCGACGGACAAGAGACGAAGCGGGAGGGAGGGTGATGCGCTGCGTTGTCGGAGCTCCGCTGCGACGACGGACAGTGATGCACTGCTAGAGGAGGAAGCTAGACGAGCGTAACGACATTTTTTATCTTACCATGAGTGAGCAGGATATTGATATAGATTTTCTCATATCCTTGGTCCAAGAAAGACCCATTATATGGGATAAATCACACGAACATTACAGTGATAAATTTCGTAAAGCGAATGAATGGGTAGCTGTTTGTAAAAAAATATTTCAAGATTACGAGGAGTTTGAGGATCAAAAAAAGAACAAGATTGGTGAGTTGTTATTTATTATATTATTTGTAAATTCAATACATAAGTTAATTTATATCTTTTTCAACTGCCATGGTAAAGCCCCTTCTGGACTCATAAAGTAATTAGCAAATTGATCTCTGATAAAATTTTCGGCTAATGATTCTTCATTGCTATGGGGTCTCAATTGTGGGAACCTACTTATTGCCATATTGCCTTGTTGTTTTAACCCATCGTGTTGTATAACAAAATTGTGTAAAACACAACATGCTTTCGCAATATTAATAGTTAAATCATATGACGTATCAATTGGCCTATGTAAAATGCGCCATTTATTTGCCATGATCCCAAATGCACATCCCACGTATCTACGAGCTCTGCTAAGGCGATAATTATAAACTCTTTGTTTCACATTGAGATTGGATCCGCCGTATGGGCGCATAACATGCTTACTTAAACCAAAAGCTTCATCACCGACGAGTACATAAGGGATTGGTGGCTCGTTATTATGATCATTTCCAAGTGGTTGAGGATCAGGCAATGGTAATTCATTTCTCATTAAAATCTTGTACAGTGTCGAATTTCTAAAAATAGTAGAATCACTTTCCTTACCATATGCACCCACGTCGACAAAAACAAACTTATAATTTGAGTCAACAACCGCCAGCAAAACAATTGAAAAATAATTTTTATAATTATAAAACAGAGAGCCACTTTTGTCTGGTTTTATTAAACGTATATGTTTCCCATCAATTGCCTCGAAGCAATGAGGAAAGTTAGCTTTGAGATCAAAATCTAATGCAATATTTTGTAGTTTTTCTACTGTGATCTCTTCTATGTACTGTGGTCGAACATATTTCCATATAGCTTGACAAACTGATGAAATAGTTCTAGAAATTGTTGCTCTTCCACGTTTAAATTTGAAATGCAAGTCGTTTGTCGAATTTCCGCTGCCTAAGTACCTGAAATAGAAACACAAAAAATAAACAGGGTGGCCCATTTAGATTGGTCAGTGTAGACAAGTTAGGTACTTACACATTTTTTTCTTTCTTTGCAGGAACAGGTTGTGAAAAAATGGAGAACCGTGAAGGACAACTTTTTTCGATAAGTAAAAAAAATAAAAGAAAACAGTTCGTCTGGATCAGGGGCAAAACAATTGAAAAAATATCATTATTACAATCGGTTGCTGTTTTTGATGAAAGTTGCCCAAAATAAAACTGACAGTAGCCTTGAAATGGTGTCTGAAGAAACGGAACGAAATGAAAACACAGCATCATCTTCTCCATTTCCTACAAAAGAAATGTCCTCGTTACCCCCAGGTCCTTCTCGCTACGTGCCTGCAAGCCGTAAGAGATCAAACCAAGCAATAGATGATTTCGAGGCGCAAGCATTAGAAGCGTTGCAAGAGAAAGAAAACCGCCACTTATCATTTTTCAAAGGAATTTTGCCTTCTTTGGACAGCTTTACGGAATTACAAACTTTGACATTCCAAAGCAAAGTTATAAATATCATTACCGAAATTCGGTTCGGGGAACAGACTCAATCAACAACATGGCAGTCGCACGGATATCAAACTGGACAACAGTATCAAGCAACACCATTGCAGTCACGCGGATATCAAACTGGACAACATGCCCAGTCACCATCGCCATCGTCGTATCGAACAGATGAATTCGAAGCTACCTACTCAACCAACACTACGATTAATAATTTTACTGATGATAGTCAAGAAGAAGATTATAACTTTGCTTTGTTGCCTAATAGTAATACTTAAATTAAACTGTTTTTAAAGATAATAAATTAATAACTGATTAACATTACGAGTATTATGATATTTGAATTACTTACCTCAATGTAATACCAATCATTTCAATTGGTTCTAAAGGGTTCCTGAATTTGGTATACTGCTTTTTTATATGTGGTTTTAAGGTTTCAACCAAATTATTAAAGCTGGCCACACTCTTTCAAAAAAAAATTGAAAAAAGTCTTTTCATCTAATAACAACTCCCTATATTCCTGCATAAAAAACTGACCATCACCATTTCTTAATGCTATCAAAGGAGATATCCAGAATCTTCTATGATTTCTACGTTTATTTCGGCGGTGCCGTAATAAAAGCAACAAAAGAACACGTTTGTATCTATCCATTGCAAAGGCTGAACTGAGACGCAGCTGCGTCGGCGTGCATACCCTCTTGCGTTGCGTTGGCGCAGCGTCAACGCAACACAGGTGTGGCATACAATGCGTTGTTCCGTTGCGATGACGCGACGCAACGCAGCGCAACGCACTAATGGGGCCTCGCTCTAACGATCATAATCTTAGAACCGAACTTACATCGACTGTTACGATCCGCTTACAGGATGTAATTATTTATATGAAACAGAATATAGGTATTTAAGTAAACAAATATATCGCGGATGAGTTACCTCATAAAATAATATATTCATGGTTACCAAAAATTAAAATATTTATGATGATTATATAAAACCATTTATTATGTTCTTATTTCAAGATTATGAACAAAAACCAACCAACCAAACCAGTGACAAGGCAAAATTCCACGCTTCTCTCCCAGCAAGGTCGGTCTTCTGGTATGAAAACAGCCAGTCCTGACGACAGGCAATAAAGTTCGCCATAATAATATAATCCCTGTGCAGAAGGGTACCGATTTAAGGTCAAAACACAGGCCTCACTGAGGTCGCCGTGAAAATGGTTCGCGGCTACCGCACGATCTCCCGCGAGGCGGTGAGCCTCCTTGCCGGATTGCCGCCATGGGATCTGGAGGCGGTAGTCCTCGCACGCCTGCACGAATGGCGCGCGGAGGCACTATGCCGAGGGGGAAACCCGCTGCCGCGGCAAGTTGTCGCGCAGCGGATAGACTTCCGGCACGATCTCATGGCGACATGGAGAGAGCGACTGTCGCAACCCCGTGCTGGGCACGCCACTATAGCGGCGATAAGACCCCTCTTCGAGGAGTGGCTTGAGAGACGCCACGGCATCCTCACCTTCCGCCTGACGCAGGTCCTCACCGGACACGGTGTGTTCGGGAGGTTCCTGCACCGAATCGGGCGGGAGGAAACGCCCGGGTGCTCCCACTGCGAGGATGGACCGGAGGACACGGTGGAACACACCGTGGAGGTGTGCCCTGCTTGGGCGGAGCACCGCCGTGTCCTCGTAGCGGCGATAGGCGGCGGCGACCTCTCGCGTCCGGCCCTGGTCGAAGCCATAGTCCGGAGCGAGACGGAATGGGATGCCGTCACCACCTTCTGCGAAGCAGTGATGCTAGCGAAGGAGGTGGCGGAGCGGGAGAAGGAGAGCGCAGCCGCTTTCCTCCCCGGCCGCCGCGGGAGACGCCCCGGGCGTCGGGGGTTACGTCGTGGCCCCCGGCCACCGTAGGCGCGGGCCTGTGGACGGCGAGCAATGGGTAGCTCGCCGTCCGTCCGTCTAACGACGACAGGCCGTGTCGACGGCGCGTTTTGTTCCACGCGCGCCTCAAAGAGCTGTCAGCAGCGTGAAGGGGCCCGTAAGGGCCAACGCCTGCCGGGGCTGCGGGCTGTTCGAAAGAGATACCGCGGCTCCGGAACGTAAGGGCACTGAAGGAACACGGATGGTTTTTAGTCAGTAAAAGTCTGACACTCCCTTACGCTCCACCCAGAGCGAAAGGCGTCATTAGATGATTTTCCATCCGCAAAAAAAAAAAGGCCTCACTGAGGTGTTCAAATACCCCAATGGTCTCCTGGTCACCGTTGTGCGATCGATAGACACAAAAATAAATGATTTAATCCTTTCCGATGTCTTAATACCCAAATCATGGAGAAAGTGGGGTATTTAAAGTGACGGAGACGCTTACAGCAAATGTGATTGCGGACGTACACAGGCTCCGGAAGCTCGTAGAATTTTGTTTTAAAGCCTTGTACGGACTAAGCGTTCCATTTTTATGCATTGCGGGATCATGAACGCGTGGTGACAAGTCGCAAGTCGGCCAGCCAGTATCCGCCATATCTCGAAACACAGCTGTCAGCAGACCACCACTGCGGCACTTCTCATTATGCAACCAAAAGCTGACTGACAACGATTCGCTGCGAGCCGACGTGCGTACTCAAATTCTATCAAGGCCGTGGCCAGAAAATAATTTCGGTGAAGGGGCGGTCAGATTTGGTGGAACAGTAGAAAAACATAAAATCGTTTTAATAAAGGAAATTAAAGTTACTTATGATATATATTTATTAGAAAACCATTACGGAAATATTAACTCCTCATTACAAAATTGAATTTAGTCTTCTAACTTTCTTTGCAGCGAACATATCAATTACCTCCTCGGGGTCGATGTCAATTCTGCGGTGGTAATTAAATCGACATATTATAAAGCTGCTGCCAAATCGCATAAGGGAGATTGAAGTTTGCATAGTGTCAGTATGTACGGAAACAACGTTCCTAAGCAACATAAGCTTATAACAAAATTACTTGAAACTACTGATCCCAGAAAAGAATTAGCCTTTTACGATGTTTCAGAATCCATGTCAGTGCTTAAGTCATCTAGTGTATCAACAATAGCCTTATAAATTTCTTTAAATCTTAACAACCCATCATGATTTTCTACCCAGCGGATCTCGCACATTGCCGTAAGGTTTTTCAGGGAAGTATTTTTCGATATTATCTTTTAAACGCTTGGTTCTTTTTGCCGAGGACTTGATAAAATTTTCAACCGATTTTAGTGGCTGCACACCTTTAAAACTTCCTTTAATCAAAGAAGCTCCATCATATCCTTGTCCAACTAAATATTCGCAATCTACTTCCAAAAATTTTAATTCAGATAGAATTGTATTAGCTAAATATTTTCCTTTTGTATACTCAACTGTTTACAGCTCATTTGTTAACACAATATTAATCAAATACTTATAAATAGGTAAATAGTTATGTTACCTGTTTATATTTCATATTTCTTATTATGTACATGCTTTGCTGGTGAAATAAAAAACGGGGATACGGATAGATAGATAACGGTTTATTGCACGCCAAAAAAAAAACAGAATTATTAACAAAAAAAGGAAAAAGGAACATTAATGTACAATAATGTATATATATATATATATATATACAGAATGGGGTCCCACATATATGCAATAAATGAAACCATATACTTGTTATCGCCTTTGCTGACGATATACAAAAAATGAACGTAATCGGTCCAGTAATTAGGTCAAAAAGTAGAGTTTTAATTTTAAGCAAATTTGAACTCTCTATAGAATTGGGTCACTAAGTCAATGATTCAATGAACTTGAATCCTTGAACATTAAAAAGCGACGTTGCCACGCAGTGCAAACTATTGGTATTGCGACATATCGACAGCGGTGTCTTTTGTCGACGTCCATAAACAAGCGGCACGAGGCACGCGGCGTACTTCAAAGGCGACAGCGCAAGTGCGCGCGCGCCTTTGTCGTAAAGTAGGACACCAGTTATCGACGATTAGCTTCTTTCAAAGGGAGTAATAATCGATAAACAAAAAAATGTTTAGCTTTAAACACTTAGGGTATGGTTTTTTTTAGAATAATCGTGTTGTTATGATAATTCTAAAAACACTACGACCTAAGTATTTAAAGCTAAACTTTAAAGCTTTTTTGTTTAAGTGTGTTCTTGTAGATTTAGAGATAATAAATTATTTTAACATGCTAAAAAACCCATAAAAACAACCAATTAAAAAGTCATACATACTTACCCGTTTCCCAGGAAGTTACAAATCGGTAGTTTCGTAAGTTCAATTGTATAAAAATAAACTTTTTTTTTAACAATCAATAACTTGTCGATTGTTATCAAATCAAAAATCAAAATTACTTGTATTCAAATGTAGTAGGTAAGTAAGTGTAAAAAGAAAAGTATCGATAAACGATAATTGCACCTTGTGGCCGCCCTATTTTTACTTTTATTATTTTCGCCATTTTGGAATTTGGAAATTCGGCTTCCAGTTCACGCGCAATTCTCCCAGAATACAGGTGTGTTTCGCTGCCTACACGCATCGCAATTATTTATCGTAAGATAATTATCGTATTATCGTAAGATAAATACAATTAGTCGAACAATTCTTTTACGGTGAAATAGACACTTATTAGTTAATTGACTTTGTGTGTGTAAATAGTGTTTTTAAGTACGTTTATTTTTATTATTTTTTCACTGTGATATTGACACTACTTGACTTTTGTGTATACGTTTTGGCGGCGGAAAATGCCAAGACAACAGCATTTTTACAGTGCGGCAGAGTATACAGACATGGTTTTATTGTATGGCGAATGCCACCAAAATTCAGCGTTAACTCTGCGTACTTATAGTGAGAGATACGGCGCAACTCGCGTCTGCCCTACTAGCGTCCGGACAATCCTAGGTGCTGTCCAAAGAATCAGGGAAAATCAGCGCATAGTGCCCAACACTCATGAAGGAGTTGCTCCGCGTCACTTTCCACCCTCGTTCGAACAACGAGTCTTAGACCATTTCGATCGGAATCCAACCTGCAGCCTTAGACAAGCTGGGCGTGTGTTTAGAGTGAGGCATAAAACAATACACCGAGT
The DNA here is from genome assembly GCA_907164705.1 of Parnassius apollo. Taxonomy (NCBI): domain Eukaryota; kingdom Metazoa; phylum Arthropoda; class Insecta; order Lepidoptera; family Papilionidae; genus Parnassius; species Parnassius apollo. The sequence goes on from CAJQZP010000528.1 coordinate 5,814,058, forward strand.
GCTGAAAAGGAACAAACTACGTCCTTATAAATATGTTAAGGTGCAGGCGCTGCTGCCCCGCGATAAGCCGATTAGAGAATCTTACTGCCACTGGGTACTGGAAAAAATGTCTCAAGACCAACGTTTCCTAACAAATGTGTTTTGGACAGATGAAAGCACGTTTACTCGAAACGGCATATGGAACCGACAATCCATGCGTTACTGGAGCCATACGAATCCCCATTTATTTAGGGAATCAGCTCATCAATACCGATTTTCCATTAATGTTTGGGCAGGCATTCACGGAGATCAAATAATCGGCCCTATTTTTATTGACGGAAACCTGAATGCACAGAAATTTCTCAATATTCTTAACGGCCCAATAACAGAATATTTAGAAGGATTGTCTGTGGCAGCTTACCAAAGGGTATGGTTCCAGTTAGATGGAGCTCCTCCACACTCCGTACTCCTCGCGAGAGAGCGGCTTAACACCATGTTCGGCGAACAATGGATAGGGCGCTATGGCCCTCGCAGGTGGCCAGCTCGATCGCCCGACCTCACTCCTCTAGACTTCTTTTTATGGGGCTTTATTAAAAATGAAGTGTACTCAAAGATCTCCGAAACCGAAGATGAACTGCGCAATCGTATTGTTGCCGCCTTTAACAAATTAAAAGCCCTGGCTCTGGATCCTGAACGAAATTTGTTGAGCAGGCTTCAGGACAACATTATGCGGCGATGTAACTTGTGCATTCAAGAACGTGGCGGACATTTTGAAAATTTTAAAATTTAGGGTTTCATTAAATTATTAGTAGCAAACTAATATGCAATAATATTTATTTCGTTCAGTTCCATTTTCGCGAAATAAAAAAGTGGCGGTAAAATATCTAAACAGTTTAGTGAGTAAGTTTTCATTTCGTCGCACATTGTCCAACGAACCATAGGCCGTGCCGACAATCGCCATGCCACCCGCGTGCAACGCTGTCTCTTCCAAGGGGTCAAGGTACGTTGTCTAAACAGAGTGTTCACTTTTACTGAATTTATTTTAATATTTATTTTGTTTGAAAATTTCACTTTTTTATTTTACGGGTTTTAATTTAATATTTAATTTTTCTACACTTCTACGGACTAGTATTACTTGTGGTTTCATTTATTGCATATATGTGGGACCCCATTCTGTATACATATATATTGAAAAAATTACGTATAACATAAATATGCCATACATATGTGCATAACCCCTTCGACGACCTTCAAGAAAAGAGCTTACTCCTTTCCAAAGGGTCGGCAACGCACCTGCAGTTCCCCTGGTGTTGCGGTTGATAATGGGCGGCGGTAGTCACTTAACATCAGGTGAGCCGCATGCTCGTTTGCCCCCGGTTCTATATTAAAAAAAAACATATAAACAAAATACTGTAGCTAGATAAAGGTACAATACTTATTAAGTTGAAAATAATAATTACGTACGTTTCTTAAAAGCCGGTAGAGATTGAGCGCGTCTTGATGATAACGGCAAGTCATTCCATAAACGGACAGCTTGTATTGTGAATGATATGTCCAAAACTTTGGTAGTGTGAGTTGGCATTTTTAATATCAAATTAAATTAAATAAAACTTTCACGATCTCAGATATCATGCGTCCACTATTAATTACACTTTAATAACACTTTTAATAAAAAGTGTATTGTGGAACTACTCTCCAGAGAAAACTGGCTAAATGGCCAGGTCGTCTGTGAGGTCGGTAGCCTCATATGATACACCGATGAGTCAAAAATGGGCCTTGACGTAGGCTTTGGAATTTATGGAGAACGCCCCAAATTCAAACTTAGTATGAATTTGGAAGATTCACCTCTATCTTTCAGGAAGAAATTTTCGCCATACTTCAGTGTGCGAAAATCAATCTGCAAAAGCACTACGTCAACCAACAAATTTATATAAAATCTGATAGTCAGGCAGCACTGCTAGCGCTGAGGTCAAACTTAGTGAACTTGAAGCAAAGTTGGAGACTGCATAAACCGTCTAAACATCCTGGGATGTAGCAATAGGGTCGTCTTAAGATGGGTTTCGTGTCACGCGGGTATTGTAGGAAATGAATTTACCGACAAGCTCGCACGGGAGGGCTCAAAGAGTACACAATTTGAAGCGACAATAGCCTAATGGCAGGGCGCGCACCGCGAACTCAAAAAGGTCGTGGGTTCGAATCCACCATTCGACTACTGGCGTGAACCACTCGTTACACAAGCAATCTAAGCTTACCACGAGTGGTTAAGGGGAATATTAGTAATGTTTATAGCATTGTTAATATTCTTTTAAAATTAAAAAAAAAATTGGATCTGAGCCATTTTGTGGAATCTCGAAAGCCTAGCCCGATTGACTATTTAAGATCTGGCCTGACATACCTGACTTAAAACGTTCTAACACCATAATCCGGGCTTTTAATCGTAAATTCGCTTCAAAAGCCCTGGGATGTAGTAAAAATATATCGCGCATTCTGGCAAGAGCCCTAACTGGACACTGTTGTCCTAAAAACACATGTATATCCTGGGACTGAACAACTCAAGTATGTGCCGGTTCTGTTCACTAACGGAAGAAACGCCTTTGCGTATCCTAACTGATTGCGGACCCTTAATGCGCAAACGTAACATCTGGGAAAACTTCTAGAAGTGAAATTGTTCACAGCTAAGCATCTCCTACTATTCATTGAAGACATAATGCTTAGCAGTGACCTATAGCTATAGCAGCGATCACAATAGATTATTCAGGTCGCAGTAATAGTGGTTGCTTTCTAGACCTGAATAGCTGCTCCCATTACTAAATATTTTATACGTGTAGGAGCTTTGCTGCAGCTACGTAGCTGTACACGAATAGGTCGGCTCGACGCTAACACAGAATACCAGCGTGAAATTGCAGCATGCTGCTGTGTTTCGTATGGTAAGTGTATAGCATCGGAGATCCGAGGCATTCCACATTAGTCCTTGTGGGTGACAACGCATCTGCTTTTTGATTTTAGAGGATTGCGAGGATATATGTAGATCTCTATGGGCCACAGCATCCACTTGCCATTAGGAGGATTGTGTGCTCGTCTGTCACCCTTATACTATAAAAAATATAGATGATATCACGTTACTCATAGAGAACAACGAAAGCACTCTTTACCAACTACAGTAGCTCGTGTTAGAATAACCATATAGCATATAATTAGTATAAATGTACGCGACTACCCGTTAGTTTTCTGTAAGTTTATATTTCATGACATTACTTTTCAGATAAAAATTGTGTATAAAACTAAACTTACCTGATGAAGCACTGACACGAGGACAAAATTCAGACTGAGGAATATATCCTCGTATAGTTGCGAGGTAAACAAATTAATAAAATTGGACATTTATGAACACACACGCCTCGTTAATTATGCATGTCTATTTAGTTAACGCGTGTAGGCACAATCTTCCATTTCACTGAGCTTTTGTCAGCTATAATATTTTCTCCATGATTGCGCATCTTTATTTATTGCATGACTCTCATAAGAAATAAAAAGTAAGTAGCAGCCTATTTACTACTACTACTATTGGGTACAGGTCTCATCTAATTTCTGAGAGGGTTTTAGCCAAGAAAATGTCCATCGCGCGTGTTGGCGGACTTCATGTTTTTGAAATATTTTCTCTCACATATGCAATTTCCTTACGATGTTTTCCTTCGTCGCTGAGCACGTGGTTGCCGTGTAATGGCGGTGTAAGTATATCCACTACCCCATATCAAATCGAGGGCAACAGGGGGAAGCAAATCAGGAGATGGGCGGCAGCGTCCTTCTAATAACGACAAAAATAAAAAATACGGTTGCCAACCCGTTTGCCAAGCGTGCCAACTACCCCCCTTATAAGGCAATCTATGGCGGAGGTCGTTGTTCAGCAGTGGACTTGTGAAGAGCTGTAACGATGATGATGGTGATGATCACGGTAAAGAAAAACGTCTTGATGAAACTGGCTTGTCTTAAAACTGAAAATTCGAGTACCCGCAGCGGCATTTCTTGATTAAAACCATCTCAGAAATGAGAGGTCTGTGCAGTTGGACGAATTCAGACTATTACTTAATTTACTCTAATTTTTAAGGGTGACAAACCATCTCATACACCTCACCAAATAGTAAGTGGATACTGTGGCTCATGGATCTATTATTTATCTGTTACTGATTAAGAAACGACACAAAACACGCTCCTGAGCCACCTGTATACATCAACTTCCTGCATATCTTACGAGTCGTCACTTCGTCTAGTGGGGGGTCGCACTACTCTTCGCTTACCTGTACGAGAGTGCCACTCGAAAACCTTTCTTCCCCGTCAATTTATTCGAGCTATATGGCAGGTCTATTGCCACTTCAGCTTACTAATCCGTGAGGCTATGTCCATTACACTGGTTCTAGTGCGGATATCGTGAATTCTAAGTCTATCACTCAGAGAAGCTTTGAGCATAGTCCTCTCCATAGCTTCCTGAGCGATGTTGAGCTTCTTCATACGAGCAGCAATGAAGGACCACGTCTCAGATTCAAATGCCATCACTGGCAACACGCGCTGGTTGTATATATATCTTATTTCAAAGTTTTCGAGGTATACTTGACGAGACGTGTCGTAATCACCAGGACGCTGCCCAGTCATGTTGAATCCGTCGATTGACGTCTCGGCGAAGTAGGACTTACCAAGTCGAACTATTTGTCCCAGGTATATACATGGCCCGGCGTAGTGCTCCCAACAACATAGGTATGACACAGACATTACTATGTCCTTTACGTAGTAAATAAGTGCTAATATTTTCAATTAACAATTTTATATTCGATATCGACCTTGGTTTGTTCGCGTATCGCTTACTTTGAAATTTACTTCAAGTATGCACGGCCTGAATGTCCATGGCTTATACTCGGTTATAAGTAGTCATCTGTACCTAATAGCCAAATAGCCATTTGGCTCCATTGAAGTGAAAATACTCCACCTCTAAAGGTGGCAATATAGGGGTGAATTTCTGAATTAAGCCTTTCACTGTGCAGTGCATCACATATAGCTCATTGCTATTGTCTTACTATTGTGTCTGAATATATATATATATATATATATATATATATATATATATATATATATATATATATTTCAATCCTATATGATCCATGCACTCCCCAATACCTGAAATGCAAGTTTCAGTATTTGGGTTCTTCTCACGATCGTAACCTGCGATCCTCCGAGGGAACTACATTATGTGTTTTTCCTCGCCGTACCAAATTTATGTCTCAGTCTTTCGCCGCTGAGGCCATAAGGCTATGGAATAAATTACCCCCTCATATCAGAAAACCGACTTCTGCTGCCACATTTAAGAGGATGGTGACTGATCACTACCTTTCTTCTTCCAGCAAGTAACTTTCATATTTGTTTCTGCTTATATGTGACTTGACATCTTAAATTATTTAATTTGTTTTAGTTATGTTCGTATGTAAGTATACTTAAAATGTATGTATTATGTAATATTCAAACATTATGTATGAAATGTATCATATATTACTTAGGTTAATTGTAGTTGTGTATATTTATTTTTGTATTTACACTTATGGTATGTCTATTTATATATTTACATTTACGTATAAATTATCCACATATTTTATGGCACCTGCTAAAGTTCTCTGCTTAGCCCATGGTTGACTGGTAGAGAATGCCTAAAGGCATTAAGTCCGCCAATTGTACATTTTAAGTGCAATAAAGTTTTTTTTTAAATTAAAAATTAAATTAAATATATATATATATATATATATATATATATATATATATATATATATATATATATATATATATATATATATATATATATATAAACACTCACGCCTGTCACCCAGAGGGGTAGGCAGAGACTACAGACTTCCATTTGGCACGATCCTGACACACCTCTGTCGCCTCCTTCACATCCATACACCTACGCATACATGCTCGTTGGTTAAGGGTACTCCTAATTTGGCCCGTTTTCAATAAATCGCCAATTTGGTCGATAAATTTTCGCCTAGGACGTCCCTTTCCGACTCTGCCATTCACTTCTGCAACAACTTTTCTTTGTCACTCTTTCCTCATTCATTCTTTCCACATGACCAAACCACCGAAGCATTCCTTTCTTAATCCTGGTCACAACATCATCTTGCAAACCACACTCTTCTCTTATTACAACAATTTCTTACCCTGTGGTTCAGATTCAGCCCTAACATACTCCTTAACGACCGCATTTCTACTGCGTTGATTATACTCTCGTGCTTCTTCTGCCACACCCAACTTTCACAACCATACGTTAAAGTAGGGACCGACATAGCATTGTGAATTGCGATACGTGCCTTTTTTGACACATTTTGACTCTTCACAATAGAGTGCAGGGCTCTCTTTCCCGGATTTTTCTTTTACTCTATTTCCCGGATTTTTTCTGAAAATCGGACAGTGAAAGCGTTCAGTTAACACGTCATTGAAGTGGCGATTTTCTTTAGTCCACTCATAAAGGAAAAAGTGAACTTTAAAAAAAAAAGAAAATGCCGACTTCCAAAGAACTAAAAGGAATAAAAGTATTTCACATTCTGTAGTCGGTTTTAAGATAAATAAGAGATGAATTAAGTCTTTACTCTGCTCTTCGGCTTTTATTTTATATTTTTTTTAGGATAAGTGTGACAAACGAGCACACAGTCCACCTGATGGTAAGTGGATGCTGTGGCCCATAGAAATCTACATCAATCCTCGATTACGAAACAAAATGCAGATGCTTTATCAACCGTGAGGACTAAGATGGAATGCCTCTTTTCCAGTAAAAAGGGGTCTCCGGTTCTCTACACTCATCATACGAAACACAGTAGCGTTAAGCCGTTTTTTACGCTGGTATTCTGTGAGATTAAAAAAATTATTCTCATTCATTATTCTATTTTCTTTCTGGACGTTTATTGCAATACACACAGGAGAAAAGAATTGCAATAGCGTGTGAGAGAATAAATACCCCGAAATACTTCTTTAATAATAACAGACGGTAGACGGTGACCTCCTTGTGAGAAGGTTACTGTGTTAAGAGGGCATATGCTATTTTCGTCGAAATCTTCATGTTTAAGGGTTTTTTCAAGGGCGATATTGTAACGATGTGAGCCAATTATTTGCAGAAAATTACGTATTTAGAAAGATAAAGTCTTTATTTAGTACATAGCAACGGAAAATCATAGTTTTTAATGGCGGTTTTTTAGACCGAAGACAATCCCTTCATAGTGTTTTACAAAAATATGCGTCAGAGTTATCTTTCAGGTGGAATACAAACATGAGTATAAGCTAAAATACTTTATTTTAAACATTATTATAATAGAATATATAGTCTTTTAGTGTATAGCAAAACTTAAATTACGAAAATATTTCGATTTAATATTAAAAAACAATACTATAAAATCTACAACACTGTCCACCTCAATGTCATTTTTTTCCGTGTATTGGGATATAAACTTATCTATTTTAATTATTTTATCAAAATACAGGTAATGTTAATTATCCAAAAAAAATCAGCTCGTTTTATTTAGTCAATTATTTTATATGATTATTTTAATATAAATCATCAAGCGCAAACGCCGTCCGATTCAGTACCAGTTAGGGACGATTGATGTTTACGTGGTAGAGCCATGCTGCAATTATATTAGTGGTATAGTTGTAGCACGAATGGGTCGGCTCGACCGGGGAAGGACCACGCTCTCACAGAATACCAGCGTGAAATAGTAGCTTAATGCTGCTTTATTTCGTATGGTGAGTGTAGAGAACCGGAGACCCTTTTTACTGGAAATGAGGCATTCCATCTCAGTCCTCACGGGTGACAACGCATCTGCATTTTGATTTGTAATGGAAGATAGATGTAGATGTCTATGGGCCGCAGCAACCACTTACCATCAGGTGGACTGTGTGCTCGTTTGTCACCCTATCTTATAAAAAAAATGTTACAGAAACATCGATGATGACATCGATGTTGATATCGATAGCTTAACATCGATGTTCGAAGTTTATCCTACTCAAAACATCGATGTTGGCCATTATCGATGTATGCACATGTACCTATTTAGTAGGTTAAAATTAGATGTACAAAAAATTTGTAGCATAGTTTATGGTTTATTATTTATGGAACTAAATAAATTAATAACACATTCAGTGTGAAACAGTAATGTAAAAATGGGAAAACTTAACAAATATTTAGTTAATTTGTTATATTTTTTGCCGATAATGATGCATATCATTATTTTGATATTTAAATGTTCCTATACAATTATAAATCTACGATCTACTATCCTAATTTACGATTTAGACGTAGATTTTATATTAACTACTCATAGCGTGAAATAAAAATGATTATAGAGGAAAAATTAACAAACTTCACAATAACAAAATAATGGACTTTTCCGTCACCTTTGTTCACACAATCAGGCAGCCCAGGCAGTAAGTGTCCATAGCAGTTTATAAAATGCACTGTAGATTGCACTTTGCAGTGAAATTGCAGTGAAAATCCCGATTTGTGCGGGATTTGTCCCGATGCCAAATGTCCCGAATTTGCACTAACTAGTCTATATTTCGATCGATCATTTTGAAAGCAGAATTGAATATAACTTATATCGGGCTTTGCATATTTTCCCACCAAACTTGGACTAAATAGGCAACATCAAAGTTTGTTTTGCGCGTAATGTGATGGCATGGCAAGATGCAGATATCAATCATGTTTAATTGTTGTTTTTTTTTCTCACTGCCTGATGCATATCGCCGGTTTGCGCTATGCATCGCAATAATAATCAATACAATATCTAACTAACATGATCCTGCTTAGATAAGTACATGTAGTAAAATGCAAAAGGCTTGTGGAAAAGTTCTTCCACTAGTCAATTTCTTTAATCGTTTGTAGGTACTGTTGTTTTCAATAAATAAACTAACATTATATGTCCGATGCAAGGATTTTATCTAGGCTATCGAAGTGTGAGGTATTAAAACCGTTCGAACTATGCCGTTCTTTTTTAAAGTGCTCTTTGAAGTGCATGAATTGTGAGTTCATAAGATTTATTACTATTTTAACAGTTATATTATTCAGAAAGTTTAACGATGTTTGGACCAATAATGATTCGTTAATTTGATCAGTTCTATATAATAATTATAAAAAACATTGCGAATTGTGTCAAAAAACCTGTACCTACCTGTTTTTTTGAGCTATTGTAATTGTCCCGATTTTAAAACCAAATTCCCGATATTATATAAACACACTATCGGCATATCGGTAACGATGATAAGGCTCATAGCTACAGAATAAACAATAGTTCGCGCAACACAACGTAAGGAATCATACTTTGTTAAATAATATTATTTAAATTAATTATTAATAATTTTTCAAGTTTAATTAATAGTAAGCCATTTATTACTAAAATATTTATCCCTACAAAAGATATATTTGACGGCTCCGTGGCGGAGTGGCTTAGCAATAAGTTTAACTCTAAGGGCCGCGGGTTCGATTCCCGCACGGAACAAAAATGTGTAAACCTACAAATGATTGTTCCGGGTCTGGATATTTGTCCTTGTAAAATTTTATGTTCTTATGTTAACTGCCTCCACAATATACTTAAGAAACATTCTTAGTTTGGAGGTAACGTTATTTTAAAATAGAACCTAAACAGATATGAGCCATGGTAGCTCAAGGGCAAATAGCTCGCCGTAAACGCGAGCAACCCGGGTTCGATCCCCGCCGACACCAATGAAATTGTTATTTAGATAAATTATCTTTACATTATGATACAGAATAAATGTGTATGGAACGAAATCTGTTTTATATAATACATATTTTTCAATTCGAACATATATTACTTACCCCTTTCTAGTTCTTAACTAACTCGGCGTGAGATTCCTTTGTCTACTTACTCAATAGAGTAAAAAAGAAAAGCCGACTTCAATTTACTACAATACAATAATTTATACATATTAGCTTCCGATGTCAGGACTAGATCGGATATTAATTCTCATATACACTATGTTTATTCTTTTAGTTCCGAAAGTATCTAGATGATTCGTGCTAGATACAAAAATCTTTGGATACAACTATTATAGTAACCTTGCGTTCGCCTCACCTCGAGCAGTTACGCACACAGAGAACATTGTAGTGTGCTTCAATATTACTCCGTTCCAGAGCGATTTTGACTTGCGCAAAGAATCATGCCCACTTTGCATAGAATGATTGACCTGTCAATTGATTTCTTTAACAGATCGCGTCTACCTATAACTAGTGTTGTATAAAAACAATTATTGTTTATAATAACAAAATAACTTGTCATCTTTCCATATAGAGGCCAGGGAAAAATGCTATTCAGCAAATTGGTTTTTGAGGTTATAACAGCTGTCAAATTAGGTTTGTACACTTATTTTTCTTTCCACACCATGGTATAAAACCATAAAAAAATCGTATGTAATCATAAATTAATAAGTTATAAAAAAAGCTATTGGTTATATCTTTGATTTTTTTATTATTTCTCTTCATAAACTACAGGACGAATGAACAAGTTTTTCGTAGTCTGAAACGGAACGTGTAAAACACGTTTTTTTATTCTCTGTTTACGTTTTTTACGTAGACAGAGAAACCTATAGACAAATTGACGCCTTCTTTCGCATTCGCACACGAAAAAGATAGATTTATGGATACGTCTTGCATAGAAATGAGATAGAGCGGTGTGATTGTTTGTCCCTTTCACCGTGCCGGTTTTTTTGTTTAGCAAACTCTACAGTTTGCTAAACAACTTTGAAAGCGTAGCGATTTAAGGAGTTTACAAGTTGGTTTAAGTGAGAAAAAAGTGTTTTGTGAGCTTAAGATTGGTGAATCTTGTTCAGTTCAATTCTTAGAACAATTAAAATTTTTATCTAAATGTTTTTAAAAGTCATAAAGATTATTGTATAACCTAAAAATTCGTTATCGTCTTTCTCACTCGAGGCCACGCCGATCATTAGTCTATAGGTTTCTCTGTCTACGGTTTTTTATATATTTTGGCGTGGCTTCTGGGCTTTGAGCCATTGTAAATAGGGATGTTCTGATACCATCAAAGTATCGATACCTACTCATTTCGATAGTATTCAAATCTTTTTTTACTTATATAAATACTCCCTAAAGTATCGATATTAACTGATATCGATACTTTTAGCAATTTTTTTACTAACGTAAAAACAAAGAACTTTGAAGGACAATAATTAAAACATAATTGACAAGGAAAAAATTATCTTTTATTATAAACGTCAAACGACTTTTTCTAAATACCTCTACTATTACATAGTATTTTTATTTCTAAATTAGTCTAATTTCTTTTTAAATACACTGCTTTTCCAACCACCTTTTCTGAGCTAACCGCGCCTTAATGTCAAAGGGTTTTTTGTTTAAAGTTTAAACAAAAAAAAACTCTAAATCTAAATAAATCTAAATCTAGATTGCCCAAAAACAACCTACCTACCTGTTACTTACACGTTACTTAGTACCTGTTTTAGGTATTTCGGAGACAATCTGTTCCTTGTGTGAGACGTTGTAGCACCGGCTTTGGAAAAAAGGTACTCGCTAGGAACTGACGTTGCCACAACTGTTAAATATTGCTGTGCATACTTGTACAGACAACGAAAAACAAATTTCATGTCATCCCATTCTGCAAATGGGTTGCTTTTAAGAGAAACTACTGGATTTGATAAATAAAGAGAAACGTCATCTCCCTGATGAGATTTCTTTTTCTTCTTGTGTCCATGTGCTAACTCCTTATGATGTTTCCAAAAATCATATTCAAGTGTTGCAATAGATGAGACATTATCTTCTGACTCACTTGGATTACGTAACTTAATTGTCCGACAACCATGGTTCTAAGTTTTTAAATATTCCTGACTGATGTGTTCGAAAAAAAAATTTTTTTAATTGTTTATTTTGATTCGATTTGATACCAAGTACTTTTGTTTCGATACCGAGTATGTATCGTAAGATTGATTCGATGCTATAAATACTTGGTATCGAATCAAAAGTATCGAGTACCTACTCGTATTTACTAGTATCGGAATATCCCTAATTGTAAAACGCGTTCCGACTCTTTAGAGTCTTTAGAGTCAATAGACTTTTAAGTCTATTGAGAATGACAAACATAGTAACATTACTTTTTTTTCCGGCTTTATTTGAAAATTCAATTATGCGATACGAAATGAGCAAAAAATATGCAATTTTAGAAGATATTTTACATCACTAGACGCGTTAGAAAATTTTCAGGTCAAAAGTGGACATGTTTCTTTGAATATACGCTCTGATATACGAGGGTGAATTGAAAAGTACTCGGCCTAACACAGATCCATTCAATTCTAAAAATCAAATCTACCCACATTATTTAGTTCAGTTCAGACTAGTTCATTGTGTGAAGTTCGAAACGTGTGCGATAATTAGTTGTGATTTTATAAATTTATTAACAAAGTAATCGGACATAATTTCCGCGAATGGAGCAAATCGAGCAGCGTGCCGTCATTAAGTACCTCCATAAGAAGGGGCTATCATCAAAAGCCATCCATGATGACATGGTCAGTACATTAGGCGATTGTGCTCTGTCATATTCATCCGTCAAAAAATGGATAGCAGAATTTAAGCGTGGTAGAGAGAGTGTGAAAGATGAACCCCGCTCTGGAAGGCCTTCGACGTCAACTACTGACGAAAATATTAAAAAAGTACTTGATTTAATAATGGGAGACCGCAGATTAAAAATTAAAGAGATAGCCGAGATTACAGGCATCTCTTATGAACGAACTCAAAACATCATTGTCAACGAGTTGGGTTTCCACAAGGTGTCTGCGAGGTGGGTTCCGCGACTGCTTTCAGTTGAACAAAAAAGGACGCGATTGACTATTTCACGCGACTGTTTGGAGTTATTTGAAGCCGATGCAGATGATTTTTTGAATGCAGATGATGTTTTGATACTATGGACGAAACATGGGTTCATTACTGTACACCGGAAACAAAACAACAATCAAAACAGTGGAGAAGACCTGGTTCACCACCCCCTAAAAAGGCTAAGTCGATTTTGTCGGCAAATAAGGTGATGGCTTCAGTATTCTGGGACTCGAAAAGTGTGATTATGATTGATTATCTTGAAAGGGGTCAGACTATAAACTCTGATTACTACTGCACCTTACTACGTCGTTTACGGGAGGAAATAAAAGAAAAACGTCGAGGAATGCTCAGAAGAAAAGTCCTGTTTCATCAAGATAACGCCCGTGTTCACACGTCAGTACAGTCAATGGCTGAAATTCACAACTGTGGCTTTGAACTGTTACCGCATCCGCCGTATTCACCTGATCGGGCACCATCAGACTTCTTTCTGTTCCCTAACCTAAAAAAGCACTTGGGAGGTCAAAGATTTTCGACAAACGACGAGGTCAAAGCAGCTGTAGACGCATATTTTGAGTCTAAGGAAGAATCATTTTTTTTCAACGGTCTAAATGCTTGGAAGGGGAGGTGGCAAAAGTGTATTGAACTTGATGGTGATTATGTAGAAAAATAAAAATATAACTGATTTAGTATGTGTTTATTTTCTTGGTTAGGCCGAGTACTTTTCAATCCACCCTCGTAAAGTTTCGATGGATAAAGTTTAAACCGTCGGCAGCCATCACAAATCATATTTGCACGTGTCACACATGTCAAAGGAAATGAGAGATAAATGATACTTCAGAATTGTGTTCAAATAATGTATTTATTTCCTTTATAACGCCAACTACACGTAGACACTGATATAATAGTATTAATTTAAATAATTCTAACGTAAGTATATTGAATAAGGTAGATAATTAGTTATTGTCAATGATTATATTGGATTTAATTTAAATTGTAATACATACCTACGAAAGAACTGTTTAACATAATAAATTTGTAGTATAGGAATATTTAACGAAAATTATAACATATGGCAATGGTTAATGATCATCAACATATACAGGGTTATTTTTAAAAAGTAGCCAATTTTTTATTTAAGGTTCAAACATATAAAAAAATACTTCTACTTTTATTTGAAATTATCCCAAATTGAATGTGATTTATGGGTAACAACTACACGTACGCACGCCCCTCTGTGTGCGATCAATTTACAACGTTTTTGTCGAACGAGCGACATTTGCGAATGTGTGCGTGCGTAGTAAAATAGTAGGCGTTAGATATTTATGAATTTGATTTCTAAATTACCAGTTATTACCACGTATTCAGAATTTAAAAGATAAAATGGGCAGGATGTTTGAGATTTTTTTAATAAATTTTTCTTCGCCATTCGCTTATATGACTTATTCTGTACCTTCTCTGCAAAGCGAATTGCAATAATACCCATAAGACTCATAAATATTAGTGGGTATTCTTAAACATAATATCTAGACTAATAAAATCTGATAGTCATTATTATGATATATTATAACTTTATATTTCATATGTGATAATGTTTGTCAAAAAGTATTTAGTACTTAGTTTCGTTAAAACACTCGAAAATTATTTTTAGTAATTTGCTCCAAAAAATAGCGTTTAGTACCCGATTTTATGAAATCATGAAATTAAAATGAAGGACTAATATATAATTGGGTCATGTCGTAAGATTTTGTAATATTTTAACGTAAGTATTAAAATTTAATATTATCTTATTAGTAACTAGTAAAACCATTAAATAAAGAGCAATATTAATAAACATAAAAATAACAGTTAACTAGGTAAGAATCATTAAAGAAGGAGAGATCAGAAATGAACAGAGAAATAAAAAAACGTAAAGTAATATGAACTTTATTAGGAATAAATAAAAACTAACAATCTAAATATATAACAGCTTAAAATTTTAAAATATGTATGTAACAATATGTAATCTACACACATCTTGAATACATGTTGCGAGATTCATGTCATCAACACAACACCCATAGCAAAAGAATAATATGAATGGCACAAACTATGTTTACGGTATACAATAGACAAAGTTACACCGTGGTAAGCTAAACTAAGGCTAAGCAGTCGCTGTAAATTTCATAGACATAAATTATTACTCATATTTAGTGTGGTCGAAATTTGAACCCTTAGTTCATGAAAACATCTATGAATATTCACTTTATTTTACCTGCCTTATATGTTCTTCTGCAGTTCTATGCCACGTTACCCTTCGAATGATATTAAGTTTTATTCCTCTCCGTTTAAATATTATAAATAGTAAACAAGCGTACAATTTCTGGTGTTTACGTATTAACATAATGATGACACACACTACATTTAATTTGCCTAAAAATGATAATCATAGTCGACATTGCGACTTCTATTCATTAGAATGTAATCACAAAAACTAACAATCACACGGTAGGTGATGCATTAGCAATGTTAACATTTATGAATATTTACATTGTACAATAATTATACATTGATTATGAAAATCATGTTAAACGCGGTACGTGATGAAATTTATGAATATTTATATATTTGTAAATTATAAACAGATTAGTGAAATAAGTATAAAATATCGTATTAAATTTAGCATGAATTATTATAACTTTCCGATATACAAGTGTTGTGTTGATTGACATATTCAATTATATCTAAAACGTTAACTTAACTACAGGAAACAAAACATTAATGGCGTCCCATGAACACATTTTAAGCCGTTTCTTTTTTCTACACAGATCAAAAAAACCGAATACAGTATTGTTTCAAATAATTATGTTCTATAGCTACTTATGCATATTTCTTTTTCGTAGGAACTAAGCATGAAAAATTATTACGCATACAAACGATTAATCTCAATTACCTTTAACACAAACAATAAATAATAACAGTCGAAACAAATACATTTTGATACAATGATATAGGACATATCTTTTAACGGCCAATTAATATTATATTATAATATATATATATATATATATATATATATATATATATATATATATATATATATATATATATATATATATATCTACCTGGAAATTGGAAATTACACATTTAAGACAGGAAATACAAGTTTTTAACGGTTTTATTAGGGCATTTTTTATAGAAATTAAGAATCAAAATGCAGATGCGTTGTTACCCCTGAGGACTAAGATGCAATAATGCCTAGTTTCCCGTAAAAAGGGGTCTGCGGTTCTCTACACTCACCACACGAAACACAGTACTACACCACAGTAATTTTATCTATACAGTATTCCAACTTCGTACAGACGGACGAAGCGAGAGCTATGCCTAAGCGCCTCGATCTCGGCATGCGCTCATCATGCAGACAGTCGTGAGTGCCGCAGTGATGATTTTGTGGAATATATAAAAAAAATATTCCGAACTTCCTTTAAAACCAAACATATAAATTATAAAATATCTTTTACTTGGTTATAGATACCTCTATAATCAAGTAAAAATATTCCTTTTCTCAACCTTGTCCATGTTTCCCAAAACAATTTTTAATTAAGCTTTATATTAGAATGCGGATTTTTTATACTTAAAAATTTAATAATAAAGCATTTCGTATGTCTCAGCCGAGGCGCAAATATTTTTCGGTCGCAAATTCATAAGACCGATTTGTTATTCAAACATAAACATGGTTTTTTAATTAAATCTACCAATCAAAAAACGACACGCACGCACAAAGTAGGTACCTATTATATTTTTTATAGAAAAAAAGTGTATTTACAATCATAAAACTAAATGGAAACACAAAGTAGGCAAATGTAAAAATGCTGGAGGCAGGCAGCCCGCATGTTTACGTACCGCGCGGCTGTAGGCATTTATTTCAAAGATACGGCCGAGTTACAATACTGTATAGATAATATTACCGTGACTACACACTGTACTGCGTACAGTACTGCGTTAAGCTGTTATTTTACGCTAGTATTTGTGAGAGTGTGGTCCTTCCCCGTTCGAGCTGATCCACTGCTACAACTATTCAGTATATATAGCTGCAGCGTGGCTCTACCACGTATAAGCCCACATTGATTTTCAATCGAACCGAATAAACATATAAATATTTTCAAGATTCCCAATAATATTTACCACTATCAAGAATAACTAGGCATACATACATAATTTAAAATGTAAAAACTGTGCCTATCACGCTATTTGTGTAGTACATAAATAATTAATAAATTACTAATTAATTAGAGTACGTACGCACGTACGCACGTTGCGTCTGTAGTTGACCTTACAGCTGACGTAAAATAACAAACGTCAAATTACGGACAGGAATTGTGAACGTAGCACGTGCAGAAACCGGTTTATAATCTTTCACAGTTAACGGTCAAGCTTTTTGTTGTTGATGCAACCAAATATCCTTTTTAAATTTGCCTTTGCAAGAAATATCAGCGGAATATTTTAAATTTACTCACTCTACCCAAGGTCATTGGAACTATTTATAAAAGAGTATGTGTACGAGTATGTACATAAATAAAAGTATGAATAAAATGTTTCAAAAGGTATGCTTCATCTCTACTAGATTTCAATAACACTCACTCATCTTACACTGACTGCTTGAATGCTATTGCACCAGGTGCTGGTGTCTTAGCAAAACAAAAACCCGTTTACTTTTTTAATATTAGTAGGTACATAATACATATAATAAATATTACTAATATTTCCTGTAGTGTATGAGTGTCTGGTAATCTTAAAATGTTTTTGTTATTTCCGACCATTGATTTATATAACACTAGATCAGTAATAACGGCGCCAAAGCGTTGCCACTGCACATATGGCCACAGCCATATGCCTAGCTAACGTGAGTTCATTATTCAATGTGACGCCGACAGAGTTGAGCCGCGACAAAAATGGGTAAATGCGTAGTGAAAGAATGCTATTCAAGGTCACAAAAACGTAATAAATCAAGCGGAATCACTTTCAACACATGATTTTTAGTTCTTGTTTTCGTATAAACGTAAAATACCTCAAATAATTAAATAAAATTATCGAATATTGCCATTTAGGTTCAATGTTGCCACTTTTCCGCATTTGTGATTATCCTACATTAATGGGAGACTATATTAATTAATGGAGTAAGCTAATTTGTTACCTCTGATTTTAAATATTTTGGAAATTATAATAAAAACTACGTTTTAACTTTCATACAAAATAATTAATTATTCTTATTTTAGTTTGTTCATGAATTATCTATTAAACATATATTATTACCTATTTTATATTAATAATATTATATTATTTATAATTTCATATAAATTTTATATTAATTATATTTTATTACCTATTTTATATTGTTTGATTTATTAGTACCATAAAAATACGTTCTTTTTCATCATTATGTTTACTTCTATTCATCTGATAAACTTTGTATCCTTTTTTTCTAAGGGACGTAAAAAAGATTTTAAAATAAAATATACTTTTTTTAATATAAAAACAATTAATCATCATTTTTATTGCGTATTTTAGGTAAAATTTCATATAGTAAGTAAGCCACACCAACCCGCCATTGCGTGTTTGTGTGTCTATCTTTATCTAATCTTAGCGACGATATTGTTTTCGCAACTTGTGTAAGTGAGATAGATATATGTTTACTTAAAATTGTTATTAGTTTCAAAGCTACGTCGTCGCCTTTGGATAGTGGTTACACTTTTTTCGACGCGCGTTAATGTTGTTTGCTCCTCTAGTGTTGTATAACTCAATGTTCCGACAGTGGTCGAACGACGGTTTCGAACTCACGACCTATTAAGTTCGCGGTCGCGCACCTTGCCATTAGGCTACTCTCGCTTCTAACTTTTGCCTTGGAAGCACCCACAGAGTAAAGAACTTAAAGTTTTAGGAATGGTATTTACAAACCGAATCAAAACATCATTTATGAGTATAAAAATTGAGAAATTTTGGTCAAAATATATGAGACCGAATTTAAATTATACATCATTGAATATTATACTGCTTAATTTTTCTGCGATATAATCTTTAATTTTTTTTAATATTAAATCATACGTTTCCGTTGTAACCATAAAATTACGATTTTACTTTTGTTTATACGAAAAATCAATTTCCTAGTTTTAAATTTAAAAAAAATGCTGCAATTTCGTTAAAAAAACATTGTAAGTTGTAGAACGAATTGCAAGAATATTTATTTTGTTATGGTGTAATAGAAAAGACCGTATCTGAGAACGTTACATGAACAGGAATCAAAGATTAAAAGCAGTTAAACAAAATTTATTTGTTTTTTCACGCATTCGAATCAAAACGTTTTCTTCGTCGTTCGTCATGCGTACAGAAAACGAGTGAATGGAATAAGTTGCCAGCGTTTGTTTTTCCAACCGATTACAAAGTGGGAGTCTTCAAGGCAAGAGTAAATAAGCTTTTATTAGCCAGGTCAGTGCGCTTTCTCATCTTTGGCTGCGCCACCACTTACCATCAGGTGAGACAGCCATCAAGCACTGCACTGGTTTGGAATAGTTAAAAAAAACTCAAGTTATATGAATATCATGTTTAATAAAAATTTTACGCACAACGATTATAGTATGAACGTTTACTTCATGTTGAATTTATTTCGTGAATGCCGATATTAAAACAATAATGACTTATTAATGATTTCTTTTGATTGTAAATACTCGTATTTCAATTTGCATAAATTTTATCGCGTTTAACTTTTAATTCAGCAGCAACAGCAGCATCCGTGGTGAAAGGGGAGATCATAAAAGTTAAAATGAAACGTTATTAAATCCGTGTAAAACAAGTTTTATTCAATAAATTGCTAAACACGGACATTCAAACCTGCTTCTGTCACGCGTACTGAGCGAGCCTTCTATGCTCATCTATTTTGTGATAGGAGGTAATTTTAAAGCCAAACAGTGTTAAGTCTTCCGTATAAAAAAATCTCATTTCTATACCATTAATCACTGATTTCAGAATGGTAATAAAATAAAAACACAGAACATAGCTTTCGAAATTAACGAACAAAAAAACCAATACACACTGCAATAACATTACAAACGATTTAACTACAGAAAAAAATTTATTTTATGAAGAATAACTAACAATTGAAAAAAAATTCTATGACAGTGTAAGAACGTCCACTGCCCCATAGGTGTCGTAACTGAATCTGAAACAGGAAATGGGCAGCAGCATATTCCTGATGACTACTGAAAATATTTAAAAAAAAACTGACGGGTTTGGCTGCAATTTGTGGGCAGTCTATGGGACACTTATGTTCAGCGGAGGACTTCATAGTCTGTAATGACATGATAGTAACGAAATTTCGATAATTTGGTTTTAGAGCGAGATCTTAGTCATTTAAGATTTTATGTTTTAGGGATCAATCTTCGCACAAATCAACATCATGTTAACAAACTAGGTTAGGATGCTACAGTAAAAGCCGGTGTCAACAACAATGTCTAGGTCTAGAAGTACTTGACGTCTGAGTTCGCTTAGCTCGTCTCGATATAAGAACAACGGAAGTGGCCCTTGAAGACACTGACCTAAATGGAATTGCTTAGTAGGAGATTTAAAAGTGGAACAAATTGAGATGAAAACTGTACGTTTATAAAAATGAAAAGGAAAAAATCATTTTTAAAGTTTTATTATTTAACAAAATAATTACAGTTGAAGGGTAAAATTTATTTCAATAGCTTCTCTTTAGCACATTGAGCAATCATTACATTCATCATTACAGCCCTTCACAAGTCCACATCTGAACAGACGCCTATGTTCATTGAGCAAACAACAACTGAATATCACACGTATGTATATTATTGTATAGGTGAGGGTTAAGAAATTTATAGGAAATCGATCGCTAAGATTCAAAATTAAATGAGATATAATTGCAGACTAAAAAAAATGTAGAAGTCCGATATTGTGATATTTAATAACTAAACTAATTACGACAAAAACGAAAATGCCTCAGCTGAATAAAATATTTTAGCCTTTGATGATATAATACTGAAAAATAAATATTGTTCTATTTAAATAAAAATGTAATTAAATAAAAAAAAAATTTTCTTATTATCCACACTGGTATCGAATATTTACTCGTATTCTTTTGTGAAGTTAGCCTCAATATGTGGTAAAATTACCACGGTTTTAATCCGTGAAATAATACTAGTGTACAGCCTTAGTGTCAGATAACAAAAATAACAAAGCAATTTTTGTATAAATGAGACGAATATATTTGTACAAATTTATTAGTACTGGATTCTATAAATTCTTACACTGATATTATTTTAAATTGATGTGTTTCGAGTTGCTAATTCATACAAACATAACTTATTAATATGCAAGTTTTTGAAATGTTAGGACGTTTTTACTCAATTTCGGATTTCGGTGCAACACAGAGGGAATTTCAGTCGTAAAACGGGCGAAATGTATCCTTTTCGTATTCTTGCTCTGAGCCATATTTTTATATGTATAATGCAAGTGTAAGGAAATTAGAATCGTGGTTTTACCGGAATGTGCTTAAAATACTAGTTTTATAAAAAAAATATCGATACAAATCATAGATATACTCCGAAAACTGACTACTTACATCAATACTTACATATTTGCAAGTATATATAATATATATATATATATATATATATATATATATTATATATATATATATATATATATATATATATATATATATATATATATATATTAAAAGCGACTTAACAAATATAGCAATATACAATATGTAACGTAATTAACGCACACCCTCAGACACCCCAATTAGTATATTATGTTATAATCATAATACATACACTGAATTTTTAGTTAAACATTTTTATGCACTGATTATTTATCAAATTAGTTATACTAATTCCGGAAGAATGTTGTGGTCACAGTACAAATCCACGAGCGCAAAGACTTTAACGTGCTTGAAATAAAGTTCATTTTTCTTTACTTTTATTGAATGACAGAATTAGTAATAATACAAATAAAACTGCACTCTTAAAAGTCTTATTGCCTTAAGTTACGGTCCATTTCAGTTTGTTTTGACTGTACAGATTTAGTGTGACTGTAATTTACGTAGTTTTAATTATTTTTGGGATAAAAAATTACCTATATTAAAAATGATAGGAATCGATTCATTAAACTATTCTGAACAAACTACTTTCTCAAAGTGCGTTAATTATGTTACATGTTGTATATAGTACCACACTGGTTAACATGCTATTGCAGTACAAATCCATGAGACTTATGTTTCTATTAAAGATTAAAATTGTACTGAAATTATGGATGTTTTCCGTTTTAATAGCATTAAGAAAGAATTTCTACGTTGTTACTATATTTTGTTTTAAGCAAAAATATATAAATATTTATACACATTAAATATTTAATAATTTGATATATTATATATAATAATTTGATATTTATTAGACATAGTATATCCACCGTTTCCGTTAATTTAATGCTACAATAACTTGTTGATATAATTTCAAATTATTAAAGGAACACAATTTGTTTACAACAAAACATAATATGTAATGAATGTTTATTTGTGTATTATTAATTCATATTAATTTATATCGTAGTTTTCAACAATCTATTAGAACAAATAATTAAGATCAATCATAAATAATTTACACACTATTACGTTTAATTTAAAACATTAATTAACAATATTGTTTTATTTCACTTCGTTTTCAGTACTATTCTACTTCTATCCTCTACAACGATAATGGCCGATCATACTTACTACTATTTTTTATTCTAATTTGAGCCTAAGCTAAAAGAAATAAGTATCAAATAGGCTACAAGATGTATTCCAGTACGCTTAAAGGTAATTCAAGCTGACATCTACTGAAGAGTGGAAACAGTTATCGCTTTTCAAAAGTTATTCAAATTTGAACTGTAGCTACTAAAAAATAGATTAAAATTGCGCCGTGTTGGTGCACGTACTGTTTTAGTCGATTCAAGCGTAGACGACACCGCCTGGACCGGGAAGGGTAGATTTGCCAGAGAGATAGATGTCGACGGCACGAGCTGCTTGTCTTCCCTCTGATATCGCCCACACTACCAGGGACTGGCCGCGCCGACAATCTGTGACCAAACATACAATGTGAAATGAGCTTCATTGCACTCTTAACCACTTAACAATTACTCACACAATTCTACTATATGTCGTATTGATCAAAACTTTAATAAGTATTACGCTGACTTGGATATTTTCAAGCTATTAAGAGCCGAGATCAAACGCAATGCTGTAAACAAAAATAGGGCATACATACCCACATATACGCTCACGCACACACCCATACATCCACACTTACTCAAGCACACACGCACACTTAATAATTGTTAAACAAATGTGAGGTGTTAATTAAAAGATGGGCGTGTTATTCTTGGTTTATCTTTTAACTATACTACTAAATTATTCTACCTTAACACTGATATATATTGACGTGGCACTATGCTACACCTCCCACCGACAAACAAAAATAAAAAAATATGCCATCTATATTTTTTATCAATCCTAAAAATAAACCCATAAAATTAAAATTACTATCTTCATGAAAACTGTAATCTAAAACATATCCAGCATGTAAAAATGCATAGTCACAGTAATGTAGTGTATAGTTGACATAATCAGGCATTATGAACAACATAAAATTGTTTTGATTTTCTATTAATTCGTATCCTTAATCATTTTGTTATGCCTACTACTCATCTAGTCAGGATAATATATATATATATATATATATATATATATATATATATATATATATATATATATATATATATATATATAATACTCCTTTAATTTTCATGTTCTTTTATATTTAAACATTTTTTTCTTCTTCATATTTATTCTTCTCTTTATTCTTAGTTAACCATTATTTATTTTCCATTTTTATCCATATCTAGCATTTCAGCAATTCATTACATATTTATGTCATTTCTTTCTTACACGTCTCGAGTACCTACATACATGATCAAGACAATGACCAATAACATTTTATTAACTTCTTTACATTTCAGCTCATATAATTCATTATTTAATTGTACCTTAACTTTCACATTTACGGCTCGCACACATATATGATCAAGATAATTGACCATATACAATCTATACATATAAAATGTAAATTGCAGATGTCTGTACATTTTATATTTTTGTAAAAAAAATTATTGAGAGGGACTTAAAATAAGTAATTTAATACATTTCTATCATTTTTAGAATTGTCTGTCTGTTAGTCTGTTTGTTTGTTAACGTATCATGTATTCACGTATAAAGTATGTACTGATTTATATCAAAATAATCGTTAGGAAAATTGTGAATCGTATCTTCGTTCTAAATTTAGTCTTTATTACAATCGGTTCATCCTATCAAAAGTTATGATTAATATTTTGAAGTATGGGTACGAAGTATAGGTAGGTAGGTACGAATTTGTTTAATGGTAGCGTTAAGTGATCAATGACATTTTTGTAAATAAATAATGTAAAATAGTGTTCTATAATGATATAATTGTATCTAAACGCAGTGAACAATAATAATAAAGAATAACGTAACGTATTAAATATTTATAAAAAATAAAATATATACATCGAAAAGTTAAAAAAAGCACAATAGTTAACCAATGTCATCGATAGATGGTGCTGTGCAAATTATTTATTAAATTTTAAGTAGGTTTGCTATAATTTTTTTCTTAATCGTCGAGTAGGTACTCGGTGACAACATGGTAAAGCAAATTTTAAAAGAGCTATTAACAATTTACTTAGTTTCGACAAGGATCATAGAAGCTTGGCAGTAGATACACAATATTATACTTCGCTTTTGCAGTTCTGCTTTCAACACAATGTTTGTATTGGACCAGCAAATACAAGTTTATTATTTTTATCAAATAACCGTTACAGAATTTTAAGGTCCACTGCGGAACATAGGACCCCATTGATTGCCTTATGTTTGGCAGTTTCCACGATCTATCACGCTCGCTTTACCCGATTACGGGACCGAACAAGCGGGTTATATATCATAATTTATAATATACAGCCAATATGATCCACGGCTGAGTATAGGCATTCAATGAAATTTATATATAAAAAAGGATATCATTGTAGGCATTCTCATACTTCTTGGATCGGGGTCCATAGTGCCGTCCTGTGACGCATTTGTACTGTTTACTTTAAAATTTGGAATTAGTAATAAAGTGCATAATCATTAACTTATGTTTTTATTTGTTAAGTTAATAGGTACTTAAAATTAGACAAAATTCTTATTTTATATCCAAAGTTTTTTTTATTTCCCTTGCAAATAGCATTTATAAATTTCATTTACATTGGACATAGTTTAAACGAACATAATTAAATTTAATTTGCCGTTAAGTTAGTTTTGCCATTTACCTGCAGATTCACAAGTCCACTGCTGAACATAGGCCTCCCCCAAGCAACGCCACAAAGCACGGTCCTGAGCCACCTGCATCGACTACCTGCATGTCTTACCAGGTCGTCACTACATCTAGTGGGGGTCGCCCTACGCTACGCCTACCGGTACAAGGCTGCCACTCGAAAACCTTTCTTCACCATCGGTTCTTCGAGCTATTTGGTCGGTCCATTGCCACTTTAGCTTACTAATCCGTTGAGCTATGTCGGTCACATTGGTTCTACTGCGGATATTCTCATTTCTAAGTTTATCACGCAGAGAAACTCTGAGCATAGCCCTCTCCTGTGTACCTACTACATATTCTTTATGTCCTGAGTCATAGATACTAATCTGTACTGATTATCTCATCTACCAGTGCACAAACTCAATCTAAACCGCTTGAAGTAGAAATCTAAAACTTGGACAGTAGGTATGGCTTTTATGACGTTGAAATCAGCAATGAAATCATTTTGGAAAGTTCGATTTCTGAGAGTGTTAAATAAGATTGTTACAGTTTATTATTTCATTATAAAAATATTTTACATGGCGATTGCCTCGATACTCACTGAGAGTACTGTATTTAAAAAAAATACGTATTCTGCGATTTCAAAATAACCCGTTACAGTAGAGGCAGAGGATGTGTAATTTTGTATCATCATCATCATCATCATCATTACAGCCCTTCACAAGTCCACTGCTGAACATAGGCCTCCCCCAAGTAATGCCACAAAGCACGGTCCTGAGCCACCTGCATCCATCGACTTTCTGCATGTCTTACCAGGTCGTCACTCCATCTAGTGGGGGGTCGCCCTACACTACGCCTACCGGTACGAGGCTGCCACTCGAGAACCTTTCTTCCCCATCGGTTATCGGTTCTTCGAGCTATATGGCCGGCCCATTGCCACTTCAGCTTACTAATCCGTTGGGCTATGTCGGTCACTCTGGTTTTACTGCGGATATCCTCATTTCTGAGTCTATCACGCAGAGAAACTCCGAGCATAGCCCTCTCCATAGCTCGCTGAGCGACCTTAAGCGTCCTCATACGGCCAGCAGTGAAGGACCACGTCTCAGATCCGTAAGTCATCACTGGCAACACGCACTGGTTGTACAATCTAGTTTTTAGAGATTGAGGTATACCTGACGAAAAGATATGCCGTAATTTCCCGAACGCTGCCCAGCCGAGTTGAATCCGTCGATTGACCTCTCGGTCGAAGTTGGACTTACCTAGTCGGACTATTTGTCCCAGGTAAACGTATTCGTCAACAACTTCGAGCATAGTGCTCCCAACAACTACCGGCATAGGTGTGACATGGACATTGAACATGATCTTTGTTTTGTCCATGTTCATCTTAAGACCTATCCGTTGGGAGGCACTATTGAGGTCATTGAGCATAGTGCTTAAGTCCTCCAGCGATTCTGCCATAAGGACTATATCGTCGGCAAATCGAAGGTGAGTGATGTACTCGCCATTGATGTCAATACCGTATCCTTTCCAGTCCAGTAGCTTGAAAACGTCTTCCAATGCAGCAGTGAAGAGTTTCGGGGATATAACGTCACCCTGTCTTACACCTCTCTGCAGTTGGATAGGTTTCGAGCTCTGGTTCTGAACTCGGATAGCCATCGTAGCCCTACTGTACAAACACTTCAGCACTCCGATATACCGACAGTCAACTTGGCACCGCTGAAGGGACTGTAGCACCGCCCAAATTTCGACGGAATCAAAGGCTTTCTCATAGTCCACATACGCCAGGCAAAGTGGCAGATTGTACTCTTCAGTCTTCTGTACAATCTGCCGCAGGGTATGTATGTGGTCTATGGTACTGAAGCCTTTTCGGAAACCGGCTTGTTCGGGAGGCTGGAAGTCGTCAAGTCTGCGTGCGAGACGATTCGTAATGACTCTCGAAAACAGCACGTAGACGCGGCTCAGAAGGGAAATCGGTCTGTAGTTCTTTAAGAGAGCGTTGTTGAAGAGCTTCTGAAGGACTTCAAGTACCGGTGTTCCACCCGCTTTCAGAAGCTCCGCTGTAATTCCATCCTCGCCTGGGGCCCTGCCGTTTTTAAGGTGCTGGAGAGCCATTCTAATCTCGCTTAGACTGACGTCCGGGATATCATCGGAATAGTGTCGGATAAGACTTGCTCTTGGATCGTTACTCACACTTGCGTGTGGCTCCAACGATGATGTGTACAGCTGCCCATAGAACCTCTCAATCTCACTCAAAATCTCAGGTGTCCCGGAAACGATGTTGCCACACTCAGTCTTCAGCCTTGACAGTTGGCTCTTTCTGGCAGACAGATCTCTGGCAAAGACTTTGGAGCCCTGGTTCCGCTCGATCGCTTCTTTAATACGAGAAGTATTAAAGTTGCGTAAGTCTCGCCGTATGCATTTGGAGATATGTCTGTTCAGTTGCCTGTATGCTGTCAAATCTGTTGACGATTGCAGCCTCATCTCCCGTCTAACAGCCATGAGATTAAGAGTGTGATCGGAGAGTTTTTGTGTTCTTCTGCGGCGGGTCTTGCAGAACTTAGCTCCGACCGCATGGACAGTTTCCACGAGCTTGTCGTTCATATCGTCCACTGCATTGCAATCTTCTAGGCACTGGAAGCGGTTACGTAACTCGAGCTGAAAGGTTTCGGGATTCTGGATTAGAGCACGAGGGGGACGGAGCGTTGACTTCATTAGACGAGACCTCTCCAACTTAACGTTTAGGTTCAGTGTGCCTCTAACCATTCGGTGATCGCTGCCAGTTTTCACCCTTGCGATCACTGAGACATCACTGAACAGTTGGCGTCTGGTCGTCATAATGAAGTCAATCTCATTTTTTGTCGAACCGTCGGGGCTCGACCAGGTCCACTTCCTGTGGACCTGGTCGAGCCAGGTCAATTTTGTATAGAAATAAAATATTTTAGTATTTCTTAAAACAAACCCTTACCGGGGGAGGGTGAATGGGATAGATAATATTCAATTTGAAGGGAGAAAAATCTTTATGCTTTAAAGTAATTAAATAATAAAATTTGCCTCTTACCGTTTTAAACAAGGATTAAAATTAGAGATGGGCGAATATGTATTTCACCGAATACGAATGTTATGCCGAAAGTTCGGTAAAACTTTTACCGAACCGAATATTCGGAATACCTAACCAATTTATGTCGAAGCTTGTTACCGTAAAAAGCGCGCGAGATTAGCTTCAGACCCTGCCCCTCGCTCCCCGCCACACCTGACATGTAATTGCATCATCTAGTAGGTACTGAGCAAATTGCCGGCACATGCTTATGTTTTGAGTACTTTTGTGAGAAAAAAAGTATTTCGTTGTGTTATTCTTAGTGAAAATTGATAATTATATAATAAACATGAGAGGCCAGTGGACTTATTTTAGAGAAACTAATGACCAAAGTAAAGTGAAATGTACTAATACAATGGTAATGTTTCTTTGTTTGATTTCAAAAATATTTTATCAAGCTTTCTATTTGCTATACTTAATTGGAAATAAATCTACCGTGCCTCAAAAACATAACAATTAGACTTAATTCATAAATAAAATATACTTTCAACATTAAAATTATGAAAGACATGGCATTATTTACTCAATTCGTACATTTCAATACAGTGAACACTTTAAGTACCACTTGAACGAATGTTCGGTGATTTAGCCGAATATTCGGCTGAATACGAATATTCGGTAACGAATACTCAGTTCACCTCTAGTTCAAATTTTGTACGAAAAATAATAAATCTACAGCTCAAACCACTGGATGTAGATGCGTGAAATTGGGTCTATAGCTTCCTTTTATTAAGTATCCACTAAAAAAGAATTTTTGAAAAATTTAAATCATCATGGTAAAATAAGGTTTTAAGAATTGATTTCATATTTGTATAGGGAAAAACTATCAAATGATTATTGTAACTTTAAAATTACTGCGAATACCTTAGGATTAAAATAATGCAATTAGTTTTTTTTTTCATTTATCTAATATCTCACCACAAAGTGTTTAAATATGTTATAATATTAAAATTATATTTTTTACGTGGTAGAGCCACGCTGCAGTTCTATTAGAAGTATAATTGTAGCACGAATGGGTCGACTCGACCGGGAAAGAATCACGCTCTCACAGAATATCAGCGTCAAATAGTAGCTTAATGCTACTGGGTTTCGTGAGTGTAGAGAACCGGAGACCCTTTTTAATGAAAATGAGGCATTACATCTTAGTTCTCACGGGTGACAACGCATCTGCATTTCGATTCGTAATCGATGAATAGATGTAGAATTCTAAATTTACCAAAAAACTATTTCGACTTTGTGGTCATATAAAAAGTTTTATTAAAATAATGTAGATGTCTTTGGGCACAGCAACCACTTACCATCAGGTGGACTGTGTGCTCGTTTGTCACCCTATCCTATATAAAAAAAGAAATGCATGTAAAATGTACCTTAAAAGGATAGTTACCTTAGAAAGATAGTTTTAAAGATTTTTTTAACTTACACCGAAGTTTAAATAGTTTCGTCGTTTATAGCTATATTACATAGGTTCCAAATTGGCTCTTTAATAAAAAATTTTACGTTGTTAAAAATATTACGATGTTAATTACATTGTATACAAAAAATAATAATTTAAAAAATCACTCACACAGCTGTCAAGTTTATACATATAACAAAACATTAATTTATTTAAATATTGAAAACAAAACAATTTTAATTTATTAAAATATAACTTTAAGATTCATTGTCTTTAGAAAAGAAAAAAAGACAACAATAACGAATTGTTAGTTGACCTTTGTCAAAATTGCATATATTTAAATGAAATTTGCTACCGAACAACGGGTACTGATGGTTACAACTACAAAATATGAAATATTTATTGACTTGGTAAATTTAAGTAAGTATGTGCAAAATGTCATCATATTATTTCATTATTTTTATTTTAGGACACAGTAATAAATACGATAATAACCGAATAAGTGAATATAATAGCAAGTGTAACGATTCTTTTTTAAATGTTATTTATAAGAATATAATTCTTAAAGAATATAATTCTTAAATTCTTAAAGAATTATATTCTTATAAATAATATTTAAAAATAATCATATTAAAAGAATTATATTATTATATAGTTCACATATAAACTTAAAAACTTGGTAATATTAAGTTGCTGAAAGACACGCTGTACTTAAAAATTATATGCATGTTATGATATTCAGTGGAATCTCTATAACTCGAACCTCGTTAAGTTGAAATCGTCAGTAAGTCGAAAAAAATTGCCATTCCCTTCCGCTAAACCCCTAAATACGCGGTATCTCGAATTATTAGGCTTTGTAACTCGAACAAAATGTTATTTCCCTACAAAATATTGATAATATATATTTATACTCTATAACTCGAATTTCAAAAAGGAGACTCCGTAAGTCGTATTTAGTAAACAATAATGTCGTCTTACTTGGAATTGAAATAATAGCAATAAAATCCGGGTTCTTAATCGTAAAGTAGCTCGGCCAACGCTCGGCAGGTGACGCGGCAGCTATGCGTATCTTGAAATTTTCAACTATAATGCCCGGTAGTCAAAAACGAAACGTCCTATAACTCAAAAAGTATGGACATTAGAAAAAAATTTCAAACAAAAGTTTTGGAAAATAAACTGATCTTTCAAAATAAATTTATGCATTTTATTGATTAATCTAATATTTCAAGTTATTGGCCGCGATAGAAGAACCGGTTCATTAAATGGGCCATAAATCGTAAACGGTAAGTTTTATAAAAAAGTTTACTGGAAACAAAAGATGCGAAATTTTATTTTCTACAATAATGGTTTGTATAACTTTTGCCATAAAGTGCATAGTTTCCGAGCTATCGGCTGAAAACGTTTTTTTCAAGATTGCGCTTGAAGCGCCACCTGGATCTGTCGGCATTTTGTGATTTTATACTGAATAAGTGATCCTAAACCTCATAAAAAAATAAAATTGAATCGGAAATTTCGTGCAATGTTAAATTCTATTTTTACTGTACTATTTCATTAAACATTTTATTTGTCAACAACGTCTCACAATCGTCGTTTCTTTAGCGCTCACGTGACCTTCATACAAACGATTCGATATTTTAATTGTTAATAATTTTTATTTTTGGATAAGAACATGGTAATGACTCTAAGTTATATTTACCTTCATTTAAAAAAATGTCTTTGGCCAAACCTACTAAACTCTTTGGCTTGACCATAGGTCTGACTAATAGGTCCATAGACTGACGGATTACGAGTGGTTAAATATATATTTAATCAGCTCAACACCAGCATCAGTTGTCGAGCGACCCCTTGTGAAACCAAATTGATTTTTATGAAGTAAATTATTTAAATTAAAAAAATTTAAAATTTGATCAAGAATAATTTTTTCAAAAATTTTACTAAGTGTTGGCAGTACAGAAATAGGTCTAAAATTAGCGGGGTCCAATGTACTACCAGATTTAAATAAAGGTATTACTTTACTATGCTTCCTTAAATCAGGAAACACACCTGATTCGATACTAGTATTCAAAATAATAGATAGTTGAGGTGCGATTGTATCTATTATAGACGCAATAACTTTAACAGAAATCCCCCACAGATCGGCGGTTTTCTTAATATCAATAGTCTTATAATATTTTACAATATCTTTTGATGACACTTTATGAAATGTAAAATTCTTTGTACACACATTTACATTTTGTTTAAGTAATGATTCGGAGACGGCAGGAGAATTCGGTGACTTAGTGGTTAAGAACGGAATATCAGTAAAATATTTCTCAAAAACCATTGCAACGTCCTGATCTGATTTAGTTAATTTATTGTTAAAACTTAACTGGTAGTTTGAATTGCGAGAGTTGACCTTACCAGTTTCACTATTAATTATACTCCATGTCATTTTAATTTTATTAGAAGCAGTCTTTATTTTGTTGCTCAAATACAATGACTTGGCTAAGCAGCACACTTTTTTTAAATACGAGGGTGGATTGAAAAGTACTCGGCCTAACACAGATCCATTCAATTCTAAAAATCAAATCTACCCACATTATTTAGTTGAGTTCAGACTAGTTCATTGTGTGAAGTTCGAAACGTGTGCGATAATTAGTTGTGATTTTATAAATTTATTAACAAAGTAATCGGACATAATTTCCGCGAATGGAGCAAATCGAGCAGCGTGCCGTCATTAAGTACCTCCATAAGAAGGGGCTATCATCAAAAACCATCCATGATGACATGGTCAGTACATTAGGCGATTGTGCTCTGTCATATTCATCCGTCAAAAAATGGATAGCAGAATTTAAGCGTGGTAGAGAGAGTGTGAAAGATGAACCCCGCTCTGGAAGGCCTTCGACGTCAACTACTGACGAAAATATTAAAAAAGTACTTGATTTAATAATGGGAGACCGCAGATTAAAAATTAGAGAGATAGCCGAGATTATAGGCATCTCTTATGAACGAACTCAAAACATCATTGTCAACGAGTTGGGTTTCCACAAGGTGTCTGCGAGGTGGGTTCCGCGACTGCTTTCAGTTGAACAAAAAAGGACGCGATTGACTATTTCACGCGACTGTTTGGAGTTATTTGAAGCCGATGCAGATGATTTTTTGAATCGTTTTGTTACTATGGACGAAACATGGGTTCATTACTGTACACCGGAAACAAAACAACAATCAAAACAGTGGAGAAGACCTGGTTCACCACCCCTAAAAAGGCTAAGTCGATTTTGTCGGCAAATAAGGTGATGGCTTCAGTATTCTGGGACTCGAAAGGTGTGATTATGATTGATTATCTTGAAAGGGGTCAGACTATAAACTCTGATTACTACTGCACCTTACGTTTACGAGAGGAAATAAAAGAAAAACGTCGAGGAATGCTCAGAAGAAAAGTCCTGTTTCATCAAGATAACGCCCGTGTTCACACGTCAGTACAGTCAATGGCTGAAATTCACAACTGTGGCTTTGAACTGTTACCGCATCCGCCGTATTCACCTGATCTGGCACCATCAGACTTCTTCTCTGTTCCCTAACCTAAAAAAGCACTTGGGAGGTCAAAGATTTTCGACAAACGACGAGGTCAAAGCAGCTGTAGACGCATATTTTGACTCTAAGGAAGAATCATTTTTTTTCAACGGTCTAAATGCTTGGAAGGGGAGGTGGCAAAAGTGTATTGAACTTGATGGTGATTATGTAGAAAAATAAAAATATAACTGATTTAGTATGTGTTTATTTTCTTGGTTAGGCCGAGTACTTTTCAATCCACCCTCGTACTTTGGAATATTTTTTTTACATATTCCCTAAATTCGACGCTAGGTCATATAACCTTTGTCTACTCTTATGGACTCCTACTGTCGCCCATTCATTAAATGCCTTGCGATTGTTCAAGGAGAATGTTTTAGAAGTAAAAGTATTATTTAATTCATTGCAAATAAGCTTAAATAATGTTCCATACAAAAAATTTGGATTATTTTGGTATGAAAGTAATGGAAGTTTCTTTACTATGTTACTTCTAAACTTCTCCAAGCGATGTGCATTTACTGGAACAAACACTACCGATAACATTTTAACATTTGTAAAAATGTTATCTATACATGTTGCACTAGATTCAGCAATACGTGTTGGCTCCAAAAATAAATTAAAGAGACCATAAGATTTAAACAATGATCTAAATTTAATATTGGTGGAGGAAGCTTCTAGGAGATTGATATTAAAGTCTCCACATATTACAACAGATTTATTCTGTTTATTAAGCTATTTAGCAAAAACTTCCTCCATAATTTTTTCAAAAGTATCATATAAAGAACATGGGGGTCTGTAAACGCTCACAACAATGAGGTGCTCAAACTCAACACATGCCATTTCTACAGTTCGCTCAACAGAGAGGCTCACAATATCTTTACGTTCTTTACATGATAATAATTTACTAGCTAAAATTAAGGAGCCACCTCTTAAAACAGTTTCTCTATTGAAAGTGTGTATAAGAAAGTGACTGCTGCATATTCTATTTGAGAAACATTAAAGCCATGTAATTCAGGCTGTGTCGCTTGAATTCGTACTTAGCCATCTAGGTATTCTGAAGTCAGATTAAAGTTTTAGTTCTTTACGGTAACGCAAGTCAGAGATTTAGAAGTAAATTTTTCTGCTGATTTAACAATTAGAGATCATATTATTATTATTATATATAAAACTTTTAGACCTCTAGGTTTTGCGTTACGAACGGTAATGGTTTATGCAAGCTATTATAGCTTTGTACAACACACTAGTTCAGAGTCATTTGCAGTGTAATTCAATAATTTGGGCTCCTCATGAGAAGAAGTACAATCTGATGCCGGAGAATGTTCAATATAAATTTATAAGGTATTTGTATTTCAAGCTATATGGGGGGGGGGGGGGGGGGGGTTACCCTTTTTTACTCACTGAAAAATCCTACATTATTTGTTTTGGGTAAGGTGGGATACAATCTAATAAAACAAATGAAATAAATTTTTTACGTGGTAGAGCCAAGCTGCAGCTATATTTTTGATGTAGCATGAATGGGTCGACTCGACCGGGGAGGGACCACGCTCTCACAGAATACCAGCGTGAAATAGCAGCTTAATGGTGCTGTATTTCTTATGGTGAGTGTAGAGAACCGGAGACCCTTTTTACTGGAAACGAGGCATTCCATCTTAGTTCTCACGGGTGACAACGCATCTGCATTTTGATTCGTAATCGAGGATAGATGTAGAAGTCTATGGGCCACAGCAACCACTTACCATCAGGTGGACTGTGTGCTCGTTTGTCACCCTATCCGATAAAAAAAAACAATCAGCTCAGGGTAAGGGAGAGAACTTAAACTAGTTTCATATATATTTTATGGTTCTTAGGGGTAAGATAACTAATGAAAATATGTTGGAGAAGACTATGTTCTGAGTTGTGTCTCAGACATCGACATCTAGGAACGGCCAGATCTACTGGCCGTTCCTAGATGTCGCACGAACTCACACCCCTGCCGCGAGCGTTTCGAACGTTCGACCGATTTACAGTGAAACATATTTATTCTCTTGTACTGTGAACGAATTCACGAAACTTGCTTTATGGATAATAAGCTCTAAGATAACATAGGATTGTCTTAATAGTGCTTTATCTTTCGCATTGGGTACAAACCTGTCGTGATAGATTTGAGTGTTGTTAAATATATATTTTAAAAAAATTATATTGCATTTTTACATTGCGATTCAATCGCGACATAGCGTCATCAGCAGACAAAAACTTAAATACATGCTTATATGTAATGAACGCCTTTGCATTTCAATTTTGAATACATATTATTTGAATTCCGAAATAATACTTTTTAAAACAATTGACATGTCTGCTCTTATGTCACGCTTTTGCATTTAAATTTTGAATGCATAAATTGTTTTAATTAATATTTATAAAAACAATTGACATGTCTGGCATAAAATCATTGTACATTCATTGAATTTCGAATAAGAAAAATATTAATATGTTCGCCATAAAAATAGTTATACAGTACTATTTAAATATTGACTGATACGCGATCAAAAACTTCATGTTTTAGGGTGGATTTTTCAAGGGCGAAGATCGTAACGATTTGAGCAGATTATTTGCCGAAAATTACGGCTTTAAAAATATGAAGTCTTTATTTAGTGCACTACAAAGCAATATCATAGTTTTTTAGAGCGAAGACAACCCCTTCGTAGCGTTTTACGAAAATATGCGTCAGAGTTATTTTTCACGTCGAATACAACAATTATTATAAACTAAAAAACTTTATTTTAAGCATTATTATAATGGAATATATAGTCTTAAAGTGCAATACAAAGCCGATCCCCGTCGACACCAAATAAATTGTTAGTTTGATGAATTATATTCACATTATAACACAAAATAACAGTATATCAAGCGATATCTATTTTGAAAACATATTTTTCAGTTCGGACATATATTACTTACACTTTTCTAGTTGTTACCTTCACCTTGTGACATTCCTTAATTTACTCAATAGGGTAAAAAGGTAAAAACTTCAATTTATTAGAAGAATAAAATAATTTCCACATAATATTAGCTTCCAATATCGTGGCTATATCAGATATTAATTCTTCTCTACCGTATCATTCATATTGTGTCTTAGCACCGACCTCATAAGCTATTATGTGGAGATTATTCTATTTTTTTAGTTTTATAGTATCAAGGTGGTTCGTACTAGTTGCCACTAGTAACACTCACAGAGTCTAGTCACGCACACAGAGAGAACATTGTAGTGTGCGTCAATATTACGACGTTCCAGAGCGTTCGCGTAGATTGACTTGCGCATATTTGAATATACGCTCTTAAGTCATTAAAATTTCAAAAGAATAGAAAAAATAGAAATTCTAATAAGGAAAAAAACATTTACATACTTAACCTGTTCTACATTAATTATGTACATTATATTCATATTGATTGTTTATTTAATATACAAATGAATAACACGCAGTAAAATAATGGTTTTAATTCATTTTCAAATATTGTCACACTTACGAGTTGTGTGACTTGTGTTTAATGCAAATATGTAATGCAGTCCTCAGCACCGTATGTACGCGCCTCCTCAATTCGAATAGTGAGACCCGCTTGTGTGAGGCCAGCCGAATCGATTCGCTAATGTACCAAAACACTTTAGGGCTGATTTACAAAGGGTCAGTAACAGGCGTCAGTGATGGAGCTGAGAACTGACTCTCACTGTTTACATGCAGTCAGTAGTCGTGGTAATTTCTTCACTGTGTACGCACATTATTGAAGTCAGTGGGCAAAAAGTAAATTATATTTGTAGAGAAAATGAACCTATCTGTCGTTGGAAGATTTGTCGGAAATGTTAGAAGAAATATCTAAAAAGAAACGACTTTAAATAAGAAAATGGATAGACAATAGAAAAGAAAGTAGAGGTTCTGCTTTGATGTTAAATTAATAGATATTTGAAGATCCTGCGAAATACGAGCTAGCTTTGAGAAAGTACTACAACTACTAGATCAAACTAGCGCCGAAGATACGTGGTAGAGCCATGTTATACGTGGTAGAGCCATGCTGCAATTATATTAGTAGTATAGTTGTAGCACGAATGGGTCGGCTCGACCGGGGAAGGACCACGCTCTCACAGAATACCAGCGTGAAATAGTAACTTAATGCTGCTGTATTTCGTATGGTGAGTGTAGAGAACCGGAGACCCTTTTTACTGGAAATGAGGCATTCCATCTCAGTCCTCACGGGTGACAACGCATCTGCATTTTGATTTGTAATGGAGGATAGATGTAGATGTCTATGGGCCGCAGCAACCACTTACCATCAGGTGGACTGTGTGCTCGTTTGTCACCCTATCCTATAAAAAAAAAAGAAGAATATTGACGAATTGCTGTCACCCTACAACGCAATGCAAGAACTGACTTGTTGGTTTAGACAAGATCAACACCTCTGGCGCGGGCGGCGAGGGGAGTGGACTGACTTCAAAATATTGAAGCAGGAATATTGGAGTAAGCACTGACAGACCTGGAATTTGGAATCAGTCACTGACCCTTGACCCTGTGTAAATAAGCCTTAACACTAAAATAACAGTCGAAGGACCAACAAGTGTGTGTGTGTGTGTGTGTGTGTGTGTGTGTGTGTGTGTGTGTGTGTGTGTGTGTGTGTGTGTGTGTGTGTGTGTGTGTGTGTGTGTGTGTGTGTGTGTGTGTGTGTGTGTGTGTGTGTGTGTGTGTGTGTGTGTGTGTGTGTGTGTGTGTGTGTGTGTGTGTGTGTGTGTGTGTGTGTGTGTGTGTGTGTGTGTGTGTGTGTGTGTGTGTGTGTGTGTGTGTGTGTGTGTGTGTGTGTGTGTGTGTGTGTGTGTGTGTGTGTGTGTGTGTGTGTGTGTGTGTGTGTGTGTGTGTGTGTGTGTGTGTGTGTGTGTGTGTGTGTGTGTGTGTGTGTGTGTGTGTGTGTGTGTGTGTGTGTGTGTGTGTGTGTGTGTGTGTGTGTGTGTGTGTGTGTGTGTGTGTGTGTGTGTGTGTGTGTGTGTGTGTGTGTGTGTGTGTGTGTGTGTGTGTGTGTGTGTGTGTGTGTGTGTGTGTGTGTGTGTGTGTGTGTGTGTGTGTGTGTGTGTGTGTGTGTGTGTGTGTGTGTGTGTGTGTGTGTGTGTGTGTGTGTGTGTGTGTGTGTGTGTGTGTGTGTGTGTGTGTGTGTGTGTGTGTGTGTGTGTGTGTGCGTGCGTGCGTGCGTGCGTGCGTGCGTGCGTGCGTGCGTGCGTGCGTGCGTGCGGTGCGTGGTGCGTGCGTGCGTGCGTGCGTGCGTGCGTGCGTGCGTGCGTGCGTGCGTGCGTGCGTGCGTGCGGCGTGCGTGCGTGCGTGCGTGCGTGCGTGGTGCGTGCTGGTGCGTGCGTGTGCGTGCGTGCGTGCGTGCGTGCGTGCGTGCGTGCGTGCGTGCGGTGCGTGCGTGCGTGCGTGCGTGCGTGCGTGCGTGCGTGCGTGCGTGCGTGCGTGCGTGCGTGCGGCGCGTGCGGCGTGCGTGGTGCGTGCGTGCGTGCGTGCGTGCGTGCGTGCGTGCGTGCGTGCGTGCGTGCGTGCGTGTGCGTGCGTGCGTGCGTGCGTGCGTGCGTGTGTGCGTGCGTGCGTGCGTGCGTGCGTGCGTGCGTGCGTGCGTGCGTGCGTGCGTGCGTGCGTGTGTGTGTGTGTGTGTGTGTGTGTGTGTGTGTGTTTATCGTTATGACTTGCTAACGGTACTGAATTTATTATAAAATAAAACATATGTGCAATGCATTAAACTGACCGTCGTACACGAGCCTGCTCCAATTACGTTAACATATAAAAATGTACGGGTTTACTAGACGAGTAGGATACTGGATAATTTTTTATCATCTGGAAAAAATAGAGTGTAACAGGTGAATGGAGTAGAAGCCTATGGCACTGATATTTTACGTTTTTTTTTAAATTCATTAACATATTACGAAATCGATCCATCAATAAATACTACTAATTTGAAGTAAACATTGCGTTCTAAAAAGATAAAAATGTTGACCCTAATTAAATCAATTAAAAACTATCGAAATTCAAAGTATACGCACCCTACTTTACGAACTGCTATAAAACAATGAATTTGTAACGCACTCGCCGCGCCGTAGGTCCGCGAAAGGATGCAACATCTCTTCGCAGTGCCAGTGAATCGAGCCGATCGGAAAGCACTCGGTCGTCGACGATTCGAGCCACTCTGCGCTGGATGCGGTCAAGTGGAAGGAGCTGGTACTGAGGAGCCCCAGCCCAGAGATGGGAACTGTATTCCATGTGCGGCCGAACCTGCGCCTTGTAAAGTTGCAGGCGGTGTGCCGGCATGAAATACTGTCCCGCTCTGCTGAGCACGCCAAGCTTTTTAGAGGCTAATTTGGCCTTCTCTTCCAAGTGAGTCTTCGAAATTGCACGTCACTCGATATGTCAACGCCGAGGCAACAAGGGGAGTGCCTTGAAACTGAGGAGAAACTGTAGCTAGCTCTTTTTGAATACGCCTGATTTTAAAAGTTGGTTGCAATAATTTGTCGCCTGCTCCCTGGCCCGACCCAAACCCGGCCGCCTGGTGCCTACATAACGACGATTTCATCGTAAGAATTGGTAGGCATTCGCCTAACGAAAGAAATACGCATGTGTTTCGCTCGCGCTTACAACTTTAATTTAGTAGCGATTGTAGCCTACGCCGCACCATTTAAAACAATATCACCTATTTTTAGTCTTACGCAAATGCCGTAGGATGAACTGTTTTTATATATTTTTTGGATATTCGGAAATTTTGTCTATCAGTTATATTTTGTTATATTTTACAAATACTTTCGACGATAGCTTCTATTTCACTTACACACAACACCATATTATTTTCCAGACAGTAAAAAAGTCACCCAGTATACTCGTATTAAAGTAACAGCCTGTATACATCCTACGAGTCAACCGAGTTGGGTACACGCTCACCCAATTTATGGAAGGGTTTTAGGACATATAAAATCTCGCATAATGCTTGTTGGCGGACTAAGGACGCATGCATGTCCAAACTTAATGTTAAAGTTCATTTTCATGTAAATAACTCGACAACCGCAATATTAGAGGAGTATGGACATAGATTTAGATAAAATATTCAAATAAATCAAAGTATTTACTGTGTAGTAGCGATGTAAGAATATTCACCACCCCATATCGTCCCGTGCGTGTTGTACGGGTGACAGAGGGAAGCTGAAACAGTTGGGCAGCAGCGTCCAGCTGATGATATCTCAAAATAATAAGAAATGGCGGTTGCTAACCCGTCCGCAAAGCGTGTCCGACAACTATGGAAAAAACCAAATCCCATCTAAATCTTGGCAAATAGGGCAATCTGTGGGAGAGCCCTATGTTTTACACTTTTATAGGCTGTAATGGAATGGAGTGTAAATCAAAGTATAGGCAGGGTTATTACCTCCAGCAGCGAATACGTTGTCAACGGGAGTCTTGTAGATACTGGATTTTTCAGTCTCATAATTGCTGCGAGCGTCCAACGGTAGATCTGTAAAAATATGTCGAATTAAAACAAAAGTGAGATAAAGTGGATGAGATGCGGAAAATAATTGCATCGTACAAAGCGCATGTATTTGTTTGTGTGTGTGTGTGTGTGTGATCAGTGCGCGCTCACCGAGCTGGTTGGCGACGTATCGCTCGGGGCCGAGGAAGCCCATGGCGAGCAGCACGAGATCTGCGCGCACGTGGCGCTGCGTGCCGGCGACCTCACGCATGTCCCAGCGCCCGCCCGCACCGCGCGTCCACTCTACTTCGACGCACGACACGCCGCACACGTTGCCCTCACCTAAATCGTCACCCGACACTTTATTGTCAGATAAGATACACACTCAACTCGAAGAAATTATAAATAAAAAATAAAAATATTCTATTCAATACTATTCGCGGTCACATACTACTGCTTTGCCAGTGTCTCGAAGGAGTTTCCACTTAAACCACTAAGGGGAGAAAAAAGGAAATAAAAAACGGTTCAAGATAAGTTAAAGGAAGGCACTTACCGGGGTGGGGTTTCTTGCGGCGTCGTGGACGACGCTCCTGGTCTTGTGGTGCGTAGGAAGAGGCGGTGCGACGATAACTCGCACTATGCGAGGCGGTTACTTCTCGATTGTTCTGTGGCGCAACTGCCACAGAGGTGCGGACACAACTAGCGGTTCTCTTCGACTACTATGCAAGAAGGTGCGAGCGGTGGCAGTGCGCGTTCATATACGGGTCCACCATTTTACCATCTCCATCTCAACGTGGCGCGTTTTCATTGGCCAAAAAACGCGTCATATTCTAGACCCCTCCCCCTTTCAGTGTGTAAGGAATGTAATGCGTAGTAGAACGGAAAGAGACACTGGCAACAATAACCAACCGAACAAAATGTGAAAATACCCGATTTTTTTTCCGCGCAACCAATGTATAACAAAATTAATCCATTTTAAAAACCACTGATAGATAAAGTTATCACTGGTTTTTTAAATTATATAATCATAACTTTATTTGTTAAATGATCGGTAATTATAGTAGTAATAAATAAAGGCCTATCTTTATTATAATATCCACCTTGTGTGTGTGTGTGTGTGTGTGTGTGTGTGTGTGTGTGTGTGTGTGTGTGTGTGTGTGTGTGTGCATGTGTGTGTGTGTGTGTGTGTGTGTGTGTGTGTGTGTGAGAGAGAGAGAGAGTACGCGCGCGCGCGTGCGTGCGTGCGTGCGTCAGTGCGTGTGTGTGGTATGTAGTAACACGGAGCGTTAGCCGCTTTCCGATTAAAAACCGTGACTGACAAGAGATCTTTCTTTTTCCTCCAACGGGCGAAAGTTTTAATAAGAAGTAAACAGGCTATAAAGTTTAAACTCTTACCATCATCAATGAACTCCTTAGTAAGCGTCGAAAACTGCCTAGGGTCGTTACCGAACTTCACTTTTACTTCCTCGTGTCCATAGTCCACTCTGAAACAGGACATTTGCATTAAAATGTTTGCATAAACCTGCATTTATCAACCTGCATAGCTGACCAGTCCGCCACAAGCAGTCGCGAAGTCTATAACCTTTTTTAGGATATCAATGGATCAAATTAAAGGTATAAGTGTCACATAGACATCTACATCTATCCTCAACTACGAATTTTACAATAGAAAATAAATTCGAAACTGTAAACAAAAAATATCTGAGTACGTTATCACTTTTAGTCGAAGAATCGGACGCTTATTTACCTAAAGTTTACATTTTTAGCTTTAAAGAATAATATGGATATGAATTTCTAAATCAAATTTATTTAATTGAATCCCGCGGGATTGACTAATATTTCGTAAATATACTAAACTAAAATTAATTAAAAAACTAAGAATATTACTTGAACTCATGGTTGTCCTGCAAGAGAGTGAGTAATATGACAATAATATTACCATACACATACAACAACATAACTAGACGAACCGGCCGATATGACATCATTGTGAGGAAGCGGGGCGTTCGAACCCCTCGGATAAGCATTATTTTTTACCTGCCTGATCTTCATTCGTCGCTTGTCTGTCTATTCAGTGTTGTATTTTGTGGCTCTTAATTTTCTAACGACAAGTCGTTAGTAGATCACTATGCACTATGCATCACGGACTGCGTGCGTCTTGGCTTGCAAGATTTGTTTTTTTTTATATAATTAAGATTTATGCCATTTTGTTGCAAGACAATTATTGTAGCTCTGTACTTACAGAATAGCAACGTAAGGAATCATGCTGTTGAATTTCCGATAGTGACTAACGAGAAATGGCACAGGATATGGGCAGTTTCGGACGATTGTGTGTTTTGCATATACAATGCAATTCAAATAAGAATAGAAACCTCAATGACCTCGAATGACCGCTATCTGTCAACTATCACCTGAAAACTACAGATTGCAAGGAAAATAATTTTTCGTTTTAATAAGATTTTTTCCCGTTTTATCTTAGTTTTTTTTTAGTTTTTTGAGTCTTAGTTTTTTTTTTATAGGATGGGGTGACAAATGAGCACACAGTCCACCTGATGGTAAGTGGTTCCTGTGGACCATCGACATCTACATTTATATTTGATTTCAAATCAAATTGCAGATGCGTTGGCACCCGTGAAGACGCCTTGTTTCCAGTAAAAAGGGTCTCCGGTTCTCTTCACTCACCATACGAAACACAGCAGCATTAAGCTGCTATTTTATGCCGGTATTCTGTGAGAGCGTGGTCCTTCCCCGGTCGAGCCGACCCCGCCGTGCTACTAATATAACTGCAACAAGGCTCTGCCAAATAAGTAAGTATTACCAAACCTATTGAACTCATTATATTTGTTATAAATTAATTTAAAATATTGATACTAGTCGGTGGAACATTTTATTATTATTTCTAAAATATCTGTTTTGCTCACCCTAGCCAACTGGTATAATTGACAGCTATGGTGTCACAATATGATGTCAGGTCAGTCCTATTCTTATTTGAATCGCATAGTACACTAACAAGTCCATTGCTGAAAATAGACGTCCACCCAAATACTGTCATCCAGCCATAGAGATAATAATACCTATGGAGGCGCCGTATTCTACTATAGAAATAATAGTTATACAAATATCTATAACATCGACACACACTTGTCAAAAATACTTTTGTTTCTTTTTAACAAAGCAGTAGCTTCATTAGAAAAGGTAGACAACAACAGTTTGCCAATTGCTTATTTTGACAACACTTTCGTGTGACTTCATTAGCTCTTCCATGCGTGACTGCGTCGCCATGTTAAGTGCTGAGTTTTGTGGTAGATCTGCTGTCAAACTGTTTAATGCTAAAAGTTTTTTTGTTGTGTAGTGCAGTGCCTTGATCTTATCTTATAGTAGGTGTATCTTCTATTTATATTTTATTATGTTACTAGATAACCACCTAAATTTGATTTGATTGTAACTCTTAATTGAGAGGCATTTCTGCGTTTTTGCAAAACTACCGTACGGCAATTGATTTTTAAATTAAAATAATTTTGTGAAGCATAATTAAATCACGTCACGTGTTATAAATAATAATAATAATATAGTATATAATATTTGTGATGAATTATGTGCAGATAAATTAATAATAAATATGTATTGATTTTAAAACAGTTTATTTCATTTTTACTCAACTAATCATTATTATTTTACATTAATGATATAAGATCTATGATCACCATCCCAGTAATACTATAAACACAAAAGAAGGATTTAATTTCTATCTACACAAAAGCCATAAATCTGTCGGTCACATTTATTCGCCAGATAAGTTATTTGACGATTGAAAATTCAGCCCTGTATCTATGTAAATACTACCTACAAAATAAAGTAAATTAAGCAACAAATCCAATTATATAAAATGAGAAAAAAAATCATATTAGTTAAAATATCGATATCAGCTGCGCATATTGCAGAGTTACAACCCTATAAAAGGCTGCCATTTTATGTGC
This sequence comes from Parnassius apollo, assembly GCA_907164705.1. Lineage (NCBI taxonomy): Eukaryota > Metazoa > Arthropoda > Insecta > Lepidoptera > Papilionidae > Parnassius > Parnassius apollo. The sequence goes on from CAJQZP010000528.1 coordinate 5,858,783, forward strand.
TAGATTTTTGTAGGTAGTCACGCTAATTTTGTAGGTGTATGCCCAGTCCATATAATTCTAAGTCAGTGCATCCAGCACAGACCTAAACCACCTATATACACCGATTTCCGGCATGTCTTACTCCATCAAGTAGAGCACCACCTTACGCTCCGCTATACGTAACCTTTCTTTTCAATCAGTTATAATTTCTCGGAGCTATATGATTGGCTCAATGCCACTTCAGCTTACTGGTCCGCGGGTTACGTCCGTCACTCAGAGTAAACTTAAAACACAGAATATGTCCAGAAAATAGTTAAGCTATGCTATGGTGTGTGTAGGCAGTGTAGTAGGGAGGGGGTTACCGGAAGACGCGCGGCCACTGCGGCCAGGGGTTGTCGGGGCCGCGGCTGCGCTTCGGTTCGGGTAGGATCTCGAAAGTCGTGATCGACTTTGCGCCCTGCCGTAGCGACGTTGCGATGCAGTCGCACCTGAAACACCCAAACTCTTTCAGCATTTACATAATATTACATTTTTCCTAATCATAGATAATATAATGTCATCGTCATTTTCTTAAATATTATATTAACTAGGTGGCAGGGCTTAAGTCTACTAAGAAGTCCGACTAGTTCTTCTTATAACCTGTTCCTGCTGCCGAGCTGCAGCACACTTACTGCTGCACGCAAGGTGTAGGATAAGATCCAGTATCACTGCTTGTAAAGAATTTTATATAAAGCCGAAGTGACACATCTGTAGTCAACTTTGATTGAAGTGGATATCAAGTGTCTATAGGCTTTTTCATTTATTAAATAAACTCTGTTTAATTAAAAAATATAACATAATATATTTCTTTGGCAATTCTGTGCACGTTGTTTTCATATAGTATAATGTAAAAACAACAAAATATTTACTTAACGTGAAATGACATTCATATAAAATGAAAACAGAATAGGCCTACTATAATAGGACATTAGTTAATCTAAGTATACATAGTTTACATGCAATAGAATAGATAGTGAACACTGTGTGGTAAGTGGTTAAATTATCTATTAGATTTTTACTGTATTCTCGAGTTTTAAAAATCTGATCCGAAACTTTTTCTTTTAGTGCAATAACTATCTTTTTTTTTTAATTAGGTACAGCTTTTTAAAGACTTGAACGCATATGCGCATGTAGGATTTGTGACATTCATAATATCATTATTATTAAATTAGTTCTATTTGGAGAAACTGAGCCAAAGCGGTTAGAGTCGTCGTCATACACAAGTTCGCAATCTCTATTTAGATCAGATCAGATCTTCTTCATGAATTGCACGCTAGTATGAGCGATTAAAGGTATTCCTACTTTGTACGGTAGATTGTACGGTGAGTGTAGACTAAACAGCTAAGTAAGTAAGGAAGTCTCTTCGTCGATGTCGCCACCGCAGACACTTTGCAGGAACCCTGATAAGTCAGTTTCGCAGGAGCTGACCCGAAGGAGCGAGCGAGAACCTGTGCGGTGATGCAAAGCCTTGCGAGCACGCACCCAGTGTCGTCACCGACAACTCCGCGCTGCTGAATTAAGGAGCGAGAGCACGCACACGGTATCGTCACCGACAACTCCGCGCTGCTGAGTTAGCGAGCGAATGGCAGTGCGTTTCTGCGCTAGGCGTCTGAGTGAGCGAGCGAAAGGCAGTGCGTTGCTGCGCTAAGCCCTGTGAGTGAGCGAAAGCACGCACCCGGTATCGCCGCCACCGATGACGAGCACGTGTTTGTCCTTGGCGCTGGGCGCGTCACGATGGCGCGCGGGCGGGGAGCCGGCCTGGCGGCGCTGCCAGCCCTCCAGGAACTCCATAGCGAAGTGGATGCCGTTCAGCTCGCGCCCCTTCAGCGGCAAATCGCGCGGCCACGTGGCGCCCGTGCACAGCACCACCGCGTTGTACCTGCACACACACAACACAACGACGATATAATACGTGCTTGAGCCAAGCTGCAGCTGTATTACGCTTGTAGCATTAATGGCTCGGTTCGACCGGGGCAGGAACATACTCTCATAGAAATCCAACGTAAAATAGAACTATTGAGAAAACCATATATATATATATATATATATATATATATATATATATATATATATATATATATATATATATATATATATGTAACGTTGTCTGGAAACTAAAATGGCAGTTATTACCCCAAGACTTCCACATACACTACTAGACGGTCACTACGTTACCAATACATTATGCACTAAGTTACACTCATTATCATCATTACAGCCTATCAAAAACCACAGTTGAACATAGACCTCCCCCCTAAGGGAAATCATAGTTGTCAACTTATCAATACTCAATACTCAATACTCAATAACTTTATTGCATTCCATAGGTTACAAAAGGTGTTACATAGTTATGGTATCTCTATAGACCCTCATGGGCACAGCAATATTATGAAGGAGGAACATTTATTTTGTTTTATTATTATTATTGCTAAATAATTATTTAATATTCACATTCACTATATTATATGAACATACACACATTGAATATGGAATACGGCTATTATAATTGTTATTATTTATTAATTTATTTTGACATTTAATATATTATTATAGGTAGCATAATTGAATTTTCATTAAATTATTTGAATCATTTTAAATTTTTTTATAATTTTTTATTGTAATTTATTTAGTAGAATGGCATTTCCTTATTACCTAACATTTATATTTATATCTATATTATATTATATTTTTATCTTCTAAAAATTCAGAAGTACTATAGTAACACTTGTTTATAAGTAGTTGCTTTAATTTTTTTTCAAATGGTTTTTCGTTTTTAATGTTTTTTATATATTCGGGTAATTTATTATTAACTTTTATAGACGTGGCAAATGGGCTGGATGAATGAGATTTTAGTTTTGAAGTTGGTAGCACTAGTTTGTTTCTCTGTCTTACATTCCTAGATATGATGTCATCGCGTTTTGTGTACAAGCTTGGATGTTTTTGGACAAATTTGCATAGTTCCAAAATATAGATACAGGGCAGACTTAAAATGTTATACTTCTTAAAGTAAGGCTTACAGCTTTCTGTGTTTTGTAGATTAGCTATGATCCGTATTAGTTTTTTTGTTTAGTTAATAAACTTGGGGCCTCAGTACTGCATCCCCATAGGACAATGCCGTAGCTAAGCCATGCATATGCATACGCGCAGTAGGTTGTTATCGCGGTGGTTACATCTGTTGTTTTTTTTTACTTCTCGTAACGCGTACATAAAGCTGCTTAACTTCCTATGTAATTTTTCTATATGTGGTTTCCAAGTAATATGGGTATCTATTATTAGGCCTAGTAGGTTGTGCTCGTTAACTGTATCTATAGTGAAGTAGTCATTATCTATTTTTATATCTAATTTTGGTTTTTGATATGGGTGAAAAGACATTATTTTAGTTTTCGATAAGTTTATCCGCAGGTTATGTTTAGTTAGCCAGTCCGTTGTTCTAAATAAAATATTTTTAATTTTTTCTGTTACATTCATTGGACTTTGGCTTGATATAAGAATAGAAATATCGTCCGCAAACATGACACAGTATTCCTTGAGAGCCTCTGCAAAGTCATTAATGTAAATTAAAAACATAAGACACCCCAGCACACTGCCTTGAGGTATTGAGGCATTAATAGTTTTAGTATCGGATCTAATTTTTTCAATTTTGTGCAATTTGTCATTAAAGTACTCAATTTCTACTATTTGCGTTCTATTGTGTAAATATGATTTTAGCAGATTGTAGCACGGGCCTCTGATTCCTATGTCATATAATTTATTTAGTAATATGTTATATTGCACTGTATCGTATGCTTTTGACATATCTAATAGGATTCCTATAGCATATTTTTTATCGTTAATTATATTTTGTATTTTTTGAATGTAATTATAAATTGCTAGAACTGTTGATTTGTTTTTGCGGAAACCGTTTTGACTCTCATTAAATATATTATATTTTTCACAGAATTTATAGATACGGTCGTATAATGCTTTTTCAAATATTTTAGAGGCTGTGGGCAATAAGGCGATAGGTCGATAGTTGCCTGGGTCCGTTTGAGTACCTTTTTTGTAGATGAGTTTTACTAGTGAAAGTTTTAGTCTATCTGGGAATACGCCTTCTTCAAAAGATTGGTTTACTAATAATGTTAGTGGATATACTAAAGCGCTTGCACATTGTTTGAACAATGTTGGGGGAATCTCATCAACACCATGGCTTAGTTTATTTTTTAGACTATTTAATATTTTAAGTATTTCTTCAAATCCTACTCTGCCTATAAATATTGAGTTTTCTGATGGATGTAGAACAGGAAGACCCTTTGCTTGTGGATGAACTGTTTCACCGATATTGGAGAAGTAATTATTAAATTTATCGGCGATCTGTTTTGGGTTAGAAGAAATTTGGTTGTTGATATTTAATTTAATATTCGATTTTACCTTTAAGTTTATTTTGTTTGTGCGTTCTCGAACAATATGCCACATTGTTTTTATTTTATTGTTAGACTGCTTTATCTTGTTTATATAGTGCAATTTTTTTGACGTTGTTATAACCCTTTTTAATATTTTTTCGTATTTCTTATAATAATCTGTAAGAATTTTATTATTTGACCTTATAACGTGCGATTTAAGTAATTTTTTGTTATAACAAGACTTTTTTATACCAACGGTAAGCCATTGTTTTTTGTAGTTGTTTTTTATTTTTATTACTTTTTTTGGTATACAATTATCTAGAATGTTAATTAAAGTTTGATGAAATATATTATAGTTATAGTTTATGCCTTTATTTTTATTAAGTATATTTTCCCAATTAAGCGACTCTAATGCAAGTTTAAAATTTGCTATATTGTTTTTGTTGTATTGTCTTTTTTCGGTGTACCATATTTTTTGTTTATTTTGTTTAGAAAGATTTAGATGAATTACTGTGGCCCTATGGTCAGACAGGCCCAATTCTTGCACAGTTGTTTGTAGGTTTGTATCGCTAAAGTTTAGATAAATTAAGTCTAAGCATGTTGAAGTTGTTTTAGTGACACGTGTTGGACTGTGAATTTGTTGATGAAGGTTATATTGGAGCATTAAGTCTGAAAGTCTATTTCTTTTATTTCTTTTTGTTGTGTCGTTTTTTATATTTTTTTGCAGCATGTCAACATTAAAATCTCCGCCCAATATGATTTTATGTTTAGAAAATTTCTTATTTATGTAATGAAGAACATTTTTTATTTTTTCGTAAAAATAAATCTTCCTTCTTTCCATTATAGTACAATGACAACAAGATATTATTATTTTTTATAAGCTCTATCGCACAAATTTCCACTACATATTCAATTGACATATTGGACATTTCTTTTAATTCTAAATATTCTACCGTTTTTTAGCAGGATGCAGACGCCGCCTCCGGTGCGCGATGTTCTACAATACGATGCGGCTACTTGATAGTCGGTTAAATGTATCAGTTCGAGTTTTTCCGGAGATAGCCATGTTTCAGTAAAGCATAATATCTGGTAATCGGGATTACTTTGTACAAAGTCTTCTAATATATCTATTTTATTGCAAATGCTCTGAATGTTCTGGATAAGTATTTTGTCTTGTAAGTCTTTGGTTTCGAAAAAAGGATTTATCGATGCTTTTGTCAAACTTCTATGTATCTTCATTATCTATGTCTTTGTTATTTGTTGTATTTGTATTCAATATTACCTTTTTTCCTTCTACGTATAAGTTATCATCTTTTATCACAGCATATAACCCCTTTTGTCTCGCTTTAAACATTTCTTCTCTCAATAATTTGTTGTGTTTTTGTGTAATGTCATCATAATACTTAGAGATGGCTAATCCAGTTTTTTTGAAAAAATGTCTATGATCAATAAGGTATTTTGTCATCTTTTTACTTATCAATTCAATAACGAGGGGTCTAGTGTTATTCCTATGTTTACCTAGTCTATATGTGTCTTCAATATAACCGTTTAGATCTACATTCATAATATCTCTGAATATGTTTATAATTCTGTTGCATAAGCTGAAATCATTTTCATTATGTTGTTCCATTAGTTTATAAAGTACTATTCTTCTTGAGTTTATTTCAGGTACTCCAAAGTTGTTCTCAATCTTTTTACTTAGTTGTTTTATGTCTTCTCTTAGTTTTTCATTTTCTTTTGTAATTAACTCTATTTTCAAGTTCAATTGGCATATCTCATCTTTTCTTTGTTTATTTTGACAATTTAGGATTTCTGTTTTTTGCTGAATATCCTCTTTTAACGATATAAAGGCTTTATTAATTTCTGAGTGTATCGTACTTTGCAACTCATTTATTAGTGATCTATTATTTTCTTTTAAATTTTGTTGTATTATTGATTATCATAGTTGCGACGCTTGACAGGCAGGTTGGCAACCGCAGTTTTTTTAATTTTCTTGTGTTTTTAGTTTTCTTTAGTTGCCACGGGTTAACAACCGCAGTTCTTTATTTTTAGTTGTTATTACGAATAATGCTACTGCCCATCTCCCGGTTTCTTTCCCTCTGTCGCCTCTTAAGAACGACGGAACCGTATGAGGTAGTGGTTATATAATGATTTCTTATATTATTCTTATTTTATTCAATAGTGAATATATTTTAACACGACTACTACACGGGAAGTTTCACTCAATTCTCCATAACTTCTTTAGTTGACTGTGCGCGGGCAAGAAAACTAAGTCACTTTTTATGTGCGTACTTTCTCAACGTGATTCGAAGTTTTTTTAAGATAAGGTAACTTTAGTACGTATTTGCATAAAATCAATAACTATTCAAAATTAAAATACAACTGATTGACACATTTACCATGCCAGCCTACCCACCAAGCCAGCACCCGTGCACGCGCACGCGAGATCTAACAGCTGACAGTTTTGTTTTAAAATTCCGCTCTAGTAGTATATAAAGTAAGTCTTTGGTAATTATTGTGGTTGTACAGATTTAATATACAAAATGTACTTTCTATATCCAATGGAACATAAAACCCCAGATGCACAAACAGATGTTATAAATACTTTCGACACTCTTTTTTAAATATCACGCTTAGATTTCTTTATGATTCTTTATTTCTTCTTTTTCTTCGTCATTATCCTATTAAAGTCTACTGCTGTATATGAACTTCTGGATCAGTGGTAATTTGCCTTAATCGTCACGCTCCGTAGGCAAGTTGATAATCGCATTAGGAATGGTATTTTAAGTTAGACGAAACGAACCGGTATATCGCCATCTGTCGGAAGCGAAGAGACCTTTCTAGCATTAGCATTTAATGTAATTGAAAATTAACGAAATATCAACCAGTACAATTGAATTGATATATAAATTGACCACAGCAGGCAAATTACAAGATTTAACATATGGTAGAATTCTGAACTCACTCGTTAGCCAGATCTTTAGCCGAGATGTCTTTGCCGACGTCAACGTTGCATTTGAAGGAGATACCTTCAGCGGCCAGCAGCTGTAGCCTGCGGTTGACGACCTCCTTGCTGAGCTTCATGCTGGGGATGCCGTACTGCAGCAGCCCGCCCGCCCGATCGTTTCGCTCGAACACTGTCACCAAGTAGCCGGCCTGTATCGATAGAATTTTGTTTAAGGGTATTTTACACCATGTAAAAAAATCAAAATATATATATTTATGATAGATTTTGTAAAAAGTAAACGAAACATATCGATTTCTATTCATGAAATTGCATTATAAATCTTATATTTCAATTTTAAGAATATTTTTTGGGCGTGCTTCAAATCTGCAAAACGCTGTCCGCCATATTAGACGCGATCGTGACGTCACTGAAACTTCTAAGGGCGTTCTGTGTCATTGGTTAAGAGAACTAGTTAATGTGCTGTGTTATTTCGAAAATTTTCAAACTATCATTACGATTGTTGAGTTTTATTCCAAATTTTATTGAAAAGGCATCATGGAAGACGAATTCGTAAAAGCAGAAAGTACTAATCTACCAAGAATAAGAGAGAGAGAATAAGATGGTGGCAAATTTTTTTTGCATGCAATCCCAATTTTTGATCTGCTGAGTTGAGGAATGTTAAAACATTGTTGTAAGTACCAATTACTAACTTTTTTTATACAAGAACATAATACCAAATCAGAGTGTATCTTCATAAAACATAATTAGTGGTAGTATCTATCACAGTTTAGTTTATATATAATTACAATAATTAGTTATAATATATAAGTTAACGTAAATGATTAAAACTACTTTAACGGATTTTATCGCGTTTATTTTTACTTTTATTTACTTTTATTTTTAATTCCCGACGTTTCGGGCGCTTTCCAGCACCCATGGTCACGGGGGACTGAGATGACTGACGCCCCGATGTCATTGTTAAACCGGGAGTACCTTCAGTCAGTCATCTCAGTCCCCCGTGACCATGGGTGCTGGAAAGCGCCCGAAACGTCGGGAATTAAAAATAAAAGTAAAAATAAACGCGATAAAATCCGTAAAAGTAATTTTAATCATGTATAGTGTTCGCGTAATTATAAGAAATCATTAAGTTAACGTAATTTATTACAAAATTTGACTAGCGATACCTTTCACCTCATGATGTTTTATTTTGTATCCTCCTCAGTCCCCTGGTATCATATATGATACCTTCATTTATCTCGATCTCCATTAAAATTACAAAAGGCAGACATTTAACTGACGGACGTATCGAATAGAGCAGAAAATGGCACATTTAAAAAAATATGTTGGCAGCACCACGCTCGTATATCAACGTCAGCGGCCCGCCTAAGGGTATTAGTGTTCTGTGGTCAGCGGTCTGTCAAATATGACACTCTGTTGTTGGTGATCATGGAGCAATGTAAAATTGGTAAGTCTTCACAAAAACTGATACATAATAATAAATCTGTTCATGAAAGTAATTAGTTAACCCCATTTTCTCTTTCTATTGGCTTAAAATTAATTTTCATCAGTAATTATTACGGAAATCTGTCCCTTTGATCATGATATCAAAGGTGATACCTTCGGTTTTGACCCTTCCTTTTTGGTAACAAAATGTCGTTTTACTTTATGTTCTTAAATTATGTTTTCTGTTCTTTGTTTTATTTTATTTACGTAAAACTATGTTATTACAGATGCGAGACCTGTCAGAAACGTCGAAATAGAAGATTACTTGAAAAATTTTAATTCAGACGATTCAGACCTGGGTGAACAACAGTCTGTTGAAGAAGACATTTACATAATAATAAATCTATTCATGAGAACTGATGAACCTGACTGATAATGTAGTGCTCTCCAACCTTGACCATCAGTCAGGGCAATCACAACCGGATGACGAGGAGAGTAATGTCCCACTTCAGGAGTTATGTCAAAAATATCCAAAGTGGTACCATAAAGATTTTAATCTGCCTTTGCTACATGATATTGATCAAAGATCTTATCTTGACCATTTTCAAGTCAAAAAGCCATAGCATAATGAAATGCGGAGACAAAGGGGCACTCATGATCAAGTGATTAGAAACGACCGTGCTGTATCCATGACCAAATAAATGGTTTGACAACTAACCCATATACTTTGCGACAAGTGCTCATGGCGTTCACCCAATTCAAAACTGTCGAAAAAAGATGCCAGCTACATTGAGATTCCCCGACCAAATGTAGTCAAAAGTTTTAACGAAGGCATGGGTGGCGTTGATCTGCTAGATAGAATAATTTTAAAGAGTAATTAGGTAATAAAAGTATGGAATGCGGAATCAAACAAAAAACGGACTGTTTTATTACCACTACTGAATTTAGTACCACTTCTTAGATTTTGCGATAGCATCTTCATGGATACGGTACCGACGCGAAGCTCAACTGAATATTTGGCCAAAAAAAGATACAGAGCTATTACTTCTACAGATTAGATATAGCTGAGAATTTAATCTACTGTTCAGCACCGTCTGAAAATAAAAACCTGGACAGCTCAAATTCATCTATTGATCATACTCCTGAAGCTAAAAGACAAGGAAGAATCCAGCCTGTTCCTCCAGTCGTGGCTCAAAAGCTAGTCACATGCCACAAATGGCAAATACAGAACAGAAGAGTCGGTCCAAGTGTAGAGCAGGAGGTTGCTCAAAGCTCACTTTCGTAAGGTGCAACTCTTGTGAAATATTTTTGGGTTTTAATACAGAGAGAAACTATTTCAATATTTTCCATTCCTAATACTGTGATTTTGGGTAATAAATGATGAATAAATGCTTATAATTTTGGTTAAAACAATTTTTATTTTTATAGCCCAGAATGATGATTTTTACTTTGTAGAGACCCAAGGTATCAAATATGATACCTCCTGTATTTAAAAAAGTAATAATAATAATATTCTTTTTTCAATAAATCCGAGTTATAGGAGCCCTAGTAGTTACCCATTCCAAAAAGCATTAAAATCGGTTAAGAATTCTTGGCTCAGGACTGAGGAGGATAAACAATAGTTAAATATAAGGCATACTTACATCAAAATGATCTTCACAGAATAATAGTCTAGTTATGTATACAATGCCATTTAAAACACTCTTTGAAAATGGGTGTAATACCCTATTATTACACGTCAGCGTAAATGAAAACTTAATTAAAAGTTTAAAAATTAAGATTTTAAAATAGAACTAATATATTACATTATTTAATACGAAAAACCATTAGGGAATGATGAGACAAACTAGATACTTACATAAATATGTAAACAAATTACAACGATTTTTTTTACCAACCATTATATAAGTTTTAAGTTGTGAAGAATGTTCTACATTCCTCTTATTGGCTATAAAGGCGTGAACCGGCAATTACAGGATCAATAATTTCCGCACCGCCGCACCTGCGACATCTGCTATTAAGGGCCTCACCAAAGTAGCTTAACGATTTTTGAGGACGTGATTGTACATTTGCTTTGTGTGTGGAATCACAATCATCATTTCTCATTTTAATCGGCATTTTTACTCACTCCGCACATAATAATATTATTAATCCTAATAATAAAAGAAAAATAACAACCAATTAGTTATTATATACCTTATTGAGTTGATGCGCGCAAGCTAAGCCTGCAGGTCCAGACCCCACTACAGCCACGGTTTTGCCGTTACGGTGATCTGGAATCTGAATAATAACAAACTCGTAACAAGTATAAAAATTGTTAACTGTAATTATTTGTATTTGATTGAATATATACTTATTTAAAATGTTTACTCCATGTAGATCTTGAAAGACATCACTTATTTATTGAAAATTATTTATTCTTTAAGCAGTTCTGTAACCAAAAGTAAGTTAGAAAAATACCTCTGTGTTGGGAAGAACAGCACGAAAATTGTGGAATTTCCATAGGTGGAGGTCCATGCACTTTGCACTAGACGTAATATATGTAGACCGACGACGGTCAGTAGCGTAGGAACTTACGTTTTCATTTAACATTCCTACACGTAAAAATGTTCCTCTTATTTAGAAAAAGGGAAATTACTTCATACGTCAGATAGGCTGAAGCTGCATTTTCCGAGGTTGTTGCTAGGTGTGGTAAAATCGAAGTCATCAGAATACCTATACAATAATGCTTAACTTGTCTAGTGAGCATAACTACATATTACTAGACACATCCGTCCTACAGTGTGAGAGGTTTTCGTGGTGATGAAGGAGAGTGAGTGGGTCGGTGTACTGAAGCACTCACCTGCGGGCGCACGAGGCCGACCTCGAAGGCACGGTCGATGATGGCGCACTCGATGTTTTTGATGGTGACGGGCGGCTCGGAGATGCCCAGCACGCACGCGCCTTCGCACGGCGCCGGGCACACACGCCCCGTGAACTCTGCACGCACACGCACATCACACGACACCGCAATAAACGCGACAGCATGCGGATTTAATACAATAAAAAGGCTCTACACGTCTAAATAAATGTGGTTGTAAATTATCAAAGTAAATAAATCATTTGCTGTGAAATGTGTTTGTTTTACATTTAATTTAATTCGAAGGTGTCACTTCTACCGTGGTTGAACTGCACACATTTTTTTTATATTGGAACCAGCTAGTGGGTAAAATGAAATTAAATGTAACGCATGCTTAGAAAAGTGTGAATTATTTTACGTCAGTTCCCTTTAAATAGATATAATTACAACGACTACACAACCCGAATAGACGCCACATGCAAGGCGAACACTGTCAACACGTTAGACAAATACGTCTGACTTAAGAAAACGATCGCACGATCTACTTTAGTAGCGACCACATCCCTGACCCGTGAACATCTTGTGACTCGTGAATTTTTGACAAAATTAAATACAACAGACGCGCAACATGGTTCACTGTACAATAAAATAGTGCGGAAATAGTAGCCAAATGTGTAATTTAAAAATAAAATGGCATCACTTTTCATAAATAAGTGAATTTTAATTTCCAAATTCAAAAATTAAAATTAATACAAAGCTCAACCTATATTTGTCACAAGCAACTCGCGTTGATTTATTCGGACATCGGATATTTTCGGATTATGCATCCCTATCTTTTCGATGCAGTTCATTGTTGCTATACTTTTCTTTAAATACCGGCACGTGTTAGTAGTGCTGTACCAGTTAAACCATAATATTGGTACAAGTAAATATTATACATGTTATCGTGAATGTTTTACAGACATATACTATAAGCGACATAGGTGTAAGCTAAATTTTTTTAGTGAATATACGTTAATCCATATTTGAATTAATTGATTTAATAATTAAATCAAATTATTCAAAACTTCTTATAAAAATTTATAATACAATTTATATAATTTTTAATAGACGGCACTCCGCTCTCTTTACTGCTAATGTTCTGTTATTGTTCTGTGCTCGCCATGTCAAGACAAGTAGGAAATGGAAGTGAACTTGACAATTTGAATAACTATTTCTATTTTATTTATAATAGTATTCTATTATTATTTCAATATTGTAAAGAAAGCTTGTTTTATTAAAAATATTCTTTAAAACAAAAAAAAAATTATAGGTATTTTACTAAATACCTACCTAGACCTAGATACCTACTTAAATAAAACTTCCTTTGTTTTTTTTATTTTGTACTAATTTATAGTAGAATATAATTCTAGTACTGATTAAGTAGACTTGGTACCCAATTTATTAAAGTTCCCATCACTATTTGGTTATTAGCTAGTGTCGCAACCTTGATTTTAACCAATTAGCGTGCAATTCAACCCGCCTACCCCGCTACCGCTTACCTCAGACTTTTGACAGACAGCTTTGGATGCAGAAATACATACATTAGGCCTCTATTCGGGCTGTGTAGTCGTTGTAGTTGCCTCGGCCAATTGCTTCAGGCCAGTGAGATGTGTGCGCTGTGCCGGGGAGCACATAGCAAGCCAATGCCCTAGGGGTAGGGAGGAGGAACCCAAATGCGCCAACTGTGGCAAGAGCCACACGGCAAATGACCGCCGCTGCCCAGTCCTGAGGAGGACTGCCAGGAGACAGGGGATTACCTTACCGGGACTACTCCCGGAGGACCCCAAAAGGATCCCCCAGAGTCGTCCGAAAGCTGTAACCATCCAGCAAGACGGGTGGGCAACCATTACAGGGAAGGGCAGGCAACAAGCCCCCCCCCCACCCGTAACACCAAAGGAAACAGTGGAACCCATAGAGCAAAGGGCATCCACTGGGGCGACTCTGCAGCCTCCCGCCAACCCTGCCACAGAAAGGCAGCCCTCAAAAAAGAGGAGGCGGGAGAGAAGCAGAAAGAAGTCGCAGCCTCCTCGGGCTGTAACCTCTACCCCTACACCTGGACCAATAGCCCCTCAGGCGCAGGTTATTAGGGAGACTACCAACAAGGGCGTCGGTAGAGTGCAGGAGAGGGCCCCACCAGAAGAGAGAGCCCGACCCACACACAGAGCGCGCTCTACCCAGAAAAATGAAGTCCAACGCCCGAGACCAGCACCAACGCCTTCAGAAAGGAAAACACCATCGACCGACCTCGAAACAGCTGATGCAATCCAGCGTTTAGTTGGAATTGCCATCGAGGTCGGTACACAAGTCCTGGCCGACATCAGAGCCGGGACCGACCCTGTAACAGCGATTATGAAGGCGCTGGCAAACCTCCTGGCCAGACATTATGGAGGATAATAACCTGCGCCTAATGTACTGGAACCCGGACGGGATACAGCAAAAGCTGCAGGAACTCCGCACTATCGCCCAGCAACAGGACATACATATTATACTGCTGGGCGAAACAATATTGAACCCCAAAACGCGCATAAAGCTGCCTAACTTCCATATCTACAGAAGGGACGAGGTCACTTCTCGAGGGGCCGCCTATAGAGGCACGGCGGTTCTAGTGAGGAGGGACATCGTCCACCAAGAGCTGGATTTACCATCCTTCCAGACAATGCGCTCAATCGGCATAAGAATGGAGGCGGCGGGCGAGGAACTAAGGATCTACGCAGCATACCGCCCGCCAGGGACTCCATTCTGCTCCTCAGACATCCGGACGGTAATGGAAGGCGATGTTCCGGTAATCATCGCCGGGGACCTGAACGCCAAACACCCGGCGTGGGGGTCCAGAGTGATCACCCCGCCGGGTCGTGAACTATATGAAGATGCTGAGAAGAACCAGTACGACGTTCTAGGTCCCGAGGAACCAACTCACGTTCCTACCGATCCAAGGAGGCACCCGGATGTATTAGACATCGTGCTCACTAGGAACGTCAACTATCCGATAGTGGTAGAAGTGCTGTACGACCTTCCTTCACAGCACCTCCCGTTACTGATAACCCTTGGCCTAAAGGCAGTGACTACGCCGCCGAGAGCTTTTAAAACCCGTGTCGACTGGAGGCTCTACTGTCAACACCTCCAGCAGAGACCTCCAGCACACCAACCTTTAAGCACAGCGGACGACGTAGAGGCCGCTGCAACTAGAATTACCACTAACATCAAGGAAGCCCTCCACGCGGCTTCTACTGTCGTCCCGATTACAGCAAGGCGAGACGATCTGCCGCGTGAGATATGCGTGCAGATCAAGCGCAAAAAGAGCGCTAAGAAAGCTCTGGGCGCGTACTCGCTGCCCCAGGATCAAAACCCAGTTGAACACCCTAACGGAGGAACTGTCGGTTTTAGTCCAAGCCTTCAGAGGAGACGCCTGGGATCGGCGCATCCAGAAGGCGGAGGAAAAAGATATGTCGCTTTACAGACTAAACCGACAGTTAACCAAAGCTAAACCTCCCGTTTGCCCGCTGACTGATAACACGGGCAAACGATGTTACGATGCCAAGGGCAGAGCGGATATCCTAGTCGAGCACTTCGAGGAGCAATTTATG
This sequence comes from Parnassius apollo, assembly GCA_907164705.1. NCBI lineage: Eukaryota > Metazoa > Arthropoda > Insecta > Lepidoptera > Papilionidae > Parnassius > Parnassius apollo. The sequence goes on from CAJQZP010000528.1 coordinate 5,874,035, forward strand.
CCGAACACAGCAAGTGCGGAGTTCATGGAGCTTCATGCCCGGAAGGAAAGTCGCGTGCAGGATTTCCTGTCGTCGCCCGCGCCACCTCTTGCAGGAGATTGGTTTATCTCCCCCCGCAGAATTGCGGAGGACAGTAACCTGCCTGCAACCGAGGAAGGCGCCGGGGCACGATGGGATTACCAACGCTGCACTCCGACAGCTGCCCAATAGAGTCATAGTAGAGCTTGGTCGACTCTACAATGGGATATTGCGGACATCCCACTTCCCGGAGGACTGGAAAAAAGGAAAAGTCATCGTCCTGCCGAAACCCGGGAAGGACAGGCGTAGAGCTGCCAACTACAGGCCGATTACGCTATTGCCACATATAGCTAAACTGTTCGAAAGATTGCTGCTAAGACGTCTCCGTCCGTGCATCCAACTTCGGGCGGAGCAGCACGGATTCAGGAGAGGTCACTCCACAGTTACACAACTGACTAGAGTGCTGCACCTGCTTGCGGCAGAGTACAATCGTGGCCGCATATCGTTGGGCGTCTTTCTCGATATCGAGAAGGCGTTCGACCGGGTGTGGCACATAGGATTATTATACAAACTGGAACAACAGACCAGTGTCCCTCCTGCTATATTGCGGCTAATAGCGTCTTTCCTGGAAGACAGGAAGTTCTACGTCTGCGTAGAGGACGCCGAATCCGCAACAAGATCCATCAAAGCCGGCGTCCCACAGGGCAGCTGTTTGTCTCCAGTCCTGTACGCGGCTTACACCAACGACATACCTACACTGGCAGGCAGGCTTCAAGAGTGGGAGGACGACGTTGAGCTGGCGCTATTCGCGGACGATAGCGCCTATTTCACCTCGTCCAGAAGAGCCCACATAGCCACTGCCAAGATGCAGCGTCTGCTGGACCTGCTGCCACCATGGCTGGAAGAGTGGAGGATGGTCGTCAACGTTGGTAAGACGACCGCTCTGCTCACTCGCCGTCTCAGGAATTTACCACCTCCGCTGACCCTCAACGGCCAGGAGATTGCGTACCAGAAGGCTGTAACTTACCTTGGGTGTAGGATCGACAGGACGCTGCGCATGACCGCGCACGTCGACTTCGTCGTCCGCCGGGCCCGATGTGCGCGGGCGACGCTCTTGCCGGTCCTGGCATCCAAGCTGCCTCTAAGAACCAAGCTCCGGATATTCAAGATGTATATCCGGACCATTATCACCTACGCTGCACCGGCCTGGTACGCACTTCTGAGCGACCCTCTGAGGCGGCGACTACAGGCCCAGCAGAACCTGACACTAAGAACGATCGTCGGAGCAGGTCGCTACGTCCGGAATGACGTGATAGCGGCCGACTTAAAGGTCGAGAGTATCCACGACTTTGTGGCCCGGTTAGCGCGCGGTATGTTCGACCGTGCTGATAACGGGCCACACGAACACCTCAACGGTTTTGCGCCGTTGCACACCCGGCCACCGGACGGGCGACCTCTTCCAAGAGAACTCCTCTCTATATGTGATTAGAGAGTCGAGTAACAACCCTCAATGCCGCTGAAAGGCCAACTTTGACTACCTCTATAGATTACCTCCCTTTCCCGTAGTCGGTCAACTACGGGAAAATTATTCTTATCCGGCTACATTAATATATTAATGTAGCAACAACCATGCCATGATAGGCTAAAGAATGACTGCCCCATAATAATGGGGTATGATGATTACCCGGGTAATGGGGTATACCCCGAGGCCCGATACCTACACGTACCTAGGTGCGTGCAGACGACATTCAACGGATGCAGAAGTACATACATTAGGCCTCTATTCGGGCTGTGTAGTCGTTGTATAATTATCTACATTAAATAAACGGTTACAAAAAGCATCACGTTTTAAATTGAATAAGTAACAGGAAACCGATTTTTTTTAGAATGAAGCTGAAAAACGACCACATAGTCCACCACCTGCTGGTAAGTTGATGTTATGGCCCATAGAAATCTACATTTTTACTCTCGATTGAGAATATAAATGCAGATCCGTTATCATCTCTGAGGATTAAGTTAGAATGCCTTGTTTGCAATAAATAGAGTCTCCAGTTCACCACACCACCACATAAAACACAGCAGCATTAAGCTGCAATTTTACACTAGTATTTTGTGAGAGGGTGGCCCTACTCTGGTCGAGCCAACCCATTCTTGCTACAACGATAATAAAGATGCAGCGTGGTTCTACCACATAACAAAATATATAATGAATATTATCAAGAAGCATATAAAAGAGTAAAAAGAAGTAGTGTCTAACCGGGGAAGTTGTTGGTCTGCAAGAGGTGCTTGAGCGCCTGGTGCCAGTCAGCGCGGTACACAAGGTCGTTCCACTTGGGGATGATGTTGCCGAGCGGGCAGCCGTGGCTGCTCTGGCAGAACGGCACGCCACACTCCATGCAGCGCGCCGCCTGCACGCGCAGCCCGCGCCGCACGTGCGCGAAGTTGTAGATCTCGTCCCAGTCCATGAGCCGCTTCTCCGCCGGACGGTACAACGATGTTTCTCGCGGGTACTTTATGAAGCCCCTGTAACATAATATGCGGATCTAATTAAAATAGCAATGTCTTTCAGACCGATTTCGGTCACGGCGGGCGTTCTAAACGGAGACTCGCGATCTACGCAGGACAGGATTATAGTGCCTAAGTATATGTGCACACGCATCGGTAATGCGGGGTCTTTGACAATAGTCTTACTCCCCGACCAAGGCAGACGTAATAAATAAACGCACATACGGAAAAAATATATTGAAAACTGATGTCTTCAAAAACGGTAAATACTTTAAAGAAACGTAATAAGAGTACTAAGTCTGATATAACCATGTCTTCAAGCTGTACTTCAAGTATTGAGCTGAATAAAATATAATTTTCGTATTGAATATTATGTAACTTGAAGTACCTAACTAAATGTTACATTACATTCTAAAAAGGTCAGATGTCATATTAAAGAAAAGCTTTTTATTTTATCAAAACATTTCTAAATGCCATAATAATTAATCCATTTCCTATCATTAGAAATTAAAATTAATGAAATTAGTAGGTACCTTATTTATCATATGATAAATGATATTATCTTTATGAAAAAGCTGGTAAAAACTGTTAACTGACTTACCTAGTCTTATCAAGCACCTTCTCCAAATTCTTCTTTTCCAATTCTATATCCCTAACAGCCTCCTCGATATCAATCAATCCGTTCTCCTCTTTTCCATTAACTTCAGCCGCAGGCGTATGTTTCTTCAGAGCCAACTGTTTGAGGGCTCGTTGGTATTCATAGGGGAATACTTTTATGAACATCTTGGCAGGCTCTGGCCAGGTTTGAAGAAGATCCTTAGCGATGATCGACCTAAAGTAAAAGTTTATTAATTAAAGATTTTCGTCTATCAAACCGACCACCGTTTTAAAGTTTATGGCTTCACATAGCTTTTTTCTATCACGATAATCATATGATAAAATGTTCACTAGCGTTTAGTTTATACCGTGGCTCTGGTAATGTACCGCGTGCAACAGGATGAATGGCGTCGCTCAATATAATTTAGGAGGTGTTTTCCGCCCACCTAACCAAATCTAATATTTAAGTTACTAATAACTATATATCGCCCCTCCACTTCAAACTTTACAGCGTTATAAAAGTATATTTTTCTATGACAAAATTACATTAAAATTCTTCAAAATATATATTATATATAATAAAATACGTACCCAGTATACTCTACGAACTCTTCTAAAAGTTGTTTTACCACGTTAAGATCATCTTCCTTCTCTAATGGCAGCAGCTCGACCATTTCAGGATTGCATTTGTCATTGAAGGATCCGTCGACATCATATACGTATGCAATGCCACCTGTTAATTAATACTTTGTATGAAAATATTGTTAAGGTTTTTCTGCGTTATATACATAGAAATGAGGTTATCCGCAGTAGAACCAGAGTGACCGACATAGCCCAACGGATTAAGCTGAAGTGGCAATGGGCCGCCATATAGCTCGAAGAACCGACAAACGATGGGGAAGTGTGGGGCGGCCCCCCACTAGATGGAGTGACAACCTGGTAAGACATACAGGAAATCGATGGATGCAGGTGGCTCAGGACCATGCAGGCATTCTTTAGGGGAGGCCTATGTTCAGCATTGGACTTGTGAAGGTCTGTAATGATGATGAATGAGCATACTTAAAATAATTATGGTAGTTCTACCAATTTACGAGCCCGTGCGTCTTTACTTGTGGTTACTCGTGAATAGTGCACATCAATTAACCTAAACCAGTCCAGTAGATGACTTTCAGGTGTGAAGGGAATCCCACCGGCTTTAGACCTCGCGTAACCATAGTAACACGCCCGCTGAAATACTGTGAACGTCTGCAAGAACTGTCAGATGCGGAGTGCAATGTGAGATTATTATATGTTTAATAAAATGCTGCCGGGAAGTGGTAAACGTATTACGATTTTTAAGAGACAAGATTACTTATAAAAATTGTATGAGAAAAATCATAAATGCCGTTTATTTCTCTGTACCAAACAAAAATTTGTATAAAAGTTAACATCCCGCTCCTAGGTATAGGTCTGTTTTAGTTTTTGGTGGTTTCAGGGCAAGTAACGGCATTTTTTGGATTTGAATTTTATATAAAAACTTAATTTTTTTTGAAAATGCCTTCACATACCAATCTTGTAAGAGTAGGGATTTATACGATATCTCAGATTTCATGAAATAATCCTCTGAAATTCCTATCGCATAACGTTGGCAGGAAAGTTTTCAGTATAATATTTAACATTATCTATAGACATAAATAAAATTGAAGTGTCTGCCTGTAATATTGAAATAACTAACTTCTATTTGCATGTCATTAGGAGATAAATTACCTTTTTTATTTTTGTTTGTCTGTCCGTCATAATCTAACGCCTAGTATTTAATGTAAAACAGAAACCCATCAAAAAATTCAAATCATATTGGTAGTGATTTAATAACAGTAAGGGCGGATTCGACCAAATTCAATGTTACTTCAGAGTAACTAACCCTCGAATAAATTTACTCCTTGTTCTTACTCTCGGATAATTTAAGTTTGCGTTTTTCCAACACAAACGGAGAGTAGCCAATACTGGGTATTGTTACTCTAGAGTTGGGGAATGAAAAATGAATGAACTTGTAAGCCAACTAAAATCGAAATACATTTGTTTATATAGCGCAATGCAAGACTTTCTGTCTATTTAAAGTTTGCCGGATTATAATAGTGTCAACTGTCACTGTCACTGAACAAACATTAAAATATTAACACGCGACTTGTCAGTTGATTATTCTAACCTTACCCTTATTTCTTATATTTTCAAATAAAATGTCTGGAGAAAAAAGAAAACATAGCCCAAATTGGTTACCTTCGAAAAAGAGTTTGTAGTTAGGACTCGTAGAAAAACATTTTCGTGTCATCGAAAATAAAAAAACAGATGGTGTTACGATGAAGCAAAAATCAGCCGAATGGCAAATTTTATCCCACGAATACAATAGCCAAACGACACACTGCTCGCGTACAGCAGAAAATTTAAAAAATGAGTGAGTGAGTATATGAAAAAAAAGGCCAAAAAGGAGGAGTCGTACAGGAGGATGCATAGAATCCAAACAGGTTAGTTTTTATCCTGCCTTACCTTATCAATGTTTGTGTTGATCTAGTTTAGGCTAAAAACCTATAAATCTTTGGTATACGTTAGAAATATGGACAGGAGTAACTATGAGCTTATAACTGGAGGAGCAGCGGACTGAGCTATGCCTACTTACATTTATACAGGGTGTCCCAGAACTCAACGTCAAGCCGAAACAGGGTGACAAGAATGATTGTTACGATCATGAGAAAAATCAGAAAAAAAATCTATCCCATGCAGTTCGGAAATTATGGGCATTTAAGAAAAATTTAGAATTTTGGTGAAACTGTAACCATTTTTCGGTTTTTGTGGTTAATTTTCATTCTTTTTTGTTCATTTAAACTTTGGAACTGTAACCCTAAATAAGATTTCTAGAACAACAGTCAAAAATAATGATACAACTGCCCCAAGTTTTCTAGAATTAAGACTGTTTGCTAAACTATGAATTTAAAATTTTCAACATTTGTCGACTTTGAAAGGTCCTCCTTTAAAAAAATGTACTAAAGTGCCTTGGCAAGTGCCATTAAAAGTATGCGCATTTAATCAGGATTGTAAAATGGTACAATACTTGTTGGTTTTATTCTAAAAAAAAACAAGTAAATAAATAAAAACCTCGAGTAACCCGATTTTTTGGTAACCCATTTTACTTAGTTCAAATGTTTTTTTTTGATTTGAGAGATGGATAGTGGAGATGTTTGCCATGAGCGAGCAAGACAAATAGTGACGCCAATTTTACAAAAGTCAACAGAAGTAAGTAAAATTAACAAAATAATGAAAAATCTTGACCTAGTTTAGTTTAGGTTTATTGGAATAAAAGTCAGATAGGGAAATAACATTTTTTTATTACAATAAGTGTTCAAATGGTTTACCATCAGCCTCAATACACGCCCTACATCTTCTTAAAAAAGAGATCTAGTTATTAGTCGGGCATATCCTCGAGAGTTGATGTCCTCAGCAGCTTGAGAAATTCGTTCACGCAGCTCGGCTACACTGTCAATGGGCTTTGAATAAACTTTTTCTTTGAGAACGCCCCAATAAAAAAAATCCATGGGATTTAAATCTGGGGAACGGGCTGGCCACGAGATAGTGCCTGAACGCCCAATGCACCTTCCCGGATATTCCTGGTCAAGAAAATCTCTTACTTGCACCGCGTAATGCGCTGGGCAGCCATCTTGTTGATACCACATGTGGCGACGATCTGCTAGTGGTACGTCCTCTAACAAAGTTGGTAAATTTTCTCGTAAAAAATGTAAGTAATTCGTACCATTAAAGTTCTCAGGCAGCTCAAAAGGCCCAACAATTTTGCCGTTTAAAATTCCGGTCCACAGGTTTACTTTAAAGCGATACTGGGATCTATCTTCTCGCATTAAATGTGGATTCGCCACATGCCACTCGTGAAAATTGTGTAAGTTTATGTAACCATCTTTTTTAAATGTAGATTCATCTGACCAGAGAATTTTTTGGATGAATTGGGGATTTTCGTTATGCCTCTGTAGCATTGTTCTACAAAATGAAATCCTTTCAGGATAATCTCGAGGAAGAAGACTTTGAACGCGTTGTACGTGAAACGGATGCATGTCGGCTCTTTGTAAAATACGATGTGATGTGCTTTTGGGTATTCCCGTTCTTTCTTCAATTCCACGAACGGAAATACTTGGATCATCTGCGACCTCTTGCAACACTTCTTCCTCGTAAGGAAAGCGAGCTCTACCTCCGGCCCTTATTTGATTCGGGAAATGGCCGCCCTCCGTAAGTGAACGGTGCACATTAACAAACACGCGGTGATCCGGATAGCGCTCTAAAGTTGGATATCTTTCACGATAAAGTCTAGCGGCGGCACTTGCGTTGCATCTGCATTCCCCATAAATGAGGTGCATGTTGGCATATTCTTGTGAAGTGTAGCGCGTAGGCATGGTAGATAACAAGGATGCCAACACAAAAGTGCAATTCCAAAAGAGAGAAGCTAAAGTTGCCCGGTATGTAATCAACAAGTCCAATTCACAATAATCTAAGTCCAAAAAGAGAAGCCAAAAGTGCAATTCCAAAATAGAGAAGCCAAAGTTGCCCGGTATGTAATCAACAAGTCCAATTCACAATAATCTAAGTCCAAAAAGAGAAGCCAAGTTGTCAGTATTAAATCAACACAAGCGAATACAGAAAGGTGCGCAGTAGACGAATGAGCGAATCGTACTAACTGGTGTTAGACGCATCTCCGTCTCATTGCGTGGCGTCACTATCTGTCTCGGTCGCTCACGGCAATCATGTCTATTATCCATCTCTCTCATAATTTTTCCGTAAAATTAAGAACCTACCAAGAGATTGTGTGAATAAAAAACATTTAAACTGAGTAAAATGGGTTAGCAAAAATCGGGTTACTCGATGTTTTTATTTTTAACTAGTTTTTTTTTAGTATGAAACTAACAAGTATTATACCATTTTACAATGCTGGTTAAATGCGCAAACTTTTAATGGCACTTGCCAACACTCTTTAGTATATTTTTTTTAAAGGAGGACCTTTCAAAGTCGACAAATGTAAAAAATTTTAAATTAATAGTTTAACAAATAGTCTTAATTCTAGAAAACTTGGGGCAGTTGTGTCATTATTTTTGACTGTTGTTCTAGAAATGTTATTTAGGGTTACGGTTCCAAAGTTTAAATGAACAAAAATAATGAAAATTAACCACAAAAACCGGAAAATGGTTACAGTTTCACCAAAATTCTAGATTTTTCTTAAATGGCCATAATTTCCGAACTGCATGTGATAGATTTTTTTTCTGATTTTTCTCATGATCTTAACAATCATTCCTGTCACCCTGTTTCGGCTTGACGTTGAGTTCTGGGACACCCTGTATAGTGTTAGCCACTACTGGGAACATGCTTATCCCAAAGATCTTTAGGTGTTCAATGTACCATTATTATTAAGCACTTGATAGTACAATGTTGCGGTCTGATTAAGTGAATTTCCTTCGTCTCCTACATAATGGGATTATTATTTATATTAGAAATATTTTGAAAATGTGAGAAATGGCATACTTTAAATACTTTTACTTTAATAATTTTGTCTATTTTAGGTGGTGGACCAACAAATCCAAAGAAAGAAGATCCTCTAGATTCCAAAATCATATCATTAATTAAAACAAGTGCTGTTGGGCTTTTCAACCATTTTGACAGTGACAGTGTTGCCCCAGAAAGCTTACAAGGGCATAATTTTGGTGAGGTTCAAGTTATTTTGCCTGAGGAGCCAGAATTATATAATAAAGGTTAGTATCTTACAGCTTAGTCAAGGACCCCAGAGAAACCATACAAAATTGTTATACCTTTAAAATTTGGTTACAGATCTTGAGACTGAACTTAATGAAATTCAAAAGACTGGGATCGACTCGAACGAAGTATTAATATAGGTAAATTAGTTTCTGTAGCTCTATACATTATACATCTGAAGCAACCCATAGTATATAGTAAATATATGCTATGTTTTGTTATAACTTGCTAAACATAAGTATCTTGACTCCATTACGATAAATAGTTCGGAGTAGGTATAGCCATATCTGTCATTTTCAGACTCAAACATTTTATTGCGTTCATGTGGTTACATAAATAGTTCTTATTTTGGATATATTACAGCCAAACATGAGCCCTGATAGGGCGTAGCAATATATTATATTATGTTATATATCAATTTAATCTAATTAATTTAAATAGATGAATTTTATTTTCTTTACTTAAACTAAACATTACTTTTAGGTTTAATAAACATTTGTAATATCTACAATGATATAGAAACTTTTTTCAATTAAATATTTTTTAAGCTCTCTTTGAAATTTATACAACGATTCTTCTTTTTGTAGACATTTGGGCTTTTATTATAAATTTTTACACAAATACCATCTGATTTGACTGTTTGTAATTTTGTGATGGATGGAGCTAATTTATTAATAGGATGTAAAAAATAAGGCCGGGTGTATAGTGCATATTCTTTTTAACAAATGTGCATACTTCTATATATCTTCTATTCTTGCGATGCTGCAACTTGCCCTGTCAAACAAAAAAAGCCAGACGCCTATAATTTGTGTTCCAACATTGTAGTAGACTTGTTTTTAATTTTATCATTTAAATGTTTTTTGTGAGATGAAATATTATATGGGCATTATGTTGTTAACATTTTTAATATAAATCTTTGTTTTAGGATTGGAGTGATTATACTCCCGAAATGTTAAGAACTCCCGTTGCAAAACCTCTTCAGTATGACAACAATGAGCAAGAAGGAAAACTACAAAAATCTTGGGTTTCAAGAAGGCGACCTACATATGTAGCTCCTTCATCATCATTGCAGAAATTGCATGATAAGAAAATGGAAGCAATTGATTTTCAGAAGAGTGTTGCTGAGAAGGAACTACTTCATTCAAATGAAGTTCACAATCTGGATTTACAAATAAAAAGGAAACAATTAAAACAAGAAAAATTAAAGACCCGTATTTTATTATTAGATTTAAGATTAAAGAAAAAGTAATTCAACAATAAACAATAAAATATTAAATTTATTTATTTCAATATTTTATTTTATACCTTTTTCAAATTTGGATTAATAAAATTAAGAATCACTGCAATCTACATTCCATAACTACAATAAACTATAAAAATAATTACTTATTAACGAATTGCGTGCTAACTGGCTAGTAGATTGCTGTGCTGATTCCAAGCTTTGCATTTGGCCAAGTTGTATAAGTTCTTCCCATGGAGCTGGCAATAGCACTTCTGGGTCATCAGGTGGAAGTTGTTATCCTCGTCTGCGCAACATGTTGTGAAGTACTGCTTTGGCTATGATAACAGTTAGTGCTTTATCTAATTTTACTCGCATCCTAAGTACCAACACTGGAAATCTTCTTTTCTATACACCATAGCACCTTTCTATAGGATTTCTAGTACGAATTTGTGACTCATTGTACAGTTGTTCAGCTGGTGTCCTTGGATTTTCTAATGGAGTCATAGTGTAACTCTGTCTATCCTCTGTCCACCAATAATAATGCATTACCATAGCGACCAGTATCAAAATGTGCTTTTCGAACGCTATTATTAAATATAGTGCTGTCATGAGTTGAACCTGGCCATCTTGCGACTATGTCGGTTATTTCTAAATTGACATTACATATGGTTTGCACATTATTGGAGTAGTATCCTTTTCTATTTCTAAATGTCTCTGCTTGTTCTCCACCTACTTCCAGTCTTACGTACGTACGTAGGGTACGAATGTGAGGCGAACGTGTATACAGTCCATGGCTCCAACTACTCTTGGAAAACGAGCTATTTAGTAAAATTTATCTTATTCATATCTTATTTCTTGAGGCGATTCAGAAAATTTTATGTATTCTGTAAGTAATGCAGCTATTGCAGCACTAACTCTGTGTACAATTTTGTTTGCTGTCGGTGTACTTAGACCACAGTAGTCTCCAATGCTTGTTTGTGTCCAGTTTGTTGCATAATATCTCAAAGTGGCCAACAACTGATTTACTGGAGATATTGAAAAGTTTCTGAAAGAAAAAGGAACTTTATATAACATAGGTACTAACTACTACTACCGCTACTACTTACTATAATATTTTAGTTTTAAGTCTTTGAGCGACACACATAGCTTTTAGAAAAAATATATCTAGGTAGGTGTGTGTGTATGGTACACGTGTTTATGTAGACAAATATATAGTGAAAGGTGTGTAGGTACATACCGGTTTGATGTATATTCCATTTGATGCTCGATTTTGGATAAAAGACACAAAGTAGCTTCTTTGGACAATCGAAACCTATTACGAAGTCACGGTCATCATAGTTATCGAAATAATTGTTCCTTTCTCTTATCCATCGTGGACGCCTTGGAATGTATTCTTCATCACTGTCAGAATCTTCGATCATATTTCGTAAACGTTGCATTATTTAAAAAAATAAACCCTACTATTATCACAAAAGTACAAGAAATTATAAATGCACAACGATAAAATTTCCTACTTTTGCAACAAAGCATACGAAAACAGCTGTCAAAATGTAGCGGTCGCCATTAAAATACTCTGGGATAACTTGTTTACTCCATGAATTTTGGCAATATAGCGATTTACTCTCGGATAGTCTGTTGTACCCAGGTTAAGATTTGGTAAAACGAAAAGTTCTCTAACTCTAGAGTAATTAGTGCTTTTATTCGCAGGATAAGACATATACTAACTTTGGTCGAATCCGCCCTAACTAATATATATACAATTATTTGATCTACATTGGACATTTAATAAGTTTTGAGATATACAAAAAGTAATCTGGATTCTATTAATATTTATTTTACATCTTTTTAAAATATTCTCCATCATGCTCTATACAAAGTTCCATTCGCCTAAACCAACTCTGAAAACACTTTTGCCAGTCTTGATCCGACAGGTCGGAAATCGCTTCTTCGTAGGCAGCCACGGCTTCTTCAGAGCTTGAAAAAACTTTTGCCTTTTATTTTTTCTGTGACTCTTGGGAACAAAAAGAAATCACAACGAGCTAAGTCAGGGCTGTAGGGTGGGTGTTAGAGTTTCAACACCAGATTCCTCAATAAATACTTTTGTTCTAAGGGAGGTATGTGAAGAGGCGTTATCGTGATGCAGCATGAGTCCCCGAAGCCCGATCTTTTGTCTTCTCTCCTGCATAGCTTGAAAAGCTTTGAGTAATGCAACTGTACACTTTTCCAACATTGACGTCGACAAATGTCGAATGAAAAAAAAAAAATTGCCCCCATTTTTTTTGGCGAAGTTGCGAGGTCTGTGCAGTTTTATCGGTAACCGTCCTTCTGAGTAGACCCACGATGATTGCCTTTTGCAGTAACGATTTCTGAAACACGCCTAGATGCCAAGTTTACAAAACATAGACGCATTTCATGGCACCAACCCACACGAGTCTGTTTTTCGCTTTCGGAGAGCAAATGAGGGACCCATCGACAAGAAAGCTTCCTCATTCCAAGATGTTGACGTGGGATGGTATGAGTGCTCCCCGGACCAATGCCTACAATCTTTTCGATGTCCATATATATGATTCGTGCGTCTTCTCGCACCAACATTTCAGTAGTTCATACATTTCCTGCCGTTACTGTTGTTTTCGGGGCCCCGGTTCTGTGGTCATCTTTAAGGTTAATTTTACCCCTTTTGAATTCAGCAAACCACCTAAAAACTATTGCGCGTGATGGAGCTGAGTCCCCTAATGCTGATTGTAATCGTTGTAAACTTAATTGTTCGGTTAAACCAAATTTAAAATCATAATAGATGATAGCGCGCAAATGTTCACGGTTAAGATCCATCGTTTTAAATGAAAAGCGAGGGAAGCGTTGCAAGAAAACTAATAGAACTTTGTTTTTTTTTTTAATATAGAGCAATTGGCTTACAGAGTTCTATTTTTAAATAAATTTGCTTTTTATAAACTATAACACAGGTACGTTCCATTTTTAATTTCGAGCATCTCAAAACTTATTGAGTGACCTATGTTTTAACGGTACTGATTGCGTGTCAGTCCCTTATTGTCAGCTGTTATTATAAAAAAAATATGAAAATCAAAAATAGTATCTATTGATTCCAAGATTGTGGCTACACTATAGTCTGTCATCCTTCTGTCAGTCAGCCATTTTGTAATCAGTACGAGTGCTGATACTGCGCTGTTATGCCTTGTATACGCTTTCGTTCAGTTTTTGTCATTTTCTGCTATCTACTGTTTTTGTTGAGTTTTGCGTTAAGTTCATATTATTTTTGGTTACACAATGCCAAAAAAACCGCCAAATGCCAAAAAAGACTGTTTTGAACAGCGAATGTCGCGAATTTGTGGTTCGCTTGCGAGATTATTTTGAACGTAAGTGTCAAAATGGCGGGCCGTTGTTGCCAGTAACCCAAGTTGGCAACAGAGTTGCGGATGCTCTTGGCATCGGCCGTGCCACGATGTCTGGTATAACGCAAGAAAAGTATGGCAATAAACTCAAGCGATAGAAGAAGAAACGAAAAAAAAAATTGTCGATGACGAATAAGAAAAGAAGGAGTTTCGAGTATAGTGATGACATTTTTGTCGTCGCAAAACGCAACCACGTATACGCGTATTATAGACGTGATGAATATCCAACAGTAAGAAAATTAATAGTGTCCCATAAAGACTCTGATTTATTTAAAAGCAGTTGGGAGTCATTGGCTACCATACTACACAAAATTGGCTTTGCTTATAAAAATGCGATAAAAGTAAAATAATAATGGGGCGTACAGATATTGCCTTGGCACGGATGGACTTTTTGAAAAAAATCCGAATATATTTCAAATTGGGATAAAGTCGTATTTCTGGACGAGACGTGGCTTAATTGCGAACCACACATTACCGGAAGTGTGGACTGATGACACGTCACAATCAGTCACTAAAGTGCCAAAAGACAAAGGACAATGCCTGGTAATTGCCGGCTTACGTATGTAAGTGCGTATGTACGTACCGCTCATGCCGGCGGCGAAATTCCTGCCGGTGAGTCCCAGCACGAGCACGGTGCCAGCCGTCATATACTCGCAGCCGTGGTCGCCGACGCCCTCCACCACCGCCGTCACTCCCGAGTTGCGCACGCAGAACCGCTCTGACGCTATGCCCCTGCACGTCATCATAATCAACATTATTACAGCCTTTCATAAGTCCACTGCTGAACATAGGCCTCCCCCAAGTAATGCCACAAAACATGCACCTGAGCACAGAATAAAAAACAAGAGGAAGTCCAAAGTTGGCCGGGCAGACCTGTCACAATTGAGCATAACTGACTGTCAGTCGCAGGCTCAAATTATCGTGAGCTAACGTATCGCTGCTTAAGTGAGATATGCGGAAATATGCCGTTTTGTGCAATATTGGAGTTTAAACGAAAGTAAAAAGAAAACAACAACACGTGTAATTTTTCATTTTTAGCTTTTTTGCATAGAAACGTGACAAAATATCAGATTGCCTTTATTACAGTAATATTCAACCTTAATTCGTTATTTTAAGGTTCATCTGTTAATATATTTTGAATAAAAGTTACTGCGACAGTGTTGTGGCTACGCCGACAATAAATTTTTGGATAAAATTTTATCATAGTCCTGTTTATCCACTAACATACTACTGATAATGTAAAATGCAAGTACTGGATGTCTACGAACATATACGAAATTATAGGGTGATTTGTTAAGTTTGCTAAGCCAGAGAAGTAAGTAAGAAATTTAGTATTACTTATGACTTTTGAAAATTAGCGGAAATAAAAGTGATTTCAATATCATGATCTATATAGATATCCGAATTCATAATCGTTTAAAATTTAATATTAAAATTGTGAAAACGACAATTTTTAAACAAATATGTGTTATTTAAATGACAATAAACATTTGCTAAATTATTGTTTTATATTATTTTGATTGCTTTTATAATAAGTCACTGTCAACAAATTTCCCTTAAAGACACGTAGTACACCAAGGCAATTTCGAAGGCATTTTTATATACTTTCTTAACCTCTCAACTGCGGACGTCTAACCCTTGGACACGAAAATATCTCCGTTGACTGCGGGTGTCCAAGTACTGAACATTTTGGCGAAAAAAGGAACTAAATTTTGCCATACTGCATCACGTTCAAATTCGGTTGAATTGTTAGAATCGTAAAGAATCTAGCGCCCTCGAACAGATAAACGGAGCTTGGTTGATTCCAATCACATTTGATGATTTATGCAAAAATTGGATGTGGCATTTAGATATGCCATGTATGTTAACACAAGACTTCGAAATTTTTTAAACAATTTATTAAAACAGAAAAGTAGAAAGTATTTACATATGCTTTTTAATACTTTTATTTTAATATTTAATATTTGAAATTTTCATTTTTTTATTCTAATATATACCTCAGACACATGTTTCTTATATCGGTTGTTTTTAATGTACATTTTATCTATATGCACTTTACAAAATTCATATATAAAAAGAATTAAAAAAAATTAATTCTTTTTGATTTACTTTTTACGTACGTTTCAGTTTTGCAAATCGTGTAACGTTGCGTTATGTTTCAACCTATAGCAAGATTGCCGATACCTACAGTAACATTCGTAAATAATTAGTACTGTAGATACAGTAATTCGAACAAGTACCAGGATCCTTTTAAAGAAATGAGTACCCATGTTATATATATTTATTCAATTTTATACTTACGTACATCCATCTATTTAGTTTTTATTGTTGCCTAGCTATATTTTGTTCTGCTGATTATTTCAGACTATCATCGTTGAAATAGTGAAGTTAGTTAAGTTACAGCCTATTTACGTCCCACTGCTGGGCCTTAGCTCACTTCTGACAGGGTTTTAGGGCAAAGAAGTGTCCGCCGCGCTGCCCCTATGCGTGTTGGCGAACTTCACATGTCTTCAAAATATTTTTTTCTTATTTCTCAGACTTTCTCACGATATTTTCCTTCACGGCCGACCACGTGGTAGATCAGCACTTAAAATTGCAATTAACAATTTCATTGACGCCAGCGGGGGTCAAACCCGGTTTGCTAGCGTACGGTGAAATTTAACGCGAGAGCTAACCATCTGAGCTACCGGGGCTCCTCTGAGCCACCACGGTTCTCATTGTTGAAATAAATACACCTTTTTTTTGTATGTTTTCTATAGAATAGGGTGACAAACGAGCACACAGTCCACCTGATTGTAATTAGTTGCTGCGGCCCGTAATATCTACATCTATCCTCGATTACAAATTAAAATGCAGATGCGTTGTCACCCGTGAGACTAAGATGGAATGCCTCGTTACCAGTAAAAAACGTCTCCGGTTCTCTACACTCACCATACGAAACACAGCCAGCATTAAGCTAATATTTCACGCTGGTATTCTGTGAGAGCGTGGTCCTTCCCCGGTCGAGCCGACCCATTCGTGCAACAACTATACTACTAATATAACTGCAGCATGGCTCTACCACGTATAAAAAATGTTTTAATGAACTAGTACATAATGCACAAAAAGTGCAAAATCGGACTTTAATTTTGGCATATTTTTGGAGCATAATAAGTGGGTACTTTAAAAATATATATCCATAATTTTTTTTTCAGGAAGAGATATGTTTATTTTAAATGTTATTATTTCGTAGATATTATTTGTATTAAAGGAAATATATTACCTTTTTGAGAAATAATGTTGGTTATTGGAAAAGTAATATAACCGCCGCGCACCCCGCTGCGCCTCTGAACGGCTTTGTCACTCGACACTATTATGGCGCATTGATTGATTTACAAAAAACGTTATATTAGACTCTTTGAGTGGTTTTATGGCTTTTAAGAGAATGAATGAATCTTTATTTCTCTACAAGTGCTGTTGAAAATTGTTTGCTCCAATAAAATAATTAATTTTTCAATAAATATGGCACTTACGGCTAAAATTTTGATATCAGCACTAAGAATACTTATTTCATAACTTTATGAAATTTGTAAAAATTAGCAAGATCTATTTAAAGATGACTGAATCATGTAAGGAAAAAGAGAGGTTCAACTAGTCCTGGAAATAAAACCACATGTTTTGAATTTAAGTATATATTTTTAATGAAATAAAAAAAATTAGTGTCAATTTTATTGACTAATGCATCTAAACCCATTTATTGTTAATGCCGCATCTCGTCAGACAGTCCGAACTACATTCTACATCGGTGTAAGTTGATTGTGGGTTCTTGTAAGCTTACTATTAATGCGTTTTATGATAAAAAATTGTATTGTAGCCTATGATTTTGCGCATAAAATATTGTAAACAATAGATTTAAAATGAAATGAAAATAAAACCGAAGTATTAAAAAACTTTGTTTCATCGAGAAATATGACAATTTTGTCTTTATTCAATATTTACTTACACTTATTACTTTGGGACTTTATTTAATTTATGTACTCGTTTATAGGAAATTTCATAGAGAATTCAGAAATGTATACATATTATAGTATTTGATATATCAAAATCAAGAAATTTGCGTTTAAACGGACTGCGCCCAATGCGCCGTCAATTTTATTAAACAGCTCCGCAGTCAACGGAGTATGACGGTTAGAATCTCTGAGCTGAAAGGTTATACTTTAATATTGACTGAATATCGATGTCATATCACGTTCGGAGAGAGCAACTACATCAGTTCTATCAATGAAAAGATTGAATCAGCCAGTCAGTAAGTGAGCGGGTATGTAAAACTGTAATTTCGATTTCAAATTATAATTACAAATAGATTAATACACAAGTATAATAGAATGACTGTTCGTCTACACAAAAAATAATAACACAATAAATAGTCGATAAACTTGCATCGATACTTTTTGGGCAACTTTACTTACACGTGCCGCCTGCAGCCCCTCTGATTGATAAACAGAGACGCAACTATAATACTGCGTGCTTGACAAGGACAGCCTCAGAACTACGACCAGAACACGCTGAACCCTCACCGTTTTTTTGTATGTTAAGATTATGAAATGATGCACTTACCGGAGAAACGTGATTTTATTCTTCTTGAAATTATGTTTCCTGATATCACTACCACACAATTTTACTGCGCAAGTAGGCATGTTTTACTGTTTTTTATTTTAAAAAACTGTAGCGCTAAGGACGCAGTGCACGGGTCTGTTGTGTGATCACTACTAAACAGGGTAGCGTTCGTGTTCAACTACATAGGCTCTGGTTGAGCAGAAGTACAGATATTTGTCGCATTTCGTTACATGTATACACTTCGCGTTTCGCGTAAGTGAAGGCCGGAAGTTCACCCCCTCTCCTCATAACACAGTAGCAAATTTTAAAATTGAAGACTACTCCAGGAAGATACCAGCGGCCCTGATAATGTAAATCCTCACTGAGTATCCACGTTCAAGTTGCGGCTTACCGGATGTGCCTAACATTACATTGCATGCGATAGGTTAGGTGTCAGTAGTAAAGCTGCAATGTACTGACCGGAAGTAAGCTCGGCCGGCCGTGGCTCCGTACAGGCACACGTTGCCTACAATCACATTTAGGTGCGACTCGAACGTGGACGACTTCGGCGGGTAGATCACCACCGTACCGCCCGACAGACCCTTGCCTGAAACACACATTTATTTATTTCAGGAAGGCTTACAAACTTATATCTTTGTAAAAGTTACAAAATGGTAATAAGTATTGCTAATTACAAGCCTCCATATATTTACCTGACACTACATCGCTGATATATTATTTTATATACATTTTTTTATAGAATAGGGTGACAAACGAGCACACAGTCCACCTGATGGTAAGTGGTTGCTGCGGCCAATGGACATACATCTATCATCGATTACAAATCAAAATGCACATGCATTGTCACCCGTGAGGACTAAGATGGAATGCCTCGTTTCCATTAAAAAGGGTCTCCGGTTCTCTACACTCACCATACGAAACACAGCAGCATTAAGCTGCCATTTCACGGTGGTATTCCGTGATAGGGTAGTCCTCCCCGGTCGAGCCGACCCACTCGTGCTACAACTATACTACTAATATAATTGCAGCATGGCTCTAACACGTATAAAATTATTTATATATATAAAATATATAACACATTTCTCCTAATGACAAGTGGATATTATGGCTTCAACATTTATTCTCGCTTAAGAACCAAAACTCAGACACGTTGTCGAGCCTGAGGACTAAGATGACATATCTAGTTACCCATAAAAACGTTATCCAATCCTCGTTACTCACTATACAAAACACAGCAGCATTATATTGCTATTCTAGCGCACGAGGTCGTTCCAGCCATATAGTGGCTGCGTAATATAAACCCACTGACCCATATCATACCGTGGGTATCGTAAAAGGCGATAGAAAGAAATAAAATAGGAGATAGGCCGTAAGCAGTACCTTCCTAATAACTTTTTTATAGAATTAAGGTGACATACGAGCACATTAGTCCACCTGATGGTAAGTGGATACTGTGTAGACATCTACATCTATTCTCGATTTAAAATCTAAATGCAGATGCGTTATCAACCCTGAGGACTAAGATTGAATGCCCCATTGCCAGGAGAAAAGGTCTCCGCCGGACTCTCCGGTTGTCTACACTCACCATACGAAATACGGCAGCATTAAATAAGCTGCTACTATATGCTGGTATGTTGTGAGTGCGTGGTCCTTCGCCGGATAGCATGGCTCTACCATCGTAAAAAACCATGCACGGCGGCTGTAGCAAATATCACCTTAATATGTGACGTCCTTCTCTGATTTAACCCATTCTTCCTGCGGTCATAATATGCTGCAGCATGGATTTACCACTAATAAAATGTATTTTATTTGTATTTGGCTATTAAGTTTATTTATATAATTACAAGGCATTTTAAAATGATATCTTTACCGATCGCAGTCAGTACTTACCAACATAGTCGTTGGCGTCTCCCTCGAGCGTGACCTTCACTCCTTTGGAGAGGAATGCGCAGAAGCTCTGCCCAGCGGAGCCTACTAGCGAAATATCGATGCTCGTTCCTTCTGGAAGACCCTCGTCGCCGTAATTCCTAATAATAGAAATATATGCTTATTAGTGATGTAACGAAAGTTCAACTTCCCATATTGAATGCGAATATTAAATTCCAACATTCGAGAATGCGAAATCGAATATTGGCTTTTTTATACCAATAGTATGATGCATTTTGATCGTGCATGTACAAACGGCCATGTTGAAACCGAAAGTAGCCAATACTACACAAACCACGAAGTAAACAACCCGTGATTGCTCGCTTGTTGACTGAAGTTAGCTACGCATAGCTTTTACGTCAGTATAATTTTAAGGTTAAGTAAATACATAAATTTCTTTTGTTGAGTTACGTTTGTGCAGTACGTTTTTAAGTAATATTTCAACAAGAGCAAGTCGTGTCTTAAAGAAGTTTGAACCTATTTTATAGTAGGTGATGTCGATAATATGGTGTTTAATTGTGTTAAATACATGCATTTATATTTTATAATACCCTTCTCTTATTTATTTATTCATAACTTTTTCATTCTATATTATTTTAACTTTATTTATCACATATACTTTTACAATAGCTTAACCATTATTTCTTCATTTTACTCCATTTGCATTTTAGGCAACGACTACACAGCCCGAATAGACGCCTAATGTATGTACTTCTGCATCGAAACCTGTCTGTCAAAAGTCTATGGGGAGGCGGGTTGAAATGCACGCTAATTGGTTAAAATCAAGGTGGCGACACTTGTAATACTAATAAGCAAATAGTGATACGAACTTTAACTAATAAATTTGGTACCAAGTCTACTTTATCAGTACCAGAATTATGTTCTACTATAAATTAGTACAAAATAAAAAAACACAAGAAGTTTTATTTAAGTAGGTATCGTATTTCCAAAGCTTTCTTTACAATATTGAAATAATAATAGAATACAGCACTAGTTACACGTGCCGGTAATTAAAGAAAAGTATAGCAACAATGAACTGCATTGAAAAGAAAGGGATGCATAGTCCGAAAATATCCGAAGATGTCCGAATAAATGAACGCGAGTTGCTTATGACAAATATAGGTTGAGCTCTGATTTAATTTTAATTAATGAATTTGGAAATTAAAATTCACTTATCTATGAACGATGATGCCATTTTTTTGCAATTACACATTTGGCTACTATTTCCGCACTATTTTATTGTATAGGGATCCATGTTGCGCGTCTGTTGTATTTATTTTGTCAAAAATTCACGAGTCACATGCAAGATGTTCACGGGTCAGGGATGTGGTCACTACTAAAGTAGATCGTGCGATCGTTTTCTCAAGTAAGACGTATTTGTCTAGCGTGTTGACAGAAAGTGGTTGCCTTGGATGAGACGTCTATTCGGGCTGTGTAGTCGTTGTTATTATCAATATTTTTCATTCATAATTTTTTAATTTTTATATTTATTATTTATTTATTCATAGTTACTTATCCATAAATTTACGTCTGGCGGAAATATAATATTTATTTACATCCTCAATTATTAATTTATCAACTATTTTCTTACGGAAATAAAAAAAAACATTTTGGAATGCGAATATTCATTACGCAACTAATGCATACGTTCAAAGCTTTTTTGCGCAATAAAATTCCTTAGGAATCAGTAAGCTGATATTGACTGACAACTTACATAGCAATGTGATAGGAGAGTGTAGACGTGAATGCGCGATCCTCGTTCGTGATCTTCATGCTGACGTGTAGGTGCTTCTGAGTGCCGTCCAGGATGCCAGCACACTGCACGATCAGTTGGTTGTCGAGCCGTTTCTCTAGTTGGAAGTCCTGGCGAAAATTGACATGTTGTTATCGATTTAAGCAACAAAGCGAAATAAAACTAGTATGTTTTGATGACTATTGAAGTAAAATTACATTTTTATTTTTTGATTAATAAAATGTTGGCGTGAAATGTAGTTAAATATAAAGTATATTATAAAAAATATATAAAAAAATGTTGTGTTCAATACGTAATTACAGGCAGTGTTATTTTGATTTTGGAGTACTTCTTACTAAATTTGCCATATTTCAACTATTAACAATAGTGCTTGTATATATTATAGCACCTGGATGACCGAGCATTGCTCGGTATTTGTGATTTGGAAATTATATTTAGATAAAAATTACATACTGATAAAATATGAAGAATATTTTTTGATCATACCGACATAATAGAAAAAACTGAATTAGAATAAAAAATCATGAGTGCAATTAAATTTTCGCATTTTTAAAAAAATACAAAAAAAAAGGGCTCGAAATAATAGATTTTCTCACAAAAGAAGGGAACTTAAAAAAAAAAGGAAAAAGTCGGACCGAAGATAGGACGCAAACCAGAGCATTACGATTTCACGACGGCCCGATATCTACTTGAGCTATTACGATCATTAATAACGTGTCAAAATTTACCTTCTTATATTGTAGCAGTTTTTCATTGCTTGAAAACACGGACAAAACGACATTTTCTAAAAATGAATCCTAGATAGATCGATTTATTGCCCCCGAAACCCTCTGGATACTAAATTTTATGAAAATTGGATTGGTATATATATATATATATATATATATATATATATATATATATATATATATATATATAAATATATATATATACAAATTGAAAAAAAATCAAAGTACCTGTGTCTTGGAACCTCCTATAATGTTGACTCCAGGTCTCATATGCAAGGCGTTCTTCAATATGAGGCTCAGATTCAGCAACCTGGCCTTGGGATTGTCGTTGTTCTCGCGAACCTTCAGCAGATCTGTGCGGCCGATGAGGTCTTGGAATTTACGGACACCCACTTCAGCCATGTGTTGACGCACCTGAGGGGTGTAAGAATAAAAATAAATGATTCCAGTACACTAAAAAAAGAAACTAAAAATGCCTTCCTGTTCTTCTTGTGAAGTGGACGTTTGATGAAACAAATTCGTTATTTACATAAAACAAAATATATTCACAATGCTCACCGGTAAATAAATACAACGCCATTTGATTTTAAAAAAAATTACATCGTTCGATCGCATTTTTACCGAGTGTAAACACTTCACAGGATTAAAGAGACACACTTAATATTATTTTAAATAAAAATAAATACCGCAGAGAAACTACGAGAATATTAAAGTAGAACGATGTACAACATAAATAAATTGACTGAATAGTAAAAAAGAAAGGATAATTGGCATGCTTAAGAAAAAAATAACAAACTTTAAATTTTTGTTAGCCTTTTGTATTTATTTATGTATTCAATACTAAGGTTGTCTGGAAACGATCATCCTTTAGCGTTTAAACCGCATTAATGTACCTATCTCTTACACTTCCAGAATCACGCCACGGAACCACGGGACGGTGTTGATGGGGGGCGCTAGTTATTGTTTTTTTTTTAATACCATTGGGTGACAAACGAGCACACAGTCCACATGATGGTAATTGGATGCTGTGGCAAATACACATCTAAATGCAAATGCATTGTCACCTTTAAGGACTAATAAGATGGAATGCCTCGATTGAAGTAAAAAAGGATCTCCGGTTCTCTACACTCACCATACGATAAACAGCAGCATTACGCTGGTATTCTGTAAGAACGTGGTCCTTGCCAGGTCGAGCCGACCCTTTCGTGCTACAACTATAATATAGCTGCAGCGTGATTTTAACATCATCATCATCATCATCATCATCATCATTACAGCACTTCACAAGTCCACTGCTGAACATAGGCCTCCCCAAAGTAATGCCACAAAGCACGGTCCTGAGCCACCTGCATCCATCGACTTCCTGCATATCTTACCAGGTCGTCACTCGTCACTACACTACGCCTACCGGTACGAGGCTGCCACTCGAGAACCTTTCTTCCCCATCGGTTATCGGTTCTTCGAGCTATATGGCCGGCCCATTGCCACTTCAGCTTACTAATCCGTTGGGCTATGTCGGTCACTCTGGTTTTACTGCGGATATCCTCATTTCTGTGTCTATCACGCAGAGAAACTCCGAGCATAGCCCTCTCCATAGCTCGCTGAGCGACCTTGAGCGTCCTCATACGGCCAGCAGTGAAGGACCACGTCTCTGATCCGTAAGTCATCACTGGCAACACGCACTGGTTGTACACTGTAGTTTTCAGAGATTGAGGTATACCTGACGAGAAGATGCGTCGTAATTTCCCGAACGCTGCCCAGCCGAGTTGAATCCGTCGATTGACCTCTCGGTCGAAGTTGGACTTACCTAGTCGGACTATTTGTCCCAGGTAAACGTACTCGTCAACAACTTCGAGCATAGTGCTCCCAACAACTACCGGCATAGGTGTGACATGGACATTAAACATGATCTTTGTTTTGTCCATGTTCATCTTAAGACCTATCCGTTGGGAGGCACTATTGAGGTCATTGAGCATAGTGCTTAAGTCCTCCAGCGATTCTGCCATAAGGACTATATCGTCGGCAAATCGAAGGTGAGTGATGTACTCGCCATTGATGTTAATACCGTATCCTTTCCAGTCCAGTAGCTTGAAAACGTCTTCCAAAGCAGCGGTGAAGAGTTTCGGGGATATAACGTCACCCTGTCTTACACCTCTCTGCAGTTGGATAGGTTTCGAGCTCTGGTTCTGTACTCGGATAGCCATCGTAGCCCTACTGTACAAACACTTCAGCACTTCGATATACCGACAGTCAACTTGGCACCGCTGAAGGGACTGCAGCACCGCCCAAATTTCGACGGAATCAAAGGCTTTCTCATAGTCCACATACGCCAGGCAAAGTGGCAAATTGTACTCTTCAGTCTTCTGTACAATCTGCCGCAGGGTATGTATGTGGTCTATGGTACTGAAGCCTTTTCGGAAACCGGCTTGTTCGGGAGGCTGGAAGTCGTCGAGTCTGCTTGAGAGACGATTCGTAATGACTCTCGAAAACAGCACGTAGACGCGGCTCAGAAGGGAAATCGGTCTGTAGTTCTTCAAGAGAGCGTTGTCGCCTTTCTTAAAGAACAAGACCACCGCACTTCTGCTCCACGCCTCTGGAGTAGTGCCACCATGGAGGACGGAATTGAAGAGCTTCTGAAGGACTTCAAGTACCGGTGTTCCACCCGCTTTCAGAAGCTCCGCTGTAATTCCATCCTCGCCCGGGGCCTTGCCGTTTTTAAGGTGTTGGAGAGCCATTCTAATCTCGCTCAGACTGACGTCCGGGATATCATCGGAATAGTGTCGGATAAGACTTGCTCTTGGATCGTTACTCACACTTGAGTGTGGCTCCAACGTTGATGTGTACAGCTGCCCATAGAACCTCTCAATCTCACCCAGAATCTCAGGTGTCCCGGAAACGATGTTGCCACACTCAGTCTTCAGCTTTGACAGTTGGCTCTTTCTGGCAGACAGATCTCTGGCAAAGACTTTGGAGCCCTGGTTCCGCTCTATCGCTTCTTTAATACGAGAAGTATTAAAGTTGCGTAAGTCTCGCCGCATGCATTTGGAGATCTGTCTGTTCAGTTGCCGGTATGCTGTCAAATCTGTTGACGATTGCAGCCTCATCTCCCGTCTAACAGCCATGAGATTAAGAGTGTGATCGGAGAGTTTTTGTGTTCTTCTGCGGCGGGTCTTGCAGAACTTAGCTCCGACCGCATGGACAGTTTCCACGAGCTTGTCGTTCATATCGTCCACTGCATTGCAATCTTGTAGGCACTGAAAGCGGTTGTGTAACTCGAGCTGAAAGTTTTCGGGATTCTGGATTAGAGCACGAGGGGGACGGAGCGTTGACTTCATTAGACGAGACCTCTCCAACTTAACGTTTAGGTTCAGTGTGCCTCTAACCATTCGGTGATCGCTGCCAGTTTTCACCCTTGCGATCACTGAGACATCACTGAACAGTTGGCGTCTGGTCGTCATAATGAAGTCAATCTCATTTTTTATCGAACCGTCGGGGCTCGACCAGGTCCACTTCCTGTGGGGCCGCTTCTGGAAGAAAGAGTTCATCATAAAGAGTCCCTCTTTCTCCATAAAGTCTGCCAGCTGCTGGCCCCTTCGGTTCCGTTGCCCTATTCCAAATTTCCCTAACTTCAGCTCACCGTTTTCTCTTGTGCCTAGTTTTGCGTTGAAGTCTCCCATCAACACAGTGTAGTGGGTTTTGGAGGAATGCATGGCTTTGGAAATATCCTCATACATTTCCTCCACCTCCTCATCGGAATGTGCCGAGGTTGATGCGTAAACCTGTATGACCTTCAGCGAATACCGTTTGGTGATTCTGAGTATCAGGTACGCGACCCTCGTCGACACACTCCCAATCTTTACAACGTTGTTGACGAGAGACTTATGGATGATAAATCCGACACCTCCTTGGGACAGATGGTCGCCCTCCCGGTGATAGAAAAAGTTGCCGGATTCGAGAATCACCGTGTCCTCCCCCCTCTCTTCGGACCTCGGATAATCCTATAATACTCCAGCGCAACTTGTCTATCTCTTCTTCCAGCTCCAGGATCTTCTCGTCAGTCCTCAGTGTGCGTGCGTTAAATGTTGCCAGGTCGAGTCGTCGTAGGTGGCAACCGAACCTCCACCGGAGATTATTAGCACCCCCTGCCCCACCGTTACCATGGTCGCCACCGTAGCCAGGAATAGCGGAGCCGCCGGGGACTGGGGGCCGTCTATTTGTGTAATTGTTCATGGGGGTATATTGCCATAGTTACCACGCTTGGCGAGCGGGTTGTTCTAACAACACCTAAGAAATTATAAGAGCTTACCTCTTCAGCCAGCAGGGGGGTATATTGCCATAGTTTCCTCGGTAGGCCAGCGGGAGGTTCTAACAACACCTAAGAAATTATAAGAGCTTACCTCTTCAGCCAGCAGGGGGTATATTGCAATAGTTGCCACGCTTGGCGAGCGGGTGGTTCTAACAACACCTAAGAAATTATAAGAGCTTACCTCTTCAGCCAGCATGAACAGATAGTTGATGACGTGCTCAGGCTTGCCGGCGAACTTCTTGCGCAGCACCGGGTCCTGAGTGGCGATGCCCACTGGGCACGTGTTCAAGTGACATTTCCTCATCATGGTACAACCTGAAATGAAAAACGACTTTGTAATGCGTATACGAGTAACTCGTAGACACACTAGCAAGTGTAGTGTTGAGCGACGCCCGTCCTCTCTAGATGGAGTGATAACGTGATGAAACTAGCAGGAAATCGATGGATCGTACTTTGTGACGGAGGCGACGGAGACGACTCATACGTGAGGAGGTTCAGCAGTGGACTTATGATAAACTGTATCAAATGTATAAGTAATAGTAGAACAAAGCTATAATTATCAACATTTGAGAAAAGTATTTAAAAACGGATAATAGACTGTTTAAGATGATACGTAATTTGGATAGGACTGAAATTCAAAACTATACTTAATGATTTCTTATATTTACGCGAACACTACACATTGATTAAAACTACTTTTACGGATTTTATCGAGTTTAATTTTAATCTATTTTTAATTCCCGACGTTTCAGTTTCTTTCCAGCACCCATGGTCACTGGGGATTGAGGTGACTAACGTCCCGATGTCAATGTTAACCCGGAGTACCTTCAACTTTTTAATTATTTTGCATAGATCGGACCATAAACAATAATTAAAAAGCTGGAGGTAGTACGGGTTAACATTGACATCGGGACGTTAGTCACCTCAGTCCCCAGTGACCATGGGTGCTGGAAAGCACCCGAAACGTCGGGAATTAAAAATCATTTAAAATTCAACGCAATAAAATCCGTAAAAGTAGTTTTAATCAAAACTATACTTTTTCGATAAGAAAAAAATCCATAAAAGTGGGTTAACAAACATCGAAGATATTCTAAGGCATGTAAGCATGATTTAGAAATTATACAGAAATATAAGTTTTAACAATCTGTCTTTTCCTTTATTGAAGTAGTTTAAAAGCAAAAAATTTGGCACTTAAATTACAAAATAAAGTAAATAGTATACTAACCAAGCACAATAAGAGGCGCCGTACTAAATCCGAACTCATCGGCGCCCAACAAGGCAGCCACCATCACGTCGAAACCCGTGCGGATCTGCCCGTCCGCTTGCACTACCACCCTGCAACAATTCAAGTGCTATAAAAACCATCTATACATAATTACATAGATAATCCAAATATATCATATATAATAGAGCCACGCCTGACCGACAATGGACCACACTTTCACGGAATACCAGAATAAAATAACAACATAATACTGCTGCTTAGTACGGCGAGTGTAGACAATTGGCACTGACACTTTTTCGGTAACAAAGCATTCTATCTTAGTCCTCAGGAATTACAACGCATTTAAATTTTGATTACTGATCGAGTAGGAGTCTATTAGTACCGCATACATTGGTATCAGACTGATCGTCTGCTCCTTTGTCGCCTTTGTTCGAATAAAATTATGAAGTAAGTATTTTAGAGTATAGTAAAATTACTCTTAGGATGTTAAAAGAAATTAGTAAACGAACTGACCAGCTTGCAATCCTGGTAATTAGTTAGCAGTGCAGAGAGGGATACATGAATACGAGATTTGCAGCCATCGCCAATAGAAATGTTCCACAGCACTCCTTAAGACTAAGATGGAATGTCTAACTGCATGTTATCATACTGTTCCAATATTTCGCCTAAACTCGGTCGCAGCAATGGTGTAACCCTTCAAAGGCTATTAAAAATGTCGGCATTTACATTACACAAAAAAAGTAAAAAAAAATTACCAAGCACAATAAGTGGTGCCGCGCCGTACTAAATCCGACCTCAATTGTTTTTTACAATCAAAAATTGATAAGACGAATATACCTAGATGGGACTTACCTTAGATGAAAGAACCCTATTCACCTAGCCTGTACGAGTATATACATAGCGGTTATAACAAGCAAAAAAACATCGGTACATATCGAGCGTACAAACCTATTTCCAAAATAGATTTTTATAGAAAAGAATGAAACTCACATATACATATACAAAAGTATCAATAAGAATCAGCTAATTACCTGGAGCGCAGGTCGTTGAGTACAAGCACCTGGTGCGTCTCGGCCACGCCCAGCTCCCAGGGCAGGCCGGCGCTCTTGATGCCGGTCCACGAGCTGGCGCCCGTGCCGCCGTCGTGCCCGCTGATCACGATGTGCTCCGCCTTGCCCTGGACAACCAACGTCATAATATATATTATGTGATAGCTAAGCCCAATAACTACTCAATATTTATTCGATGATAAGATATTGTAAAGGAAAATATTACGTCGTGTGCATTGTATCTAAATTTTAGCCTAATGCACACGATACATCCTTTTGACCAAGGTTAGAGTCACTGACTATGCCGAAAATTTCATCTAAAATTAACTAAATAAATTTTTATAACTAATTTAAGAAGCATCATAGCCAAAGCCCGCCCAACGTGCTGAGTGTGGACAAATCTACTAAGTGTCTTCGCCAGTAAGTATATCCTAGGAAAGTCGTGTATCCAGAGGTGGCTAACTGTTGATGTACCAATGTATACTTTAAACTGCGATAAAGTCAAACTTGGTAATTTTTAATCGTCAAATTAAACGAAATTATATTAGCATACCTTCGCAACTCCAGAAGCGACTACACCAACTCCAACTTCTGACACCAATTTAACTGAGATTCTAGCTTTAGGGTTGGCGCACTTGAGGTCATAGATCAATTCAGCCAAGTCCTCAATTGAATAAATATCGTGGTGGGGAGGTGGGGAAATTAACCCCACGCCTGGAACTGAACAGCGTGTCTTCGCGATATCTTCCGTCACTTTATAACCTGTCAATAGAAAAGGTGATTTGATACAATGCTATTTTATATTTTTGATGAAACAGTACAAAATATAGTATCTTAATGATTTCATCACATATATCACACAGAACATATATCAAGTCCAAAATAGATTATTCATTATTTAGATAAACTTCTGTTATAATTTCGTGTAAAATAGGAGGAAATGTGTGTTTGTTAACCTAATAGGTCGGGGAAAAGTTTCTTCGTATTTTGTTTGTATAAAATTGAAGAAAAATATCTTTGGTTTTACTGTTTAAATCGGGATGGTTTTAATATCAATAAGATATAAATATTAAGAAAAAGGAAAAAGTAAAAACACTTTTCCGCCACAATCTAATGAAAAAATTCGATACATTCTAAAGTTTTATTATAAAAAAAGGAAAAATGCTACTCAAACCGCGAAAAAATGTGTGATGTTTATGGACATAATGCAGTGTCAATAAGAGTAGCACAAAGTTGGTTCAAGCGTTTTCAGTTCGGGAATTTTGATGTCAAAGATGCAGATCGCTCTAGTCATACGAATAAAGTCGAAGCCAAAGCTCGATATTTGGGTACCACACGAGCTCACTGAAAGAAACCGAACCATTTTCAAAAAGATTGATTACTGGTGATGAAAAGTGGTGATTACTGAAGATGACAAGTGGATAACGGTTTTTTCCCCGACCTGATGTAATGTCAGAGAAGCTGTTGTTCTGTAAGTTTTGATGATTCAAAAAAAAATTAAGAAATTGAATAACAAAAGTAATAAAATTGATATTAAATTAGTGAATTCTAATATTTACCTTCAGTGAGGAGTGTTTGGTAAATTATTTAGCCATTAAGCCATTAAAATTGCAATTTGAATTGTGATTGTGGCCGCAATGGTTCCAACAATAATTAGGTGTTAAACCTAAAATTCTGTGATTACTAATGCAATGGGGAAGTGTATCAAGTATGAAAAGTATATATATTTTTTATTTTTAAGTTGTTATTGGGAAGATGTTTGTTGCCATCTACTGTTGTGGATTCCCACCTTACTAAAAGTAAGGTGGGAATTCACAACAGTAGTCAAGGAAGGAGAAGGAAGTCCATGGATGCAGGTGGCTCAGAAGCATTCCTTGGGGGAGGACTATGTTCAGCAGTGCACTTGTGAGGGGCTGTAACGACGACCGCAAGCACGGACGCAAGCAACGCACCGGGCAGCTCGCCGCCCTCGCCGGGCTTGGCGCCCTGCGCCATCTTGATCTGCAGGTCGTCCGCGTGCGCCAGGTACGACGCCGTCACGCCGAAGCGGCCCGATGCCACCTGCTTGATGGCCGACCGCTTGTTGAACTCCGGATCCTGCACACACATACACACTTATTAACATGACGAATCTATACAAATAAATAAAAGAAGAATTAAAATAACAGGAAAAACCAAAAAAAAAAAATAAAAAAAAGGCCGAACCCTAACGAGAATTCCACAGGCAGTTAGGTGATATTACAAGGAGTACATTAGGCTCCCTAAAACATACATTGTTTTAGAAAAGGAATTAGGATTCCACCCAACCCATGAAATCCAATCGCAATAAACTCCATTACGGACGAAGTTACAGGAAACAGCTAATTTACAATAATAATAAAAATCATTTCTATAGAATTGACAGATCAACGAGCACACCGTCCAGACATCCGAGACTTCCGTCCGACATTAGATATCCCCTTACGTTATACGACACTTGGCAGACAAATTGGCAACCGGAAGAGAACTCGCGCCGACCGCGGTAGCGAGCGAACGTGTATAGAGGAGCGCTTCGCGAGCCGACGTACGCGCTCAAGCGGCGGCGGCTCATAAGCTGTAGTTAGTAGACCGAGTAGAAAATTCCAAGGTAAATTAAGATATCGGAAGCGAAAGATGTGAAAGTGTTAACTAGAGAAATGTACACGGATTTAACGGAGGAGGGCGAGAGCCCCGTCGTAACCAACAGTGAAAAGAGTAAAAAAGTGATTGTAAAATGGATAAGCGAACTAATTCTGGACAAGGATAAATAATCAATACGAAGTGAAATGCTGGCACTGTAAGGCCAACGACAAAATGGAGGCCTTCTATGTTTGATACAATTACCAAACAAATATAAAATAGTTTAATTGCGGCGAATACCGCAAAGGAACGAATGTAAAGTGTTTTGTACAAACTGAGACTATCATAAACAATGGGCGCTTATTGAGTGCCATTACATGTAAAATGGAATATATTTATTTATTACATACAAGAAATAAATATATTTCATTTTACATACAGCTATCCTCGATTAATAATCAAAATGAAAATGCGTTGTTACTTGGGGAATAAGTCAGAATGTCTCGATACCGTTTAAAGGGATCTCCAGTTCTCTCACTAACCTTACGAAAGACAGTAACGAAAGATGTTATTTAACGCTGGTATTCTGCGAGAATGTAGTCTTTCGCCGGTCAAGACGACCTAACGTCGTGAACAGTAAAATATCAACAAACATAAAATAATGTATTTTACCTGATTGAGATACCTGTCTGCATCCTCGCCGCCTTCGCCGGTGTTAGACTTGCCGCCCACTCGGTTCATAGCTATAGCCAGCGTAGTGTGAGCTTCCAATGAAATCGACCCGAACGACATGGCACCTGACAGTTGCAAAAAATAAATAATATCCTTTAATAATTTGAGGGGCTTATATATTTTTCAATATTTATGAGGATGTAATAGTTTTTCTCCTAAAGCCAATTGGTCAGATATATAGCGGTACTTCGTCTGAAAAACAGCCCTAAAATCCAGACTGGTGATGGGGAATAGTACCAGTGTGAGCTTTCCGTTACGGATATGGTACTAAGTAATTAGCAAATCCTTTAAAGGACAATGTCCAAAATCGCCCTGTGCAATAAAAACATCGGACATACACGGTAGTTAATTATCTATTTTATTATATTTGTTGCAAATACTTTTATAACACGGACTAGCTGCATGCTAAAATAAACATTTAAAAAATATTCTATTCGACTTATAACATTACTCGCCGCCATCTTAGCCAAACGTCATGTGGTGTTTAAAAATTACTAGGGACGCCCAATCGATTATAATCGATCTTTTGAATTTTTAATGATCAGTTGCATATTTTATAATCTGAATCACATTTTGAATTCATTTCGAATAAAGTGCAAATAGAAACTATAATAAAAACAATCAACTACCATTTCTTTTTTCTATTCCCTAAAAGTATAATTTAAAAAACCTACTATACATAATGAATGAGGTCAAATTCGAAAATAAATAGGTAGTTAGAATAATGCTGAAGTGAACGAAACCTAATTATTTCATCATGATCAGGTTTTCTAATGATGGTTTAGAAAAGCGTGTGACTTACTTCTAACTAAACGATCACGAGTTTATGATAATTTATATTTTTAATATAAAAATTACGATAAACAATAAATCGATAAACATTATATCGATAAAATTATTCGAGGATAGACATTTATAGAACTAGTATAATTCGCCTATGTTGTCAGCACTGTTGTTCTAAAAATTAGGGTATGTTCTAAAATAGAACCCAGTGTACTGTCCAATGCAAATGACGTCATGAATCGACGCTATACTGGTGATTCGTTCCAAAACATAGGACAGTATATGACGTCATACATTTACGCCATATTGGAAGTGTTGCCGATTATTTTGTCATTTTGTGCTCCAAAAATCATTATATCTTCCTAATGAGGATAGCAGGAATTATTCTATAATTTTTTGTATGTGAATAAATAAAAACAAATTCTGGCATGCTTCATTCAGCGGACACACAATTAAAAATTGTTTCATTGTGGCCGGATATCCGACGCAATATGGCGGCGGCACGCCAGTACAATATAGTGTCAATTGATGACGTCATTTGCATTTGCCCGTGTACTGGGTTTTATTTCGGAACATACCATTAATTTCATGTCTTGATGTTGGTAGAGTGGTTTGGCGCCCTTTCATACATGTACTTTTACTAACCGCTCAAGCGTCCAGCCCTCGCGACTGATTTACCCTTGTACGTCCGGATACGCGCGGCCCTAATTCGGCTGCTACCGCGCTTGCATGTTGTATAATAAAACCCACATAGCTACTTAACTATAATAGATAGAGTAGAGACAAAAACTACTAAAAATTGACAGAAGAATGCGAATTAAACCTATGTATGTTTTAAAACCCAAAAATGTTATTTAAGATATTAAAATTAGAATTTGGAGAAAAAAAACGTATAAATTTTATTAATTTACACCTCAACGAAGAAATATTGTATTTTTACCCATAAAATAAAGTCACAACAAACTAGACGTATTTTCCTTTTTTATGATGCATATATGTTAATGTTTAATTAGCGTTATGTAATTAAATAAATCGAAACAAAACACCTACTCCTCGTAATTTTACCGCGATGTCTCGAGTGCTTTGACTCGCTCGCTAAGCAAGATATTAAAGGTCTCATACACACTTTGTAATTTACGCAACTTAAAAAAACGTTAGTTAGGAGATTTTTTTAAGTTGGGGTTTTAAATTAAACATCAATAATAAAATTAATGTACAGTTTATTGAAGTAATAAAAAAATTTTACAAACAAATAAAAAAAAAAATATTTACAAAAGAAAAGGACTAAATGTCAGTCGGTCATATTTTTGTCGCATACCAATCTGGAGGCAATGGTACGTCAAAAGCATGCTAACTAGGTTAGCATCCAGTGGCGAAGCTAGGGCTCCAAACTAGGGCAAGCCCAAGGTATGGTTTTGTTGTTTTTAGCAGTTTAATAAAAATACACCAATCTTGAGCTGTCTCCACTCTTTA
Organism: Parnassius apollo; assembly: GCA_907164705.1. Classification (NCBI taxonomy): domain Eukaryota; kingdom Metazoa; phylum Arthropoda; class Insecta; order Lepidoptera; family Papilionidae; genus Parnassius; species Parnassius apollo. Next base: position 5,908,731 of record CAJQZP010000528.1, read on the forward strand.
GTTTCATATTCAGTGCTGACAAGGACGTGTGTAACAAAGCACACAGAAAGCATACTACCGCTAGATAGATTCTATGACATAATATGAAATTGCACACCTTCGGTGGTTTTGAAAAGAGCCGTTTGGGTTTGCTTAAGATATTTACAAACAATACAATACATGAACAAAAGAAAAGCATGAACAAATAAATACTGTACAAAGTTAAAAAAAGGGACGCCTGGCAGATGTGAAACCTCGAAATTATATTTTGTTTAAGTTATATCCATCAAAGAGCAGATTACGACAGGAATTAGATAGTTATAATGAGAAGATATAGCTTTGCTAATTTTTTTACCATAAAATAATGACTATTTATCATAGTTATAATTATTCATTTTCAATTCATAATAAACCGTACAAAATGATATTCTTAAACTCATATATCATTATAAATTAGCCGATAACGTATTTGTGCCATCTAGCGTAATCTTTAGGCACCATCGTGAGAATCAACCAATTTTCGTTCGATAAAATGACTTTACGTATAGAATTAAGTAGATGGCGCCATTAAAATTTTATATACTGAAAAGTAGACAGAGAAACCTAACTGGAAATAACTAAAGGGAGTACTATTCTTTGGTGTCTCCGGTTCTCTACACTCACCATACGAAACACAGCAGCATTAAGCTACTATTTTACGAATGTATTCTGTGAGAGCGTGGTCCTTCTTGGAATCTATTCGTGCTGCAACTACTACTAATATAACTGCAGCATAGCTCTACTACGTATAATTTTTTTATATAAAGTGAGAATAACAAAAAAAAATAAACACCGGGGCAGAGGACCCCCCCCCCACCCCCCTTTCCCCCCCCCACCTGTCTTTTTTTTTTCTTCCCCCCCTTACCCACAACCACCCCCGCCGCCCCCGCGTATACGAAAGTAGTTTTTATAAAATACAAAAAATCTAAAATACCTCCTAACTTGAGATGGTCCACTCCCACCTCCAGTACAAACCCCTTGGCTTCTATGACTTCCACGAGTCAAGTTAGTTTCGGTTGGTGATCTAAAATTGTTGTATGTATTAATTATACAAAAAAAAAAAAAAGATTATGACTAAGAATCATTATAAATTATTAAGAAATAAAACTCATAACCAGCACCACCACGTAAAAAATAACAAAGCAAAATATCTGCCAAACATATTTTGCTGTTTGTACCGACCCTTTTGAACGAATCTTCAATGAATATAGTTTATTTCTGTTTGTAAAGTTCATTATTATGTTTATTACGAACTAACACTCGTTTGCTTATATATAATTTTACTGAAAAACAAAGTAAACAAAAATAAACTTCGGCCGACAACTTGAGAGCAGCCATTTCTTTCGAAACAGCTATACTTTAAATTTAAAATAAGACTCGATTTTACACTCAGAACTGTAATATGTATACGTAATTATAAAGCATTAAATCATCTAGTTTATTATGACGTATAATATTCTAAGTAATATTAAATAAAACTAAAGTACTTACGACATAATCGTTGACACTCCACAAGCACTTGTTCACAAAACACCGAGAGTAGAGTAGACTGTTTTTAAATAACTACGGTTCATTCGTTAAGACTTGTTACACTGCCATCTCGTTTGTAATACCTAAAGTAGTTCGTCAGCTATCGATTCCAAAACACAAAACTTACAAAAATTACCGCAAATGGCCCTAGATGTCAGTTTTATAACACTTGACGCTATGGCTACTTCACTGTCCGGGACGTACAACGCTACTTTTGTATTGGCTAGCGTTGTAGCCATGGACGTTTGAGTGGATAAGAGAGTTTATATTCTCTTTGTTACGCATATGCAATGGAAAGTGTATTTTGTGTAAAATGCGTCTCTGCTAGTGGATTTATGTTGTTGAAAGACGTTACTAAATTTGTTAAATGTAACAAGATATAGTTTTTCAGTTTCTTAAAAATCACACCAAATGATAAAAACGATAACAGTGGTAGTTCTATTATAACCTCAAAATCTGATACTTTTTTTTTAAATAAATCTTTTCTGCAGTTAGTCCGCTATAAAAATAAGATCATACAGGAATTCACTAATGATCGACAATACAACACACAATTTTCCGATGTTTTTGGTTTCAGGGCGAACAATGTATGGGCGCTGAGCAATGTATTTTATATATAAATTGGCGAATTTTTGAAAGGCTAATATCGTGCCCGCACTGGCAAGCGTAGTGTCTGGCGAACCCTCACTAGATGAAGTAATGACCAGATTAAACAAGTAGATGCGATGGATAAAGGTGGCTCAGGACCATACTTTATGACAATCTGTAAGGAATGCCTATGTTTAGTGGAAATTTTAACAACGTTACAAGTTAAAAAATATTTTAAGTCAATAATTTTTGCCCAAAATTATATATATTTTTTTTATAGAAGAGGGGGCAAACGAGCATGCGGCTCACCTGATGTTAAGTGACTACCGCCGCCCATGATCAACCGCAACACCAGGGGAATTGCAGGTGCGTTGCCGGCCCTTTAGAAAGGAGTAAGCTCTTTTCTTGAAGGTCCCCAGGTCGTATCGGGCCGGAAAAATCGCAATATAAAAGAAAAATATTAAATTCAGATGTTTATATACCTGTGGCAAATCTCTTGACGATCTCAGAGGCAGGTTCCACCTCATCGATGGGGATTGGCTCGTCCAACTTAACGAGCTCAAGTTGACCTCGCAGTGTGCAAGCACGTATCGACTCTAAAGCGCTCTCTCTACAATGGTGAATATTATAAACGATTATTACGATTTAAAAAGATGTAAGTGACTTTAATATTCTAATATTAAATTTAATTAAGTTTAATACTTACACATTAAAAAATGAGAGAGGGAGATTAGAAGATAATTTATGTATTTGTTTGTACACAAAGCAAGACAGAATGTCATTTTCTATTACGTAATCTTTTCATGGTGCATATTTGTTACAGACTACATATTACTTTTATTATATATTTTTTTAATAGTATAAGGATGACTAAGGAGCACACAGTCTACCTGATAGTAAGTGGTTGCTGCGCTGTGGCCCAAAAATATCTACATCTATCCTCGATTACGAATCAAAATAAAGATGCGTTGTCACTCGAGAGGACTAAGATGGAATGTATCATTTCTAGTAAAAAAGGTCTCCGGTTCTCTACTCACTATGCGAAACAGCAGAAATAAGCTGCGATTTTACGCTGGTATTCTATGAGAATGTGGTCCTTCCCCGATCGAGCTAACCCATTCGTGTTAAAACTGTACTATTACGAGGGTGGATTGAAAAGTACTCGGCCTAACACAGATCCATTCAATTCTAAAAATCAAATCTACCCACATTATTTAGTTCAGTTCAGACTAGTTCATTGTGTGAAGTTCGAAACGTGTGCGATAATTAGTTGTGATTTTATAAATTTATTAACAAAGTAATCGGACATAATTTTCGCGAATGGAGCAAATCGAGCAGCGGGCCGTCATTAAGTACCTCCATAAGAAGGGGCTATCATCAAAAGCCATCCATGATGACATGGTCAGTACATTAGGCGATTGTGCTCTGTCATATTTATCCGTCAAAAAATGGATAGCAGAATTTAAGCGTGGTGAGAGAGTGTGAAAGATGAACCCCGCTCTGGAAGGCCTTCGACGTCAACTACTGACGAAAATATTAAAAAAGTACTTGATTTAATAATGGGAGACCGCAGATTAAAAATTAGAGAGATAGCCGAGATTATAGGCATCTCTTATGAACGAACTCAAAACATCATTGTCAACGAGTTGGGTTTCCACAAGGTGTCTGCGAGGTGGGTTCCGCGACTGCTTTCAGTTGAACAAAAAAGGACGCGATTGACTATTTCACGCGACTGTTTGAAGTTATTTGAAGCCGATGCAGATGATTTTTTGAATCGTTTTGTTACTATGGACGAAACATGGGTTCATTACTGTACACCGGAAACAAAACAACAATCAAAACAGTGGAGAAGACCTGGTTCACCACCCCCTAAAAAGGCTAAGTCGATTTTGTCGGCAAATAAGGTGATGGCTTCAGTATTCTGGGACTCGAAAGGTGTGATTATGATTGATTATCTTGAAAGGGGTCAGACTATAAACTCCTTACTACGTCGTTTACGAGAGGAAATAAAAGAAAAACGTCGAGGAATGCTCAGAAGAAAAGTCCTGTTTCATCAAGATAACGCCCGTGTTCACACGTCAGTACAGTCAATGGCTGAAATTCACAACCGTGGCTTTGAACTGTTACCGCATCCGCCGTATTCACCTGATCTGGCACCATCAGACTTTTTTCTGTTTCCTAACCTAAAAAAGCACTTGGGAGGTCAAAGATTTTCGACAAACGACGAGGTCAAAGCAGCTGTAGACGCATATTTTGACTCTAAGGAAGAATCATTTCTTTTCAACGGTCTAAATGCTTGGAAGGGGAGGTGGCAAAAGTGTATTGAACTTGATGGTGATTATGTAGAAAAATAAAAATATAACTGATTTAGTATGTGTTTATTTTCTTGGTTAGGCCGAGTACTTTTCAATCCACCCTCGTAATATAGCTGCAGCATGGCTCTACCACGTAATAAATATAAAACAGATGTGACCAAGGAACTTTCAGTCCACCTGATGGTAATAGTTACCAAGCCAGGGTACAAATTTTGTTAATCATTTGCTCTTGAGAGATAATTATTTGTAAAATGGTGAACGTCAGCTGCGCTTCGGTGGGTTGGTTAAGCAACAGTAGGTTCACATGCACGTTGAAAAAAAAAAGAATTTTAATAATTTCCTCCCGATTGAAAGTAGAGCTGACTATAAAGTGGTGGATACTGTTATCAGATATAGTTGTTAATACGATAGAAAGAGATATTTAGCTGCAAACGACTTGGTCTTAAAATACACATTTCAGTATTTAAAGCCACCTCCTAGATACAATTTTGTAAGCTCCTATCTGGCTCTTGTCTCACACCTTTCAGAGGATCAGTTGACAATCTTCATACCGAGTTATAGCCTGCTGACATGTTTATTTATTCACCATATCATAAAAACTGTTATCTGATAAATTTCCAATTGAGAAGAATGACTGAATATATATATATATATATATATATATATATATATATATATATATTTATATATATATATATATATATATTACGAGACATCTTCTCGTCAGAGAAGTTACGACACGAGGGAAATTACGACACATCTTCTCGTCAGGTATACCTCAATCTCTGAAAACTAAAGTGTACAACCAGTGCGTGTTGCCAGTGATGACTTACGGATCAGAGACGTGGTACTTCACTGCTGGCCGTATGAGGACGCTCAAGGTCGCTCAGCGAGCTATGGAGAGGGCTATGCTCGGAGTTTCTCTGCGTGATAGACTCAGAAATGAGGATATCCACAGTAAAACCAGAGTGACCGACATAGCCCAACGGATTAGTAAGCTGAAGTGGAAATGGGCCGGCCATATAGCTCGAAGAACCGATAACCGATGGGGAAGAAAGGTTCTCGAGTGGCAGCCTCGTACCGATGCAGGAAGTCGATTGATGCAGGTGGCTCAGAACCGTGCTTTGTGGCATTATTTGGGGGAGGCCTATGTTCAGCAGTGGACTTGTGAAGGGCTATAATGATGATGATGATGATGATGATATATATATATATATATATATATATATATATATGTGTGTGTGTGTGTGTATATATTTCATGTTCATGTAACCATCTGACATAATATCCACCATGATGACTTTTTTTGCTTTAAGATATTCGGGTTAGCTATAATTTAATAAATTTTCAATTGGACGGAGAAATTTAATTTTTTTCAACGTGCGTGGGATATTACCGCTGGCTTAACTCACTCACTGAACCGCAGCTGACATTCACGGAGCTTCATGATACAACTCTTTAAAACATTTTATAAGTTATCGTACTGCCGTATTACTTAGGGCAATTACGATACAAAGATAGCTAGGACTAAGAAATGCTTCACAGTTTGTAATTATAAAGGATTTTTATACTACAAAATATTTTATTACACTGCTAATGTTATCATTTAGTATATAATTACTGTTAGAAAATATTTATATCGGATGTCGTTATTAAATAAATATATTTAAACAGTTATTTAAAAAAGTATACTTCTCAACTCGGATAAAAGTATTTGTAATCTCTTTACAATTATGTGTACAGCACCAGTATTTTTTATGGGGTGATGGATTTGAATTGCCATGTAATCTTTAAACTTTTTATCATATTGAGGTAAAGATATAGATACAGGATAACATTGCATACACTTGTTTTCGAGATATTAATTTTTTTTAAGATCAGACAATACAAGCGACCCCCATGTTACGAACAATACTTACTACGTACTATTAATACTATACACACGTGGATGGAATTTTACGGGTTCGTAAAGAACGGAAATGAAAAAAAAATTGTAAGAGGTGTGGATACCTGTAGCGGTCGTAGGCAGACTTGCTGTTGGCGACGGCGGCCTCCTGCAGGTTGGCGATGGAGGCGGGCTCGTTGATGTGCTTCTCGCCGCCCGCGCGCCAGTGGTAGTGGCCCGGGTTCCTGCAAGCACGCGTCACCAGCGTCACTACCGCCACACGGCCCTCTGCCCTCCGAGCTTGCGGGCCAGCGGCGCGATCACTTTAACTCCGGCTGCACTCCGGACTTTTACACATATGACATGACATGTAGCCTCCACGGGATGGAAATCAAGGAGAAACCGTTTTGGTCAGCGCGAAGTGCCGCGGCTCGAACAAAAGGTATACGTTTTCCTATTGAGCGCTCTCACCGATTGTTTTCTTTAAGATCGATTATGTACAGCAAATATACAAGTTATTCTAACACAAGTTGTTTCCGCGTTAACCGCTAAAAAGAACCCCTGAGTCGTATCTCCTCAGTTTCAAGGCACTCCCCTTGTTGCCTCAGCCAGTATCGGAATCCTCGGCGTCGACATATCCGAGTGACATGCAGTTTCGTTGTCACTAGGAAGAGAAGGCCAAATTGGAACCATCTCTGGGCTGGGGCTCCCCAATGCCAGCTCCTTCCACTTGACCGCATCCAGCGCAGCGCAATCGTCGACAACCGAGTGCTTTCCGATCGGCTCGATTCACTGGCGCTGCGAAGAGGTGTCGCATCCCTTTGCTTATTTTATCGCATCACGGGGAGTGCTCTGAGGAATTGTTTGGATTAATCCTAGCCACCAAATTTCATGAAGGCACTATGCGGCAAACCTCTCGATACCATCTACACCATCTGGATGCTTGGCGGTCCACCACTGTACGTTTCACTAGGAGTTTTCTTCCACGTACGACCTCTGTGGAATAGTTTACCACCGGGGATTTTTCCGGAGCAATACGACCCAGGGACTTTCAAGAAAAGATTTTACTCTTTTCTAAAAGGCCGACAACGCACCTGCAATTCTATCGGCGGTAGTCACTTATAAGGTGAACCGTATGCTCGTTTGCCCCCTCTCCTATATATATATATATATATATATATATATATATATATATATATATATATATATATATATATATATATAATATATATATATATATATATATATATATACGTCCAGATTATGTGATTTCCTTTTATGGCATTACTTGTATTGTTTATATAAACTATTTTGGTCCATAAATATACTTAGATTTTAAATCACTTAACTATAGCGCCACTTATAAAATCCAAGCATAAACATGGACCATCATGTCGACAAAATAACATAGTTCTGGGATTACACGATCACTAACAGAGTCACAAACGAATAAATATAATATAATGATATTTCACGCCTGGTTCTGTATAACTATAGCCTTACTTCGTCTGCTTTCATTAATCTTCCTACATTTTCATCCATTAATGTTAGTCTGGAATTTATTAAAATCTTCATAAAAAAAAACCCTTCCGTCTCTTGACGTCCTCCAGACCGAGAAACAATCTGGCCCGCCAGCCACAACGAAGACTAGCAATCTGCGCAAAACAGTATTATAGTGCACGAGTGTGCGCGCATGCATAAGTGCAATTTCTATTCCCTCACTCTTAAAGTTTTATGGAACGGCAATCTATATCGACTGGAGGAAAATCAGGTGCTGGACCTGTTGGTCCAGCATCTGATTTCCACAGTCCGGTCCTAAAGCCATTGCTTTACCTGCTTTATAATGCACTGGGATGAAACATCTCATAGAAAGCATTTCTTGACAGAAAAACATAGTAATTGATTTTGGACCAACCTGGAACTCAACCGGGGACCACATGGTCGGCAGTCGCTCTTACGGCTAATACTACACAATGGCAGTCACTCTATATCTTTCATAAGTGACACTAAGCATACCTAATAATAATTTTAATTCTTATCACATTTTTTTGTTTTCATATTATACTCCACACATTTTACATTTACCATAGAAGATAACATTGTAATCAATTTTTTACATTCTCACCTCAAAACAAGAGTATCTGTGAAGGCTTCATAGGTTAGTGCGTGTCTGTCGAATGTCTCCTTTGATAATATCTCAAATGTGACGCCACCTGAAATGAAAGAAATATTTTAACTTCTACACGTCTAATTTATTATATAAGTATAAAACAACTTACATAACGTTTAGAGTTTTAAAGTTTCGAGTTTAATGTATTTAAATATTATACATCAAGTAAAATGATCGCTTAATGTTTAACGAATTTGAGACGATTATCCATTTCTTTCCAGTCACGTTTACTTGGTATTAGCCTCAAGGTGAAATAAATATTATACTTAGTACAAAACGCGTTCTCGTGACGTACGCGTTGCGGCACCAGTTGTAAATAAAAGTAGAAATTGCATTATTAAGAAGACGTCACAGCGCATGTATTGTTTATACAGCGCGTGAGTTTTATGTTCGCAACGCATAAGCCTTAATTGCCGTCAAAAGAAAAGCTAAATACGTCTTAAGTACATAATGTATCGAATTCGAATTTATGAGGGGAAAACAAATACGAACCGATTCTCGATTGAGTTCCTTTGAAGCATTTTTCAATAACTTCTTCGTTGAGACCAACGGCTTCGAATATCTGCGCACTTTTGTATGACTGCAGCATGCTGATACCCATTTTAGCCATTACCTACAATAACAGATTAAAATAACTTCAGAATTCCCAGAATATCTTTAAGGTGACTTTATAAAAAAATTATTAGGTGACAATCATTACCTATTATAATATTATACGGAGTTGATTAAAATAAAAGTAGCACATCATTTTATCATATTAAACATTTAAATTTAATCAACTACATTGGAAAAATAATACTCTCACATAATACACGTGAGAAATATTGACACAAAAATGTATTTAAAAAAATTAAGCAGTTAAAACCGTTGATTTATTTACAGGTTCCTAAATCGAAAAGATTTCAGTGTGTTATAGCCGTGGTAGCTCAGATGGTTAGCGCTCGCTGTAAATTTCACAGTACGCGAGCAAACAGGGTTCGATCCCAGTCAGCACCAATGAAATTGCTAATTGCAATTTTAAGTGCCGATTTACCACGTGCTCGGTGGTGAAGGAAAACATCGTGAGGAAACCTGCATGTATGAGAAATAAGACAAAAAAATATTTCGAAGACATGCGAAGTTCGCCAACACGCATTGGGGCAGCGCGGCGGACACTTCCTTGCCCAGAAACCCTCTCAGAAATGAGAGGAGGCCTGTGATATGTCCCATTGATGGGCAAATTTAATTTCTGACTGTTATGGAGTATTTAAACCGTCGCGGTGCTCCATTGCACGTTAGCACTTTACATCATGTCCTCGAAATATTAATTTTTTTAATGTTTTTTTTTAATTTCATCGAGGAGTGGCTCGAAACTCCGATACCACTTCAGAAAATATATAAATATAGGTTTTTATTATTTTTGTGTATCTTACGTATATTTAATTTATGGTAAACACTTAGTTCTAGACTCAAAGGAATTAAGTCTATTGCAATTACTTATTATTATGCGGACTTTACTTCCTATCTTCATCTTTAATGATAAGGACATAAATGTAAATTTGCATTACCTTTGATATACCGGTCTCAATAGACTTTTGGTAGGCGCTGTATATATCCTCGTCGGTGAGGGTGGGGTCGATGATGTTATCATTACGCAAAGCGAACGCCAGCTCAAACGCTACGTACGGGCATATGGCATCCGCGCCGTAACCTAAACAATAACATTTTCAATAGATGTATATAAAAAAATAATAATATAAAATCCGGCCGGAAAAAATTATGGTTGACAATAGACTGTTACAACTGACAAAAAACATTTTCAAAAATATAAATATTGCCATGATTGGTAAATTTTAAAAGTTTGATAGTTTAAAAGCGTTCGATATCTATGGGGTCTGACGAATAAAATGATTTATTTAATCCATTTCAAAAAAGGAGCAGGTTCCATATTCGATCTCGGATTAATAAAGAAAGACAAACGAAGCGCTTCGCACAGGTTAAGTATTAAACGCAGCGCATATGCGAACGTGAGCTCTTACAATAAGTTAAGCATTGTTTTGGCTTGCTTTTGACAACACTTGTGATGTACGCAGTGCTATTTTTAGGCGGAATTTTAGTTGTTACCTTGAGCTTGTGATATTCCTTAGTGAACTCTTTTCAATACATAATGTCTTAGCACCGACTTCAGAAGGTATTATGTAGAAATTATTTTATAACTTAGTTGAAGTCGATATCATAATTAAAAAACCTACATGCGTTTGCAAAAGTGTACCATTTTAAGAACAACAAAGTTCTTTTGAACCATTTAAAAATTTACGGCAACTTTGGTTATCCATAGTTTGGAACGCAACGAACACACGAATGATGGTAACATACGTCCCAACTGGCGCGCGCGCCAAAACTTAACTACTTTGATACGTGGTAAAAAACCGATACCAGATGGAACGGCCCGCTCCACGTTCGAGCGTTCCAAGTTGGTATCCATTTCACGCGACTGGAACGTGCGCCAATGTAACTATGTACACACGTACGAAGTGAAACTACTTTACGACATATCATTCTTCCTTTATTTTATATTTTACAATGTTTGAGTATGTTAAATATGTAATAGTATACGTACAAGTGAGTTACAAGAAAACGTGATTTTTAATACCGTACTAAATTTCTACACTACGTCGATAAAGAAGTTTCCCTTCAAAATCTAAATCATGTGGCCTGTGATATTTATTTAAAAAAAAAAATCAGTTTACCGTCGTATTATGATACAAATTTAGGTATTATTTTCGTTAAACAAAAATGATATGTAGGTAAGGCATACATACTAAGCAGGACACACATGTGGTGGACTTCTCTCGCTTCGGCAGTTTCGACGATAATTCCCACTTTCATGCGTTGACGTGTTTCGATTAGGTGATGGTGTACAGCACCTGCGTTTTTGGAGTAGGTTTAATATTTGACTTTATTAGTGCAATAATTATTACTGTGTTTGGGCCACAATATGATTTTTATTATAATTTACAATAGGAAGCGGACACCCTCATTAATAAATTACTATAGTCATTTAATTTGATTTTTCTTCATTGTGTTGTTTTTGAAAATTGGTCGCATTACCGTAAGATTGAATAATAATAATCTATTTTATAAGTTTTCTTTTGTTAATTAAATCTGCCATATCTTAAATATATACAGGTTACGGTAAGTGTGTTGTAATTGAAAGTTATTAATAATTAACAATCATTATTAATAATCACCAAAACTGAAGGTAAATGTAATGAATTATTAACTTTTACCGGTTAATATTAATAATTACATCTTACTTTTGGTAAATGTAATAAATGTAAAAAAAATAACCTACGACAAACGTCTGTTTCGAGCTTACCAACATTTTTCACCAATTTTTAGTTTAGGTTATGTAGATGTTTAAAAATTATGATAAGATAATAAATAATTAGCACCCTCATGACAGAACACTAGCGTGAAGTATAGGTTTACTTCTGCGTTTTGCTTGGTAAGTGCAGGTAGCCGTAAGCCCAATTCGCCCTCCCCCCTCCCTTAACATGGTAGCGTAATTAAATAAATAAAACTACCCCAGGAGGGTATCAGCACCTCTAGTGACGGAGAATCCCCTGCTGAGTATCCACGACCAAGCTATCCTACTCTTCCTGAGCGTCTAGCGCCTGAGCACCCAGGCTGCCCCGCGTATTCTGGAAGGGGCGAAATTTCGCTCGCGACTAAAACTGCTTGAGGTAAGCGGAGCAATAAGACCAACCTGTAACGCTGTCTGCGAACTTTTGTAACATCAGGGGACTTCATTCCAACCTTAACGCTGTCTACTACTATCTGGAAACGGCGAGCCGATCTTCCTCTTTTTAACCGAGACCCCAAGTCTGGGTTAAAAAGTCCTCTCCGACTGATACTTTGTATCTCTTCCACCCAGGGTACAAATATGAATACTCCTTTATGCACCGGGCTGAAGTTTGCGTATATGTTAAAGAGGACATCTATTTTCGACGCCTCGCCAGTCTTGAAGGTACGGACCTGTCCATCCTATGGCTGCGCGTAAACAGCGACGTCAATCCCCGCATCTACGGGTGGCTACATAGGTCCTATAGCGGTAATGCCGATACAGACAGACTCATCAACCACGTCCGAATAGCTACAAATTCCTTACTACAGCAGATGCCATCCGCAGAGATCGTGATTCTTGGCGCTTTTAACACCCACCACGCCGAATGGTTTATGACTTTCCCTTTTATATGGTCTTACACAGCTGGTTACTTCGCCTACGCCGATTCTAGAAGTGAAGGATCACGCACCCTCCCTGTTGGACCCGCTGCTGACTCTAAACGCGGTTGCGGCCGGCGGCGTGATCACTGAGCAGCAGCAGCGGGCTGCAGATGGCAGTAGTTAGACAGCGACAAGGTGGTGCGTACGTAACGAGCGTGAGCAGCGTGCTGACAGGCACGCGGCTGCGGCCGCTGAGCAGCAGCAGCTGGTAGTATTTAGACTGCGGCACGGTGATGTGTACGTACCGAGCGCGAGCAGCGCGCTGACGGGCACGCGACTGCGGCCGGCGGCGCGGTCGCTGAGCAGCAGCAGCTGGCAGCCGCTGACTGCAGCCGCGTGCGCCGCTGCACAGATGTTGTTCAGCGCCGGCTCCAGCCCGCGCGGCCCCTCCGAGCACGGGTACGTGCAATCGATCACTTGCGTCTGCGGACAAACGAGCCATTCAACACCTCGTTGTAACTGGGAAAACACTGCGTTTCGAATGGTGAGAAACGAGAAACGGTTACTCTTTTTACCGGTAACGAGGGATTATATCTTTCTTTTCTCTTGTCTGGGGTAGCAACAAACCTACTTATTCATTATAATCAAGGACAGATGTAGGTGTCCATAAGTCACAACAAACTCTTCTGATTATGTGCTTTGTATGCTTGTCACTTAACCTTTTTTAAAGCAGTTCAATCCTCAGTATGAGTTGCAAAATGGGGATGCCATGCGTGTAGCATATTCCGTAATCTAAAATGGACTCAGTATGCTGCAATAGAACATCATTTAGATGGCTGGTTTTCCAAAAACTTCCCATTTCTTATTGCAATATTTAAATCAAATACGTTACTTAAACCTATGTTACTGACAATAGAATACAATAATGTACCACCAACATGTCAATTCACACGTATAAATGTCAACACAATCAATCGTTTCCAATTTTCGTGTCAAGCGTCGCCGCATGCAAATTATTTTAAAAAAATGGCATTGTGTAATAATTACGTGTCGAAAGAATAGCGGGAAATGGAATTTGAATAAAGCATATTCATATTCTACAACCAGTAAGTCGAAAGTATTTATATTTTGTGAATATTAGAAACAAAAATAAAGACATATTTATGTGTCAAAAACATTAATCAAAAGTCTGAAATGTGTTTATAGTAGTGATTACTGATAATACGACGTAATTGCTTGTATGTGTGCTCCCGGCGACGCAGATCCTCGTACAAAATAAGGTTGACAGCCATTCTATTGTGTATTATAGTATTCTATGTTTTCGACAATCTAACACTGATTTTGTTTAATGTGACTAAAAAACGCTGTCATTATTTATGTGCCCGCACATTGCGATTTGAAGTTTTTGTTAGATAAATATGTAACTTTATTTCGTATTTACCTATAAATAGTAACTGTATATAAATAAATATACAACTGTGTGGCATATTTACCACGCCAGCAGCCTTGTTTAAAAAGGGTATGCCACGTGTAAACCATAGTTTTACTTGGACAAAAGTCTCCGTAAACGGATGACATCTCTCCCAGTATAGTCTGAACTAATTTTCCATGCTTGGTACTTTATAACGGCATGGAACTCGATTTCCTCCATATTTCATAGATTATACAACTTTGTTCATATTTTAAAAGAACGATTCAGTGAAATAACTACCCAAAGTAAAAAAAGCTCTGACGATCACAAAGTGAAATTAGATGTCAAATGAAATGTAAAAAAGTAGATTGTATACTGTCTACTTTTCATTCAATTAATGACTTACTTATTTCCTTTTATATAATAAGGGTGACAAACGAGCACACAGTCCACCTGATGGTAAGTGAATGCTGTGGCCCATAGAGATCTACATTTATCCTCGATTAATAATCATAACGCAGATGCGTTGTCACCACTGAGGACTAAGATGGAATGCCTCGTTTCCAGTAACAAAGGGTCTCCGGATCTCTACACTCACCATAGTACTAAGCACAGTACAGTACAGTCACAGTGTTAAGCGGTTATTTTACGCCGGTATTCTGTAAGAGCGTGGTCCTCCCCCTGTCGGCCGACCCATTCGTGTTACAACCATAATATAGCTGCTGCGTGGCCCTACCACGTTCTTAAGTACTAAAATATAAATTATATGGATGTTTCTCATTTTGTAACAACAGGTCTTTATTTTTGATTTGAAAATTTGCTATTTCAAATCAAAATAAATGTGATTGGCAAAGAATTCTAATTTCAAATTTTATTTTAAAAATATGGAATTATTTGTTCAAAATTAGTCATTTGTTTATTGATTTGCTTCATGTTTTTATGGCATTTGAATCCTTTTCGTCAGCATGATAATATATAATGATAATGATGATTGATGATAACAATATTGGTCCATTTGCGTCAAATTGGCAAGGTAAAAAAGCTTGACAAATGGATGCCCACTTCACCACCTCACCTCACTTACGGAGTCAAGTACAATGAAGCACTCCTACCCTACTCACCAGAGCTTGTGCCTACAGACTTTAACTTTTTCCAGAATTTGGATAACTTTTAAGCGGAAAAAAAATTTATTAGAAATTTTAAAGATTTTTAGAGAAAAGAGAAAATTTATTAGAAAAATTAGAAATAAAAAAAAGAGCTTGAAGAATTTGTTGCCCCCCGTCCAGCCGATTTTTTCAAGAAGGACATCAATAAACTGCCACTGCGCTTGCAAATATGCATCGATTGCATGTGTGATTACTTTGATTAACAGAAATAAATAATATAGAGAAAAAATAATTACGTTAACTTATTCCATAAAAAAGGCAATTTCATAGGTAAAGACGTAACATTTAAAATAGTGAAAACGGTCCTTCGAGTCAGAGAAATCCAAAACTAAAGATCAATTACCTTCCATCCACGATGTGTAGTCTTCTTAAGCGCTTCCAAGTCAGGTAGTGAGAGTATAGGCTGCGGTAAAAACAATCGGTGTACGAACTCTGCACTGGGCTCGAGGATATTTGCCACTGGTCCGATGGGACACATCAGGGACATCACTATTTTCTCCCTGCAATAGAAGTTGTATTATGTAGAAACGAAATAAGATTAAAATTTTAAAATTATTCAAAATAATTTTCTTCTTTGTATTTTTCCTTAATAAGACCTAGTTACATACAGAAATGGTTCATCCATTAATGATGAAGAACGATTAATTGTAAATTGGGTGATATTTTACACGCTGAGCAATGCTCATGACACAACCACCTGCATGTCTAAAAACTTTAAAATATATAAATATATTTATTCGGTTGAGATAATGGTTTAAAGATAGATCCGATAGATGGCGCTGTAGTCAAGACATTGGGAAAACTTTAGTAATTTTATGGATCAAAATGACTCATATTCACAGAAAATATTGGTTTAGTATCAATTACCATGTAGTTGGGTTATTCAAGATTTTGTAAAATGTCCAAAGCGCATTCAGTCAAAACATTGCGACGCCTATTAACAAGAACAGGAAACAACGTCTGACTGATAATGTATATAGACTACGTGAAATTTGACCATTTTTGTAAAACTGGGACAAATTTAATAGCCAAAACTAAAAGACCTCTGACCATAACAAAACAGACGCATATATACAAAAGTAAAAACAGAGTTGTTAAGCAATGATTTTTGTCACTATTATTACAATGACATTTTTATATATTTGCTAGCGATCTTTGGATCTTGACAAAAGCGCCAACTACCAGGTCCAATTCTGAAGCTTAGTCACCTAGAGAACCCATTCGAACACAAACAACAATTTGTGTTATTATTCAGAGTATCTAAACTTAATATTTAATTTGAAATATATAAATAATGATATACCGTTATTACAGTTTTTGAAAATAAGAGTAAATAAGGCTTCTACTTTTATTTGAAATTATCTCGAATTGAATGTGATTTATCGGTAACGACTACGCGTACGCGCGCTTATCTGTGTGCGCTCAATTTACAACGTTTTTGCCGAGCGAGCGACCCTTACAATTGTGCGTGCGTGCGTAGTAAAATAGAAGACGTTAGATACTTATGGGGGTATAAGGTTAGATAGTATAGGTATAGGTGTTAGATAGTATAGGGGGTGCTAAGAATCTCCGGTGGAGGTTCGGTTGCCACCTACGACGACTCGACCTGGCAACATTTAACGCACGCACACTGAGGACTGACGAGAAGATCCTGGAGCTGGAAGAAGAGATAGACAATTTGCGCTGGAGTATTATAGGATTATCCGAGGTCCGAAGAGAGGGGGAGGACACGGTGATTCTCGAATCCGGTAACTTGTTCTATCACCGGGAGGGCGACCATCTGTCCCAAGGAGGTGTCGGATTTATCGTCCACAAGTCTCTCGTCAACAACGTTGTAAAGATTGGGAGTGTGTCGACGAGGGTCGCGTACCTGATACTCAGAAGCACCAAACGGTATTCGCTGAAGGTCATACAGGTTTACGCACCAACCTCGGCACATCCCGATGAGGAGGTAGAGGAAATGTATGAGGATATCTCCAAAGCCATGCATTCCTCCAAAACCAACTACACGGTGTTGATGGGAGACTTCAACGCAAAACTAGGCACAAGAGAAAGCGGTGAGCTGAAGTTAGGGAAATTTGGAGTAGGGCAACGGAACCGAAGGGGCCAGCAGCTGGCCGACTTTATGGAGAAAGAGGGACTCTTTATGATGAACTCTTTCTTCCAGAAGCGGCCCCACAGGAAGTGGACCTGGTCGAGCCCCGACGGTTCGACAAAAAATGAGATTGACTTCATTATGACGACCAGACGCCAACTGTTCAGTGATGTCTCAGTGATCGCAAGGGTGAAAACTGGCAGCGATCACCGAATGGTTAGAGGCACACTGAACCTAAACGTTAAGTTGGAGAGGTCTCGTCTAATGAAGTCAACGCTCCGTCCCCCCTCGTGCTCTAATCCAGAATCCCGAAAACTTTCAGCTCGAGTTACACAACCGCTTTCAGTGCCTACAAGATTGCAATGCAGTGGACGATATGAATGACAAGCTCGTGGAAACTGTCCATGCGGTCGGAGCTAAGTTCTGCAAGACCCACCGCAGAAGAACACAAAAACTCTCTGATCACACTCTTAATCTCATGGCTGTTAGACGGGAGATGAGGCTGCAATCGTCAACAGATTTGACAGCATACAGGCAACTGAACAGACAGATCTCCAAATGCATGCGGCGAGACTTACGCAACTTTAATACTGCTCGTATTAAAGAAGCGATCGAGCGGAACCAGGGCTCCAAAGTCTTTGCCAGAGATCTGTCTGCCAGAAAGAGCCAACTGTCAAAGCTGAAGACTGAATGTGGCAGCATCGTTTCCGGGACACCTGAGATGTTGAGTGAGATTGAGAGGTTCTATGGGCAGCTGTACACATCATCGTTGGAGCCACACGCAAGTGTGAGTAACGATCCAAGAGCAAGCCTTATCCGACACTATTCCGATGATATCCCGGACGTCAGTCTAAGCGAGATTAGAATGGCTCTCCAGCACCTTAAAAACGGCAGGGCCCCAGGCGAGGATGGAATTACAGCGGAGCTTCTGAAAGCGGGTGGAACACCGGTACTGGAAGTCCTTCAGAAGCTCTTCAATTCCGTCCTCCATGGTGGCACTACTCCAGAGGCGTGGAGCAGAAGTGCGGTGGTCTTGTTCTTTAAGAAAGGCGACAACGCTCTCTTGAAGAACTACAGACCGATTTCCCTTCTGAGCCGCGTCTACGTGCTGTTTTCGAGAGTCATTACGAATCGTCTCGCACGCAGACTCGACGACTTCCAGCCTCCCGAACAAGCCGGTTTCCGAAAAGGCTTCAGTACCATAGACCACATACATACCCTGCGGCAGATTGTACAGAAGACTGAAGAGTACAATTTGCCACTTTGCCTGGCGTATGTGGACTATGAGAAAGCCTTTGATTCCGTCGAAATTTGGGCGGTGCTGCAGTCCCTTCAGCGGTGCCAAGTTGACTGTCGGTATATCGAAGTGCTGAAGTGTTTGTACAGTAGGGCTACAATGGCTATCCGAGTACAGAACCAGAGCTCGAAACCTATCCAACTGCAGAGAGGTGTAAGACAGGGTGACGTTATATCGCCGAAACTCTTCACCGCTGCTTTGGAAGACGTTTTCAAGCTACTGGACTGGAAAGGATACGGTATTAACATCAATGGCGAGTACATCACTCCATGATTTGCCGACGATATAGTCCTTATGGCAGAATCGCTGGAGGACTTAAGCACTATGCTCAATGACCTCAATAGTGCCTCCCAACGGATAGATCTTAAGATGAACATGGACAAAACAAAGATCATGTTTAATGTCCATGTCACACCTATGCCGGTAGTTGTTGGGAGCACTATGCTCGAAGTTGTTGACGAGTATGTTTACCTGGGACAAATAGTCCGACTAGGTAAGTCCAACTTCGACCGAGAGGTCAATCGACGGATTCAACTCGGCTGGGCAGCGTTCGGGAAATTACGACATATCTTCTCGTCAGGTATACCTCAATCTATAAAAACTAAATTGTACAACCAGTGCGTGTTGCCAGTGATGACTTACGGATCTGAGACGTGGTCCTTCACTGCTGGCCGTATGAGGACGCTCAAGGTCGCTCAGCGAGCTATGGAGAGGGCTATGCTCGGAGTTTCTCTGCGTGATAGACTCAGAAATGAGGATATCCACAGTAAAACCAGAGTGACCGACATAGCCCAACGGATTAGTAAGCTGAAGTGGCAATGGGCCGGCCATATAGCTCGAAGAACCGATGACTAATGGGGAAGAAAGGTTCTCGAGTGGCAGCCTCGTACCGGTAGGCGTAGTGTAGGGCGACCCCCCACTAGATGGAGTGCCGACCTGGTAAGATATGCAGGAAGTCGATGGATGCAGGTGGCTCAGGACCGTGTTTTGTGGCATTACTTGGAGGAGGCCTATGTTCAGCAGTGGACTTGTGAAGGGCTGTAATGATGATGATGATGAGATACTTATGAATGACAATCAGTTAAAATAATGCATTTTTGAATTTAAAAGATAAAAAGGAGATAATATTTGAGACTTTTTTAGTTAATTTTTCTTCATCGCCTATATTATTTAATGTATTCTGAACTTTCTCTGCAAATTTGGGCGTATGTTGCAAAATAACCTTGTACAAAGATCACATTATTTAGAATTAATTATACGAGTGAAGTTAGAAAACAACCTGAAAGGATCAATGGGCGGGTTGGTGACCTGCGCGAACAACTGTTTGAAGTACTCGTAGGGCAGCGGCTGGAACTGCGACAGGCACGCCAACGGGGCGTCGTTACCCATGCTGCCAAGAGCTTCTTTCCTGAAAATAATTTAAAAATATCAACGAGATGAATTGAGACTCAACTTCAGCAATGAAAGTTCGTTGTAAGAATGTCTAGCAGGCGACTGTGGAAGCCTAATAATGATAATGACGGAATATAAATAATGCTTGAGTATTTAGGAATTAAAACAGTATAGTAATTATGCACTCCTTGAATAATTCCGACCAAGACTTATTTATTTATTTACTAACTCACAATTGTTATTACAGGAGTGGAGCCTAATGAAACAATGTGGTCATTAATGTAAAATAGACAAATAATTTAATGTCACCATCTCAAATTCCGCCAAAGTACAGGTATATATGTCCAGTCGATGTGCTATGATGTTAAGCATTCTAGTTTCATGAACAACCGGTGCGTACTTTAACAGATTTGTACGAGCAACTGGTAGGTCTAGCAACCCTAACCGCGGCCGTCGTCGCAGTCTAGGATCAGGCACGAGGAACCGCAGTGATTCCAGAGTTTCCGGATTGTTTAATGTACCACGTAAGATCAATATGTACTTAAATAGTGCAAGGTTCTGTCTAACCTCCAACTTATAATATCCAACCATTCCTATTACATGAAGGGTTGGATACATAAGAGGATAAAAATGGATAATCTTCGTATTGCTTTAAATACACACGTAAACATATAACACCCCTTTTTTCATCGGAGGTCCAATAAAATAGCAGAACACTCTCGATCAAGTCACATAGCAAACAAAATATAAAACTAAATCTGAATCGGCTCATCCACTTGGGAGCCACAGATACACACGTAAACATATAACACCCCTCTTTTTCATCGGAGGTCCAATAAAAGAGCAGAACAAAAAACTTAGTAAGTGTCACAATTATTTCTATCAATTTATATTTATATATATACTAGCTAGCCAGGGAGACGTTGTTCTGCCCTTTTCGACGATCCTTTGTCATATCATATAAAAATCTTTAAATTCGCAAAAAAAAAATTGTGGGTCACTCATGGGTCACTCACAATCAAAAACTATCCTATCTCTCAAGTTGGACCAAACTGCACACGGTGTGAATATATTAATACCTTATATCTTTATAGTTTAGTTTTCTTATATCTTTATTCTATATATATAAAAAAAAAAAAAAAAAAAAAAAAATATATACTAGGTGGATTGAAAAGTACTCGGCCCAACACAGATCCATTCAATTCTAAAAATCAAATCTAACCACATTATTTAGTTCAGTTCAGACTAGTTCATTGTGTGAAGTTCGAAACGTGTGCGATAATTAGTTGTGATTTTATAAATTTATTAACAAAGTAATCGGACATAATTTCCGCGAATGGAGCAAATCGAGAAGCGTGCCGTCATTAAGTACCTCCATAAGAAGGGGCTATCATCAAAAGCCATCCATGATGACATGGTCAGTACATTAGGCGATTGTGCTCTGTCATATTCATCCGTCAAAAAATGGATAGCAGAATTTAAGCGTGGTAGAGAGAGTGTGAAAGATGAACCCCGCTCTGGAAGGCCTTCGACGTCAACTACTGACGAAAATATTAAAAAAGTACTTGATTTAATAATGGGAGACCGCAAATTAAAAATTAGAGAGATAGCCGAGATTATAGGCATCTCTTATGAACGAACTCAAAACATCATTGTCAACGAGTTGGGTTTCCACAAGGTGTCTGCGAGGTGGGTTCCGCGACTGCTTTCAGTTGAACAAAAAAGGACGCGATTGACTATTTCACGCGACTGTTTGGAGTTATTTGAAGCCGATGCAGATGATTTTTTGAATCGTTTTGTTACTATGGACGAAACATGGGTTCATTACTGTACACCGGAAACAAAACAACAATCAAAACAGTGGAGAAGACCTGGTTCACCACCCCCTAAAAAGGCTAAGTCGATTTTGTCGGCAAATAAGGTGATGGCTTCAGTATTCTGGGACTCGAAAGGTGTGATTATGATTGGTTATCTTGAAAGGGGTCAGACTATAAACTCTGATTACTACTGCACCTTACTGCGTCGTTTACGAGAGGAAATAAAAGAAAAACGTCGAGGAATGCTCAGAAGAAAAGTCCTGTTTCATCAAGATAACGCCCGTGTTCACACGTCAGTACAGTCAATGGCTGAAATTCACAACTGTGGCTTTGAACTGTTACCGCATCCACCGTATTCACCTGATCTGGCACCATCAGACTTCTTTCTGTTCCCTAACCTAAAAAAGCACTTGGGAGGTCAAAGATTTTCGACAAACGACGAGGTCAAAGCAGCTGTAGACGCATATTTTGACTCTAAGGAAGAATCATTTTTTTTCAACGGTCTAAATGCTTGGAAGGGGAGGTGGCAAAAGTGTATTGAACTTGATGGTGATTATGTAGAAAAATAAAAATATAACTGATTTAGTATGTGTTTATTTTCTTGGTTAGGCCGAGTACTTTTCAATCCACCCTCGTATATATACCCTTAAATAAAGCTATAATTTATAAATAATTTATTTTTAAATTGGAACACTTTTTTAATTTTTTTGTAATTGCGGTCGGCTCTACTGAAACAGTTGAGATTCCTAAATAAAATTACTTCCAGTGTAAACTAACACTACTTATTGACAGTGCCAAGAGTTAGCTAAAGAAAGAAAAAGTCTTATTTATATTTGTATGTCAGATCGGTAATAGGCAATCGAAAGAATCGGAATTAGGTAATCTATTTTGGATTTACTTTTATTAAATAAAAGCAGACGGGCCGTTATTAACCCCTTGTTGTAAATATTCCAAGCCAAACGGTTTTCTTCGTTTTTCTTAATACGTATGGCACAGAAGTATAATAAATAGCCGACGCCCGTCTTTCCGTCCGATTACAATCTGAGTGTCTCGAGCAGCATCACCATTCACCAGGTGGATTGTAGTCAAGCATTTGCTAATAACTACAAAACTATTGTCGTTAAACTTTAGAAAAAAATTTGTTAACAATTATAGTAGGTTATTCTGTCCAAAAAAATATGTAAATATTCAAATTTGAAACATTTCGGGGGAGTGTTAACGTAGTCGGGGGTCGCACGCACTTGTTCTGTATCATGGGCAGCAGCAGCATGTTGATGGTCTCGATGGTGTAGCCGAACAGCGCCAGGCGGCGGTCCGCCAGCCCGGTGATGGCGCCGGGCTGGCGCACTTCGCCCACTCCGCCGCCGTTCTCCACAGACACCGACTTGTGGATGTCCTCCATCGTTATCTGAATCAAATGTTTACAATTTTAAGTAGCATTAATCAGTTAATTTTTTTTGTTGCAAAAGTAAACTTTTTGATATAAATACTTTTTGATCACAATTTTACACAACATTACAGTCGACTGCATAACATATACCTCCCCTACCCTATGAATACCTACCCTACCTGCTATAAATCACAGTCCTGAGTCACCTGCATCCATCGACTTCCTGCATCTCCTACATAGCTACTTCGCTTACGGGGCTGCCACTTATAAACTTTCGGTAGGCGTTTAAATATATAAATAGCACTTGGACGACACATACAACTACAACGGTTCGAAAGCGCGATCCGCAGCGCAAAAACTAAAAGCCAAATCACCAACATCAGTGCGGTTGGCTTCTCTTATCAAACCATCTGCTCAATTTGATAATAGAATTTTAATATCACATTAGAGTCACCTAAGTGCTAACTGGCCACAATAGAATCAGCAGCCAATTCACACTGGACACCTACAACTTAAAACACAGAATGCTATATGGTCTCTGAAGTGTACCATAGAATAAATGAAGCTGATGCTGTAACTTTACTGACCCTCTATATAACTTTACCTGGAACACAACAGGTTGTATAGCAACTGGCTGGGGAGAAATAGTTAAAAGGTTGATCTCTGCCCTGCAGATTTCTAGACAGAAAATACACCTAATGATAAGTGATTGTTGTGGCACATAGAGATCTAGATCTACATCTATCAAAATGCAGATGCGTTGTCACCCATGAGGACTAAGATGGAATGCCCCGTTTCCAGTAAAAAGGGTCTTCGTTACTACACTCACCATACAAAACACAGCAGTGTTAAGCTGTTATTTTGCACTGGTATTCTGTGAGAGCGTGGCCGTTCCCCGGTCAAACCGACCCATTCCAGCTACAACTATACTACTAATATAGCTGCAGCGTGGCTCTACCATGTAAAAACTTATATTCATAAAAATAATGCGCCATTATTGTGGTTATAATTTATGCATTAAAAATCAAACCCAAATATAGTCCACTCATTGTGAAATGAAGAAGTAAGAGATTCCACTGAATGTTATCCTATTCATGCCATACTTGTAACGTCATAAAGAAATAAGAATAGTTAAGGAAGCAAAACTAAAAAGGTCAAGAAGAAATAAGCTTTATATATATATTAATTTTCCTTACAGGGCAGGAAGTAAAAAGTTGCCCTTTTTAGAATGAATGAAATATAGTTTTATGTTTATTTTATGTTATTTATTTGTTATTTTATTTATTATTCCATGTTGAGATACAATACTAAACTCTTCGCAACACCAAGTGTCGTGGGTGTGTTTTACTACCTATAAGGCGTCTTGTTGCAATGCGCCTAAAATAATAATCATTTAATATTTTCTATGAATTTTACAAAAAATTTGTATAAGAAAAGAAAAGACTTGGTATTATGGGATTTGTTTATTTTTCAATTGATGTCCAGAATATGTCATTTTTTATTTATTATTTTTTTTAAAGTATATTAAATAACTTTTTTCTACGTACGTCAATCTGTTATTAAATTATTTTCATACATATGCACACAGTTAGATCTTTTCTTTTTTTTCTTGCTCACTGGTATCAAATACAATGTAAAAATTCTATTATAAAATTGTAAAACATGCTGTGCTCATCTAAAAGTATTATTATAAGCATATGTTACGAAATCCCCTCCACTTACTAAGGATCGTATATGCAATGAGGAGCTGAGTGATGAATAAATGATGGTGATGAATGAAAAAATTAATAAAAACAACACTAATAAAACAAAGCTTAGCGTCTGACAGCATGTAAAATATATTTCAATACTCACCATCTATTGCAAACATTTTTATTATCCCGACATGTCAAATGCGGCGTGAACATAGAAATATAACAAATAACAAATTTAATAATATTTAACTAGTGTTTTCATATATCTTTATTCTTATTAGTTTCAAATATTGTTAATATTATTTTTTTAACATTTTAATTTTTAACTAAGCTCAACTGTTTTAAATTCTGTGAAACGAAAATAACAAAAACGCCCTAAGCACTAGGTATTTTAACAATATTGTGGAGACGTATTACGTATATAAACTGCACAAGAAAAAGTACTCGAACCCGGAACAATCGTTCGTAAGCCATATCAATACTTGTTCCGAGCGGGGATCAGACCCACATTCCGCAGCAGCGTAGCTAATTGTTAAAGCCACCCCATTATATATAATATGTATATGTTTAAATCAACTTACTTAATATTTTTTAGGATAATTATTTTTTATTTTAATTACGGTTTTAAAGAAACCTTTATCAACTACTACTACAACTATTATATAATGGCATAAGTAAGTAGAATATCCCGTGACTCATAGGTAGTGCAAACAAACAATGATATTTGTTTTAAGTATTTAGAATACGGTGAGAATAGTGAAAAATTATGAGAATTTCAGAATACTTTTAAAACATTATTCAACGATTGTAATAGTATTATATCAAAACAAATAAATGAGTTTATATTATGTTAGCTATTGCTTTAATTCGAGTTTGTTTTCTTGATCTTCTTAATAAAATATAATGACCTAAATAGATGTTATTATAGTCTAGATTGATGTGACTTGAATATTTAGTTTAGTAAGTAAAATACAAAAGAAATCAATAGATGCATTTTGGTCCGGCACTTAAAGGTTCCATGTTCATGTGTAAGAAAAAATAATGTCCTTTAGGGCCGATCTTCATTATAATGCCGTTCACAGTTCGTTCTCGATCCGATCTCGGTCTGATAAAATATTATAAAGTAAAAAATATGTGTGTGCATTCATATAATCCGGTAACGGTCAATTCACTGTCGAATCCCATTTCATTATAATAAATCAGACCGAGATCGGACCGAGAACGAACTGTGAACGGCAAATGAGGATCGCCCCTATTCGCCTAGTAAAAGACGACCAATGGGTTTTAGATTGTGTATGAAATGGTAGCCACCTATCACTTCTTTCACAATCTGCCATCTAAACCCAATTTTTTTGTCTAAACGAGGTCCGAGCAGAGCCTTGCTTGGGTATTACAAGCGAGACGCTATGTTTGTATGTATTTAAAAAAAATAATGTTTACCTGTTCCTTGAGCCACTCGGAGTGCGGACGGCTGTTTGCAATGTGCATCTTCAGCTCCACATCTTGAATAATCTTCTTGTCTTCCGTGTCCACCAGCAACATACGGCCGGGTTTCAATCGACTCTGTTAACAATTTATTTATTTCATTATATATATATATATATATATATATATATATATATATATATATATATATATACAGTCCACCTGATGGTAAGTGGGTGCTGTGGCCCATAGACATACATTTATTCTCCATTAAGAATCTAAATGCAGTTGTGTTGTCACCCACTAGGACTAAGACGGAATGTCTCGTTTCCAGTAAAAAAAAGGTCTCTGGATTTCTACACTCACCATACGAAAGACAGCAGTATTAAGCTGCTACAAGCGTGATACAACCATAATGTAGCTGCAGCGTGGCTGTGCCACGTACAACAATTGTCGCAGCATATGACAACTTTGTGCACAGATGGACAAACAACTAAGCACGGGCGTTTTCCGTTTTTAGCTGCAACGGTTACATAACCGATATTTAGTTTTCATATCATTATTGAAAACCGTTTTCAGATATCGATTTCAGTAGTAACGGTTTACGTAATGATTTCTTAAATTTACATGAACACTAAACATTGAATAAAACTGTACTTACGGATTCTATCGCGTTCAATTAACTTATATAACTTATTTTTTAATCCCGACGAGACAGATGTTTGACGTCCCAGTGTCATAGCCCGGCTACTTTCAGTTTATTATATTAAAAATTATTAAAAAACGCGATAGAATCCGTAATATAGTTTTATTCAAATAGTAACGGTTTGCTACTGAATGCGCAAACGACAACCGAAACATAACTGCAAACTGTAGTGCCAGTGCAATATTTATTTTACGAATTACTTAAACTGTTCTAGTTTAGACTTTAGAAGTCAGAGGTTCTAATGTTATCTTAGATTGTAATATTTAGACATGTACGAGGGTGGATTGAAAAGTACTCGGCCTAACCAAGAAAATAAATACATACTAAATCAGTTATATTTTTATTTTTCTACATAATCACCATCAAGTTCAATACACTTTTGCCACCTCCCCCTTCCAAGCATTTAGACCGTTGAAAAAAAATGATTCTTCCTTAGAGTCAAAATATGCGTCTACAGCTGCTTTGACCTCGTCGTTTGTCGAAAATCTTTGACCTCCCAAGTGCTTTTTTAGGTTAGGGAACAGAAAGAAGTCTGATGGTGCCAGATCAGGTGAATACGGCGGATGCGGTAACAGTTCAAAGCCACAGTTGTGAATTTCAGCCATTGACTGTACTGACGTGTGAACACGGGCGTTATCTTGATGAAACAGGACTTTTCTTCTGAGCATTCCTCGACGTTTTTCTTTTATTTCCTCTCGTAAACGACGTAGTAAGGTGCAGTAGTAATCAGAGTTTATAGTCTGACCCCTTTCAAGACAATCAATCATAATCACACCTTTCGAGTCCCAGAATACTGAAGCCATCACCTTATTTGCCGACAAAATCGACTTAGCCTTTTTAGGGGGTGGTGAACCAGGTCTTCTCCACTGTTTTGATTGTTGTTTTGTTTCCGGTGTACAGTAATGAACCCATGTTTCGTCCATAGTAACAAAACGATTCAAAAAATCATCTGCATCGGCTTCAAATAACTCCAAACAGTCGCGTGAAATAGTCAATCGCGTCCTTTTTTGTTCAACTGAAAGCAGTCGCGGAACCCACCTCGCAGACACCTTGTGGAAACCCAACTCGTTGACAATGATGTTTTGAGTTCGTTCATAAGAGATGCCTATAATCTCGGCTATCTCTCTAATTTTT
The DNA here is from genome assembly GCA_907164705.1 of Parnassius apollo. NCBI lineage: Eukaryota > Metazoa > Arthropoda > Insecta > Lepidoptera > Papilionidae > Parnassius > Parnassius apollo. The sequence continues at coordinate 5,936,970 of CAJQZP010000528.1, forward strand.
AATCTGCGGTCTCCCATTATTAAATCAAGTACTTTTTTAATATTTTCGTCAGTAGTTGACGTCGAAGGCCTTCCAGAACGGGGTTCATCTTTCACACTCTCTCTACCACGCTTAAATTCTGCTATCCATTTTTTGACGGATGAATATGACAGAGCACAATCGCCTAATGTACTGACCATGTCATCATGGATGGCTTTTGATGATAGCCCCTTCTTATGGAGGTACTTAATGACGGCACGCTGCTCGATTTGCTCCATTCGCGGAAAATTATGTCCGATTACTTTGTTAATAAATTTATAAAATCACAACTAATTATCGCACACGTTTCGAACTTCACACAATGAACTAGTCTGAACTGAACTAAATAACGTGGGTAGATTTGATTTTTAGAATTGAATGGATCTGTGTTAGGCCGAGTACTTTTCAATCCACCCTCGTATGTTAATATATAATTTCTGTAAATTCATTGTTATGGCAGTAATAAATTATACCGTTACCGTTACAGCCTTATTAAAGTCCACAGCTGAACATATATTGCATGTTCAGCTGTGGACTTTAATAAGGTGTGTGTCCTCCCCATACATTGCACCATAGGAGGGATATTTTCCATAGTTGCCATGTTCGGCAAGCGGGTTGGCCACCGCAGTTTTTTGAAGTGAAACATTTTACGGGAGGGCTTTTAAAATTCTGATCCGCAACCTTTTTGTGTGACGAAAAGTGGTGGGGGTAAACACTACGTACATACCGGGTCGACCGACTGTCGAAGTCGATCAATCAACTCGCGAACGCAGGCCATTACATACCATAAAGTATATAGTAATATAATTACAATTACAAAATTACAACGGTCTTTCGTTCAAATATTAATCTCATACATATTAATTATATTTAAGACAGTTACCAATGTACACGTATTTATTTTAAAAAGAGTGAGCGCATTTCAGTAATAGCGCGATCTACTACATTTTATAGTTAAAGTAATTTTATCGAACAAAAATTGATTAACTGTCAAGGTGGTACGTAGAGTAGATGCTAGATGGCATAAACCCAAAAAAATAATATTTTTTTCTTATTTAAAAAATAAGAAAAGTAGTAAGATGTATCCTAGTGGATTTTCTCCTGTATCGTGGGTGCAGTTTACAAACATAAATTTCACGAGGACAAACATCCAGATTCCAGACCCGTAACAATTATTTGTAGACCATACAAATACTTGTAACGTGCGGGATTCGAACCCGCCGTTTTAGCGTTGTTATTCAATTGCTAAGCCGCTACACCATGAAGCCTTCAAATTTTATTATTTAGTTTATGTAAAATAAAAATTTGTAAATTTTCATTGAAATAATTTTTGTTGACATAATATAAAACCCTGGTTTAATTAAATAAAATTACATAAATAACAGATAATTACTTAATTAACAAACTAAACGGATAATTTCTCTTAACATCGAAGAAGATGATGCAGTGTGCCACATATGTATATAGTTTTATATAAATAAACGAAGGATGTAAACAATCTATGCTTTTCAAAAGTCATTAATGAATAATTGAAATATTTCCCTGTAATACAAAAGTTTCACTTCTGTCGTGTGTTTACACGACACACACTGTTTTTAGTCTTTATTAGGAAGACGTGTGTGACACCCACGGGATGATATAGAGGGTATATTCCGAAATACAACCCAGTACACTGACCAATGCAAATAACGTCATAAATCGACGCCGTACTGGTGATTCGTTGGTCAATTAATGATATCATTTGCATTCGCCAGTATACTGGAAATATTTTGGAACATACCCAGGTAGTGGATATTCTTACAACGTCACTACACGGTACAATAAATTATATACATATATATTATAAGGTACAATGAACTTAAACTATACTATACTGTATTTTCACTTTACACATAAATGTCTGAATTAAAACTAATGTACAAAATGCACACAAATATTGCAAATAAATGCACAAAGGCAACGCCAAAAATTAAAGATTTTATAGATATAATTATCTTAGCGAACGGCATGCGCCACTAAGGCCAAGAGCGTTATTGTTGCGTTTTGAATAAAATCAAATTATAAACTTTACATCTAAAGTATTAAAAATATACATATAAATTTGTTTAAATTAAATATAATATGGTCTTACAAATCCAAGTCTTGTGTCTACTGTCCTAAAGATCATTTAAATTTGACAACTCTCACAACTACACAAACCTAAAATTAGGCAATTTTAACCATTTAAAATTCGACCTTATTGCTTCAGTTAATAGTATCTACTATGTGCATTGTGCCTGAAAACTACCAAAACATCGCAACTAAATCCATATTCACTTCATCTCTTTCTATACGTATTCATGACACCGTCGCAAGAATGAGAAACAACGAATATCAACGAAGGACCGGTTAGTTTGTAGGCCGTGTTGGCATATTGGGTGCGTTTGGCAGAAAAAAGCGCTAGCAAGCGCTTGTAAGCAAAATGGTGATCGTCAGCGGTAAGCGCTGTCAAATCGTAAGTAGCTATTTTCCTCCAGGACACGATGTTAGTTTTAACCGGAGAACCTAACCTAATTTAAATATATGTTTGTAAAGTATTCATATTAAAAACTTACCAATCATGAATTTTTAATAACATATATATGTTTATTCATGTCATTATATTACTTAAAACTAATATTGCACAAAACAACTTATAAACTCTACTTCAAAACAAACAAATTAAATAAGCAAAATGGCGGATTGTGTCAGCGCTACTGAAGTAGCAATCGTGTCCTGGCCGAAAACTATTTCAGCGCTTACAAGCGCTTGCTAGCGCTTTTTTCTGCCAAACGCACCCATTGTTATCATTCCGGTTTGCGTTTTACGTTTCGTAATTTTCGTACGTTTTGGTTCCTTGGTTTTGTTTGGATATGTGATAACGGTTACGTTCTTAGGTTTATCGTTATGATATTTTGATAACGATCACACGTGTGCGTGCTAGAAATACGAGATCAACATTCACCATTCAATCCAGGTCAAAAAAAAAGTTATTGCACCTATATCTATATCGTACCAATATTAACCATTTGGTTGTTTCTTCAAATTCGAAGTAAAAAAGGATAAATACGTTACCTTCAGTATGACTTTTTCCGGGTCGACATCGTATACGCCCACTTCGGAAGCCATCACTAATATGTTCTCATTGGTCACGTAGAAGCGGGAGGGCCGCAAGCCGTTTCTGTCCAAAATTGCGCCTATGGGAAAAATACGTATATTATTAGATATATAAATAAAAAAAATATCCTGTCCAATAGTCCATCTTGGCTTGTCCACTTTAGCTTTCAATTATTATATACTTTGTTACCAATTTCATTCCTACAGCAAAATTTAAGATTAAAATTTTTCACGTTTACAATATGACATAATTACTACGGCAGAGCGGTGACGGTTAGCACGGTCAAAAGTGCTAGCCTTCAGGAATTACGGTCCCCAAACCAAAAAAGGAAAGAGCTATGTGGCATTTTTTTTATAGGAGATGGGGCCGAGCATACGGCTCACCTGATGGTAAGTGATTATCGCCGCCCATGAACAACTGTAACACCAGGGGAATTGCAGATGCGTTGCCGGCCTTTTAAAAAGGAGGAAGTAGAATCCTTTCTTGAAAGTCCCTAAGTAGTCGATTCCACAAGGAAGTTGTGCGAGGAAGAAAACTTCTTTTAAAACGCACGGTGGTGGACCGCCAGTCCAGATGGTATGCATGGTATCGCGAAATATGTCGCGATGTGCGATAGTGAAATTGTGCGGCTGGAATTAGTCCGAAAAGTTCCTCAGAGCACTCCCCGTCGTATATGCGATAAAATACGCAAAGATATGACAATGCAACATCTCTTCGTAGTGCCAGTGAGTCAAGCCGATCGGAAAGAGCTCGGTCGCCGACAATTCGAACTGGATGCGATCAAATGGAAGGAGCTGGCACTTGAAAGCTCCCGCGCAAAGATGGGAACAATATTCCATGTGCGACCAAACCAGCGCCTTGTAAAGTTGCAGGCGGTAAACCGGCACGAAATACTGTCCCGCTCTGTTGAGCACGCCTAGCTTTTTAGAGGCCAATTTGGCCTTCTTTTCCAAGTGACCACCAAACTGCAAGTCATTCAATATGTCGACGACGAGGATTCCGATACTGGCTGTGGCAACAAGGGGAGTGCCTTGAAACTGAGTAGATACGGCGAAGGGGTTCATTTTAGCGGTAAACGCGCAAACTTGTATCTTCTGGGGATTAAACTGGACTAGATTTAGTCGCCCCCATTCCGAGACTTTGTATCACAAAGTCTCGACTTCAGACACAAGTTTGTCCCGGTACTCGACGACGTTTCCCGAGTAATATTGGCACGGCCGGTGTAAAAAGCATCACCAGTGCTGTCGTCTGCATAGCAATGAATGTTATCTGTTTGCAACATGTCATTGATATGCAGAAGAAACAGCGTTGGTGATAGTACGCAGCCTTGTGGAACACCATCGTTAATGGGCTTCTAATCGGAGCATGCACCATCAACCCGGGGCATAAAGGAGTGTTCTAATATGTACCCTGGGTAGGAGTTATGAAAGTACCGGGTGTCCGGTGGCTATTTTCACATTTTAAAGTGTTGTAACTTAAGAACGCAAACAGCTGGAGGGGCGTGGGGTGCGGGATTAGATTCGTCAGCGTCGTGAGTTTTTTAGCCGCCATGCCGCGTTGGTAGGATGAGGAGCTCGCTTTCGTGATCGAGGCATATTTAACAAGCAATTTTTCGCTGATTGCGGCGCAGCGGAAATTCCGTAATCATTTTAATCTTCCACGAATAAATGATGTTCCTTCAAAACTTCAATTCGTTATTGGGTAGCAAGATTTCGTGCTTCGGGCTCAGCTGTAAACATGCGTCGCCAAGGTCCAGTTGCATCTGTATCGACTGCAGAAACCATCCAACGTGTGAGTGATTCAGTTTTGTAAAATCCACGGATGTCACTAAGAGCACGTTCAGCAGCTTTAGGTATTGCTAGATCAACATTGCACGAAATAATCAAAAAAAAAACTCAAGTTTCATCCGTATAAAATTCAAATAACCCAAAAACTTAACGAAAATGATTATCAAGCAAGGTTATCTTATGCCGAACGAATGTTAACAACGTTTTGTACGGAAACACGACTGCTGAACGTTTTTTACAGTGACGAAGCCCATTTTCATTTAGGCGGTTATGTAAACAAACAAAATTACCGTTACTGGAGTTCTGAGAATCCAATAGAATTGCATCAAGAACCATTGCATACAGATAAGGTAACAGTTTGGTACGCTATATCAGGGAAATGAATACTTGGTCCTTATTTTTTTGAAGACAGTCGTGGTCGGGCAATATCCGGAAAGATATTGTGAGATGGTCAACGGTTTTTTGAGAGACGAACTACGCAACAGTTTTATTGCTAACAGAAACAGCTGGTTTCAACAAGATGGCGCCACCGCTCATACCACCCACATCTCCATGAATGTTGTAAGGGAATTGTTCCCAGGAAAAATCATCTCTCGGTGCGGTGACATCCCCTGGCCAGCACGATCGCCCGACCTGAGTCCATGTGACTTTTTTTATGGGGCTACCTGAAGAGCATCGTTTACCAAAACCAACCGACCACCACTGTTCAACTGAAAGAAAATATCCGGACCGAAGTTTTGAATAATTCTAGCGATCTCTGTAAACGTGTTTTCGAAAATATGCGTGTGAGATGGGAAGAGTGTTTGCGCCAAGAAGGTCGAGATTTAGAAAACGTTATTTTTAAAAAATGAAACTCACATTAATTTTTATATGAGAATAAAAATAATTTAGAAACCATTTGTATTTATTTTTATATCATCCTTTGAAATGTGAAAATAGCCACCGACACCCTGTATCGGCCGGAGAGGACACCTGTGTCTCGGTTAGAAAGAGCAAGGCCGGCTTCGCCGTTTCCGGATGGTAGTGGCCTTCGACTTATTGCTCTCCGTTTGCCCCGAGCAGGTTTAGTCTCGAGCGGAATTTGCTCCCCCCCCCCCAATTAAGCGGGGCAGCCTGACCACGCTCAGGAGTGAAGTAGCTTGGTCGTGGATTCGCAGCGAGGGACGAAACGCAGAAGCAAAGCCTCTACTTCATGTTAGTCTTCTGTGAGGACGTGGTACCACCCCGGTTTGAGCCGGTCCATACGTGCAACAGCAAAAGCTGCCGCGTGGCTCTACCAGTGTTAGTATTGTACTACTTGCTGTACTGTTCCCTGTCCCTGTGGAGGTCTATGTTCAACAGTGAACCACAGGTACCTAAGTGCCGTTTTCGGATCCGGTGTGGTTTTCTTATTTTAATATATAAAAATTCTGTGTTACGGTGTTTGTTTATTTATCTCCGAAATCGCTCAACCGATTTTAATGAAATTTTGTAAATGTGATAACTTGCTCCAACTTGACAGATATATCCTATCTGTCAAGTTGGAGTTTTACCCCGATAAGTCACGTGTAGTAGCGGTGTAAGAATATTCACAACCCTACATGGTGCCGTGGGTAACGTATGAGGAAACAGAGGGAAATTGAAACAGCAGATGGGTTGCAGCATTTTTTGATAATATTTTTATAAGTTAATAAATTTTTAATAAATATAAACGAGGCATTCCATCTTAGTCCTCATGGGTGACAACGCATCTGCGTTTTGATTTGTAATCGAAGATAGTTGTAGTTGTATTGGCCACAGCAACCACTCAGGTGAACTGTGTGCTCGTTTGTCACCCTATCCTATAAAAAAAATTAAAAAATAACTGCGGTTGTCAACCCGCCTGCCAAGCGTGGTAACTATGGCAAAACCTCCCTCGATGATCTCTCATACATTTCCATGTATAAGGGAAGTCTATGTTTAACACTGGACTTTTTGGGCTGTAATGAATGGATATAATTGAAACACATAAGTGATCCTCAATATTTTCATTGTAAATTTAAGGTTTTTTATAGGACAATTTGTTGTCGCGAAGGGTAGAAAAACGTCTGCTTAGTTGGGTAGCTTTTTTGCTTTATTTATTTATCCTTTATTGCATTCCATATAACAAAGGAATATATAGGGCGGACTTAATAATGCCTTGAGGCATTCTCTACTAATCAACTCAAGAGTAGCTTATAGAATAAAAAATCAAATAAAAATGATAATTAAGATCGTAAAATATATACTTTACTTATAAATAAATTATACACGCACCTATGTAGCGTCCGTCGGTGAACGCGATGAGCGCGGGCCCGTCCCAGGGCTCCATGGCGCAGGCGGCCCAACGGTAGTAGTCCCGCTTGGCGCGCACCATGGTGCGGTCCGCGTGCCACGCCTCTGGCACCATGGTCATCACCGCCTCAGGCAGCGAGCGCTTGCCGCAAGCCGCCAGGAACTCCAGCACGCAGTCCGCCGACCCCGAGTCCGACAGGTTCGGCTCCACCACCGGGTACAGCTTCTTCAAGTCTGCCGGTACACCACGGCGTCATACATATACAATACTATATACATTTAACAGATTTTAATGTTACAGCCTATATACGTCTCACATGAAACCTGGGTTCGGATTTTGAGTAAGGCCAAGATTAGTTATTGAGTTTTTCTGTCAAGAAATTTTCAGAAGTAGCCCGGAATCAGAAAGTTGGCGGGGTTAAACCGTGCCTTGAAAAGCTCGTAAAACCGTAGGTCACGCGCATGATCTCTCTCAGGTCGTGTTGAATTGCCCTAACATCGGACTACGAGAGTTGAGAGAATAGAGTTCATTTGTGCTTGCACATACACCTGGACCATAAAATACTATAATACACAATAGAATGGCTGTCAACTTTGTACGCGGATTGGGGTCGCAAAACCCGATTCGTTGTGTTGACAGACTGAGTAAATTTACACATTTTAGACTTTTGATTAATGTTCAAGATCATCATTAAAAAATAGTTTAAACTTTAATACATATTTATTTGTAAATAGGGTGCTATTTGGCATTTTCTAAATAATATGCATGCGAAATTCGGAAACGATTGTAACGTCAAAACACATCTCGTGTTGACATTTATCCGTGCGAATTGACGTGTGACGACATTTTAGTGGCTACGCGGGCTCTGCCCACTCCCCAGTTCTATTATGTATGTATTATAGTATTCTATGACCTGGACACTATAACCCAGACTTACACAGAGGGCTACTCTCCGTTGCGACTGGTCGCTATGACATAAATTCGGTCTGAAGGACGTCCAATAACTGGGTACATTCTCTCATTTCTGAGAGAGTTTAAAATAACGAAATGTTCGCTACGCTTCCCCAATGCGTGTTAGCGAACTTCACATCTTCCATTTTTTTTATTTCTCAGCAAGCTTCTTCATAACGTTTTAGGTACCTTACTGCCCAGCACGTGATAAATCAGCACTTGAAATTGAAATCGACAAATTAATTGGAGCCGGCGGTTTAAGTTTTAAAATAATTTCGATCTTGACTCATAATGGACCGACCCGGGATTCGAACCCGAGACTACATGATCAGCAGTCGCGCTTACGGACACTAGACCAACTAAGCTGTCAAAGGATAAAGTTTTAATGTACATACTATTTAGAAGGACATTCTGGTTTATATCTTAAGGGGATATAGTAAGCTCAAATTCTAATTTCGTCTCCACTGGCCCGCGCGTCGTATGCTATGTACCGACATGTTTGTAATCACTAATACTGTAAGTAGATAGGTCGTTAGACACTTATTTTATTAGGTTTATCATATTTATGCCTGTTTCTTAACGCCAAGCCAGTCGCTTCTTATTTTTATTACGGTTATTTCCCATTTTAATTTTACGTCGTCGTGTTGCGTAATGTGTATTCTGATCGTAAGCTACACAACCTCCCCCTTCAAACCGGGCAGCAGGAATCACGCTTCAAGATAATGGTGGTTAATATAGCGCATAGCACCATATTATAGCGCGCTATCTCTCCATAACACATAACGCGTGCTATGTAAGTAGTCGACATGACGCTATTGCGCTATGGCGCTTTGGCGCTATTAAGTATTAATATCTAGCAGCAAGCAACTAGTTCTAGCGGCAACGCTGTTGGGAGAGGACGTGTGACGCAAATTTGATCTAGTAGCACGCTATTCATCGCGCGCGACCTAATTTAGTGTTAGACGTTGTTTAGTTAGTGTATACTGTATATTTATAAGTGATCGAAGGACACAGTTGTCTGCTATAAAAGAAGGCTAACTAAAGTTTTTAAATGTAAATAAAATATAGACACAAAAATGTATATAATAGTGTATGTAAATAGTTGATTTTTATAAATACAATCAATAAACTTTTAAATACACAGTTATTTGATTTATAATTTATATTAAGGTTAAAATAACGTTTACATCAATTATTATAAAAAATAATTCATTTTATTTCGTTTTAAAAAGTACATGCTTTAAAAATATTTTTAGGATTATAGAAAGTCGTAAGCCTGAAAAGTATGAAAAAGCGTTCGTTGATTTTTCTTTACCGCTTTATTTTATTTTAGTCTAAAATGCGACTTATTACGAAATAATGTTCTTATATAGCACGCGCTCTATCCATTGAACGACATGTATTGTAACGTGCTACGAGATATAGCGCGCTATAACATAGCGTATTTAATAGCGCGCTAGAAATTTATAGTCTATAGTCTGTAGCGTGCTATTGATTTATAGTCGTTTTGAACAACTTTACTTCAAGAGGCCGATAGTTTAGGTAATTTCTTTTTACAGTGAAAATAATGGTATTTTAAAAAAAAAGTTAATAACATAAGCACTGCTTTATAGTTAGTTCAGTTAGTATGCAAAGTTTCATGATCTTATTTAAAGTATTTTATGAATAACAGCGGTTTATTGTTTATTTTGGAGGTAACTTCGGATTTTTTTTCTATCGAGAAAATTTACGAAATCGTGTTTTCGTCTAACATAGTCTTAACATTAATCCTCAACTTTACCATATATTTATTTCAAAATTAATGCTGCAATATTTTCGGCATAACGAAGGATCTTGCTAAGCCATTTGATATTATATTTCCCCTGAAGCTTGTGATATTTTATAGAATATGGGTGACAAAGGAGCACACGGTCCACCTGATGGTAAATGGACGCTGTGGCCCATAGACTTCTACATTTATCTTCAATTAAGAACCAAAATGCAGATGCGTCTTGTCACCCCTGAGATCTGAGATGAAATGCCTCGTTTCCAGTAAAAAGCATCTCCGGTTCTCCACACTCACGAAACACAGCAGCATTACGCTGTTATTTTACGCTGGTATTCTGTGAGAGCGTGGTCCTACTCCAGTCAAGCCGACCAATTCGTGCTGCAATCACAATATAGCTGCAGCATGGCTCTAACACGTAAATCTATTCCGTACTTCGCTCAAAAACCAAATAAATGGACTTTTAAATAAAACACATACATATCCACTTCTACTTCTGAAGTGTATAAGCGCAAGTGTTAACGTTTATTAATAGTTAATTTTTTGAGTCGCTAACAGTATCCATTATCTGTCGCTTACTTAGAATATTTATAAACAAGATATGCTTATTTATACTTTAACGTTGCTTCAAATAACCGTGTTTTGAATATCTTGCAATATAACATTCGGCAGACGTTGTGGTTTTTCAATCTTCTTTCACTTATCATAACAAGTTGATGTAGATTGCTTTAGATTAGAGCTTTGATGAATTTATTGTAGAGGAATTTATTGAAATAAATAAAGAAATAAAAGATAAAAAAACTATGACCCTCAAAAATCAAGGCATCTGTTCGTAATGATTGAAAAAGTAATACAGGATAACTTAATTTTAGAATGGTAGACGACTTGTAAAAAAGTACAGAAACTTCTGAATAAAATTATATAATCGGTAAACTTGACATACCATCACCAAATATATCACTCTTCATAACACCTTCACGAGCTTTCATCAAGTTGACGTTACCGCGCAACGTATTTATCTCGCCATTGTGGGCGAGCACTCTGTAGCAAAGAAGAAATAACGAGTTTAGATAAATTAATAATTATTTTTGGGATATTAAAAATAAAATATTCACAGAAGAACAAAGAAATTATATTTTACCTTAAAGGATGCGCTCTTTCCCAACTTGGGAAGGTGTTTGTGGAAAACCGAGTATGAACCAATGCTAGATAGGTGGTGAACGCTGGGTTGCTTAAATCTTTGAAGTATTCCTGTAGCAGAAGGAAAACATGTTTATTTTGAAAAAATAAATACCGCTAAATTAGTAGTTTTACCGAAAATAACATAAAAGTAAACTTAATAATTAGGGACTCAAAATAGATCCTTAAGATACACCTACTGTAAAATTGAAACAATATTACCTAATGATATAAATTAGGTTTTAGCTAAAAGCTTTTTTATCGGTAGTTGTATAATTTAATATAATAAATAATATATCTTAAATTAGTAAGTAGGTGAACCGAACGTTTAACAAGTTTCCAGTTAAATTAAAAATTAACATTAAAAAATGTTGCATTTAAGAACAATCTTACCCATAGTTGGTTAGAAGTCAGAAGTCCCTTGTAGACTACAGTTTTCAGCGAAAGGCTGCAGATGTAGAATCTAGCTCCTGGTACAACTAATTCGTGACTTGCACGTTTACGCAACACGAATATCTGCGAAAACACATAAAAATCTCCACATATTGCATACTCAAATTTTAAATTATATGCGCCTAATTTTATGAGTAATTTCGTTTAGTAACAATTTAACAAATTTTAAGACATAAAGGTCTGAAAGAAAACGACCGCAATTGTTAATAATGAAGTAAGGAATAGGATAAGGATGTGTGAATTTACGTTTGCAACGGAGAGGACCTCCGCTCCCCCTCGCCGGCGCGCGGGGCGTCGATCTGAAAAAAATGCTTTAAGAGTGCTTTGCCTCCTGTAAATCATAAAGAGAGTTTGAAAACGCAATATTCATCTTACATTGCGTGTTCATACCCATTTGTCTCCTATTTATGTGGTACACTCACATCAATGGATTTGGTCTGTTCAGTGACCGTCCGATCTTACCTGCCTGGCCAGCTGTTCCTCGTCTTGGATATCGCCGGTTACAAACACTTGACGCATAAAGGGCTCCGAATTACGAGCCACTTGACCTGAAAGCCAGTCAAAATCGGCCGTTACTAACTTCACCCAGTCTATTTTACATGTAGGTAACTTGTAAATTTCTATCACACCTTTTATTTCTACTTAATTCTATGTATTTTCGACACTTCGATGGTATTATGGTAATGACTGTACATGACATTATTGACGTCATAAATGCAATATGAAAATAATAAAATAACGTTTTTTAATGGTTAAATAATCTATTCTGTAGCATTTATGACATGAAAATGGTCTCAACATTTTAGTTGCCTAATGATTAACCATCTAAGTAAACAAAAACAATATGAGTGTTAACTTGAGATTTAACAACAAGGAAAATGCAGTAACAATTGATAATGATTTCATGTGAAATTTAATAACAACGAGTATGGAATCTCAAGTTAATCACAAATTGAAACAAATATTATTACATAACAAAAAAACGTGTTTTATTTTTTATTATTTATATTACGGCGCGACCAGTTATAACTTTAAGCTTTAATAAACAATTATTTGTTCTGCATCTTACACTCATGTTTTTTCTTATGAATTACGTTTTAGTCATGTGCAAAAAAAAAACAAATAAGTAACAAATTCAAAATCATTTTCATACAAGTTAAAGATTAGCAACTACTGCTAACGTATTAATCAGTTACTATTGTTACAAGAATCAAATATAATTGAATATGGTAGTGCCGTAAACTACGTGTCATTTATTTATGATGCTTATATTTGTAACAAAGTCTCATAAATTTATCCTTAACCCCTTAACCGCATCATCATCTCATACTTAGCCATGTTGATTTGTGTCACCAAAGGTACGTTGTTACAAATATAAGATTTATTTATTGAGCGATACCATGTAAGTTACAACTCCCTTAGTACTCGATCCATAAGTTAATTTTCAAATATAATTTTACCTATTCAAAGAAACCATAAACTTAGTTTCAAAAGAATCAACAATCTGTTTGAGGAGCGAGAACTAGTGAATCATACTGTTACGTGCCACCGCATATTGTCAAATTGAACAAACCAGATGGTCAAGCATCGCATGACCGCGTCAGCCCAAGCAATTCTTTACTACGTGTACCACCTGCAATGATAGTCGCACACATATTGCAGCAGCGTAACTGCATCTTATTTTAAATGAAGCGAAACATTTAATGGTGTGAATAATTGAAAACGTTTTTATGGTGAAAAGAAATAGAATCGTAAAGTGAAAATTTATCGAGAAATCGTAGTAAGTCTACTTCACAATGTTGAATACGATAAAAAGTTGTTGCGAGGTGAATCAAAATCAATATGCCTATAATGATAACTACTCGTTTAAGTACTTATCGGCCGCTTAAATTTTGTGAGCTGCACAGGTGTTTGGGTTATTATTACGACAAAATGAAATTTTTTATATTTTTTAACTGGCTTTACGGCTCTGGGTTCTAGCCCTTCTGAGCCTATCATTTCCTTCGGAATCTTCATTATTATATATTTCTTCTTCACAATATGCTGATGCCTCACATTGCGAAGTTTTTTGAAGATTTTGACGACAGCTCAACCCAGCGGACAGTTGATGACGACAACCCCCCATGTTAACAAGGTGCCCAAGCGATTAAAATAACTTGAGGTTTATATCAACATCAAAGCACTTTTTCGTCGTTTTCTCTAATAGTTCACACTCGCGGACACTTAATTCACAAAATCAAAACAAACAAGAATCAAAATCCACTTTAAAGCATTATTCAAGCGACAAAACAGGAGCGACAATCCGTCGACGGCCAAGTTCCCGCCAAAACTCCACGACAGAATGAACTTCTATAAGCAAACAGAGTATACGGAATTTTTCTATTTCTATGTACAAGATGGTAGGACTCCTTCTCTGCCTATGAGTCCGTCAGGGTAGGTCCCGTCATCCTCTTACCGATTTCTGCCGCCAAGTAAAACAGTGCCTGTACTGCTGTTTTCCGTTCTGAAGGGAAAAAGAGCCAGCATAATTGTAGGCTGTGAGGTCATTCCATCTTAGGCCTCAGAGGTGACAACGCATTTGCTTTAAGTCACAACCTTCTTTGTTTAAAGTTGATTGTTGCTAATGTCTATGGGGTACAGTAGCCACTTACCATCAGCTGGGCTAAAATTTCTTTTGACACTTCGGTTGTTTTACTAAAAAAACTGTCTTATTTAGAAATTAGATTTGTAACATTTAAATAAATAAAACAACAACCAAATATGAATTGTAACAAAAATAGTAAAATTATGGATTAACAATATGTTAAATTACATTACACCGTAAAGATAAAATAAATTATATTTATTACATAATTTTATTTTACTTCAACATTGTGAAATTGACTTTATCTCAAAAAACTACGTCTTTTAATAAACACAATCTCTCGATTAAGTAGCCGAGATAAGTCTAATAGTATTCTAATAGTATTACAAGGTTGTCTATTTATATTAGACACATGAAATCAAGGACACTAATATTACGAAACAAATTGATAAAACCCACAGTTAACCCTTATTAATAAATGTCCTCTTTTGCAATTAACTTTGTTAATAAAAAAATTATATTTTAATAAATAAAAAAGAAATTACTCTTTAATATCGAAATAAATATTGAGTTAAAAAGTTTTTATTTTTATTTTAAAATACTCCGTAGTCACTCACCGATAGTTGTGTTATTGGTAGGGACGGTTCTCCAGCAAAGGACGCGAAGTCCGAGGCTTTCAGCAAGCTCCTTGAATTTCAGCTCTATGTTTTGGTGATGCGACTTGTCCAGAAAGAAGATGCCTGTGGCGTACTTGCCAAACGGCGGCAGATCGATCTGGTGCGTGTCTCTGTATAACAAGGGAACCTTGTAAGAAATAATTAAAAATTATATGGCATCTTTACTCAAATCCGTTGTGTAAAGAACTCGAAAAGGATTTCATAATGATTAAACTAATCAATTTATTATATTCTTTATTGTGCAAAAATAAATCTACTATAAAGATTTCTTTTCGTTTACGCTATAGCGTTTTTTACGGATTTTACTTTATTTATTTGATTTTTATTTCCCGACGTTTCGGGTGCTTTCCAGAACCCAGGGTCACGGGAGACTGAGATGACTGTCGTCTCGATGTTAATGTTAACCCAGAGTACCTTCAGCTTTTAATTATTATTATTTATGTTCAGATCTACGCAAAAAGAACTTACTACTTACTTACTTCGTTTTAATTTTATTAATTACAAGATCGTGATGGCACCCAGTCTTCTTCTCTATTAAAATCAGGATGTTTTTTAATTTCAATAGTCCTTGGCAGGAATCAATGTTCTTTAGCGAGGATTTGGAGGCCTATCAAATCTGATGTAATAGTGCTTGGATATGATAACAAATTGTAGACTTCCCGGAACGTTGGAGCTTCAGGTCAACTATATGTTATTTTATGCGGATTCTAATTGATCTTTTTGTTTGCCCAATGTATCAAATCTACTGTATAAGTATCTTTATTACAATTTTCGCTGTGACAGAATTCTACTTTTATACTTAGGATAACTATAGACAGAATGTTTCATTATTTACCATATGATTACCGAAAAGACATGATTACCCTGACTTTTTTATATGTAACAATAATGAGATAAGCTGTATCAAAGATACGAAAAATGATACAAAGATTTACACAATTATATTTGTAAGGTTTTCAAACAAATTCTACCTATGTACACCAGCAACCTCATCAAACAACGAAAGCCACAGAAGCGTCGTCATCCTTAAGGACTTGGATAAAATGATTTGCAGTTGGTAATTATACAGGCTTTTTATCCTTGGAACCAGAACACAAAAGTAGGCGCGTTGCTGCTTACCGCGAAGAAGCCGGCCCAGACGAGGCAACAAATGAGTCCTATCACTAAGGTTACAGTTATTTCGGACATTAAGTAAATAAAGTGGGACTGCCTCGTTGGTCTAGTGGTTGTAGTAGTGTGACTGCTGATGACGATGTCCTGGGTTCGGGTCCCAGGTCAGGCCAAATAATTAATCGTTGAGTTTTTCCGTCAGGAAATTCTCAGTAGCTGCTCGGAGTCAGAAAGTTGGCGGTGTCTCACCTCCGTGCCTCGGAAAGCACGTAAAGCCGTTGTTGGTCCTACGCCTGATCTCTCTCCGGTCGTGTCGGTTTACCGTCCCATCGGATTATGAGGGTGAAGGAATAGTGAGTGAACCTGTGCTTGGGCATACACTTGGGCACTATAATCCTGTCCTGCGCCGATGGCTAGTCTCCGCTGAGGCAGGCCGCCGTGACCGACATTCGGTCTGGAGGACACTAAAGTAAGCTTTATTTGTTCATTATATTTAAAAATATTTATTTTTCACCAATATGTCAAGAGGATGAATATTTTTTATGGAAACAGCATTAAAATAAATCTAATGGTACCTACATAACATATTTATTAATATTTCACTTCTCAGACTACTGAGTACAGAAATAGTATCTAACAATATCTAATCATAACAGATATACGCAATCAAGATCGCTTGTCATTATGTTCGCTATATTGGAATTATACGCGATACAAATTCCAAACATAAACATAACTAACTTCTAAATAGGCACTTCGTTTAAAGGTCAAAAGTACAAAGAGATGGTGCCTCCAGTTTTTTGTTTTTCCACGGACAAAGTATTAAGGCTCAAAGGAGGAAGTAATGTTAAATTAAGCAGTGCCGCCATAAAACTAAAGTCACTTATTCAAAACAAGGACTAAAAATGTAAAAAAAGTCATTTTTTGGTCATTAGAGAAACTAACATGAAATATAATTAATAACCGTAAAGTCTTAATATGTACCCTTTTAAAATTTCTGGTAAGAGCACTTCAGTCGCTTCAGCTTTTTTAAATAATACAAATATTAGTATATAAAGTATAGTATAGTAAAGTATGAAATCCATCTTATTATAAGTCAAGTGGTCACGGTGTAATAGAATATATACACCATTTAATTTATCTAGGTCTATGAGAAAAGCTAGAAAAATGCCACAGATTTCGATAGATGGCGGTATTATTACCTTTTATAAGCAACTGTAAAATAAAAGGGCGTCAAATGTGATGTGATTGTCTCAATCTGCCTTCCAAGTGTGGTACATCCTTCTAAAAATGGAAGTGGCCCATATCCGGCAGTCTACTGTTACACACATGTCCCGAATAAATGATGGTGCGCCTAACTGGAGGCGAGGGCTGAGGAGGGAGATGCAGGATGCGCGCGCATCTTTGACGTAGTTGAACCGATCTATTGACCAATAGAACTACGTATGAAACTCGGCAAACCGTTTATCAATTATCCTACACAGGCGCAGACCACGCACACTATCACATCAACTCACTTTCGTCACTTGTACGTAATCTGGAAAAATTTGGCCTCGTCTCCTATTTCACATAATGTCTAGACGTAGGATTATCGTTAGGTAACGATTTAAGGTGATACCTTACTTACCAAAACAAAATTTTGGTATATGATTTTTGACTGTATTACCTTGGATTGCATAAAATAAAAACACGATATCATGTAATTTTCTCGATAGAAAAAAATTTCAAAGTAGGCTCTAATTATTTACATTTCTCGATGACACCACAATATTCTTACGAATAAGTTCACGGAATTAGTTTTAAGGCATACCTAGTAAATAATCATATCTAAGTTCTCATAAACCAGTTTTTTAATACATAACGAAGTTTTGTTAAAATAAATAAAAATGTTGTTTGGCGCTTACGTAGTTTTTTCCGAGCGCTTGCTCGGTATGGCATAAGCCACACCCCCAAAACTTCGATTCATTTTCAAGGTATCCTCTTAAGTTAGCATATCATGAATGCTTAAGATATATTTTGATATAGACTTCTGTAGGCTTATTATATAAGAGCCTTACAATCGATCATTTCAGGACAACACGCACCCAACGTTTTTGAACATCAACTATGGGGTCAACTAGTGACAACCATAGGTGACCGAAATATCCACAATATGAAACAGCATCTCGCTGTTGCACGTTGCCCCCAAACAAACAGGTAACAAAACGGAGTCTAATTTATACTTATAGGTAAATTCTAGAAATCAATCTTTTTTCGGCGGTAGGTGAAGAAAAAGTTAACACATACGTAAAATTTTAATTTGTATTTTAAATTAACTAATACAATATTCTACATAATTTGTTACATATTTGAGTGCTAATTAACACCATTTTCTTGGTAATCGCATTTGTACAACTGTGTATATGTGAATTCATTCCATCTAAATACACCACCTGCCAGCATATTACACACACTTGGATTTCATATATATCTTGGCACAACACAATGTCTCAACTTGATGAGATTAGAACTGCACAGAACAGTTTGGAGGAATGCTTTTCAAAAAGGATGGCCGAACTGGAAGCACAGTTACACACGGGGGGATCCGCTAAGGACACGGTTGCAAAGGTGGCTGAGGAGTTTCGAACATTCCGTGAACTCATGTTCTCTATGCTCGGTATGCTCCGTAAACAAATTAATGAGTGCTCCCATATGGTTGACGATATTGAGACCAGGCATCGACGAAAGGCTCTCCTTTTCTTGGGTGTTGCTGAAGAGGAGAAGGAGGACTGCAAGGCTACAGTGCTAAGTATAATCCACAAAATGGAGTTGAAGGACACAGCATCTTGCATTAGTGTCTGCCACAGGATTGGTGTAGCCACCAAAAAATCGTATCCGGCCAATCCTAGTTCGATTTCTTAGCGTTGACTTCAGGTCATCAGTATGGAGGGCGAAGTCTAGACTGAAAGGTTGTCCAGTTTCAGTAAAGGAGTTCTTGACAAAGTCTCGGCAAACTGTTTTTGGCAAAGCCCGTCAGCATTTCGGCATGCGTGCATGCTGGACCCAAGATGGAGTAATTGTGGTGAAAGTTGCCGATGGATCCCGCCATAAAGTCACTACCTTAGATGAGCTGACTACTCTTACGCAAAAACACCCTAAGGCGACTGCTGAATCCTCAACTGGTGGCGAGCGCATTGCAGGAAGCAACTCTAAGCCACGTAAATAACTACGCAGTATTGCGTTTTATTGTCTTAATTCTCCTTTTTCCTTTTACTACAACTTTAAATTTATTCAATATTGCAGAATTACTTAGTATAATTTATTATTACTTTTTATGCACAGTATTAAACCTAGTTTTGCTTTTATGTAACCTTAAGCTTCTTTCTTTCTCATTTATTTACATTTTTTTTTAAATTAGTTAATTTCTAATTTTAATATAGTTTTTCGTTTTACATCATTTATTAAAACTTGTATATTTTCACTTTAAATTTTAATTACATTTTAGGTTAAGTTCTACTTTGTTTTGGTATTAAGTTGTTTTGCTTTTTGATTATATTTTGTCCATAGATTAATAGATTCGTAACAAGTGCATAGTGCAAGTTAACTTTCAGTCGCTGGGAAGGTTTTTTTTTTATTAATACATGATCATGGATACAAAGTCCTTTGGACATAGTATATTTGTCGTCTATGAGACACTTCTCTATGATACTTTTTATTTGTTCTAAGTTCTGCTATTTATTATTAGTAATCTTAACGTAGTTTAGTTGTAGTTGTCTTGCAAATCATTTTTATTTTTATTGTTTTGTGTATTATATTTGTTTTTTAATTTTTGAGTGTGTTAGCTGGCGGGTGGTGCAGGGATGGCAGTTTAGCAATCGAAATTATTACTATTTTTTTACGTTATATAATTTTAATTATACTAATTTATTTATTCTTATATTTTAGGTCTATTTATTTATTTATTTTTATATATTCTATTACATATAGATGAGTTCCGATGATGATTCTTTTCTTTCTGCCAACGAGTTTTCTTCATCAAATGACAGTTATTGCTCTATTACTGAAACGTTAGGGGATTTTGTGCGACATAAATTCGATGAATCCCGCTCTTTGTTTAATGTTTGCCACATTAATGCACAGAGCGTACCTAGTCATTACAGTGATCTGATTGAGGCTTTTTCTGACGCTGATGTTCATGCCGTCTTGATTTCGGAGACTTGGCTTAAGCCCCATCTTCCTTCTACCTCTTACCCTCTCTCTGGCTTCAGTTTGATACGCAACGATCGAATTGATAGGAGAGGGGGTGGGGTCGCTATATATCTTCGTTCTGACTTTTCTTATAAAATTCTAGCTTCTTCTTCCCCCTATTATACTGCATCTGCAGAATTTCTTTTCCTTGAAGTTTGCGTAAAAGGAGCCAAATTAGTACTTGGCGTTGTCTACTGTCCTCCTTCTGTCGATTACTTCTCCAGTCTTGAAACAATTCTGGAATCCTTGGGGTCGGAATACTCACATCACGTCATCATGGGCGATTTTAATACAGATCTCCTCACTCCGCACTTAACCAGTTCCTCTAAGCTCCTTCAAATTGTCGATTCGGTTGGCCTCCACATTTTACCTTTACAAGCCACTCACCACAATATTGATGTGGAGGATACCTGGCTTGACTTAATCCTTACCTCTGCTCCTTCTCTTGTCTTCTGCCACGGTCAACACTTTGCACCTGCTTTCTCCTATCACGACCTCATTTTCCTTTCTTACGTCCTTAAACCTCCTAAACCTCCAGCTAAAACTCTACACATGCGTTGTTTTGGTCGCTTGGATGTTGAAAAGCTTTGTGTGGATGCATCCAAAATAAACTGGAACAGCGTGGTTTCTGCACCCACTGTGGATGAAAAAGTTGGGGCTTTGAATGAAGCTATCCTTAAATTATATGACGTACATGCTCCCATCAAAAAAGTGAAGCTCAAGCGTCCACCTGCGCCTTGGATGACGATTGGGGTTCGGATTGCGATGAGACGTAGGGATCGCGCTTTCGGCAAATTTAGAAGAGATCGATGTGATCAAAACTGGACTCTTTATAAAGTTGCAAGGAATCGGTGCAATCAGATGATACGCAACGCCAAACGCCGATTTATTCTTAGTAACATCTCATCTTCTTCCCCTGCTAATATCTGGAAGTTCCTTGGAACCATAGGTATCGGTAAACGACACCGTTGTGAGTTTCAAAGGACGATTGGTCTGGATGATATCAATTTTCATTTTGTCTCCAACAGTCCTCTTGATCACCAGACCAAGCGTCTTACTGTTGAACACTTAATGGGTTTACCTCGTCCTGATATTAATCTGTTTCAATTTTCTCCAGTAGCTGTTGATGAGATCAAGAAGATAATCCTTTCCATTAAATCTAATGCTGTAGGTTACGACAACATCAGCCGACGGATGATTATCTATATACTTGACCATATCCTCCCAGTCATCTCGCACATCATTAACTTCTCCTTGGATTCTGGTAATTTTCCCTCACTGTGGCGTAAGGCTTACGTTATTCCCTTACAAAAGATCCCAAATCCCACTTTACCCAATCATTTCCGACCTATATCCATCCTTCCCTTCTTATCCAAGGTCCTTGAGGCCTGTGTCCACAAGCAACTTTCGCAGTTTATCTCTCGTAATAACTTATTAAGTCCCTTGCAGTCTGGCTTTAGGCCCGGTCATAGCACCGTTTCCGCACTCCTGAAAGTAACTGGTGATATTAGGGCAGGCATAGAGGACACTAAAGTCACTGTGTTGGTTTTGGTTGACTTCTCGAACGCCTTTAATACCATTAGTTATGACATTCTAATTTCCATCCTTTCCCTTTCTATGATCTCACCCGAAGCACTGGATTGGTTTTCATCATATCTTCGAGGGCGCCAGCAATCGGTTCGCATCGATGAGCTATCATCTAGCTGGCTTGACATACATGCTGGTGTCCCTCAAGGCGGCATATTATCTCCTTTGTTGTTTTCTATATTTATTAATCTCATTACTCAAAACCTTCAGTCTGCGTATCATCTGTATGCTGATGACTTGCAATTGTACACACAAGCGAGTATTGACGATATTTCTACAGCGGTGGACACACTTAACAGGGACCTTGAGTACATTAAGAACTGGTCTGACAGGTTTGGCCTAATGGTCAACCCTTCGAAGTGTCAGGCCATAATAATTGGTAGCCGTCCGATGATCCAGAGATTGAAAACAGTAGCTCTACCTCCTATCTTTTTTAATAGTACTGAGATTCAATTGTGTTCCACTGTGAAGGACCTAGGTTTATTAATTGATTCTACTTTGAGTTGGAAAGCCCAAACAACGACCGTTAGCCAGAAAGTCAGTGGTACCCTGCGTTCTCTCTATCGCCTAAAAAATTTTCTACCATCTGAAATTAAGGCAATGCTTGTGCAGAGTTTAATTTTTTCCCCTAATCGACTATGGTGATGTGTGTTATTTCGACCTGAATGCAGATCTTCTCAACAAATATGACCGTCTTCTGAATAACTGCATTCGATTCATTTTCAATCTTCGAAAGTATGACCATGTATCCACGTATCGATCTCAATTAAAATGGTTACCTATTCGTCAACGCCGTAGTTTGCGTGCACTCACCACCCTTTATTCTATCCTGATGTCTCCAACTTCCCCTTCCTACTTATCTCCTCACTTTCAGTTGCTTAGTGCTAGTCATGAGAGAAACCTCCGCTCTACGAACAACCTTCTTCTCCTATGTCCATCCCATAGCTCTGGACTTGTTCATTCTTCTTTCCACATTCAATCTATTCTCCTTTGGAACGCACTCCCTCTCGAAATCAGGACGGCTAGCAATCGGTACGCGTTCAAGATGAAGGTTCGGGAACACTTACTTAATAAATTGGCAGAATCATCATCCTCATCATTGGCAGAACCAGCGTCCTCATACGGCCAGCAGTGAAGGACCACGTCTCTGATCCGTAAGTCATCACTGGCAACACGCACTGGTTGTACATGTGTATGTGTATGTATATGTGTATGTATATGTGTATATATGTATGTATGTGTGTATGTATGTATATGTATATATATATGTGTATATATATGTATATATGTATGTTTATATGTGTATATATGTATATTCTTATTGTTCTTATTGTAATTATGTATATTATATATTTTATATACATATATGTGTATGAATATTAATGTAATTTTATCTATTTTTTGCGATGTACCATTTATATCTTATGTATTTTATTTCCATGTATTACAATTTTTTTTTGTTATTTTATTTTAGTATTCGCATATTAACTTTTTATTACACCTACTTCATTCTATCTCTGCATCATCCCAAGGTAGACTGGGAGAGAATGCCTTAGGCATTAAGTCCGCCTATATACCACTTGTGTATATGAAGTTTTAAATAAAATAAATAAAATAAAATCAATTTAACCCATATTAGGCAACGAATACTGGACATTCTAGTGACAAATATGATACTAGCATTAAATTATAAGCGTATCGTATAAAAAGGTAAGGGGACATAGTTATTTACACTAGATTCGACAAACGAGCACACAGTCCACCTGATGGTAAGTGGACGCTAGACATCTACATTTATCCTCGATTTAGAATCAAAACGCAGATGCGTTGTCACCCCTGAGGACTAAGAATACGTCGTTTCCAGTAAAAAAGTGTCTCTATATTCACCATACGAAATACAGCAATATTAAGTTGCTATTTTACGCTGGTATTCTGTGAGAGCGTGGTCCTACCCCGGATGAGCCGACCCATTCGTGCTACAACCATAAAACCGCTCGCTCCGCTAATAATTGTTCCATCAGACCTGCGCCGAGCGAGGCTTGGAAAGTAATCTTATTGGTGGATTTTATTATCGCGAAAAATCGGTCACTCCCCGTCATTCCATACGTATAATTAGGCCTTTCAACTTATTCTTTCATTCGGGTTTTGCATTTTTTCATATTTTATTACATTTTCGTTTGATTCATCGTCAGCTAAACTAAACTAAGCTAAACGTGGCAACTATGGCAAATATGTCCCTATAAAGCAATCTTTGCCCTATGATGGACACAGCAGTGGAACTTTGATAGATGGTAGAATACCGCTAATGTTACTAACATGTTACACGATATAATACGTAAGATGATAAAATAAAGATAACATGTCCTAGTGGTCAGAGTTAAAGATAAGAGGTCTCGTAGCCGGATTCAATAAAATCTGGATATAAATAAGTTGACCCAACGTAGTTTCGCATTAGGGACGAGTTATGGTAGGTAATCACGCCCTTTACCTTGCACATTTAAAACTCTTAACTATACATAATGAAGCTTACGTTATCATTATATTAATGTGTATAAAAATATAAATTAAAGGGTAATTATAAAAAAGTAAAAAAGAAACACACCAACCGGGTCGTAGGGAGAAAAAAAAAAACTATGACGAATATCCCCCCCCCCCACGCCTTGTGAGGAAATCTATGGGGGAGACCAATATTTAGTATTGGACTTTAAGAGGCTGTACCGGTAACAGTACCTAGCAGCTTGAAGTGGTAATAGGTCGGCCATATAACTCGAATACTAGTGGCCTCCTACCAATATCCAGTTTTTTTAACATTTTTTTATAGAATAAGGGTGACAAATGAACACACAGTCCACGTGATAGTAAGTGGATGCTGTGGCCCATAGACATTAGACATCTACATTTAACCTCGATTAAGAATAGAAATGCAGATGCGTTATCACCCTTGAGGACTAAGACGGAATGCCTCGTTTACAGTAAAAAAGGGTCTCCGGATCTCTACGCTCACCATACGAAACACAGCAGTATTAAGCTGTTATTTTACGCTGGTATTATGTGAGAGTGAGTGCTACAAACCACAATATAGCTGCAGCGTTGTTCTACTACTTATATATACACCATAAAGTTGAGATGACACACTAATTTACAAAACATCTGATGGTAAATTGGCTACTACAGCCCAAAGATACCTGCAACCATCTTAAAATATAAAAAGGCTACAGTAATTTACAACATGCGTTGTCTACAAGTTCTCGAAAATTACTTGGAATGCCTCATAACCTGTTATCATACTGTCGCTGCAATCCGGACGGAGACATAGCATTGCACATATAATATGTTCACTCAGATAGTGTCGGTACACCCGGAGGCGCACTTATCATTTTGCTTATATTTCATGATTTTTTTAGTCGTTTGTAAAATAAATAGAATACTTTTTATTTTTTAATGGTTATTGTAATAAAATACGTATTAAAAAGTAATAAAATAAATATTAAACACAAGTTAGGTAGCAATGAGAATTTCAATCAAAAATAAGAGTAAAATACACTTTTCTTCATGACACGAAGTGCCGGAGTCATTGTCACCTTTATTTATAAAAGAGCATTCAACGTCATCACGTTGTGAATCCGGACTAAAATGGTATTTTTGTTATTGGTTCACTCAAAATTTAATCTTGAGGCGTTTCACTGGTCATCCCCCCAAGAACGAAACAACATTTTCTGTGTAAGTAGCAGAGTCGACAAAAACAACCTTTTACAACGGCGTTTCGTTTAACATTGCCAAATTTTCCTACGGGTGTACGCCGCTTGTGGCGACCTTTGATGTCGCGGCGGTGCCTTTGACAAGATGCGGCACATGCCAAGAAGACGCGACGCAAAGGGGACCGTATGTAAGGAAAGAGATTATGCTACGACTTGGCGGCAAAAATAAGTAGGACAGCGGACCCTACTCCTACTCCACCTCATACTTGTCGCGAACGCGATTTAAATATGGGCAGAATTAATGTTGCTAAGAGGGCAACACTGGTTGAGA
The DNA here is from genome assembly GCA_907164705.1 of Parnassius apollo. Taxonomy (NCBI): domain Eukaryota; kingdom Metazoa; phylum Arthropoda; class Insecta; order Lepidoptera; family Papilionidae; genus Parnassius; species Parnassius apollo. The sequence continues at coordinate 5,962,766 of CAJQZP010000528.1, forward strand.
GAGGGCGAAGTCACTAAAATGTTAGTGTCGAATTAAGAGTCAGTTTGAAGTTGTGGTTCGAAGGAGACACTACTCTCCAGCAAGAGTTGCTGTTGCGTCTTGGCAAGGAGATATTAGTAAGGGTTATATATTATAATATCTTACTGCATTTCATATTGTTGAAACGTTACCTAGATGTGGAGGCTACGGAAGAGCTATAAGGGGTGGTTGGAGGCTCTTCAGGGACAAGAGGTCCCGACAAAGAGATATTTGGTAACAGATATTCACTTATATAGAATGTAAGGATCTTGAACGAATTTTCGTTCAAGGTAAGGATATATACGTGTCCTTCATGTAGGTTCAATCGCATAAACAATACCTGATTCGAACTTGGGAAATAAACAATTCGCGATGGAAAGATAGGTCTTCGCGATAATACTGTTTTCTAGATTTTTTTAATAGAATAGGGGGATAAACAAGCATGCGGCTCTGCGTACCTGATGGTAAGTGACTACCGCCACTCAACGCCACCGCACCGCCTAGAAAATAAGTTATAAAACGTAGTCCGGAGATTCGCCATTAGATTGAGTAATAGTAATGACTTGATCAAACATGCACGAAGTTGAAAGATGCAGTGTAGGTGCAGTGGACATGGGCAATATTTTAAAACTACTTAGATTTTAACTAACAATCGTTTAAGGTGGATAAATTTGAAAAGTGCAAAAAAATGGAGTCTATGCAAAGGCTAACTATTAGATTGCATTTACATACATTTCGTAGAATTGCTTTTTTTGCCGATTATCATGTTACGAACGTCTTCTTAGAAGTCGGTCCGGTATGTCGTAATTGCAAAAATAATATAATTGAACGTAATATTAGCCGTATAGACTGTAATATAGATGTAGCATAGCTCTACCAAGTACAACGTTACAGCGTATGTTATGATCGTAGCACAAGCTCGTCGGCTCGACAGGGGTAGGATTACGCTCTCACAGAAAAAAACAGCAGCTTCATTCTGTTCCATTACTTTTTTATGTTTGTCATCACTGTTGTGACAATATTTTATGTAATTTTTACAATTTGTCGCGAGCTCTTCTCCGTAAGGCGAGACGTTGCGCACTGCGTTGAGTGATCGTAGTCTTACGCGCTGATGGTAAGTGATTACCGCCGGCCATGGACGACCGCAACACCACAGGAATTGCAGGCGCGTTGCCGACCTTTGAGAAAGGAGTAAGCTCTTTTCTTAAACGTCCCTAAGTCGTATCGGTCTGGAAATATCGCCGGTGGTAAACAATTTCACAGAGAAATTGTACGGGGAAGAAAACTGCTAGTAAAACGTATAGTGGTGGATAGCCAAGCATTCTGATGGTGAGGATGATATCGTGAATTTTGAAACTATGTGCGTTCGTGAAATTTAGCGGCTGGAATAATCCGAACAATTCTGCAGAGCACTCGAAAATGCAAAATGCAAAAGGAAGCACGAAAATGCAAAGGGATGCAACATTCTGCATAAATTTTGGCTGTAAACGCGCAACCTTGTGTCTTCTGGGGATTGAACTAGACTAGATTTAGTCGCCCTAAGTCCGAGACTTTGTTCAGCAAATACTCGACTTCAGTTTATCCCGGTACTCAGCGACGTTTTCCCGAGAAATATTGCCACGGCCGGTGTATAAGGCATCCACCAGTGCTGCATACCATGAATGTTACCAGTTTGCAACATATCATTAATATGCAGAAGAAATAGCGTAGATGATAGCACGCAGCCCTGTGGAACATCAGTGTTAATATGCTTGTAATCTTTAAAAGCAAGGAAACTTTTAGTCAAAGGTTTTAATCGCAGCGGAATCCCCCCCCCCTCTTCTCGAGAATACGCGGGGAATCCTGAGCACTCACACTCAGAAAGAGTAAGAGAGAAGAGAAAGAGCTTGGTCATGAATCCTCAGCGACGGATTCTCCGTTACCAATGGTGCCTAAGGGGAGTTAAACATTTACTTCACGCTGGTATTCTGTAAGGTTATGACACCACCCCAATTTGAACCGGCCCATCCGTTTGGGCCTATGTTCAACAGTGGACTTGTGAAGTGCTAGAAAAATTGTAATCGATGGTGAAGTGATGATTTAAAACTACACAAAAAGAATTCAAAAATATTTACCTAGTAAATAAAGGCGTATAAAAAGACATCGGATGCAGCCGTCAATGTTTCTGCCTTATTTTTTTAACTAAATTATGCCCAAAATTATTATCGAAACTGCAGAGTGACTAATGAATTACCTAGATTAGTCTAGAAGCCTTATATAAGCTAAAAATTGACAATTTTATGTGAAATAAAATTCAGCACTGTCCCAATAACCAGACCGCCGACATTCCGCACGATGCACTTTTTTAGAGTGTACCTAACATGTTTCTGTCTGTCACGAATTCCTTTCCCTTTAAAGCATCGGAAAAAATCGCTAAGAGGAAAATATTACTGTCGGCATCCTTAAAACAATTTGTACTAAGTTTGAATTCTTTATGCGACTAAGGTCGAGAGTAAGTTTACTTTAGAGTGTGAAGAGTGATTTACGAATAAAATGATATGATATTAACACAGTCTGGAATTCACAGCATTGATGAAGTACTACACAATTAAAGCAAGAATTCATATTTCTTCTGGTTGCAACGTAGTTATATGACATTATTTTAATAAAATTAAAGGTGACAAACGAGCACACGGTCCATTGGATGCTGTAGCTCTTAAACACCTATCTTAGATTAATAATTTAAATACAGGGGCGTTGTCAGTCCTGAAGAGTATGACGGAATGCGACGTTACAAGTAAAAATTGCCTCCGGTTCTAATCACTCATCATACAATACACAGCGGCATTATTTTACGTTGGTATTTTGTGCGAGTGGTTATTCCCCAGTCGAATCGACTTGCCATTCGCGCTGCAGCCATAATACATAATTCTCTGCAAATTGGCTTTACCAAGTATGATAATCATACACAAGTATTAAAAATTAGGCCAGCGCTGCCTAGCTGTGCAAACGTTTTTGGCACTAAACTTGGACGAATGAGGGAAGCTGTCTAAACAATAATCGATCACTGCTGTAGACATTATGTTAAGCGTTTACGTGTCACTCCTTAGTATTTCATCATACGTTGTTGACTCAGTGTCTGTCTACGTATGATAAGGATATTATTTCCCATTTCATTCAATTGAAAGGATGAATTGAATGATAAGGGAATGCAGTCGCCTAAGGAAAACAGTTTTATCTCTTTATTCCTGCTTCTACTTCCTACCTTTATTATCATGATTATACGCACACAATTATACTTCTTAAATAAATATAGTACAGCATACATTATACAGAACTAGTATAATACAGAATAGATTACATCTACAATAATGTGATGGCTAACACTAGATTTTATAGTACTCGTTAGATTTTTCGTGACGGAAATTCTAAAAGCAGAGACTCAAATAAATTATTGCATAATCTGTTTAATCTCCTAAAGATATAAGGCTCATGTACTATGAAACAGAATTATATACGTAGAATTAATAAATAACGTGTAGTATCATAAATACGAGTAATAGGTATATTACTGGCGATCCACCCTGGCTTCGCAAGGCTGATTTAAGGATCTTGATAACAGCGCCACCTACAGGATCTATATGTGAATTTAAACTATCTAGAGACCTATTCAAACACAAAACAAATCATTAAAAACGGTCGAGCCGTAAAGTTTTAGCAAGACAAGAAAAACGACACCAATTATTTTTTATATATAAAGATATACAGCATTAATTTTTACATAGTAGCAGTCATGTTATGGCTACAGTATGAATGGCTGGCTCGACCGGGGAAGTGGGAAAGGACCATGCTTTCACAGAATAACAGCGTAAAAAAGCAGCATTATGTTGTTTTTACCTAACCCATTACAAAAAAAGTGTACAACGCCGCTAAAGAAGTTTTCACTTCAAAAATAATCTACCCACCACGGTAGAGAGAGTATAGAGAGAGATATAGAGAAAACATCCTTGTATTTATATCTATTGGCGCTTTCTAGGTAAGGCCATGTCCAGAAGTGAGTTTTAAAATGCTGTGATTTGATGTGCTCGTACCTCGTACGCGTTTAGGAATTTAAAAAAAAACTATATAGGTACGTCGATTTCGATTGTACACAAAAGGAACTGGAAAATTTGAACGGAGTTTTAATACAAATGACGTCTTTTATATCTTGTGAATGATATTATCTGTACAAATAAATAAATTTGCAGTGTCTGTTTGTAATGTCAAACTAACAGCTTTTTACTCTACACGAATATATATAGGTACCTATATAGTGCTTAGAACTTAGAACAGACACAACAGTAGTACTTAAAATAAAATAAAAAAAAAACAATTTTTAAAAATTTTGACTGCCTGTCTGTTTGTTCCGCCTAATCTACGAAACCGCTGCACCGATTTTGACGGGACTTTCACAGGCAGGTAGCTGATGTTACAAGGAGTAACTTAGGCTACTTCGATTAAGAAAAATAATTAGATATAAATTACACGCGGGCGAAGTCGCGAAGAGCAGCTAGTTATCAAACAATAACGACGATTACGATCCGCAAAATAAACAGCGGCCGTATTGATGTTTTAGTTGTTATGTCATATTAATGATCGTCAGAGCAAGCACATGGCCTGCCTGTTTACTGTGCCTCGCCTAACGGAATGCAACCTGGATCTTTGCCAGCGCGGCGTCCAAATCGAGACATCCATGCTGTGCTGTCCTTTCGGACGCTGAACTTACACTTGTCAACTGTTAGACTGCGACAGTGAAATCTCAAAATTCGACATAAGCCGTTTCGAGTTCCTGAAGGAATTTTTAGATTCTGTCTGATTTTTCTGTCAGATTATAGTAGCTCAGTCTTATAATAAACTAGCGATCTGCCCCAGCTTCGCACGGGTGATATCTGGATTCCACACCAGCACCACTTACCGGGTCCAGTTATGCCTATAACCTTCGCGGAAATGCATGCAATATGTTGACATAGTTAACGCAACCTGATGAACGGTATGGCAGCGCATAAAATACGAACAAACAAACATATTTTTTATATATTATTACTAGATTATGAATTTGCTATTAACCTATGTTTATAATAAATGTATAATGAAATCTACGTCGTTGTTTGTTTATATTCATTAATATGTGAACATTGAAAATGTTTGATCGGATCTTTTTTTAGCTTCCCGTTTTTACGATTTCCCAAGATTGGTCGGTTTTTCGTTTCAGGTTAACTTTTATTATTAAAATATATAAGTAAGATGTTAATTTGATTACAATAAACTATGATGTCATTTGACCGCTGATATTGCCAATAGAATTATGTAATAATATTAAGAGTTTAATTAAACTTAAACAACACGTATTGAGCATGATAATGATAATGATAATTTATTACTTTTAAACAAGTAGTAAGTTGTGTTGTCATCTCTGAGGACTAAGATGAATTGCCTCGTTTCCAGTAGTAAAATAGGGATCTCCGGATCTCTACACTCACCATACGAAACACAGCAGTATTAAGCTGCTATTTTACGCTGGTATTCTGTGAGAGTGTGGTCCTTCCCCGGTCGAGCCGACCCATTCGTGCTACAACCATAATATAGCTGCAGCGTGGCCTTAATGCCTTATAATCTGTAACTATATACATAATATTAGCTCTCTTTATTTTAAACTGCTAAATAGTAAATACAGGTAAGGTGATGCCTATCAAGACAGAACATATGTAGAATGTTCCTCCAAATGCTTTTAATTATCATATTGATTATCCGTGTTCTATTTGGAATTCGAATCTAGGACCAAAGATAGTAGTCAAGTGCACCCGCGAAACTAAGCGTCGAATCGTCGAAAATATGATATTATGTACCAAAATGAAATAACAAAGCACATTGGTCGTTTCTCTATCGCTATTTATGTGAAAGGTCAAACATTAATTTTGTACTCACGTGAACAATCAATGAACTTATGCGCATTCACATAATGTATTGAAATGTTATGATTACGTAATTATCGTATTTTATACTCGTATTTAGCTCATAACATAACTCATAGCTTCTTGTAAATGTCTCGTTTTCCCTTGCGTTTAACAGTGCACGAACACTAAAAACAAAATAAATTGTTTTATTTTAAGTATTTTTAAGTCGCGAACGAATAGTTTTGCTTAAAAAAAAAAAACAAAATTTATCAATATGCACTTCCTATAGAATAAAATATAAATAAAAACTGGTCGTAACAGTGAAAAAAAAAACGTTTCTTTGGCACTCGTACCTGGCAAACCTTTGATTGATTGTAGCTACAGGCAAATAGTGGATTTTGGATATTTTATTAATCGCATTAGGAAAGTTCCCAGGAAGCATAGCCTTCGAGATTTACCAAAAAAATTCTTTAATATACTTAATTAAATTAATATGTGAAATCTAAAACTGAATAGCTTTCGAGATTTACCGAATAAATTCTTTAATATAATTAAATTAATATGTGAAATCGAAAACTGAAGTGCTTTTTAGTATAAAAGGAGCGAAACGAAATTACGAAACTTCTTGCGCCCTCCTTTCTGCCAAGGAGGGTCGCGTATACGAAACCGTATACGAAATACGGCTTAGAGATCTCTAGTAAGATCGTTAAGTCAATTCCTAAAAGGCGGTGTTTAGTGGGTAAAAGTCTCCACATAACCACGCAGCCGGCTGCGTGGTATGCTATGAGCATTCACCGCCTCCCTCCTCCGCTTTCCGGAGGGTTGCCCATATTTGCTTCGGGCGCAAAAAAAAATTTACGAAACTTATCGTTCGAAAGGTAGGTACCTACTGTGCTATTGATATGTAAAAAAGATGCCGTTAAGGCAGGTAAAATAAAGTGAATTTAGGCATTACACATGACTTTTGTATACGGAACACATATGGAAGCATTTTGATCACTTTCATGGCTTTAAGAACTAAGTTCCATTTTCCTTCTATACATATAAATAGTTATGCAAATAATTACTTTTATTTCTGCTTACAAGTCCGTTTGAGTAGACATAATTATGAGTAGATATATAATAGTTATATAAAAGCACAATTTGTTCGAGCACAGTTTATACTATTTTTACTTTATATAAAGGGGGCAAACGAGCATGCGGTTCACCTGATGGTAAGTGACTACCGCAGCCGCTGCCCATTAACAACTGCAACTCGTTGGCACGCTGCGTTGCTGGCCTTTTAGGAGTAAGCTATTTTCCTGAAGATATCCCAAGTCGAATCGGCCCGGAAAAATCGCCGGTGGTAAACGATTACATAAAGAGGTTGATTTACCTTTACCTTTTTGACATTAATATAAACTAGTTTAGTTTAGGTAGGCAGTTTAATGTCAAAAATCTATATGTGAATGAATCTATATTACAGATTGAAACGATATTTGGCAAATATATGAAAATCAGGTCACATTGCTAAAGTGAACCCGCCTCGACCAAATCAATTCGCAACCCGACTAATTGACAATAACTTGGCCCACGCACGAGCGCAAATCAATACAAGGAGTATTATGAGGAGTAAGGAGGACCCGCTCGATGTATATGAAGAACATTTGGTAATTGCTAAATTTAAATATTTTTAAAAGTAAAGGCGTTTTAATGAACATTTTAAGATATTCGCTCGTATTAAAGTACTATTGTATTAATAACATACAATATATAATGTTTATATATTAAAAGTTTATTTTATTTACAATAGGTGAATAATATCTTAATAAAAATAATATTTATAAATCCTTTTATTCTATCTCTCTGTGAGAGGAACGCAAATAAAAGTTAAGTCCCCGTCCCACGAGCCTAGTATACTGTCCGGTCTGCAGATTCCTCTTGACAACTCGGTCACAGAACACTCGGTGTGCCACAGATTTTCATACTCCTAATGTTTGGGCCACATGTTTGTAGGTGTGTTCAATTCCAACTAGCAACATGAGTGGGGTTTATATCTGGCAATATCGGTTTATTTGCAGTAAGAATTCACAAACAATTCACACCTCACACGATAAACAAGACATTCAAGGCAAAAATTTAAACAAAACCTAAATTTATACTGTATGAAAGGTCTACCCAGTATTTAAGAACGCAATATTACACAATAGTGACATAAAAACATTGACTTTACAACAGGATTTTTTTGCGTTCCTCTAAATTGTCCATGAGTGTATGACAGGGTATCAATCAGAAATGCCACATCGAAACACCAAAATATCTAGACAATATTTGAAAATGTCGGGATTTTGGACTTGCATAAAAATGTAAAAAATAAAATATTTATTTTTTAAATTAATAGGCTACAAAATACTTAACATTGTTTCATCATTACAGCCCTTCACAAGTCCACTGCTGAACATAGGCCTCACCCAAGCAATGCCACAAAGCACGGTCCTGAGCCACCTGCATCCATCGACTTCCTGCATGTCTTACCAGGTCGTCACTCCATCTAGTGGGGGGTCGCCCTACACTACGCCTACCGGTACGAGGCTGCCACTCGAGAACTATCGGTTCTTCGAGCTATATGGCCGGCCCATTGCCACTTCAGCTTACTAATCCTTTGGGCTATGTCGGTCACTCTGGTTTTACTGCGGATATCCTCGTTTCTGAGTCTATCACGCAGAGAAACTCTGAGCATAGCCCTCTCCATAGCTCACCGAGCGACCGTGAGCATCCTCATACGGCCAGCAGTGAAGGACCACGTCTCTGATCCGTAAGTCATCACTGGCAACACGCACTGGTTGTTCACTTTAGTTTTCAGAGATTGAGGTATACCTGACGAGAAGATGTGTCGTAATTTCCCGAACGCTACCCAGCCGAGTTGAATCCGTCGATTGACCTCTCGGTCGAAATTGGACTTACCTAGTCGGACCATTTGTCCCAGGTAAACGTACTCGTCAACAATTTCGAGCATAGTGCTCCCCACAACTACCGGCATAGGTGTGACATGGACATTGAACATAATCTTTGTTTTGTCCATGTTCATCTTAGGACCTATCCGTTGGGAGACACCATTGAGGTCATTGAGCATAGTGCTAAGGTCCTCCAGCGATTCTGCCATAAGGACTATATCGTCGGCAAATCGAAGGTGAGTGATGTACTCGCCATTGATGTTAATACCGTATCCTTTCCAGTCCAGTAGCTTGAAAACGTCTTCCAACGCAGCGGTGAAGAGTTTCGGGGATATAACGTCACCCTGTCTTACACCTCTCTGCAGTTGGATAGGTTTCGAACTCTGGTTCTGTACTCGGATAGCCATCGTAGCCCTACTGTACAAACACTTCAGCACCTCGATATACCGACAGTCAACTTGGCACCGCTGAAGGGACTGTAGCACCGCCCAAATTTCGACGGAATCAAAGGCTTTCTCATAGTCCACATACGCCAGGCAAAGTGGCAGATTGTACTCCTCGGTCTTCTGTACAATCTGCCGCAGAGTATGTATGTGGTCTATGGTACTGAAGCCTTTTCGGAAACCGGCTTGTTCGGGAGGCTGGAAGTCGTCGAGTCTGCGTGCGAGACGATTCGTTATGCCTCTCGAAAACAGCACGTAGACGCGGCTCAGAAGGGAAATCGGTCTGTAGTTTTTCAAGAGAGCGTTGTCGCCTTTCTTAAAGAACAAGATCACCGCACTTCTGCTCCACGCCTCCGGAGTAGTGCCACCATGGAGGACGGAATTGAAGAGCTTCTGAAGGACTTCAAGTACCGGTGTCCCACCCGCTTTCAGAAGCTCCGCTGTAATTCCATCCTCGCCTGTGACCCCGCCGTTTTTAAGGTGCTGGAGAGCCATTCTAATCTCGCTCAGACTGACGTCAGGGATATCATCGGAATAGTGTCGGGTAAGAGTCCTGACTTAACATTGTTTTCACGTAACTAAGTTAAGAACATTTAATATTTAGGTTGCCATATTATGTATTTGGCATTGGACTTTACTTAGTCCACATATTTGGATCCTTTAGTAGTACTCAGAAAAAGATTTAAAATTCAAACAATGCAACTTCAAAGTTCTTTATCTTTATCAAAGGTCTTATTACTAACTCAGGAAGAGACGCTGTTTGTCTGGAGATTTTGAGTTTGGTCGGGAGTCTGGAGATCATTTAAAATGTCGGGAGAATCCACACGAATCCCAACCATCTGGCAACCTTAGTATCAATTGAAACGGAAAAAACTTTAAACGTTTGTTTCGTACAAGGAAAGTCAAGGACACGGTGTAACCTTATCCCTGCTAGACCGTGGGCTACCGAGCAGCGAGCACAGATTTAAATTAAGTAGGCTTTAAACTTTGACGGTCAGTCAGTACCTACTCACGTGTTCGCCCGCTGACATGCTCACGTTTTATCTATGAAGCACTTGTTTGTTGTACAAAATCAACTCGAGTATAATTGTTGTTTTTGTTATACGTATTTGTGTACTTATTTGTATTAAATTAGGATTAAGTAGCATCATGATTGATTAATTGATTATCATTGTTGATGTCAACGATAACTTTTCATGATTTCCTTTATATACCAACTTACGAAATATTAAGGTCCTGACCTACTAACAGTATATAAGTGAATTGATACATTTGGGATTTTTATAAATTTTTTATTGATTCTAGATATTCTATTTAAAATTTATAAATTTCATGTATGTTAATAGTTCTTATATATAACATATAGAGCTGAAAAGTGGTCCTTCACGGCTGGCCGAATGAGGGAGCCAAAGTCACTGAGCGAGAACAAATAAAAAAAATAACTAATTAGTAATTATACTATTTGAAATGGTGCCAAATTTCAATTATTAACTGGAAGTTAAGCTCTGAGAACTCTTGTGACAGACAGACATCTACATAGATGATAAATGTTTATTTCACTTGCTTTATTAAAAATTGTATATTTTTAACAATTTATAAATTTTAAAACGAAATTGTATTATTTTTTAGATAATGAAGCCAAGGTCAACGGGTCGGCTCAACCGGGGTACGACTACTCGTCTCTCACAATAATACCAGCGTGAAATAGCAGCTCAATACTGCTGTGTTCTGTACGGCGAGTGTAGAGAACCGGTGACCCTTTTTACCAAGACAAAACCGAACCGTTCGCAATTTCATTATAAGACAAACTTAAACAATACGATGAACAGAGCTAAGGGGATACGAAAACGATATTACTGAGTACAGTAAATGCCAACATTTACAAAAATTATGTACTGTTTTCTCGATTTAAAAAAATAACTTGACACTTTCTAAACTTAACTGCCTGTACTATTTATGTATTCTGTGACGTAACCTGCATAGGTACTTGTAATTTCTCGTACACCGTATAACACATACGGCGTAGAGCTCTGGTTCACGGTCACGGTGTGTACAAACGATGTTTATGTGTTGTCGGTCTCGCCGATAAGATTTGATATCCGAACAGGCGTCGAGCTTTATAGTTCTGTACACTCCTATAGATACAAGAATCCTGTACATTCCCATAGACCCTATGATTTTATCAAAGGGGCCACTACATCCTTTTCCCATTTATGTTTTTGGTGGGATGTATATTAAGCTGCTATTTTACGCTGGAATTCGGTCAGAGCGTAGTTCTTCCCCGGCAGAGCCGAGCCATTCGTGGCTATAAGTATAATACAGTTGCAACACGTAAATAGGGTGTCAACTATGGCAAATATCCTCCCTATCAGGCAACATATGGGTGTGACCTATGTTAGGAAGTGGACTTTTAATGAATTATTTAATAAATCTATAAATAAGAATAAAATGTACTGGTTTTTCATTTACTTACTATGGTTATATATATATATATATATGTAATGTATATATATAAGGTATTAGTTTGTTTTCGATTCTATTTTTAAACCAAATATGACGAAATCAAACTAATTAACAATCTTAAAAACTTGACTGACTACTGAGGTTTACGACCCCGCGATAGCTAGTTTAGTCAAAGATAATAATATGCGCTATACGTAACGTGACCATACGTCCCACTTTAGGCGGGACTGTCCCGGTTTGTGTCCCGCTGTCAACAAAATACGTAAAAATGTCCCGCTTTGACAAACAAAAGCGTAGTATCATGCAAACTCTGTCACCCGTGCCATCATTATGACACAGCGCGTACCAGGTTTGCCAGCATAGTCTGACTAGTTACGTGATTATTCTGAAAACCTACACTTTTTAACTTAAAGTTACGAAGTGACAATTTTTAATTAATCTACAATAAATTATCAAATAACATAAGTTATTTCTAATTAGTATTTATTTGCTGTTCAGAAAAAATTAAAAAGCCAGCAACTAGATTTTTTATGATTCTAAGTTCTCATTCTCACTTTTGATCATTAAAAGATTCAAACAACTATGTGTTTTACTTTTAAAACTATAATAAAGGGCTACAGATTGAATTTTAGTAACGGCGGCCATTCTCAACGGAGAATAGCTAACTGCGCAGGACAGAATTATATTACTCAAGAGAATGCGCAAGCACAGGTCTATCCTACTTCCTCACTCTTATAGTCCGATGTAACGGTAATCCTAGACGACGGGAGAGAGTTCAGGCGCAGAACCAACGGCTTTACGTGCTTCCGGAGGCACGGTGGTGAAACCCCGCCAACATCTATAAGTTCGAAATGAATATTCCGGGCTGCTACTGAGAATTTTGTGACAGAAAAACCCAATAAATGATTCTTGGTCCGACTCGGGTTTCGAACCACATGATCAGCAAATGCGTTTACGACCATTAGACCAAGAAGGCAGTCAAAAGTGTTAAAACTATAATAATAGCATAAGGCATCCCGCTCTGAGTAAAAAAAATAAATGGTCACTTTAGCTACACGCCAAGCGCTAAGTCATTGACATTGACATAATAACAAAATACTTCAAAAGCACTGAATTGTTTTTTTCCAATAGTAGAGAGAGAATTAGCTGCGCAGAAGTTGCATTAATTTTTCAATGCCTCATCATGCACCATCGCTTCAAGTTTTCCTGACTTGCTATTTATTCAATACTTAGAATGACTTAGACATCAAACAGATGAGACGATTGCAAATTTATGAGGAGCAATAAACATATAAACACTAAGAAAGTTGCGTTCGTAATAAAACGCAACGTGTGCACTGTTTGCACGCACTCGACACGTGAACAACCATTTTCCTTCTACAACTCTATTATCTATACAAATTACCTCTCACAACAATAATACAAAAATTAATCTCGTAGGCAAATGTAAATAAGACTCTCACGGTATTTGTGTCGCGAGACCGATTGAAGCATAAATTGGATGTATACATACATATACATGTTATAAAGCCCAACAAATATAAGATGGTACAGTGTGCATTACCAAAAAGTTTAGAATGTATATAAATGCTAAATCTAATAATAAAAAACAGTATTTAAAATACCTAAATAGGTACTCCCAGTGTGAAAGTACTCCAAAAAATCATTTTACTAATCCATACTTTAAACCAAATGAACATCAAAGACAAAAACGAAACTATTATTATCTGATTTTAGCACACATTTTTAGAGTGCATTATTTTTTTTTTCAAAAATCATACACTCGAACTAAAAGTGGCAAGCACAAAGTACGTCATTTTAAGGAATATATTTTTTTTAAAATCGATAACTAATACCAAGTGGCTCTTACTTTGCAGAAATTCATTATATATTATATATAAAATATATATATATATATATATATATATATATATATATATATATATATATATATATATATATATATACTAGCTTTCCAGGCAAACGTTGTTCTGCCATTTTTGACGACCCTTTGTCATCTCCTATTAAAAATCCTTAAAATCGCAAAAAAAAAAACTGTGGGTCACTCATGGGCAAAAAACTATATCTTTCAAGCTGGACCAAACTGCATGTGCAAATTAGATTAAAGTTAAGTAGTTTAGGAGTCCATCGCGGACAAACAATGTGAAACGTATATATATATATATATATATATATATATATATATATATATATATATATTCGTTATAATAGTTTTAAACGTGCAATATAATAGCCAGGACGTGATCGTGGTTCTTCCAAACAAATTTCACGCAAATTCCATGGGCTCATCTGTCTAAAGCCTAAATTGCAAACTTTACAATGTCAAAATTTATACCTAGATTATGTTACATAAATTTAAACGCTGAGAAGTTTTAATTATAGGCTGCTTCAGCACTGTTTCAGAATACAATTCGAAAGTTGTCGCCATGCACGAAATCGACCAATAAAACAATCATTAAATACCAAGTACATACTTAATACAAATAATTTCTAGTTTGATTATATCAAAATTAATGCAAATATTTATAGGAAGATAGCGCTTTTAACGAAGTACTCGTTGAAGGTAAAAACCGTCATAAAAAGCGACATTTTAAATATTTATGGATTACGCTAGATAAAGATAAGAGGCATTTGCGTACACTTCTAACACCCGAATAAATACAATAAAGATATAACATAATGTGTCAATCGAACGCAACTGGGCCCATTATTTACGACATTAAAATAGTGATTAACGCCGCGCCGGTCATTTATAGTTCACGTGGAAGTCAAGGATTTGTATTTCATATATCTTTATTTATTTATTTTTAACTTCTAGCTTTAGTGTCCTTTAAATACCGAACATATGCATTACCAATGCGAGGTTAGCCGTTTACCTGGAAGGGTCTTTGTCCAGTTACAGTAAGGTAGTTAAAATAGCTAATTGAATTCTTATATTAATTTCTTATATTTACCAAATGACGTTGTTATGAACGGTGTGATGATAGGTTTTTAGTTTCATCAATCATTACACTCTATAAAACTAAATTAAAAGTGACACATTCAGGCCGAGATCCAATATGGCAGTGCCAAATCGCTCCTAGTGCTTCCCTAACATGAATGCTCGATATTAGATTTATTGCTGCCTTACCATTTCCACCGCACTGTCAGTTTATTGCCTGATAAATAATGTACCTTTTATATGTGCCACACTATTTACATATTCTCAATTTGAGACACCGGCAGGGATCGAAATGCGGTTCTTTAGGTGAGCCGTAGAAGGTAATGTAGCATGAGATGCGTGATCGTTGTATGTATTGATTGATGCGAATGACATGCAGAAAATTCTAAAAAAAATTCCAAAGACCAAGATGCTTTTTTTTTGCGAATTTACTCTCTTGTGAGCTTTTGTGTACCAGTTCCTAAACTAAATATAGGCTAGAATAATAGTGTTATAGAATATAGGTGCAATATGATGCACATACCCGGCTACTATGGAAGAAGGTGCATGAGAAAATAAATCCCTGCTTATATCAGGGCATCGATTAAAATAAAACACCTTTACCATTAGAGCCTATTAAAAGTCCATTGCTGATCATAGGCCTGATAGATTGCCTCATAGGAAGCAAATATTATCTTAAGCTACATTAAATCTGTCCAATAATTTAACCACTGAACTTGGTAAAAAATAAAAATCATCGTAACAGTCTACGTATTTATGAAGGCGACGCCGCAAAAATATGCACCTCCTTTCATCGAATAGTATAGGACTATAACACCACTAACGAAAGTGGAATTTTGATATAGGTAAATTCATTTCTTTATCTTGAATTTGATTGTTCAAAAACACGATTGTATAATTTTGACTCGATAATAATTATTTGCGAAAACACCTCTAAAAAATCACTATAGTTGAAATTACAACGATATTACTTAATCTTATATGCTTGGGAATCACTCAAATATATTCATAACATCAATATTCATAATTTACTTGCTCATTATTTTGATTACTTAAATCAATAATTTTTTTTAAATATTTTAAGATTCTGACAATTTCTAAGCGGTTTTATTCGTCGCGGGCGCTACGCAATTTTAGACCCTATGAAGGCGTTTTTTTAAGTTTTTAAAAAAAATATGTATTCACTCGGATCAGTCTTAACCGTCTTAACAGGCACGAACGGTTACGTCCGTGTTAAGAGAATGGTATAAGGAAAAATGTCTAAGTCTCATTCAAAAGAAAACATTGTGCAATAATAATGCCACTATATCTAACATATTTCATAAACATAGTTTCATTTATAATGCATTACTATTGTAAATAATGGAAACTGCACTGTTATCTACGAGAAAAAACTGTCGTCATCGGTTAGAATACTCAAATATACTACTCATTTTATAATGTCAATGTCAAACATTTTAACTAAAACCAAAATTATATTGCAATCTTAGAATATTATTACCAAAGACATTTAAGTAGTAGTAGTAATATTTAAATCTCTTTGAATATTATGAAATAACATGATGAAATAATACGACTGCTTTATATTATCAAACATTTAAGGGGTCAAGTTCGTGTTCCTTCACTTCGCACTTCGCAGTACTATTATTTATTCTGTGCTAAAACTTGAATAGAACTCAAATTTCTCATGACCCATCACCGGTCTTGGAGGTCAATGGTCAGAAGAAGCTGGCTTTTAAATCAGACGATTTTAGTAGCCAACTTCTTTATTATTATGGTTTAAGTTACCAGCCTATGGATATATGACTATTCCATATATTCACTTTAATTGGCATGTTTGGCAGGCGAATTAACGATTGCAGTAACAGACGTCTCGCAACTATGATGCTGCTACCCGTCAACGGTCGGGTAAATTTACTTGGACGTAGTATAGGTTAGGATTACGTCAAGCGAGTACGTCTTTGTTTAAAAGTAGCTTTGTGCACGAAAATTTGGTCGAGAGCAGCGATCATTTCTGACAGTACCTTCTTGAAGGTACTGGAGTTGTCGCCACAACTTAAAAAATCAACATGTCAACATTATCAATGTATACGAAGATGCTGCTGACATTTATTAGAAGTTGAACACGGACAACAAGTTAAAAATACATAACGAAGAAAAACAACACACGTCACTCAAGAATCTCTACACAAACAATAAGCCGTATAGAAACCACTAGTAGTGAGCTTGAACAATAACCATTCAGTGCTATAAATAATGCAGCAGTACGGACGCTCGGAATCGGGATACATTCGTAAATAATAGAAAAATGTTTTATTCAATCGAGCGTTGGAAACTGGGCTAAACAGATCTCAAGGTTCTTACGGACTGCTTTGCGATTGTTTGTGCAGTTTTAAAAATAATTTTGAAACTGTGTTTTTTTTTCAGAATAAAGGTGACAATGGAGCACTCAATCCACCTGATGGTAAGTGGATGCTGTGGCCCATAGACATCTACATTTATCCACGATTAAGAATCAAAACGCAGATGCGTTGTCACCCCTGAGAACTAAGATGGAATGCCTCGTTTCCAGTAAAAAAGAGTCTCCGGATCTCACCCCTGAGGAATAAGATGGAACACCTCGTTCGGATTTCTCCAGATCTCTACACTCACCATACGAAACACAGCAATATTAAGTTGCTATTTTACGCTGGTATTCAATACTACAATAATTTTTACTTGATAAAACCAGACTAAGGTCAAAACTATGAAGCAAGATAATGGAAAATGTATGAAGGCTCTTTTATAACGATGCCAAATGCCCTTGTGTAGCGGCAGGTGTCCTAAAAAGGGTTCTTACACTAGAAAGGTTTCAAAATTCTAACTTTATAAGATAGTCACGATCAGCTCCTAAGACAATTTTCGAGATACAAACAACCCAACAGAAAGTGGAAACTTACAACAAACTTCAAAATAACTTTCTATCTGGAGACTAATTGTCAAATTCTAATTTTTTTGTGAAAAACAAAGTTTGATTTTACAACAGTTGATTTTAATTATAGAGTCTAATTATGATTTTTTTTTTTATAGAATAAGGGTGACAAACGAGCACACAGTCCACCTTACGGTAAGTAGATGTTGTGGGCCCATAGACATCTGGGAGAGATGCCTCTAAAAGAGTCTCCTCTCTACCTCTACAGCTGTATTAAGCTGCTATTTTATGCTGGTATACCGTGAGAGCGTGGTCCTTCCCCGGTCGAGCCGATCCATTCGTGCTATAACCATAATATAGCTGCAGCGTGGCTCTACCACTAATATAAATATATCATCATTTATCACAAGACATTATCGCATAACATACAAGAGTCTGACGGTATGATCGTGGAGATTGGTGTTTAAATTTTGACTTTTTATTAATTAGCTCACTGTATGAGTGAAACAACAGGAGAAGTTAAAAATTCGACAGTCACTGACGAACTCGTTTATTTTAGATTGCATAATACGTTATTGAATGATTACCGATTATAACAGTTGTATTTCCGTTCAGAGTTCCATGCACATATCGCGTTACTTTACCGTACATACGATCTTCGGTCGCTGCGGTTGTACGGACAAACTGAATACGTCAAATAAAACCGCAGCGACCTTCGCTACCATAATCACTGCTAACAGATACAATGACAAGTTATCACGCAATATGTATAAGTTTACTGTGGCACAAACACGAGCTACCGTAACCATATAGCTACTTCTGTCAGTCTCTTTTTTTTATTTTTAAAATTTTTTACACTACATGAAGGTAGACATGCAGGAAGTATAGATGCAGTGCTTTGTGGCGTTCGTCGGGGGAGGCCTATGTTCAGTAGTGGACTTGTCAAGGGCTGTAATGATGATTTTTTAAACGTTAGGATTTTCTCCTGTATCGTGGAACTTTATTATGTACATAAATTGCACAAGGACAAACATCCAAACCTATACATAGTAATACGAGTACTTATGATTCTGTGCGGGATCGAAATCCATTTTGTGCGTCTCGAAACTCAAAATTACACGTGATTATAATGATTTCTTAAATTTACGCGAACACTACACATTGAATAAAACTATTATTTACGGATTTTATCGCGTTTAATTACTTTAATTTAATTTATTTTTATTATTATCCCGACGTTTCGGGTGCTTTACAGCACCCATGGTCACGGGGGGGACTGAGATGTTTGACGTCCCAATATCATTGTTAGCCCGGCTACCTTCAGTTTTTGAATATTATAATCGGACCAAAAATTAATACTCGTATTCAAAAACTGAAGGTAGCCGGGCTAACAATGACATTGGGACGTCAAACATCTCAGTCCCCCGTGACCATGGGTGCTGTAAAGCACCCGAAACGTCGGGATAATAATAAAAATAAATTAAAGTAATTAAACGCGATAAAATTCGTAAATAATAGTTTTATTCAACACACGTGATTATTTTCGTTCTAAAGAGAAACTAGTACGACATACTATACGTCCTTGAATAATCGGTTCGAGGAGACATACTAATAGAAATCAATGGTTATTATTGTGCAAATTACTCGCCCATGACGTTGATAACTTGCAGCAGAGAATGCGAAGGAATTTTACGTGTAGCGTAATATATTGATATAATATGTAATATACAATAATATATATATATATATATATATATATATATATATATATATATATATTATGTATATTACATATTATATAAAAGTATAATATTTAATTAACTATAAAAGATTGCTTTTCTTAGCATACGAAAACTAATGGCCTCATGTATATAAGTATATATTTGACGACTCTGTGGTGCAACGCCTTAGCATTGAGTTATATATTTTAGAGTTATATATTGAGTTATATTATATATATATATATATATATATATATATATATATACACACAAACTGCCTCCCCAACACAGAAGAACATCCTAGGGTGGGGTAACGTCTTTGAAAAAAGGACGTAAATTATGTGCGACGATTTCGTTCGCGTATACTGTTGCGACGCTCTCCTAGCCGGTATCGAACATGGCGTCACTACGGTATTATCAAAAGTTTTCAATTGCAAATAAAGTAAATAAATAATTCCAATGCAACAGGACTGAATATTATAGATAGTAACCCCAAGTGTAAGCGGAAATACAGAAGCATTCACTCATTCTATCTCGTGTTCAATTAGAGTGCACGTCGATGCGATAACGTAACATTTTTTTTTAAATTCTTTACAGTCCTTCACTGCCGAACATAGGCCTTCACTATGGAATGCCATAAAGCACGGTCCTCCTGACTCAGGCAGTGGTGAAGTGGCTCCATTAAAGCCGAAAAGCCGGGCTTGCCTTATTGAACCTGAATCAATCAATAATATCAACTAATAACATAACTCGTAAAATGTTTCAAGCTATTTCAAATTTCCCGCGCACTCCACTGTTCGACACATGTCGACCGATGACCTCGTATTGCCTTAGCGATACTGCTGTTCTCATAAAAAATGAGTTTTAATAGAGCTAATAGTTGTCTCCCTCGCTCACGTGGGCTTTTTACGGGGCTTTCGAGAAGACGATCGCTCTCTTTCTAACCTATGGCAAAATATTCTATAATGAAATATAACTACGATTGTATATATAGCAATTAGTATAGAGATTTAAAGCCAGGCTTTTGGGAATAAATTTGTTAAAAGCGGAGGCGCGCGGGCAATACGTTTGCAAGTTCATTTCACGTTTCAATGTTTATTTACTCTGTGTGCTTATCTTAAGCGATTTAATATTACGAGTTCAAAATGTATGCTTTTTTAAAGATTTTTAATGAAAATGGAGGATAATAGTGTTCCTTGTGATGAATTGAAGTGTGTTAAAGTGATAATCGGAGAGGAAATCTTTAAACTTTGTTGAGATAATACACAAGGTTAAGAGTGTATTTCAGACTTATCAATTATCGCAATTAAAAACAGTTATTGGTACAATTAAAACGTTCACCAACATTTTACGTGGACGTAATTAAATTTTTCCATAAGAAAGCGAGACGATTCCACTTATCTTATCTTATCTCTTATCCATTAGAATGTAAATAATTTTTTTTTTAATTTTGTACATTGTTTGTACTTTGTTCGTGTTTTACTTTTGTTCATGTATTGTATTGGATGTAAATATTTTTTTCTTTCGCTTAAACAAACCCAAACGGCTTTCTTCAATGCCACCGAAGCTATGCAATTGCTGATATGTAATACAATCTATCTAGCAGTGTTATGCCTTCTGTGTGCTTTGTTAAACACGTCCTTGACAGCACTGAATATGAAACTGAAGCATGGAGACAGATCAAGATTGGTGTATTTTTATAAAATTGCTAAAAACAACATTCTATATTTTATCAATTTATATCTTGGGCTTGCCCTAGCTTGGAGCTCTAGCTTCGCCACTGCTCCTGAGCCACTTGCATGTCTTACAAAGTAACTCCATCTAGTTAGGTCAACCAACAGTTCGCCTACCTTTTCTTCTGTATCGGTTGTCGGTATATCCTCAATTTTAAGTCTATCGCGCAGAGCAACCCTAATGAATAATAAATAATACATTATAACATCACAACCTATCCCGAATTGAATCAGATTGCCCGACGTCAACCCATGGTGTAATTAAATTAAGTGGTGGGTGCATTACTGTCTTAAAAATGTAAGGCGATTATTGTTGTCAGATGGAGAAAGGTATGCATGCACAGTGCACCCTCACGGTGTAGAAGTAGCCGGTGGCGACGCGGCGCGCACACATTCGCGCAAGTGTACATTTTTATTAAATGTAGAAAAAGTGATTTGTGTATGGCCTAAAGTATACAATTATCTTCCAAAATTTCACTGAGTAATAATTTAAAATTTATTTAAATCTAAACTTGCTTACACCAAAAACTTTATTACGCATATCAGACATTTTGCGATAGTATCGTTATTTTCCTTAGATATATTATTTTCTATAACAACGACGCTGACATTTTATTTAAAATAGAAATGACTAATGTGTTATTGCGTTCGCTGTTGGCAAAACAGGAAATTCTTTATAAAAATCAAAAAATATTTGTACGCTAAAAATAAACTCGGCCTTTAATCGTTGAGTGCAAAGTGCAAAGAATTCTACATGGGAAAAAGAGAGACAAATGTAATAAGTTTGCTATTTTTCCAAGTTACAAGGTGTAACGACATATTAATGATTAGTGACAAACAGACAAATTTTTTAAAATGTATATAATTTATGAAGAATGGTGATGTGATATGTAGGTATGTCATATTCCACCAATTAATGGTGCACATCGAACACATTAGATATAATCTTACCGTAGATCACAGAATTAGATGAATTTCAGTTTTACTTAGATATTAAAACTCCAACGTTTGACGGTGTTTAAAGAGTCCCAATCTAAGGTTTTTATAAGATCTATCTATCCCAGAATAATAATTATTCTAAGATCTACCACGTACATTCTATGTTAATGATTCTCTGAACTAATCGCGCCTTCACTAATTTTATAACGCTTCTATATAATAAACATACATAATGGTGATACGGTAAGATTTTCCTAGACACACTTTCCCCCTACCCTACTCCTCCTACCTCGGCACAAATGAAAGGAGCATGCATTCTTTACGTCACAAAATACTACGATTATATTTATAGCACAAAAAAGACCAGAATCGAAGAATATAATAGTGCAAAATAGTCCTTTTATCTCTATATATAAAAATCAATTGCTGACCGTAGTCTAAAACTTGAAACTGGCTTGACCGATTCTGATGATTTTTTGGTGTTTCAGTTTAAAAAAAACCATGGATCGTTTAGATTCACATTTAGACCCGGTAGGTGGAACTGTGGTCGATATCCAGAAATCACCTGAGCGAAGCCGGGGCGGATCTAGCCTACTAAGTGGCGCGACAATCGTAATATACTGCGCAGCAGTTGTAAAACGACCATTATCAATAGCAATCTAAGCAACAATGCTAGCAACAATGATTCTATCGCTTTTAGCGTGCTCTGAAAGTAATTTCTTGATAATTTTTTATAGAATAAGGGCGACAAACGATCACACAGTCCACCTGACCGGATCCGGATCTCTATACGAAATACAGCAGTATTAAGCTGATATTTTAGCCGTGTAAGTCCTTCCCCGGTTGAGCCGATTCATTCGTGCTACAACCGTAATACAGCTGCAGCGTGGCTCTACCACGTATAAGAAGACTAAGGAGTTACAACGATAATAGGAACATGTGTTCAAACAATGTTTTTAATTGAACATGTGTATTTCTTTTCATCAGAACAGTATTCCGGAACAGTACCTACACTCACTATCACAAGTCTAAATCTAGGTCTAAATCTAATAGTTTTTGAGTTATTGGGGATCAATTCGAAAGTAGCTTGAAATTATTCGTGTAAGCACATACTGCCAATACCAATTTCATAAAAAAGAGGAAGTTAACAATTCGACTGTAATAATAATATAATATAAAGTACTAAAAATTAAATATAAAAATAAATATAAAACACACCCACACGCACACGCACACGCACGCACACATACGCACACACGCACACATACGCACACACGCACACGCGCACGCACACGCACACGCACACGCGCATTTTGGCCTTACAATAGTATTAGTACCATATTATCACTTTTTTAATTTTTATTTTATATTTTTAACTAACAAATTTCTTTATAATAGTAATATACATTATAATACTTAGACAATAGATGGGGAAGTCTGAGGCCTGTAGGACAGTTTTAACTAACGCAGGTTTCAGAGCTCAAAAATAATTGTAACTATAATGTAATGTATGTTAATAAATTTCATTTCATTTCATTTCAAACTAAAAATCATCGTCAATTGTGAATCGATTTTGACAATTTTGTTTTATTAAATTGGTTATACTTCAGGAGACTAAATGTGGTCCCACCACTATATAAATATAGAGAAGAAATTACACCACTATTTTACCAAATAAAGAATGAAGAATATGAATGGAACTATGTAGACGACACTGGTATTGTCATATTAATAAGTAATTAACAAAATTTAATTAACAAATAAGGTAGTCAATTTAAAGAGATAAAAAATATTAACTGATATAAAAATTAAAAGCCGAATAATAAAAGTAAAAATAATTTCCCCTTGTGAAATCGGGGCTTTTCTTACACAATATTATGTCTTACAGACTTACAATTAGTTTTTCTTTTCCGAACTTGGCTGAAGCACTGGCGTTTCTAGAATACAAAGCTTATACTTGATAATGCTAACTTTGCTACACTGAAAGACGCCTCTCAAGAACTTTTAAACAATAACTTTTAAAAAGAACGTCTTCGAAATTTAAATTTCGTTGGCGTTATTATATAATCACATTTCCCTTTTCCGTTCTTAGTTTAAATGGCGAGCTCTCATAGGTCATGCCATCATAGGTCTTACAGAAAATTTTGTTTGTTGTTTAGGATTTTCTCAATATTTAAAATAGAATTTCAATGTCAGGATGTCTCTGTTCTACGGCCAATGAAATTATTAATCGTAATTTTTAAACATAACATAAAGACAAACTCTTACGCCTGTCATCTAGATGGGTAGGCAGAGGTTACGGACTTCCATTCAGCACGATCCTGAAACACCTCTTTTGCCTCTTTCACATCCATATATAAAATAGATACACACTCAGATTTTCTCCTTTATAGTGGAGTCAGTTCACACAAGTAAATTGCTCAATGATAAACACCCAGACGCGGAACAGTCATCTGTAGGTCAACAAATATTTACTCGTACCTCATCACGCTTAACGTATGCCTATTTTCTATAAAAAGTAAAAGAAAATCTTGGTATTTGTAATTGAAATTATTATTTTTAACTGATTGGTAAAACGAAACTTTTCTATTCGTTTATACAATCTTCTTGGCTACTTCTGCAACTCCTAGTAGCAGCAGGTGTTCATGGGCCTCATTAGCCATTGATCATCAGTTGGACTCTGAGCTTGTTTGTTCTTATTCTTTTATAAAAAAAAAATATCGGACTCTTATTCTAAGGAAAAATAAATTATAAACCACAATTACACAAGTTTTAAATCAATATTTATCGCAATTAACATCTCATGATTTGAGATTCAGTTTTCAATGGCGTTACGTATGAGCTAAGAAAATTTACTCCAGTTTCGATAATATTGATTATTCGTAAGACGCTGGCGAAATGCCAAACGAGAAGGCACAAGTTCACTCGTTGGCCTGATTTTGGCGTCGTGCCGAGATGTGCGAGATTGTTTCTATCATAAACGCTATTATAATTTTAAAAAATACTGTCACCAGAGTTGGATCACTTGTAGAATCTGTACTAGCACTAAGAATGTTATGATTTCTTATATTTATGCGACCTCTACACATTGAATATAACTTCTTGTACTATTATTTATTCTGTGATAAAACTACATTTACGGATTTTATCGCGTTAATTCACTTATTGTTAATTTCCGACGTTTCGGGTGCTTTACAGCAACCCATGGTCACGGGAGTGACAGAGGTGTTTGACGTCCCGATGTCATAGTTACCGAAGGTTAACTTCAACTTTTAATTATTAATTTTTGGTCTGATCTACGCAGAACGAGCTTAGAGTATCTTGAAATAGTATGCTTGGGTTTGAATTAAATTTTATTAATTATGGGATCCGAAGCCAATGGTAGCACCTACCCATCTTCTCTTTTGAAATTAGGATGTTTTTTTAATTTCAATATCGGTAGACATCGGTGTTATTTTGCGAGTATTTGTGGTCTATCAAATCTGATGTAATGGCGGGGATGATCTTGAACTTGTCCACCGATTGCAAACTTCCCGGAGCGTCGGTGCTTCATGTCAGCTATATGCTCTTACCCGCGGGTTCTTATACATCTTTTAAAAATGGGTTTTTACCACTGCTAGACTTCAAGATTCTACGTAGAACGAATCAAAAATTAATATGCTAAAACTGAAGGTACCCAGGCTAATTAAGACATCTCAGTCCCCCCTGTGACCATGGATTTCTGTAAAGCACACGAAACGTCGGGAATTAACAATAAGTAAATTCAACGCGATAAAATCCGTAAATATAGTTTTATTCAACTAGAATGTTTTGAAAATGTATCGCTATTCTATCTAAATACATTGAGAAGATAATTACCTATTTTTAGTATAAATACAGATCTCTTGTCTTAAAGACTAAATACAAAGTCCTGTCTATGCCTAATTGAAAACTTTGAAGAAACTTGAAAGGGTTTCGTAGTGTTGACAGACTTCACACGTCCTCGATATATTTTAAATTACCTAAACGTGCAGGTTTCTTCGGAATGTTTACCTTTACCATCGAGCACATGGTAAATCCATATATATTGCAACTAACAATCGCATTGGTGCTAGCGGCGATCGTACATGAATTGCACGCATACTATGAAGAAAATAAAAAATTCACTAAGCGTTTAGTCGCCTTCCCTTTGAACAAGATTTAGTGTTCTAAATTCAGCTACAGGCAATTTTTAACGGCTTCGCAATATGAAGGAATGTGAAATTTAATTGGTTTAGCCAAGGAACTCATGGAGCGATATCTACTTAGCCTCAGATCAGAGGGCTAAATCAATGTTATATCTATATATGCTTTATATATGTATATAGATAAAATTGAAATGTCGGTCTTTAATATTTAGCGAAATAACTGCCTTTTATTGAGTTGAGGGCTACAAGCAACCATTAAGACACGAATTAACATCTTTTAATTTTTTGTCAACCGTTTGTGATAAAACAACACGAACGGATAGCAGGCTATATTTATCCGAACTTTTGGAATTTTATTTTGAAAAATAAATGATGAAATAAATTGTCCTTTATGATAATATGAAATCTAAATAAAGATATAAATTACATTAATAGATACTAGGCATGGCGATCTGAGATCGATTAATTGAAGAATCGATTTTTGTGCCGAAAATATCGATTTTTTAATCGGTAAATAGTACTGAATCGAACCAGTGAATCGATATTTCACCCTAGAAAATCGAGATCGAATCTTTTTCTGTTTTATAAGAACTATAAAATTATTTAAAATTAGTTAAATGTACCCAAACTCGCAAAGCAGGACAGTTTTCCTATTCAAAAACTCGCAAAAGTGCTGTGTGCTCTGTTTCTTTCGCCTCTTCTTAATGTGGTACTTAAGTTGTCGTACTATTTTTGGTGTTTTTTACTTTAGTACCATAGACCACATACATGTCTATGGTACTAAAGTCTTTTCGGAAACCGGCTTGTTCGGGAGGCTGGAAGTCGTCGAGTCTGCGTGCGAGACGATTCGTAATGACTCGAAAACAGCACGTAGACGCGGCTCAGAAGGGAAATCGTCTGTAGTTTTTCAAGAGAGCATTGTCGCCTTTCTTGAAGAACAATCACTTCTGCTCCATGCCTCCGGAGAAGTGCCAACATGGAGGATGGAATTGAAGACCTTCTGAGGGACTTTAAGTATAGGTTTTTTACTCGCTTTCAGAAGCTTCGCTGTAGTTCTATCCTCGCCCGGGGCCTCGCCGGGACTACTGTACTTGTCGAAGTGTAAATCGGCTATTAACTGTAAAAGCTAAAAGGCTAACAGCTAGGTTTGTCATATGATCGGGATTCGTCTAAATACTCCCGACATTTCAATTGATATCAAGACTCCCGACAAAACTCAAAATATCCAGACAAACACCTCCTCGGAAAGTTAACGTATGGCCTATAATTTAATAAAAGCTGATTTAGTAATTAGACTGAACTTTAGTGAAGTAAATTGTTTGAATTTTAAATCATTTCTACTAAAAGATCCCAATGCCAAGAAGTCCAACGCCAAATACATGTGGCAACATTAACATTAAGTGTTCTTAAATTAGTTTAATTTAAAGTACCTTTCAACATTTATTTCTCCCGGCAACAACTCTAAATTTTGGTCTTCCGATCTTGAAAACCCACTTGGATACATCACAGAACAGAGATAGTTCCTGTATTTTAAAATTGCAGCGCTAGAGCTATTCAGCCCTCGTGTTTCGGTTGGATATTTTTATTCCGCACGGGACGGTGAAGAAATGTGCTTGTGTACATGATATGCCTACCTTAGTTGATAGGGCCTTGTTTATCACATTTTTCGCTCGTGACTACACATTAAGGCTGGGCACGCAACGCTTTAATTTTCTATTACGTTTTGCGGTAATCAATTACGCGCTAGTGCTAACGTTGATAATTAGGAAAATCAATATTTACGCAATTCGAAATAGCAAAACGGTTTCATTTTGGGCAGTTCTTTTTTTTAGTTTAGATACAATCCTGCGGTATTAAAGCAAAATGGTTGATCGATACATATATTTCGATATGTCCAGTCTTTCCTTAATTCACTGCTGTATATGTATTTATGAAAATGCGCCAAGTGGCACGAATATCTTGTGACATTTGTTCACACTGCTGTACACTAGGATACTATCTGTATATTTGTACTAACCTAAATGTAAAAAAAAACTACCGTGAAGTCGTCCCAAGGGTTTCGTGAGAGGTACCAGAGAGAAAATCAGGGGATTTGCAGCACCGTCTTCTCATTAAAAAACAGCTGTTGTCAACCCACCTGCAAGACTTGGCAACTATGGCAAATATCTCCCCTATAAATCAATCCAGGGGGGAGGCATATGTTCAGCAGTGGTGACTTTTGGATAGGCTGTAAAGGCAAATGTAAAACATTATTATAGTTTACAGTTTATATTTCCAAAATAATGGTAACTAGGGTAAGAGTTGTTTAATATTTATCATTTTCAGTGTCATGCGTAACATACTCCATTCGGTCTGACTTAGAATTGATTCAGTAAATTAGTGCGTGCCTAATTCTGCGAATTTAAGCAAGCTGCAAATTCAATAACCTTGACCTACATGGTACATCGTTCATGTCAAGCTCAAATAGTGTATACCTCAGCTGCGCGCAGTAGAACTGATGGGGGATGGCGGTGAGCACACCAGCGCCGTCGCCGGTGTCGTTGTCGCAGGCGCACGCGCCGCGGTGCTCCATACGCTTGGCCAGCACTTCTGCATCACGCACGATCTGGACAGCAGAAAATAATAGATATGAATATAGATTCAGAATACATATATATACAATATGTAACGTAATTAACGCACTTTGAGAAAGTAGTTTGTTCAGAATCGTTTACTGAATCGATTCCTATCATTTTTAATATTATAGGTAATTTTTTATCCCAAAAATAATTAAAACTACCTACGTAAATTACAGTCACACTAAATCTGTACAGTCAAAACAAACTGAAATGGAAAGTAACTTAAGGCAATAAGACTTTTAAGAGTGCAGTTTTATTTGTATTATTACTAATTCTGTCATTCAATAAAATAAAGAAAAATTAACTTAATTTTATATACTTTTCAACCAACTTCAAAAAAGGAAGAGGTTCTCAATTCGTCAGAATATTTTTTATGTATATTCAGCGATTCCTAATCATGTTATCATATTTCAATGATCCTTTTTTGTAACAAAGGGGGTAGGTCCCTCAGGGGTGCTCCTTTTTTTAAATTCAAATTCAAATTTATTTATTTGTGAATACAGGTAATGAGACAGAATAGATCTTATATGTATATGTTATATAAATATGTTCGCTGCATTCGACCCTTAGGTATACAAATATTACGTACAGTTACAATTAAATTATTATATATTATTTCATTTTATTATTTATATTATAATTATATGAGAAAATTCAAGAACGATGTAATAATTAATTAAAATGGGATATTTACAATAATATATTGTCCAATCAAAAGTCAAATGAATTATATTTTGTGAATGTCATTATAATATGCCTACTGATGCGTCACTTAAATATTCATCTATTGAGTAGTAGCATTTCTCAATTAGAAATGTTCTAAATTCTTTTTTAAATTTATGAATATTTTCCATGTCATGAAACATAGATGGAACCTTATTATATATTTTAGACAATATACCAAAAACGCTTTTTCTAAGTAAAGCTGTCTTTGATGAAATTGTATGAATTTTATTTTTACGTCGGTTGTTCGTTATTAGATAATCATTAAATATTTCAGGATTAGTTTTTACAAATGTTACAACTTCATAAATATACATTGCGGGAAATGTCAATAACTTAAATTT
This sequence comes from Parnassius apollo, assembly GCA_907164705.1. NCBI lineage: Eukaryota > Metazoa > Arthropoda > Insecta > Lepidoptera > Papilionidae > Parnassius > Parnassius apollo. The sequence goes on from CAJQZP010000528.1 coordinate 5,992,652, forward strand.
TTTAAATTGTGGTTTACAGCTTTCTGTACTCGATATGCTTGCAATAGCACGCACACACTTTTTTTGTGCTTTAAATATATCTTCGCGCCTTGTGGCATTGCCCCAAAAATTATACCGTAGCGCACAGTAGAAGATACGAAGCCGTGATATACCGTCCGTAAAGCATCTTCATTAACTACTTTGGATAATACATGTAAAGCGTATGAAAATTGGTTTAACTTTTTGCAAATATATTCTGTATAAGTCTCCCACTTTAAGTTGTTGTCAATATAAAGACCTAAAAATTTTGCTGCTTTGGTTTCACTAACCGTCTCACCATCGTAATTAATGTTAAGTAAATCAAGGGGCCATTTTCGTTGATAAAAATTCATTATTTGAGTCTTTTTTAGGTTTATTATTAAATTATTTGACTTAAGCCAGCTAATTATACTCTTCAGGCTGTTATTAATTTCATTTTCATAATTATTTATGTCTGTACATGTAAACACCATAGAGCTATCATCTGCAAATAGAGTCATAGGAAAGCTTACGCTGTTAGGTAAATCATTAATATATACTAAAAACAATAAAGGACCAAGTACGCTTCCTTGAGGAACACCAAAATTTGGGGATCGAGGATAGGACCAATAAATATATTCATTTTTAGTCTTTCCGTTACTAGTAATTTGAATCCTGTTTGTTAAGTAGGATTTTATAAGATCAAGTGTCTTGCCTCTTACACCGTATTTATTTAATTTTATGATTAACAAGTCATGCCTGACAAAATCAAAAGCCTTCGAAATGTCCATATATAGGGGCTGTCACTGGTAGTTTTCTGTCAACATTTGTAAATACTTGGTATACATTTTTCTTCGGTCATGGTGTGGTGGATGGGATCCATAGGAAAATCATCACATTCCTCAATTTGTATCGGCATCTGCACAGCACATAGACGAATAATTCTTTACCATGTACACCGATTTCGATGATTATATTATTTTCAGTTCTTTGTAGTCGTTTTTTTACGTTTTCCAACTTTCATATTGTTCTATGTAGGTATGTTCTCGTTGCTTAGTTTACACTTCTTCCTTTTGTTATCTTTATCGACCTATAAAAGTCCTACTACTAACTACTACTAACTAGACATGGGCTTCTCCCGTTGTAGGAAATATTTTTCTTGTTATTTATCAGTTGCACTTGCCACTCGCACTTGTCACTTCTCAAAATGTATACCGAGACTTCATCAGAACGCTGGGCAGGCGTATTGATAATCGCAGTACCAGAATTCTAGCACCGTTAAGGGGACATAGTAAGTCAGCTCAAATTCTAATTTCGCCCCCACTTCCCCGCGCGTCGTATGCTATGTACCGACATGTTTGTAATCACTAATACTGTAAGTAGATAGGTCGTTACATACTTATTTCATTATGTTTATCATATATATGCCTGTTTCTTAACGCCAACCCAGTCGCTTCTTATTTTTATTACGGTTATTTCCCATTTTAATTTTACGTCGTCCTTTTGCCTAATGTGTATTCTGATCGTAAGCGGCACAACTTCTCCCTCTCCCTAAAAGCCGAAGCGATACTAAACGGGCGGCCGGAATCAAGCTTCAAGACGCCGATAGTTTAGGTAATTTCTTTTTACAGTGAAAATAATGGTCTTTTAAAAAAAGTAAATAACATAAGCACTGCTTTATAGTTAGTTCAGTTAGTATGCAAAGTTTCATGATCTTATTTAAAGTATTATATGGATAACAGCGGTTTATTGTTAAGTTTGGAGGTAACTTTGGATTTTTTTTCTATCTAGAAAATATTACGGAATCGTGTTTTCGTCTAACATAATCTTTAACATTAATCCTCAACTTTTCCATATATTTATTTCAAAATTAATGCTGCAATATTTTCGGCATAGCGGAGGATCTTGCTAAGCCATTTGAGGTTATGTTTCCCCTTAACGCTGCTGTACGTCGCCGGTCTAGGTATTTTATGTTTTAAGCAAACGAGATAGTTCCCCCCGAACGGGTTCCCGTCTTGTCGTGGCGGGGGGCTTAGAAGCCGTGGCTTGGTCACCCACGGCGAAACAAAGAGGAACCCATATGGCTGGTCCAAGGTGGAGGGCCGGCCCGAGGTGGCCACTCCGAGTGGGCTTGGGGAGCCCACTTCGGATGTGTGTTGGTGGACTGCGGTGAGAGGTGTGTCCTCCCCACCTACCGCTGCAGCCGAGGTGGAGTCGCGGAGGAAGAGGAGTGTTGGTATGGCGATGCGCCACTCGCCCTATCCTCCGCGACTCAAACGGGGCCGCACCGTTGATGCGGTGGTGGTGGGGCTGCGGGGGGAGAGGATTGTCGTTATTGCGAGGCGCCGCTCTCCCTACCCTCCGCAGCCGAATCTTGGTTGGCGGCGGAGCCATAGACCAGATCCGCCGCTGGGGTCGGGAAGGCTAGTACTTCTAAGTGCTTGTTTTTCCTGGCCCCATGGCCTTCTTGCATTGGACGCGGGGGCGTCCGTTGCGCAGATGTAATTAGAGGCCGAGAAGGAAGGCGCGCCATGTGTTCTGGTGCGCCTTACCTGTGAAGGAGAACGGGGTGGAATATTCCGCTCCCGAGGAGGTGCTGCCATGGGGCGGCAGGCGCTGGTGGGGCTGCGGATGTGTGCGAAAGCGTTCCCGTGGCCCTGCCAATAGCGACAAAGGTGGAACACCATGGGGTTTTAGTCGGTGCGAGTCCGACATAACCCGTCCTTGCCCCCCGCGAGGCGGGTATGCGTAGGCATTTCCCCATGTACAAAAAAAAAGCAAACGAGATAGTTATACTGCCATTTAATGGCTTCCCATTAAGATTTTTTGGCATTTTACATAATTGTCTCTTACGACACCCACTGAAGAAAAATGTTGTCCTGACACTGCCAACATATATCACTAGTCTAGTTTCTACAAAATTAATGAAATTAACTCACCTTATGACTGCGTTTTCCGTCGATAGCAACAACAAAACCAACGCCACAGGCTTCGTGCTCGTTCTGAGGGTCGTACAAGCCTTGCTTGGCCGGCCCTTCCCACTCCATACCTAATTAAATACAAAAAAAAAACTGTTAGACACTTTAGACACTAGCATATTAGTTTCAATAATACTCTCAAAACTATTTAAATAAATAATGTTTCCTGTTGTGAAATATTCATGAAACGCTAATAACATAAAAAATGCGCATCGTTTGTTTGTACCTGCTTAACGAAATTACTAGGACATACAGATTACAGACTATTAAGGTACCTCGAAAATTTGGTAGTTTTCACATATTTTTAAAAGTTTTATAGATTACAAACCAAATTTTTGGTGTATGATTTTTGACTATATGATTGGAGGATGACTTGGATTGCATAAAAGAAAACACGAAAAAAATTGCAAAGTAGACTCTAATTAGTTACATTTTTCTCTATGACACCACAATATTTTTACGAATAAGTTTCAGGAATTATTTTTAAGTCATAGTCAATAATCATATCTAAGTTCTCATAAACCATTTTTTTACTTCATAAAGAAGTTTTCATTCATTCGGTCATTGCATCACTTTCATTTTGACACTCAGTGGTCCGTGACCTTCACCGACAAAGGAATAAGCTACGCCCCCAAAACTACGATTCATTTTCAAGGTATCCTCTTAAGGGGAAATATAACCTCAAATGGCTTAGCAAGATCCTCCGTTATGCCGAAAGTATTGCAGCATTAATTTTGAAATAAATATATGGTAAAGTTGAGGATTAATGTTAAGGTTTATGTTAGACGAAAACACGATTCCGTAAAATTTTCTCGATAGAAAAAAAAATCCAAAGTTACCTCCAAACTGAACAATAAACCGCTGTTATTCATAAAATACTTTAAATAAGATCATGAAACTTTGCATACTAACTGAACTAACCATAAAGCAGTGCTAATGTTATTTACTTTTTTTAAAATATCATTATTTTCACTGTAAAAAAGAAATTCTGTCGCTCCGCAGGGAACCAAGCTTACGCGCCGATAGTTTAGGTAATTTCTTTTTTACAGTGAAAATAAGATATTTAAAAAAAGTAAATAACATAAGCACTGCTTTATGGTTAGTTCAGTTAGTATGCAAAGTTTCATGATGGAAAGGTGAAAATGATGATGAGATGGTTTATGATTTGATATTGTTACCAATCATCATGTCGCCTTTTAGGCGTTTTTCTTTGAGCTATCTAACCGCAGTCCAAGGGGGGGTGTGCGGACCCCCGTCTCTGACTGCTCAGCTCGTGTCGGTCGATGGTCTGGGCGGTGAGAACCGTCCAGGAACACGGGTGTACGGTGTGTACGCGGTGTGAGCTGGAACGCGTCGTGCCCGTCTGCGGGTGCGACGCGTTCCATTCGTTGTCCTATTTGTGTTTGTCCCATTTAGTGTGGGTGTAGTGTCGTTGTGTGATGTGCCTGCGACGCTTGGGTCGACTGGATCGAGCGTTAGAGGTGGTTCTATTAAAACATTTCGCGGTCTACGGAGATAGGGCGCGACGTTTGTTATCGGAACGTAGCTGCGTTTGTCACTAGCGGGTTAGGGTGGGTTTCTACTCTATCAAAGTAGCGTTGGGACATCTCCTTAAAATATTCGGAGATAGATGGTAGTTCACAATCATTGTCAGATAAGTCAGAGTTCCGTTGATACCACCGTGCGCCGGTGGCTTTTCGGATGAAAAAGTTTTGTACTCTTTGGAGTTTTAAAATATGGGTCTTATATGTATGGGCGAAAGCTACACTTGCATAGGACATAACTGGTCTAATGCAGGTTTTGTACAGCCGGAGTTTGTGTCTTAGCGACAGTTTACTCTTGCTGTTAACGAGGGGGTGTAGACGGCCAATTATTGACTTGGCTCTGTTGCGTACTACACTTATGTGCGTCTTGAAACTCATGCGGGAGTCGAAAGTGACGCCAAGATATTTGGCCGATTTTTCCCAAGGGATTGGGCGGTCATATAAAGAGATTGTTTTGGGTTTAGAACCTCCTGTAGAATTCCGTTGAAAGTATACTGCTACACTTTTTTCGGGATTCACGTCAATTCTCCATAGGCGGAACCATTCACCAAGGCGATTGGTCGCTTTTTGGAGCTTTATAGCGAGTCTATTTTTGTCTTGGTCTCCACCGTTAAATGTGGTAACACTAGCGGCGATAAAATTTTCGCCGGGGATTCCCTAACGAAGAAACCCAATGGTGCATTTAAATGCAAACAACGTCAAGAAACCGAAAATAGTAAACAAAAATTGCTAAAAATGCTCTAGACACATTAATAGCTGAATTAAATACACGTTCTGGAATGAGTGCAGTCTGTCAAATATTCGATTTTCTTACCAACATTTTTATTACATGTTGATAAAGCAACTTTTTTACAAAAGTGTGACGAATTTCAAAGAAACTATTCAGATATAATAGGTCTTAGCTTTTCACTTCAATTTATTAATAATTACCACCTAGTTCTACCTCAATTAACTCACGCATGGACTGTTCACCAATTATGTAAGGAAACAATGAGCAAATATGGAGTGCTAGAATGCGACCTAACGGAAGTATTTATAGCAATGTTATTATTCTTTACAATTCCTGTCACTTCTGCAGCATGCAGCAGCAAGAAAGGTCATTTAGCAAAAATAAAAAAATATTTAGGAAATAGTATGGTCCAAACTCGACTCCCCATTATCAAACCGCATTAAGCCTGGATTTACCCGAATTCATTATTAATTTTCCGGAAACTAAAGCTAGGAAAAGATTATAAATATAATTGTTATTTAGTCAGTTGGTAGGTCCGATCTTTATATAATAAACCCTTGAATCTTTTCTATTTCATTTTATTGCCCAATACCTACACCAAGTATTAATTGTAATTTATGTGGTTACTGTTTAATATTAGTTTAATTATTACCTGCCCTGCAGTGCATGAAAAAGAGCTGATGATAAAGTAGCTTAGCATTTTTAAAGTATTTGTATATTTAATATTTTTTACTTAATAAAACCTAACCAGTTTAGATAGCAGTGGGGCCCCATTTTTTGATTTGCCCCAGGGCCCTTAATTACCTAGCTACGCCACTGCCGATGGAACGTCAATCCGACGCGACCGGAGGGAGAGCAGGTGCAGAAGCAACAGCTTTGCGTGTTTTCACTTTACACTGCTTAGTCTTACACTTAGTCCGGTGAGTCGGTGAGGAAGTTTTTACACTTATGTTTTACTGCCCTCACTCGTAACACAAGGCAAGCCTTGAGTCGAATACGATAACTCTACAATGATGACAGTTTTAGTATTTTTCAGAAGTATATTATGGCAAAGGTACTAAATACTTGACAGTGAAATAAAGGATTGACACATTCGAAAAAAATATTTTTTTATTAAGAATGTTTTTCTTGATATAACTTTACTACTGTTGTTAAAAGGCCCCTCGTGCCCTCTATGATGCTTAGATAAAACCTTTCATTCGCCTATTTAGGTAGATTTCAAAATGGTGTCAGTTGAAGTACACTAGGTAGCAAGTGAAGGCCTGCTCTGTTATTTATTATCAAAAAAAATAATTATGTTGACATTTCACACGTTTTATTTCGTTTTATATTTCTACGATTTATCCTAGTTTTGATTTGGTTATAATCTTTTAATTAATAAGATATTATTTATATACTTAGTAGGACCCGACAAACTTCGTTATTTAAATTATATTTTGTAATTATTAAGTGTCTACTATTAGTCAAAAAAATTAGTCAAAACCTAAAAGCAGACACATATTTCATCTATTGGGGTAATACTGAATTTCTAAGTGTCTGTTTAAACGAGTAAAGACTCTATCTCTAAATAACGTCTAAATTCGACTACTTTTTCACTATCATACCTAAAAATATACAGGATGTCAATTGCTAGAGTACAAGATGACAATTGTTGGTGTCATCGTCAATTAGATGTCCTTTTGATTCTAGATTTTATGTGAACAAGATGCCGCCAATAAAAGAAAAGATATTTGTTATTTTGTAGCTGATATGGAAGCAGCTATAGAAGAATGCAGACAAGGTGTTCCGACAGCTACTGCTACCAAAAAAATTTGGTGTACCAAGAGTAACTCTATAGAATAAAGTAAAGGGAAAAACACCAATAAAACGTAAAATAGGAAGAAACTGTTATTATATGACTGATGAAATAGAAAAGATGTTTTCTTATATTTACGCGAACACTATACATTGATTAAAACTACTTTTACGGATTTTATCGCGTTTTATTTATATTAATTTTAAGTCCCCCGTGACCATGGGTGCTGGATAGCACCCGAAACGTCGGTTATTAAAATTAATATAAATAAAACGCGATAAAATCCGTAAAAGTAGTTTTAATCAAGAAAAGATGTTGATAACTTGGGCAAAAGCTATGGGAGAAACAAAGATTTCCAATAGGAAAAGAATTTGGAAGACAGTGTTAAGAAAATAGTTGATGATTTAAATTTAGAAACCACTTTTAAGAACGATAGGCCTGGAAAAGGTGGTAGGGTCGTTGCGCTAGTTTTCGGCCTTTTAGTGGAGTAGTAACTTTAAGGTACAAGAAAAAATTGTAATTGCCATTATGGTGACCTAGTGCTGTTAATGTTAAGTACCCGGATGACCGAGCTTTGCTCGTTTTTTTTTGGAATTACATTTAGATACAAATTACATACTAATGAATAATATTTTTTGATCTTAGAAAGAACTGAACTGGTATCAGAAAAAACTGAACTGGTTATTTGAATAAAAAATCATGAGTGCAATTAGTTTTATTAAAATTTTCGTAGTTTTAAAAAATATTAAAAAGAGGGCTCGAAATAATAGATTTTCTCACAAAAGAAGGGAACTTGAAAAAAAAAAGGAAAAGAAAACGGACCGAAGACATGACGCGAACCAAGGCATTAGGATTTCTCGACCGCTCGATATCCACTTGAGCTATTACGTCATTAACACAGTGTCAAAATGTACCTTCTCATATTGTAGCAGTTTTTCATTGCCTGAAAACACGGACAAAAAGACATTGTCTAAAAAGAAATCCTAGCTAGATCGATTTATTGCCCCCGAAACTCCCTGGACACTAAATTTTATGAAAATCGTTGGAGCCGTTTCCGAGATTCCGATTATATATATATATATATATATATATACCCGGCGTATATATATATATATATATATATGATTTATGATATATTATAATATAAAAAAATTAATATATTAAAGACAAAAAAAACAACAAAGAAATATACGCACGAGCAATGTTAGAGTCAAAATATACCTTCTTATATTGTAGCAGTTTTTTTATTGCCTGAAAACACGGACAAAAGTACATTTTCTAAAAATAAATACTAGCTAGATCGATTTATTGCCCCCGAAACTCCCTGGACACTACTTTTCATTTTTATAACTCATTGATGCTACAAAAGAAATTTTTTTATTATAATTTTTGACGTGAAAAATATGCAAAATGCTAATTTTCGGCCGCAATTTTTTGATTTAAGCTTACAAGAATTTTAGTTTTCGGCCACTGTATCAGAAGAGGTAGGTAGTAGAAACTTAAAAGTGTTTTTGTAAAATCAGAAAATGGCAAAATGGTTTGGAAAATCGGCATATTTAGTTTCTTCAATCGAAGCTTGCGATTTTTTTAACCGTAACATGATTTTTTTTTATTTTGGGGAGTGGTTTTGATATAAAATATTAAACATGATTAATCATTTTTCTTTGAATCATAATCTAATAATAAAATCTTTTTAATATGGCAATCAAATCTTCTCATTTACGAGTATTTTGTACAATTCCTCATCCCCATTTACCATCTCATATCATCAGTACATCTCAAATCCATTTGGTGCATAAGTCACATCCAATATGTTTTCTAGATCCTCTTCTGTATCGTTTATTAAAATATTATGACACAAGGCGCAATTTACTCTTACCCTTTTCTCCTTTATAGAATTCTTGGATTTTGCGACTTTTCGTATTTGAACTTTAGCACTATTTAATTTTTCTTTTTCTATTCTTTTCTTTTTCACAATTTCTTAGTTCTTACTTCTTTATTTTAACTATCTTTTTATCTTCATAAAATTTCCGCCACGCCGCAGATGAAATTTCTGTAGAAGAAGGTGCATGTGTACTGTCAATAGTTAATTTTTTTTACGGATTACGTCTTAACTAAATGTTTTTTCTATTGCATCTCTGTATTCTTTATTTAATAATACTGAAACCAATGTTTCACTAGTTTGTAGAGCTGTACTAGTCTATTTTGTTGGAATATCAACCCACACATTTTCTAAAGTTTCAGAGATCTTGTTTGTTATATCAATGTTTGTAGTGGCATCATCGTGGTCTTTTGAGTCGTTATTATTTCATTACTGAAATCATTTCAGGCATTGTCAGTACTGTTTTCGTTGGTAGGCTTATTTGAGTTTGGATTACAAGAACATCATATAACGATACTAAGGAACCAATATCCAAATAACTTCCTGACAAATGCAATGCTGAAATTTTGTTATCGATTAACAATTCTGATGCATCGGTAGATGAATAAATAGTTATCAGAACATCGTGAGTTAGAATACTTTTATCTCGGTCTGTGTTGCACAGACTTTCTGGAGGCTTAAATGGACTTAGTGGTCTTATATTGCTTAATTGGAGAATTAAGTCTTCATAGCCTGAAAAATATTGATCTTAGAAGCCTTTCTTTTCGATTTCGTTATCTTATTCACTATAATAGCAACTTTTATGTTGTTTCTGTCAAAATTGATTTAAAATGTTTCAAAACTTTTCTTGTGAAAACTAGGTCTGCGTTAGTTATTTACCTTTAGAAATATTTATTCTTTCTTTCAATTATCATTTATCACAGATTAGTTTTCCAGGTTATTTTGGACTCATTTTTATTAATCTACTGCATTGAGATATATTTCATAAAGTCTGCATTTTCTGAAGCAATTTACTTATTATATTTCTTTGGAGGAACCATCCGAAGAAAAAAAGTCTTATCGAATCTTCTTCCTAAAACGTAACGCGAATGAAACATTTCATGAAATGGCCGTAAAAGTAAACTAAAGCAGCATTCTATTTTCAGTCGCCTTATTACTTCATACAATTTTAAGTTGGCCGAAAACTAAATAATTGTATTAGAGTCAATCCAGTTTTCGGCCACGACTGAAATAGGTAATTTTGTTTCATCACTAACTGTTCAAATTGCAGCCGAAACTGAAAGTTAAGTGTCTACGCACGCTACAATTCAATATAAGTAAGAAATATAAATTATAGTACATAACCAAATAAATAAAATAGACAAAGTATTTAGGCTAAATTCGGGCTAGTTTTCGGCCGCATGACCGACAACCAAATAATAGGACAATTTCGGCCACTTTATTTAATAACTATATCAATAAAGTATTATAATAATTAATGTCAAATAACTGTATTAGGTTGTTTATACAGTGAAATATAAGCACAATATTAAATAATCATAGTAAATACAGCATGAAACTTACTTTTTAGTGATTAGTCTAGTTGTAAATTGGTTCAGGTACTAATGAGATTGAACCTATTATTTAAAGATATTCAATCAGCAAAGCCACATAAAGTTCTCAGACTTATTAAAAATAATGATTGACAAAAAAAAAACCTAAATGTGTAGACAGCACTTCGTATATTGCTGACTACAATTTAACAGTTTACCTTCGTTTCTACTATGTGTAAAAAATTGCAAGCACATAAGCCAGAAAGCTGGCCATCAAGGCTTTTCATTGAGTTTGTTGTTGGTAGTTCTTTTATCTATAAAGTTGTCAAATAAGTTTATAAACTATATATATATATATATATATATATATATATACTAAGTATATATATTAAAATCACATATCAATGGAAACGTTATTAAATAAGCTATCAGATTATGCATAACAGATATATATGTATGTTATATATATGTATATATATATATATATATATATAAATGTATATAGCATAGTGGTGTTGTCGAGCGCAACAGAGTAGAGCAAGCGGAATGGACAATATTTCTTTAACATGTTCGCGTGAGCAACCTCATCCCTAAATGTTTGTGATGTGGCGCACAATTTTCATCACAAGTTGCATGTATACATACAATACTACAAATATGTTTTTTTTCAGTCACGCGGCGGCATACGCTATGAAAATTGAATGTATTGTGGCACTCCTTTGATACACCATAGGAATTTGCCTGTAAAATAAACGTCCAAAGACGTTCTGCAGAAATAAATATAACAATCAGAGGGCGTCCTATGACGTCGCGCCATTTCATAATTCTATCAACACGACGTTGTAAGACGTTGTTCACGCGAACATGTTAACCCAAATAAGCAGAACAACTGCTTTGGCAAGAGCGACAGACACAACTGTGCTTGGCCCGCATATACACCTGTAGATATTAGATAGGTCTAATACTATTTAAAATTACGAAAATGCAACCGCTTAGTATAGGAGCACTAAGGTTTGGTATTTAGAGGGGCGCCCTTATGAGATCTCGCACCGCTTAAAAATTTTGCTAGGGCCGCCACTGTTGGATGATAATAATGTTCCAAAATTGCTTCATTTTTATAGTTGGTGATACTTCACATCTTTCTTTTCAAGTAAATTTTGTTCACAAAATTGCATTATATTGATTGATTTAAACAATACTAGTTTTACAGATTTTATCGCGCATATTTAACTGTTAAATACCTGACTTTTCGAGCACTTTACAGCACCCATAGTCACGGGGGGGACTGAGATGTTCAACATTCAGATGTCATAGTTAACCGCGGTTACCATAGATTAAAATTTAACTTTTGTTCCGATCTTCACAGTATGAACTTATGGTATCTTGAAGTCTTGCAGTTGTATGTTTGGGTTGGAATTTAATTCACAGACTGTAGAATTCTCAAAGAAGTCTGCAGGTGAGCTAGTACCTGCAATTTGCTACAGCGGGCGGGGGCTGCTAGCCCTCCAACTTTACAAAAACACTCTAGGGGTAAGGCAGACAAGACTATGTGGAGTCGGGGCGTGCTGTTTCAGTTTTAGAACATATTCAACCAATCTTATTTATAAAGTCAGGGTGCCGTAAACTCTACTATGATAGGGGTAAATGAAATAATGTAATGTGAATTGTTATAATTTTGTTTTCTAAAAAAAAATCTTGACTGCTCTCCACTGCGACTCAATTTGTTGTATATAAGTCCTATGTTCAGCCACAAATGGATTGTCTGGTTCCGAGTGATTAACTTTTTATGAGTTGCGTTTCATTATATGCAATTTTTAGTGAAATTTATTTTTATCGTATTTATTTCAAAAGGCATTTCCAAAATCCAAAACAGTGTAAAATTTTGAGCTTAACCCTGACAAACCTCCTCAGTTGAAAACAAAATTAAAAAATCAGGTACTTGACGTCTACTTCATAATATGAGAACAAATTGACATATTTGCGTTTTATTAAACGCAATTTTTAGTGAAATTTGTATTTATCGTAATTAATTCAAAACGCACTTCCGACATCTAAAAACAGTGTAATAGGTTCAAGTTTAACCCTAACAAGCCTAAAACTATTATTATTAGACTAAAAATATTATTAAAATCAAGTACCATATACTGCCAACCCAGGGTTTCCCTCTCCCGCCTCTCCCCACTAAAAAATAAGTGGCAGTTAATTGAAACTTCTTCCTACGAAAGGCAAGTGGAGGATATTTTTTTAGGATGTTTTTTTTTTACTGAAACATTTTAAATCAAACCAAAACATCTGTTATGAACAAATTGAAAAATTTATAGGATATCAAAAAAACAAGGAAATAAAATAAACAAAACCATTTAGCTAAACTTTTATCGAACTGAATATGTATATTGCTTTAAGAAATATTAAACAAACATTTGACTAAAGGTTTTACAATTCTGTCTTCATAAAAATTTTATTAATTCCTTTATTAGAATTCAGTCGACATTTAAATTAAAGTCATGTTTAAAAACTATGTATGCAATATGTAGGATTACACGTGGAACACAAGACTAAAATGCCGAATGCGGTTGCTTCTACCTCAATAGTTCATAAAATATAGTGTAAGTACAAAAATATTACCTTAGGGTAAATTAAATGTTACGCAATTATCTGTTAAAAATATCACGTAAAGTTCGCACTTCCACTTGCTTTTATTTCTGTTATTCACTAAGTTTAGTAACAAAGGTCAAAAAATTGCACTGGAAAAGAAAGCGCTCTGTAGTGACCCTCTTGTAGCCGACTACAAAGACCGGTGACGCGCGATAGCACAGAACACTATTACTCCTATCGGAGAAGAACGACAACTTCATACAAAATTTAAGAAATGATATATAACCACTAGCGCCATCTATCGTCAGCCTCCTGCACTTCTCATGTGGCGGGAAAATTTGAATGTGGTCTTTTTTGTTTTTTTTATTTGAGGTATTTTTGGGTTTCCTATCCCAGCGCTAAATAAAAGAACAAAAATTACAAAATTTCTATTTATTTATTCAAAATAAAAATACAAATTGAAATAAAAAACATACATAACTTAAGAAACAATTTCTCCAGCAGCTTAGTTCTTTCTATAAAGACATTTGATGGGTTTAAACATGAAAAGAAAATCAATAACGATTACAACATTTCAATTACTTAAGTAAACAATGATAAAGAATTGAAATAAGATTTATAATCATGGATGAATTGATAATATGCACAATGATTGTCTACAATAACCAAAATATCAATATTTTAATCTAAAACAAGTTAATTAATAACACACAAGTGCAAAGTGCAACATTCACAAATAATAATTTTGTTTTGATAATATTTGGTCTATTTCCCTGAATTGACACTAAAAATTTTGTCTCTATATTATATGCAATATATTAAGTATTAAATGCAGCTTATAAATAGAATAATTTTAATTCAAAATTATAAAACATATTAAATATTAGATTACAAAAATATTCCTTATTTCATTTTAAAAATTTTCATATAGAGATACATACTTTCTTTTTCAGGTTCAACATTATGTGTTATGCTTTGATGTTTGTGGTTGTTCTTCAGTGGATATAATGTTGTCCTTTTTGGAGATCCTGCTTGTGGTTTTGCAGCAATAATTTGCGAGGGACCAGCTTGTGATTCCACAAAATAAAATGGGAATACACTTTGTTAGTCTGGAAATAAATAAAAACTGAAATAAATTACAGTATCATAAAATTATTATATACAATTAAATTAACATTATATTCATTGACATTACTTTCATAGTAAACCAGTCCCTACTCATGGCACTATATTACCCTTCTACCAATACAAAATAAATGAATGGATCTCGTTCATCCAACTTGCTCTATAATACACCCACTATTACAATTAATATAACAAACTAAGATAGTAAATACAATAACTATGTGAAAAAAATCTTGTGTTTATCTATTGTTTGAGAACCATTTGATGGCTGTATTTCTACTGCGTTGTACAAGTTGTGCCTTTAAATTTGATAGGTTTAGAACCAAATGTAATTATTCATATATTGTGATGCCGGAACTTTCTTAAGGTTTGTTGTTGTTTTAAAATAAAATTTGATTGTTAAAAATAATATGCAGTGTGTTGCACTTTTAATAATGTAAGGAAAGGCTTGTGCTAACTTTATAGACTTCAATCCTTTGGATGCTTTGTCCAATCCAATTATTATAAATTAGTTGAAAGAATTAACAGGATTCAAACTACTGTATGTGGTCTGTCCATCCATGTAAGTCCAGATGATGGTCATATGAATAATCATCATCATCTTTACAGTCTATCAAAGTCCACTCCTGAATATAGTAATCACCATATAAAATATCTGAGTAATCCTTAAAGAAAACTATATACATACCATATTACCATATACATTATACACTTTACTTACATCACATGGGACTGCAGTGCTTAAGAGCTTTTTCTTGGTTGCATCATTAAATTAACCATCATGAAAATGTTTTTCACACAGCATTCTGGGCTTATTATGTAGCTTTGTCTGGAAAGCTAAAGTAGTATACTGCTCTTGGGAAGGAATATAATATTTCGCCCATAATTTACAACTGAAAACAAAGGATATAATTATTAAATACAAATATCATCAAAGTAGGTTAAAAACAAATTAATGGTTTACAAACCAATAATTTGTTTTTAAATGGAAAAGAGAAACTATAAGTTGGACAAGAGATTTACTTTAAGGTTAGAACTTATTAAATAGTGTATATGTATATCGTATACGTACCGCAAAATATACTTTACTGCGAATTAAACCTAAATAATTTAACGTTGTCAATGGTTGGTATGCTGTTGCACTTAGAACACTTTTCTATTTTCTTTATCCACCATTGCAGCGTAGTTTTTAAGAGTCACTATTTCGTATTTCACTACGATTCATTGACTAACACATTGCACATCATATAAATGAAGGATATTAATCTCAACTCAACATCGTAAACTTGCAAAATCTTAGTAAAAGACACAAGCAAAACAAACATAACAACCAATCATGAACAACAATAATTTATACGGCGACGCCATATTATGAGAAAAGAGAAATATATACTCATTGAGGTATTTGGTGTTACCAGTAAAAAATATAATTTTCTACTCATTGAAAATCAAAACAAAAAGAAAACATTTATTTTTCTTTTACTGTCAAGGATATGCTAATATAATAATGTAGAAATATACGACAGGCATAGTTATCTTCCTATTGATTATTATTTCTCTATTCAAAATTTTTGAGTGTAATTTATCTTTAGCAAAATCTTACTAATTATGAAACAAGACATTTATCTGACAAATGGCAATAATAAAATTCAGCCCCCGTAGGTATTTCATTGTGTCCATACAGAGTTGACCGGGCCTGCGCGATAGACTGTTGACAACTTGACCATAGATAAATAAATATGTAGCAAGCAACTCTTGACGACTGACGACTGAACTGAATGTTGGTCTATGGTGGTGGTCTATGGACTGGGACTGATTACTGATTTCATAATTTCATGGACGAAAGAAATTCTAGTTCTGGCCAAAGAGTATATAATCACTACGTTGTTCTCGAAATCGAAATTCAAACTTGAACAACAAAATGCGAAATCGGCAGCCCAGAAAAATCGGTAGTTTTGTACCTAAAATCAGTATCGAAAATAAAATTACAATAATCTTAAATTACAATAGATTTTATTATATAAAATAGGCGCTTACATAATCGAAACAGAAACAGAAACTTTTTTATTCAATATAGATTACAAGTAGTAAACAATGAAGAACCAGCAAGAAACCCAGCGGGACTATTTTTTTTTTTCAAATCACTTACAGCTCACAATCATGTACGTTACAATTAGCAACACAAAACAAATTAGAAATGGCTTGGTAGCGATCACCCTTTCCAGGGGTTATTATCGTCCATAAATTCCTTAATATTATAATAACCCTTTTATAAACTTAGTTTAATAAAGTTTTTGAACTTTGTGTATGTCAAATTTTGTATGTTTTCTGGGATTTTGTAGCAAGAGCGTATACATCGCCCCAAGAATGAATTACTGACTCGGTGTAGTCAAGTATTATATACATAATACCAGACAATATCGTTTAATACCTGAGTAAATTTTAAACATTAGTGAATATCAGTAAAACATATAAAAATCAAAGTAACCTGAAATCAAATAGATTCTTAAACCAATAATTTGGTCATATTCAAAGTTATTTCGAATCATAACGACTAGTGTAACTAATAAATCGTTTTGTAATTTTGTATGTAACAAACCAGTGTTGCTCTCAGTAGGCAATTTAATCAATTAATATGTTTTCTTATGCATAATATGAGAAAATATGCGCTCAACACGGCAGTATAAAAATTTTAAATAAAGATAGTAGAGTGTAAGATATAGTAAAAAAAATTAACAGAAAGTAAGTGGAGGAAAGAAAACATTTCAGTGTCATAGCCCTTTTTAGTAAACTGTTATTTTCCAAAAAAATTTATGTCATATTTTGGAAATGTTTTGATTTAAAAATACTTAAAAGGAGAACTCCAATATACTGCTACGATTGTAAATTTATTGTTACACAACAAACATTTTTAATTTTTAATTTTGAACATAAAAAAACGGAAAGAGTTTGTACGTGTATATGGAATGCAACGACAACTTTTTGTAAATTGTACGTAGCTTTTTGTAGTAAAAATCTGAACAATTGAACATTTTTATCAGACGTCGATTCAGGTGTGAAACTAGATTTAGTCTAGTGAGCTGCAACTACTTTTATTATACAAAACGGACCGTGTGAACCGCGTACTTTGACAGAAAGAAACGCCTGCCCTAATTATGCCCCTGCGGCCCACTTGTTGTGTTGTGTTGCTTGTTTTTAAAATGAATAGTCATGCCTAAACTAAACTTAAACTCTATTCTTTGACTGAATTGATTGTGATATGGTGAATGATGGTTGCTGATTGAGATTGAGACTGATACATTATGACGAAGTAAGTACTGAGCAAAACAGTGTTGCTAAATTTATTTTTAAAGAAGATCGTACCCTAGTGGTTATGAATATAATATTTTAGATAAAACTTAAGGTAAAAATCTTACTCACCGAAATTTCGTAATCTTATTTAAAACTATTATAAGCCAGTGCTTAATTACAATCTCACTGGTGGTAAGCGGTGATGAACGCCTGGGTATCACGCAAGCGTAATTGAAACCTATTTACTTTCGCTTTTATGGCACCCGAATTGTAAGAAGATGGTAAAATAGACACTTGAAAATAATTTTGCTCCCTTTCTGTAGAAAAAGAAACCGATAGCAAAGATGTAGTTTGATTGTCCGAGGTTGTAAAAGAGACGAAATATGTGACAGCAGTATTCCATCTGCAGAATTGAGCTTTAAATAATATGACATCAAACTGTCTCAGAATGAAGTACGGCCGCCCCTTTGCACGGATATCTAGTTTCCTGGCGGCCACTTTGACTTTAGACTAAATTAACCGCCCGAAGGTAAGATTTAAAGAAATCTTTATCCCGAATAGCTTAAGGTGGTCGCTGTACTCTAAAGACATACACTGAAAACAGGGTGAATGGGTGCCTTTTATAATAAGACTTACACTTTTCTGAGGCATTTAATCTCACAAGGCTGTTATCGCTTCATTCGAAAACTGCCTGCAGGGAGAGATTCACACGCTCAACTAAAGCGTCTCTTTCAGACTAAATTTCATCCCAATTGGCCTTATTGCGTTTGATTATTATCTTTGCGCAACTGTGCTGTCATCTACATACCCATAATAACAAGTATAACTTAGTAAGCATAAATATGCAGCAGAAAGAGAGTTTCGAAAAGAAAAATCCGCCGTTAGTCATTATAGGCTCGGATGCGCAGCCATCGATGATGTTTCGGAGAAACAAACCATTAAAAATATTCCACTCAATCGATCAGTGACACAGACTATAGTGCTTCCCCATAGTTCCCGAGGGCCTCGTCTTATATTTGAGAAGTAAACCCTTGAACATTTAGAGTTGACCGATTTTGGCAAAATCCATACTGGTAGTTACTAAGGAGAATATTCTGTTCTAGGTATGCCGTAAAAGGAGCATTCAATGTACGCTGTATAATTTTGCCTAAGTCTATGGAAAAAAATAAAATTGGTAATAACTAAAGTAGACCGTTGGAAGACACGGCTGCCTTATTTTGTATAAGAGCTGCACGTCGGTACTGTTAGCTACGCTGGGACTACTCTGTGGTTATGACAGGACTATGTGTATGATAATACGCTAAGAACGGGACTGGTGATGAATTAGCAAATGACCGTAGTTCATAGATGAACTTTTCGAGTGAGAAAGGACGATAACGTAGTTTTAGGTTATACAATAATCTTTATGACTTTTGAACATATTTAGATAAAATTTTTAATTGTTCTAAGAACTGAACTGAACAAGATTTACCAATCTTAAGCTCACAAAACACTTTTTTCTCGCTTAAACCAACTTGTAAACTCCTTAGATCGCTACGAACTGTCAAAATTTGTTTAGCAAAGAATAGTTTGCTAAACAAAAAAACTAGCACGGAGAAAGGGACAAACAATCACACCGCTCTGTCTCATTTCTATGAAAGACGTATGCATAAATCTATCTTTTACGTATGCGAAAGCGAGAGAAGGAGTCAATTTGTCTATAAGTTTCTCTGTCTACGAGGAGAACGATCGCTGTAGAAAATAGTGTCCTAGAAATATGGACAAAATAAGTGCGGCGCTGCGATCGCTAAGTTGTCTGAATAAAAGTGGGCTGTTGTGTCCTAGTTTGAATTGATTATATTTATCATTCAAAGATAAAAAAGAAAATAACGAAATTATTATTATTAATAATAAACAAACTATAAATTATGTTTTTTATAATTTTAGTTATTACATACAAATATAAATTATTAATTATTATTGATGTATTATTACTATTTTTATATTATTCCACCGTTTTTAATATTTCTTTTTGTCAATAATTAAAAAATTACTTTGCAGAGACTAGTCACCGACAGCAGTGCGTCTATAAATTCTACAAATTTTCAGGGACAGGCGGGCTATGCTTTAGTACGTAGAGATCGTTCTTCTGTTCTCTAACCTCCATGGTTGTGTCAGTCTTACTCGTAGACAGAGAAACCTATAGACAAATTGAGGCCTTCTTTCGCATTCGCACATGAAAGAGATAGATTTATGCATACGTCTTGCATAGAAATGAGACAGAGCCGTGTGATCGTTTGTCCCTTTCTCCGTGCCGGTTTTTTTGTTTAGCAAACTGCACTTTGCTAAACAACTTTGACAGTTCGAAGCGATCTCAGGAGTTTACAAGTTAGTTTAAGTGAGAAAAAAGTGTTTTGTGAGCTTAAGATTGGTAAATCTTGTTCAGTTCAGTTCTTAGAACAATTAAATTTTTTATCTAAATATGTTTAAAAGTCATAAAGATATAACCTAAAACTACGTTATCGTCCTTTCTCATTCGAGGCCACACTAATCATTAGTCTATAGGTTTCTCTGTCTACGGTCTTAGTGTTACGTTGTCACGTATGTTGGTGATTATATACTCTTTGGTGTTAGTGATACAACGACCTGCTTGGCTCAGAAGAGCTAGAACCCAGAGCCGTACAGCTAATTAACAAAAAAAAAATACGACCACCTGTCACAGATAGTCAATGGGTGCGTTTGGCAGAAAAAAGCGCTAGCAAGCGCTTACAAGCGCTAAAATAGTTTTCGGCCAGGACACGATTGCTACTTCAGTAGCGCTGACACAATCCGCCATTTTGCTTATTTAATTTGTATGTTTTGAAGTAGAGTTTATAAGTTGTTTTGTGCAATATTAGTTTTAAGTAATATAATGACATGGATAAAGTATTAAAAACTCATGATTGGTAAGTTTTTAATATGAATACTTTACAAACATATATTTAAATTAGGTTAGGTTCCCCGGTTAAAACTAACATCGTGTCCTGGAGGAAAATAGCTACTTACGATTTGACAGCGCTTACCGTTTACGATCGCCATTTTGCTTACAAGCGCTTGCTAGCGCTTTTTTCTGCCAAACGCAACCATTCGCTTTCAGTCACAGAGTATTATTTTATGTAGCAGTCATGTAGCAGCTTTCAGTCTACGGTCAAAGCGCGCTTGTGCTGGACGTAGAACTTAAGCTTTATAGATAATATATTTACGAAACAATTTATAAACATAAAAGTTACATAAATCGCTACGTACTGAAACAAGAAATTTACGTTCAGTATAGACATCATTTGCTTGTTTTAAATTTTTTAAAGATATTATATGATTAAATAACGTTCACTTTCCCTCTTTGCAAATTTAAATTAGGATCGTTTTTATTTCACAAATTAAAGTTTATAAAGTTGTAAAAAATGAGCCTAAGCTGTTTGAGAAATGTCGCGAGGTGCAATATGGTGAAAGTTTCGCCATCGAGCGTGTTTCTTTCGAAACTTCGGGGACCTTGTGCTGAAAGGGAAGTGAATACGAGTAGCACGCAAAATGCTGTAGTTACACAACAGACCACGAAGCCCGACTGGAATCGAGCCGTGAGTGAAGCTGAGAAGATTGTTGGCTACCCCACATCATTTCTAAGTCTTCGATGGGTGCTCAGCGATGAGATCGCGAATGTTGCCCTTCATCTGAGAAAATTAGTTGGCAGCAATCACCCTCTTTTAAAAACGGCAAAGTAAGTAGATTTCTGCTTTTAAGTACGGTTACTTGATATATTGGATACAATTTTTATAAATATTGACGTGTTGATGATGCAATAAGAGAATATTTATAGTCGAAGTTATCAGTTTCTCTCAACAAATAGAGTCGCAAATGTATGTACTACGACGAACGCATTCGGTAGGTACACAATTTTCAAATAAAATATTAAAATAATTTGATTTGCAGTATGATGATTGATGAGTGATATGGGAAAAATGTATAAAGTCTGTGTACCATCGCCAATATTATTAGCTCTGTATAGGATTGAAAAGCTGGACGTTAGTTGACTGCCTCGTTGGTCTAGTGGTTGTAGTAGTGCGACTGCTAATCATGAGGTCCTGGGTTCGAATCCCGCGTCGGGCCAAAAATTAATTATTGAGTTTTTCCGTCAAGAAATTTTCAGTAGTTGCCTGGAGTCAGGAAGTTGGCGGTGTCTCACCTCCGTGCCTCGAAAAGCATGTAAAGCTGTTGGTTTTGCGCCTAATCTCTCCCCGGTTGTGTCGGTTTACCTTCCCATCGGATTATGAGAGTGAGGGAATAGAGAGTGCACCTGTGCTTGCTCATACCACTAACCTTGCGACGATGGCTAGCCTCCGTTGAGGCAGGCCGCTGTGGCCGGAATTCGGTCTGGAGGACATGTATTCTAATCTGTAAGTCACAGTCTTCACGTAATAATATGTAAAATGTCGCAAGCGCAACTGCTAATTTTGTGGTGACGGGTTTGAAGCCGGGTCGGGCCAAATTTGGGTTTTTAATTCTGCCAAATTTGTCAGTACCAACCCACAGTTGGGAACTTGACGGTATTTTACGTCTGTGCCTCAGAAAGTATGCCTGCGCTTTGTTTCTCTGCGGTCTTATCGGATTTCAGTCTCATCGTACTATGAGTGTAAGGGAATAATGAGTGCACCTGTGAGTGTGATTGCCTTACACTAGTGCACTACATCCTATTCTGAACAGATGGCTAATCTACGTTGAGATTTGAGACTGGCACTGACCCGAATTTCGGTCTGCAAGACATTAAATTATTATTATGTTATGTAAAATATACATTATTATATATATACATATATAATGATTTCTTAAATTTACGCGAACACTATACATTGAATAAAACTATTATTTACGGATTTTATCGCGTTTAATTCAACTTTAATTTATTTTTATTATCCCGACGTTTCGGGTGCTTTACATCACCCGTGGTCACGGGGGGGCGGGGACTGAGATGTTTGACGTCCCAATGTAATAGTTAGTCCGGCTACCTTCAGTTTTTGAATATTAATTTTTGGTCCGATTTACGCAAAATGAGCTTATAGTATCATGAAGTCTTGCAGTGGTATGCTTGGGTTTGGGTTTAATTTTGTAAATTATAGGATCCCAAGCAGCAATCAGATCAACAAGCTAGATTGTGAATGTGGTCTCTCTTACATAGGTCAAACAAAAAGATCTATTAAAACCCGCGTGAAGGAACATATAGCTGACGTGAAGCACCGACGCTCCGGGAAGTCTGCAGTCTGCGAACACGTTCAAGATCGTCCCCACCATTACATTAGATTTGATAAACCACAAATCCTCGCAAAAGAACACCGATTCCTACCAAGGATGATACGCGAGGCTATTGAAATTAAAAAACATCCAAATTTCAATAGAGAAGATGGATGGGTGCTGCCAGCTGCTTGGGATCCTATAATTTACAAAATTAAACCCAAACCCAAGCATACCACTGCAAGACTTCATGATACTATAAACTCATTTTGCGTAAATCGGACCAAAAATTAATAGTTTTATTCAATATACATATATATTTATAATTTAACATTAGATACAGCAATCTTTAGAATTTTTTTGAAGTTTTAAAAAGTACTTAAAATATCATACTCATATAATATCTTTGTTATACTGTTGAATTTGTGCTTCAAAAAGCTTTCATAACTATCCTTAAAACTGAAGCTCGTATTTTTTCCCAACATCAAGTTCTTCTTTACACAGTTTACGTTCAATAAAAATTGAATTAAACTGATTTTACAGATTTTATCGCGTTTAATTTACTACTTTTGCTTTTTTTTAATTCCCGACGCTACAATTTTAAGTTTCAATTTGAAGTTGAAATCTAAAAAATCATTACAGTTTACGTTTTTAAACTGTTTTATTATATCCAATTGTATACCATCCATTACGTACTTTATCCAGAAGTGGACGTAAAAATGCCCTTGCATTTTTATACGTCCACTTCCGGAGAAAGGCCTGCTAAAAATCCCCTTTCAGGTCTGCATTACTTGACAGTCGCAACTCTGTACTCACTAAGACGTCCAGCTGGTGGCAGGTGGCTGCTGTCACCCCTTATTAGATTTTCGTCACTATCATTCGGCCGTCAAAATCTCGTCTGTCAATCACCAGAATTCACCAGCAAAGTGCAGAGTGATGATGTTGGCATTTGGAGAAAATATAGACCTATTTTATAATGATTTCTTATATTTACGCGAACACTACACATTGAAATAATACTAGTTTTTACGGAATTTATCGCGTATATTTAACTTTTTAATTACCCGACGTTTCGAGAGCTTTACAGCACCCATGGTCACGGGAAGGACTGAGATGTTCAACGTCCAGCTGTCATAGTTAACCGCGGTTACCATAGATTAAAATTTAGCTTTTGTTCCGATCTACACAGTATGAACTTATGGTATCATGGAGTCTTGCAGTTGTATGCTTGGGTTGGGATTTAATTTTATTTATTATAGGATCCCAAGCAGATGGTAGCACCCAGCCATCTTCTCTATTGAAATTAGGATGTTTTTTGATTTCAATAGCCTCGCGAATCATCCTTGGAAGGAATCGGTGTTCTTTAGCGAGGATTTGTGGTCTATCAAATCTGATGTAGTGACGGGGGCGATCCTGTACATGTTCACAGACTATTTTATTAAAAAGTTAAATATACGCGATAAATTCCGTAAAAACTAGTATTATTTCAATAGACCTATTTTATTTTACAATAACCATTTTTCAAAAGTTCAGATGATTACGTGAATTAAGTTAATTAAGAAAACATTACCTGTGACATTTACGGCCTGATGATAATGTAGTAATTCATTTATGTCATAGCCAATGATGACATGAGGAATTGAGAGTTGGACCTTCACTTCTTGCAGGTCTGACCGATTTGTTTGGACACGATTGATGATGATGTCTTAAGGGGCGTGCTTTGTGGCAGTCTTTGGAGTAGGTTCAGCTGTGGATTACTAATGAGCGCTGAAACTTCAATGATGATTATGAGAATCATGATGAATACAACCATTATTAGACATGAAAATTGGTTGATCCGTGGCGCAGTGGTTTAAAAATGAGTTACTGTGTTGCGGGATCTTATCCCGCACAGAACCAGTATTTATTCGGCCTATTCCGATTGTGGATGTTTGTCCTTGTTTATGTGTGTAAGATGTCTTTGTCATAATGAATAGTAAAAATGTTATGTAGTGTGTAGATACGTAATATGTAAAAAGTTAAAAATAGCTGCTTTTTGTTTACATTTTTAACATACCACATTATGACAAAGAAATTTAATTATTTTTTATTTGCCGACATTCCGATAGACGTTTTATGATAATTTTAATATCGTATCAGATAAGTATGAACTCGGTGAAATATAATTATTTTTTTTTAAATTGACCTGACTTCAAACAAGCTTCTTAATTTAACTGTATTTTGTGTGTTTAGGTTACGCCATAGACTTAGAACTTACGCGATTTCTTCGCGTACTATGAACCGATTTTATTGATTACTCTTTTATTAATTTACGGTGATTTTATTTAAATTTACTGAAGTTTTATCGTACGTTTTGATAAATAAAAGAAATTTTTTTGTGTAAAAATTATAGACGACATTGTAGTTGTCAATATGTGCGTGTGCAAGTAATTAATATTAAAAAAAAAACAAAACTGACTACAAAATACTAAAAATAATAAATTAATTGCCGTATATTTTAACACAACAGCTTCTGAATTCGGTGCTAAGCCAGAAGTTTAATTATATATTGCTATAGTCAATGTATGCTATGGGCAACTAAATATAAAGCTAGGATGGTAGCTGGTAGGCCGACCAAGTGAGATGCTTGTAGCTTGTCATTTAACTAATAGAATCAGGTGTTACTTCACTGTAATTCATTATATTACTGATGTTTGCAGCAAGGAGATGGGCAGCAGCATCTTCCTAATAACAACTATGACAATAAAAAAACTGCGGTTGCCAACCCGCTCGCCAAGCGTGGCAACTATGGCAAATATCCCCCCATGAGCAACGACGCAAATAAACGGCCCCCAGTCCCCGGCGGCCCCGCTATTCCTGGCTACGGTGGCGACCATGGTAACTGCGGGGCAGGGGGTGCTAAGAATCTCCGGTGGAGGTTCGGTTGCCACCTACGACGACTCGACCTGGCAACGTATAACGCACGCACCCTGAGGACTGACGAGAAGATACTGGAGCTGGAAGAAGAGGTAGACAAGCTGCGCTGGCATATTATTGGATTATCTGAGGTCCGAAGAGAGGGGGAGGACACGGTAATCCTCGAGTCCGGCAACTTGTTCTATCACCGGGAGGGCGACCATCTGTCCCAAGGAGGTGTCGGATTTATCGTCCACAAGTCTCTCGTCAACAACGTTGTAAAGATTGGGAGTGTGTCGACGAGGGTCGCGTACCTGATACTCAGAATCACCAAACGGTATTCGCTGAAGGTCATACAAGTCTACGCACCAACCTCGGCACATCCCGATGAGGAGGTGGAGGAAATGTATGGGGATATTTCTAGAGCCATGCATTCCACCAAAACAGACTACACAGTGTTGATGGGAGACTTCAACGCAAAACTAGGCACAAGAAAAGGCGGTGAGCTGAAGTTAGGGAATTTTGGAGTAGGGCAACGGAACCGTAGGGGCCAGCAGCTGGCTGACTTTATGGAGAAAGAGGGACTCTTTATGATGAACTCTTTCTTCCAGAAGCGGCCCCACAGGAAGTGGACCTGGTCGAGCCCCGACGGTTCGACAAAAAATGAGATTGACTCCATTATGACGACCAGACGCCAACTGTTCAGCGATGTCTCAGTGATCGCAAGGGTGAAAACCGGCAGCGATCACCGAATGGTTACAGGCACACTGAATCTAAACGTTAAGTTGGAGAGGTCTCTTCTAATGAAGTCAACGCTCCGTCTCCCTCGTGCTCTAATCCAGAATCCCGAATCTTTTCAGCTCGAGTTACGTAACCGCTTTCAGTGCCTAGAAGATTGCAATGCAGTGGACGATATGAATGACAAGCTCGTGGAAACTGTCCATGCGGTCGGAGCTAAGTTCTGCAAGACCCGCCGCAGAAGAACACAAAAACTCTCCGATCACACTCTTAATCTCATGACTGTTAGACGGGAGATGAGGCTGCAATCGTCAACAGATTTGACAGCATACAGGCAACTGAACAGACAGATCTCCAAATGCATGCGGCGAGACTTACGCAACTTTAATACTGCTCGTATTAAAGAAGCGATCGAGCGGAACCAGGGCTCCAAAGTCTTTGCCAGAGATCTGTCTGCCAGAAAGAGCCAACTGTCAAAGCTGAAGACTGAGTGTGGCAGCATCGTTTCCGAGACACCTGAGATTTTGAGTGAAATTGAGAGGTTCTATGGGCAGCTGTACACATCATCGTTGGAGCCACACGCAAGTGTGAGTAACGATCCAAGAGCAAGTCTTACCCGACACTATTCCGATGATATCCCGGACGTCAGTCTGAGCGAGATTAGAATGGCTCTCCAGCACCTTAAAAACGGCAGGGCCCCAGGCGAGGATGGAATTACAGCGGAGCTTCTGAAAGCGGGTGAACGCCGGTACTTGAAGTCCTTCAGAAGCTCTTCAATTCCGTCCTCCATGGTGGCACTACTCCGGAGGCGTGGAGCAGAAGTGCGGTGGTCTTGTTCTTTAAGAAAGGCGACAACGCTCTCTTGAAGAACTACAGACCGATTTCCCTTCTGAGCCGCGTCTACGTGCTGTTTTCGAGAGTCATTACGAATCGTCTCGCACGCTGACTCGACGACTTCCAGCCTCCCGAACAAGCCGGTTTTCGAAAGGGCTTCAGTACCATAGACCACATACGTACCCTTCGGCAGATTGTACAGAAGACTGAGGAGTACAATCTGCCACTTTGCCTGGCGTATGTGGACTATGAGAAAGCCTTTGATTCCGTCGAAATTTGGGCGGTGCTACAGTCCCTTCAGCGGTGCCAAGTTGACTGTCGGTATATCGAAGTGCTGAAGTGTTTGTACAGTAGGGCTACGATGGCTATCCGAGTACAGAACCAGAGTTCGAAGCGTATCCAACTGCAGAGAGGTGTAAGACAGGGTGACGTTATATCCCCGAAACTCTTCACCTCTGCGTTGGAAGACGTTTTCAAGCTATTGGACTGGAAAGGATACGGTATTAACATCAATGGCGAGTACATCACTCACCTTCGATTTGCCGACGATATAGTCCTTATGGCAGAATCGCTGGAGGACCTTAGCACTATGCTCAATGACCTCAATGGTGTCTCCCAATGGATAGGTCTTAAGATGAACATGGACAAAACAAAGGTCATGTTTAATGTCCATGTCACACCTATGCCGGTAGTTGTTGGGAGCACTATGCTCGAAGTTGTTGACGAGTACGTTTACCTGGGACAAATAGTTCGACTAGGTAAGTCCAACTTCGACCGAGAGGTCAATCGACGGATTCAACTCGGCTGGGCAGCGTTCGGGAAATTACGACACATCTTCACGTCAGGTATACCTCAATCTCTGAAAACTAAAGTGTACAACCAGTGCGTGTTGCCAGTGATGACTTATGAATCTGAGATGTGGTCCTTCACCGCTGGCCGTATGAGGACGCTCAAAGTCGCTCAGCGAGCTATGGAGAGGGCTATGCTCGGAGTTTCTCTGCGTGATAGACTCAGAAATGAGGATATCCGCAGTAGAACCAGAGTGACCGACATAGCCGAACGGATTAGTAAGCTGAAGTGGCAATGGGCCGGCCATATAGCTCGAAGAACCGATAACCGATGGGGAAGAAAGGTTCTCGAGTGGCAGCCTCGTACCGGTAGGCGTAGTGTAGGGCGACCCCCCACTAGATGGAGTGACGACCTGGTAAGACATGTAGGAAGTCGATGGATGCAGGTGGCTCAGGACCGTGCTTTGTGGCGTTACTTGGGGGAGGCCTATGTTCAGCAGTGGACTTGTGAAGGGCTGTAATGATGATGATGATGATGATGACTGATGTTTATAATTAATCATCTTTAATGGATTATCATTTGTCTGTGTAAAAGAAATAAAAAATTATACATTTTCAAATCTCTTTATTACTAACGGAAGATAATTTAAGTTAGAACTGAATTGGCGTCTCCGTCGTGTGGTTTTTACGATGCGATGGCGGTGGCGACACGGCGATGGTAGTCCTCGGGAAAGGGCAACTGAAATTGACTTTTGTTTTGCTCCTCGCAACTGCGAGTCGTCAAGTTCGCGGAAAGAAATAGAACGGAGGTGAAATTAAACAAAAAAATCATGTACGCCGGCATAAGAAAAACTGAAGGCGTCTAGGTTGCTTACCAAATTTGTTCGTGACCAGTATTATCAATAAAATTACATTTATCTACATAATATACATATAGAATTTTATATTAGAATGTGTAAAATGCAGATGCACCTTCTGAAAGTAATCCTGGCGGCGCTCATGCATGAAGTTATTTATTCCTTTTCGATATATTCCCTATTATTTCAAATACATTTTTCAGAGCGTTCAAATAATTTATATATACATTTGAAAAAATGTTTTGTCTAGGCCCTATATTACAAATAATAATACAAAGGGGCCAAATCTGGACTATAGGGAAGATTGTTTAAAGTTTCGAAGCCGCACTTGGATGCCATCGCAACATGACTCTTTTCTTGTCTACATCTCAACATTCTCAACGGGCGCGTTGTCTTGCAAATGGAGCACACTTCGAGACCACTTTTTCCTTCTTTTTTCTTTAACTGCATCTTTTTATTTTTCTAATAGCATAGCGTAATACTGTCCCGTTGATATTGACAACTTCATCTTTACAATCGATCAATAAAATTCCCTCTGAATCTCAAAAAAACTGAAACCATAATCTTTCCAGTCGATTGTGACATTTTGAACTTCTTAGGCGTTGCTGCGGCTTTTTTATGCCACTGCATAGACTCTTGCTTTGACTCAGGTTCATATTGATGAATCCAAGTTTCATCCCCAGTCACTATTCGGTTTGTAATTTCGTCCCTGTTAGGATACACCGGTCCAACTCACTCGAACACTTCATGTGCAGATGCACCTCCTGAAAGAATGCTGCTGCTGCTGCTGTTTCTGATGTGGTGTGAGCATTCTTGGCACTCATCTTGCACTGGCCCTAGTTGTCAAGGTGGTCATGTAGAATGTTTAAAACGGTCGTAAATGATACTCTAGTCATTTCTGCAATCTGTTTTTTCTTATGATGGGCATCTTCAAGGCAAGTTTTTCAACTTTTTCCTTTGGAAGTTGCCTCAATCTAAGCCTGAGCGCTGATCTTCAATCGAGATCATGCCTTGCTTGAAAAAGCTATGCCAGGTATAAATCATCGTTTTTTGAGGGCTAGAGTCCACGTAATGAGGTGACATATCTTCCATAATGACTAACTACCACGGCACGAAACTCAATTTACTCCATAGTTAGTGTTCACTTTTGACCTGTTTATTCTGTGATATCTCAGAGGTTAATAAACCGATCCCGCTGAAATTTAGTATTTACAGTTGTATTCAGTCACCAAGTAGTGGAAGTTAAAAGAAAATCCCCCCATCCCTGTCTGTTGTTTCTTCATGGGGAGATTTCTGTGTGACATAGTGTATCGCTTCCTAATGGTCTGCCAATATTATACAAAAAGAAAGAATTGGAACTGGCAATATTTCTTAGTAAAAAAAATAATACAACGCTTCGGTTGTATTCGCATACGATGTGCATTATACTTCTATTTATTTTTTTCTTTATGTGTACGATTTCTCTTTCGCATTCGTGCCTTCTTATGTTAATTGCACTCTAATATGGCAGGTACCTGCACCTACACACTTGTGCTAATAGTTTATAAGTTTGGACAAAATGGTAAATTAATGATAACTACATTTTAAAGTATTGCATTCTCAACTAATCACCTGTGTAATCACCTGTTTAGCGATTATAATAGCGGTATCTTTTATTAATAATTGAGAGTTGTTCTGATTTATTATAGGTAATAATAAATGAGGCCAACTCTCTCTTTCCCTCAACAGTTCATAAAATGTTCATTATTTGGCAAAAAGGTCTACATATAATACTACACACACAACACACACACACACACACACACACATATATATATATATATATATATACATACAACATGTAACATAATTAACGCACTTTGAGAAAGTGGTTTGTTCAGAATCGTTTACTGAATCGATTCCTAACATTTTTAATATAGGTAATTTTTTATCCCAAAAATAATTAAAACTACGTAAATTACAGTCACACTAAATCTGTACAGTCAAAACAAACTGAAATTGACCGTAACTTAAGGCAATAAGACTTTTAAGAGTGCAGTTTTATTTGTATTATTACTAATTCTGTCATTCAATAAAAATAAAGAAAAATGAACTTTATTTCCAGCACGTTAAAGTCTTTGCGTTCGTGGATTTGTACTGTGACCACAACATTCTTCCGGAATTAGTATAACTAATTTGATAAATAATCAGTGCATAAAAATGTTTTACTAAAAATTCAGTGTATGTATTATGATTATAACATCATATACTAATTGGGGTATCTGAGGGTGTGCGTTAATTACGTTACATATTGTATACTCGTACCACTCTCACATTTGCAAATATTTGTTGTGATTCACACGCTTTTTAGGACGCGTATTTGACAATGTTCCCTGTCGGCGTGCTGTATATTATAATATATTCATTATTATATTTTTGTAAATTATATTCTTGGTCGTTACTTTCTTGACATAACGGTCACGGTCATTCATACGAAGTTGTCAGAGGTTTCGTCTCGCCTTACGACACATATGCATCACTAACCTTTTTAAGATCACACACAGACGAGGGCATGGTGTAGTGGAGCTGTACGAAAATCCACTACCCCTTATCGTCCCTTGGGTGTTGTGAGAGGTGATAAAGGGAAACCAAACAGCAGATGGACAGCGGCATCTCCTTGATAATAACTCAAAATAATAAAAAAAACTGCGATTGCTAACCCGCCAGCCAGGCGTGGCAGCTTTAGCAGAATCTCCTTAATGAAGTTATCTATGAGGGACCTGTGTTCAGCAGTGGATTTTTGAAATGATGAAATCTATGGAAATTCAAATGGTACTGCGATTGGCAATCTACCTGCCAAGCGTATCGATTGCAACAATTCCTCCCAACGGGAATGGCCCATGACCAACTGTTAGTCTTTTGCGGACTGATGGAGAAGAAAAGGAAATTAATATAATCTGCCAGGAATTAAAATTGTTATAGGTTAAAGTTGTTAAATTTATCTGGGAGACTCAAGAACTTAAAACAAATTCTTTATTCAGCTTTGTAACTGGAGTAATTTCCCTTATGCAAAAGGATCGATGACCTTAAATTTCTGCGAAAAAGTGAAAGCTTCCTAGTGTGGTATTGAGGGCCGAACCCGACAGTATGCGGAATGAACCTTTGTATATTTTTAATTAAATTCAAAGAAGAAAGTCCACCTTTGACCACGTGGTTGAAAAAATGCTACACCTAATTAAAATTTTTAAGTTTATATTTTGTATAATGGATGGATGAAATTATACTATATAAGGAATGCATAATACTGGCGGCTATATATTGTAAATTATATAAAAATACAATATAACCTATATTGTATTTTTATTGTAAATTCAACATAAGTTTTGAGCTTTTAGAGAGAGAGAGAGATAGGTGGCAAGGATAAACAAATTGTGTGGAAGAAGTTTGATGAACCTGAAGCATAAAAGTATTAAAAAAGATTTATTCATAAATCGACCTTAATTATAATCTGGATACGCGACTTTGTTCTCCTATAACTTTATAAATCCTCACCTGTGAATTATCTACTATGA
The DNA here is from genome assembly GCA_907164705.1 of Parnassius apollo. NCBI lineage: Eukaryota > Metazoa > Arthropoda > Insecta > Lepidoptera > Papilionidae > Parnassius > Parnassius apollo. The sequence goes on from CAJQZP010000528.1 coordinate 6,025,025, forward strand.
ATTTAAAATAAAATGATAATCAATAGCAAAATTCGAATGTTTTTAACAATTTTGATCGATGCATAGATAAATTACTAGCACAAGATAGTGTCTTTGCTATCAGTAGCCAATTTAAATTATTTAATTGTTTATATTATTTAACAATCAATCGCTCAACAATATAATATAATATTTATTAAAGTTTACAAAAGGTTAAAAATGCACAATCATTTAATATATATTTATATACCCAGGTATTGTCGAATTGCGTATATATATATATATATATATATATATATATATATATATATATATATATATAATATGGTTTTTATTTCAGTAGTAGTAATACTATTATGAGACAAATGCGTTGAAAAAAAATTTAAGTCAAATCCCAATCTAACTAACCTAATGGTCGCCACACACGGTCAGTTCAACTGATCATTCCAACTTATCAGTTCAAACTAAAACTATTGATATTTTTTAAAATATTGGATTTTTGATATATTGATAAATAAAACTCCGATAATGATATAATTATACTTATCAATATATCGAAAATTCAATATTTAAAAAATATCAACAGTTTTAGTTTGAACTGATCGGTTGGAATGATCAGTTGAACTGACCGTGTGTGGCGTCCATAAGGATCCTAATTTCAAATGCAAAGCTCTCCAAATTTCACCAAATTATGACATTTAATATGAAATATCGAAGTAATTTGATTTTGATGAAGATTTTGACCGAACCGGCGGCGATCGACGATCGATCGGCGATGGTTTTTCAAAGTTAAAAGCGAATTAGTTTTTGAAATCGATCGGTAAAGCTGTATGGCCGTGGAAGGAAAAGGGGAGATCTTCCGCCGGGCAAGGTGTTCTGCCCGGGGAGCGGCCTACACTCCATGTGATAGTTCGGTGATGTTCTATATATACTGTTTATGATTCGGAATTTTTGATAGCGTGATTTAGGCTTCGGTGTGTTTCGCTTGGGGCGCGACGACAGCGCCGCCACAGCCGTTTAAAAGTTATTCCAAAAAAATAGTTTTTCAAAGCTTTTATTTTTGAGATTTCTCAAAATCTACCGGTCTGAATTAGTTAAAATTCATAAGAAATCTAAGTTTGATGAAACACTTTGGAAATCCGGTTAGTTCATTTCCATCGGTCAAGCCTCACATATATACAGACATATAGACACCATCGAAAAATTGTCAGGGTGGCTTCCTGTGACCCCAAAGCGTCAAGATTTGATCAAAACTCAATTTTCGAAAAACGGGGTATAAATAATAACTTCCCTATTTTTACAAATTTTCAATTTTCTTAGCGGGAAGTTAAAAAATCTAATGTGACAGACGGCTGGACGGTCAGAATGACGCATCAGCGAATTGTTGATATGCTTAATGAGTTCGAAGTATGTAGTTGGGCGTTAGAGAATCTGTTTAATCCTCTTAAACGATTGAGGCAAATGTAAAAAATTTGGCAAATGCTCTACCACAGGAGATTCCTATTGCCTGCCTGATTGAAGTGGTTACTAAAGCTCAGGACACCTGCAGTCACCTTCAAACATAGAAAGCTACACATGCGTTGTCATATCTGAGGATTTGATGGAAGGCATCTGAGGATTAGATGAAGCGCCTTACAGTTTGTAATTTTACCAGCCCATCCCTAGCTAAAAACAATAGTGCAGGCACTGCTAGAATGTTGATATAAATAGATAACGGGCTGGTACCCAGGAATCCTAGACAGAACAGATAAGACAAAGTCCTACCACCTATTCGATTACTTTCCATAAAACCATTACAAAAACTAAAACGGTTGTAGAGCACATGCGAACGTTGTTTACGTAGTTTGTCGATATCATAATTTGACCTGTTACCTTGCTTAATTCATTTGAACGTTGTCAGCCGATAACGCCATCGACATGACACAGATTTGCAACTAGTTAAAGAACCAGTTGTTAAACTAGTTTATAAGCATGTCGATACGCCTTTGATGCTTTTAAGTTTAATGACAGAGAGTATTAAATAGAAAATAAACGACGTAACCCAAATTGACGTGTAATAAATTCATCTCCCCATTTCGTCCCGTAGGTGTCGTAAGAAGCTTCTGTGGAAACTCAGACCGGGGCTGAACAGCGGCGTCAAAAGTGCGTGACGTCACGTAGCTACTGCGATCAAGCTGACTGCTAAATGTGATGATTTGGGCAAAACCTCTTTACAACAGGAAGGCTCATGTCCATCTGTGAATTTTTATCACTAAAAATGATGTTGGTGATGAAGATAAAGCGAATTGCTTGTTGCATAAATCTACCGTCGAATAAATAGCATAACCAAGAGTAATAACGTAAAATTACAGCCAATATATTATGTCCTATTGCTGGGCGCAGGCTTGTTTTCATTTCTGAGAGGATTATGGAAATATTCCTGCAACGCTGCTCTAGACTTTAATTGAGACTTTAAATGTCTTCGAAATATTTTATTCCTCAGACATGCTGCAACAGGTTTTATAATGTTTTCTTTTACCGCCGAGCACGTGGTACGTAAACGCTTAAATGAATTAATATATAATACCATTGATACCACCATGGCGGCGTAACAATATCCACTACCCCATATCATCCCGTGGGTGTCCTAAGAGGCGACAGAAGGAAAATCAGGAGATAGGCAGCAGCGTCTTTCTAATAAAGGCTAAAAATAAAAAACTGCGGTTGCCATGGTTGCCCGCTTACCAAGCGTGGTAATCATTGCAGATATCCCCCTATGTGGCAATCTATGGGGGAGGCCCATGTTCAGCAGTGGACTTTAATAGACTGTAACGGTAGCAATTGGTGCTGGCGGGAATAGAACTAGGTTTTGCTCGTACACTATGAAATTTAAAGTCAAGCGCTCATCTTCTGATAATACAACACCAAACATGAAAGGAATAAACTGCAAAAATCTGCGTAAAATCTGTTTTGACTTGGTGTCAAACCAATACCCATTACTGCTTGCAATAGGTTGAACATGAAGGAGTAGGTACGTTAAATAATAATGTATGACTAAGACAAAGTGTTCAGTGTGCTAAGATCCCCGAATTCGGAACGTAAAATCATTTTATTATTTTTAGTAGTGAAATGTTTTTCTCCGAATTTATATATGAGACTAGCATGCCAAGAAGACGTTGTTCTGCCCTTTTCGATGACCCTTTGTCATGTCCTATTAAAATCCTTAAATTCGCAAAAAAAATTGTGAGTTATTCATGGACAAAAAAACTATCCTATGTCTCAAGTTGAACCAAACTACACACGGTGTGCAAATTAAAATCGGTTAAGTAGTTTAAGAGTCCATCGCGGACAAACAACGTGACGCGTAATTTATATATATTAAGATAAATTTAATAAAGTGATATATTAAAGGAGTGATAGAAATCGATGCACAATTAACGAAGATATCACGAAACATACATACAAAAAAAAAAAGAAAAAACACAGTCGAATTGTAAAACTTCTCCTTTTTTAAAGTCAGCTAAAATATTGACTCCTTTTAAATTTCACTATCTCTCCTCGTCTCATGATAGATGCTCTACGTTCTTCTTCTTACAACAAAATATGTATTCCTTTTAATTTCTCCGAGTTCTATTGTAACTCCTTTACAATTCAGGCTACACTTCTTTGGAACTCCTTGCCCGATGACATGAGAAAAGTTCCCAATTAATATACTTTAAAAAAATTGGTGCGTGATCACCTATTAAAGTCAACGCTTCTTACGTAAAGCATCCGTTTTATTTATGTTGATTACAGACGTATGTATAGTTTAAAGTATAGTATATATATTCATAGTTATTTATATGTAACATTTACATATATATATTAATGTGAAAATATTTGTATATATGTAAATATAGGTAATATTTGTAAAGTTTATGTATTGGTAAAATGTATATATTACGTAGTTAATTATCATTTTTATTTTGTTTTTTATTCTATATTGCTACACCTATGTCAAATTCTCACCCCTCCATGGGTAAAGAATACCTCGAGGCATTAAGTCAGCCCTTCGCATTCTTTTGTTTAAAGGAATGCAATAAAGAATAAATAAATAAAATAAACAAATTGACCTAATAATTTTGCTCCCAGGAACTTGATCTACAATGGAAAGAACAACATGCAGGCGTGGGGTCTCATTGTACTGCTGGTATCAAAGGCAGCTGGCCACAGTCCTGAAATACCCGACATGGAGCAGGACAAAGCCGCTGGTGTTTTGCACAGGTAAGACATTTGTTTATAAGTGGTATGTTATTGTAAAACCCTAAGCTGATCGCTAAGATGAGCTCAGCAGTTAAGTGAGTTTTACCAGTGATTTTTACCATCTTCGGCTGCATCACTACTTTTTTTTTAAATAAAATAAGATTGATAAACGAGATTTTTTTTAGAATAAGGGTGACAAACGAGCACACAGTCCTCCTGATGGTTTTTGGTTGCTTTGGCCCATAGACAACTACATTTTCCTCGATTAAGAATCAAAATGTAGATGTGTGAGGACTAAGATAGAATGCCTCATTTCCTGTAAAAAGTGTTTCCGGTTCTCTACACTCAACATACAAAACATAAAAGCGTTTACCAGCTATTTTACGCTGGTATTCTGTGAGAGCGTGGTCCTTCCCAGGTCGAGCCGACCCATTCGTTCTACAACCCTATATAGCTGCAGTGTGGCTCTACCTCGTATAAAAATGATATATATATATATACCTTATACAGTTTACTTAATGGTAAGTGGAACTGTGGCCCATAGACATTTACATTTATCCTTAATTAAGAATTAAAATGCAGATGCGTTGTCACCCCTGAGGACTAAGATGAAATGCCTCGATTCCAGTAAAATGGGTCTCTGGTTCTGTACACCCACCATACGAAACACAGCAGCATTAAGCTGCTATTTTACGTTGGTATTCTGTGAGAGCGTGGTCCTTCCCAAATCGCGTCGACCCATTTGTCCTACAACCATAATACGGTGGCAGCATGGCTCTAACACGTAAACTACCAACTAAACTTACAGTTAACTGACATACAATAGTAATAAAAATCATCGATCACCAATTTTTATCTTTTGATATCTATAAAAAATTAATGTGTCTTTGTTTGCCCCGTACGCGTTTCTTTACCATTTAACCAATTATGATGAATACGGTAAGCTGAACATTGCAACGCATACCGAACATAGCTAGTATTATCAAACAGTACTAACGTCAAGTTAATTTAGTCTTTAACTTTTATTTCTTTGTTCAGCCAACGCGCACTGGCGGAAGTGACGGAGATGATCCGCACGTCACACCTGGTTCACAAGGGGCTCGTGAACATGAACGCGCCGAAAATGGGTCCCGGCGATCCTGATGACATGATGTTTGGCAACAAGATCGCTCTCCTCGGCGGCGACTATCTCCTCGCAAACTCCTGTTCGGAACTCGCCAATCTTAGGTATGTTGTTGCTATAATCTCGAACTTGTCATTTTTTCTATTAATGGGCATTCCTTATCTTCCAGATATGTTGTTACCCCCGAGGACTATAGTCCTAGTCTCCATAGTCCTATAGTGTAGGTGCCTATAGGTCTACTATCAGGTGAACTGAGTGCGCGATGTTTATTCTTACTTTTTTTATAGAAGAGGGGGCAAACGAGCATGCGGCTCACCTGATGTTAAGTGACTACCGCTGCCCATGATCAACCGCAACACCAGGGGAATTGCAGGTGCGTTGCCGGCCCTTTAGAAAGGAGTAAGCTCTTTTCTTGAAGGTCCCCAGGTCGTATCGGTCCGGAAAAGTCGCCGGTGGTAAACTATTCCACTTATAGGTTGTACGCGGAAGAAAACTTCTTTTGAAACGTACAGTGGTGGACCGCCAAGCATACAGATGGTGTGGATGGTATCGGGACGTTTGCCGCGTAGTGCGTTCACAAAATTTGGCGGCTGGGATTAATCCGAACAATTCCTCAGAGCACTCTCCATGGTATGTGCGAAAAAAATGCAAAGAGATGCAACATCTCTTCGCAGTGTCAGTGAATCGAGCCGATCGGAGAGCACTCGGTCGTCGACGATCCGAGCCGCTCTGCGCTGGATGCGGTCAAGTGGAAGGAGCTGGTACTGGGGAGCCCCAACCCAGAGATGGAAACAGTATTCCATGTGCGGCCGAACCTGCGCCTTGTAAACTTCTACGAGTATATAGAAATCAGAACTGTTTTCTCAAAAATTTTGAGTCACTGTTTAAATTAACTAATTTAACCTTATTTGCCTATCTCTTATAGCTAAAGGGCGGATTGTATTTAATTTCTGCACATTAGAGTTCTAACTTTCGCGTGTCCCAAAACTGCCAAACTTGTAACTTTATAAGTTTAAGTTACATATAATAATATTTATAAGACAGCAACATGAGTTTATTTACGTCTTTATTGTTAATAACCCTATAAAAATGTTTTTGCTTATATACGTCGACATGGTTTTCCACTATTATCTTCATTATCTACCTTGTTAATATACGCGTATAACCCAGTGCCGGATTTAGGCGTTTTCCATTTTAGGAAAACTCGTCACAATCGCTACGTTGAGTTGTTGCCTATAACTCAGACATTTATTATAAGGAAACCGGTCATTTATAACAATAACACTGACAAGTTTTATTATTGACCTGTTCGCAAACTTTTATTTTTGCAGTAAGAATCATCATGATTAAACATGACAAGTACAACATATCTGTATACACTATATTTTTACTTGTACATGAAAAGATGTGACCGTAACAGGCGGCAAAGAGAAACAAACCTGGAGGGCGTTAGCTGTCTTACTAATCATCATCATTACAGCTCTTCACAAGTCCACTGCTGAATATAGGCTTCCACCAAGGAATGCAACAATGCACGGTCGTAGCCACCCGCATCCATCGACTTCCCGCATGTCTTACCAGGTCGTTACTCCATCTAGTAGGGGATGTTCTACACTTCGCCTACCGGCACGAGGCTGCCACTCGAGAAACTTTCTTCCCCATCGGTTATCGGTTCTTTAAACTATACGGCTGGCCCAATGCCACTTCAGCTTACTAATCCGTTGGGCTATGTCGGTCACTCTGGTTCTACTACGGATATGTTTATTCCTAAGTTTATCACGCAGAGAAACACCGAGCATAGCCCTCGGTCACTCTGGTTCTACTGATATCCTCATTTCTAAGTTTATCACGCAGAGAAACACCGAGCATAGCCCTCGGTCACTCTGGTTCTACTGATATCCTCATTTCTAAGTTTATCACGCAGAGAAACCCCGAGCATAGCCCTCGGTCACTCTGGTTCTACTGATATCCTCATTTCTAAGTTTATCACGCAGAGAAACACCGAGCATAGCCCTCGGTCACTCTGGTTCTACTGATATCCTCATTTCTAAGTTTATCACGCAGAGAAACCCCGAGCATAGCCCTCGGTCACTCTGGTTCTACTGATATCCTCATTTCTAAGTTTATCACGCAGAGAAACCCCGAGCATAGCCCTCGGTCACTCTTCTTCTACTGATATCCTCATTTCTAAGTTTATCACGCAGAGAAACCCCGAACATAGCCCTCGGTCACTCTGGTTCTACTGATATCCTCATTTCTAAGTTTATCACGCAGAGAAACACCGAGCATAGCCCTCGGTCACTCTGGTTCTACTCATATCCTAATTTCTAAGTTTATCACGCAGAGAAACCCCGAACATAGCCCTCGGTCACTCTGGTTCTACTGATATCCTCATTTCTAAGTTTATCACGCAGAGAAACCCCGAGCATAGCCCTCGGTCACTCTGGTTCTACTGATATCCTCATTTCTAAGTTTATCACGCAGAGAAACACCGAGCATAGCCCTCGGTCACTCTGGTTCTACTGATATCCTCATTTCTAAGTTTATCACGCAGAGAAACCCCGAGCATAGCCCTCGGTCACTCTGGTTCTACTGATATCCTCATTTCTAAGTTTATCACGCAGAGAAACCCCGAGCATAGCCCTCGGTCACTCTGGTTCTACTGATATCCTCATTTCTAAGTTTATCACGCAGAGAAACACCGAGCATAGCCCTCGGTCACTCTGGTTCTACTGATATCCTCATTTCTAAGTTTATCACGCAGAGAAACCCCGAGCATAGCCCTCGGTCACTCTGGTTCTACTGATATCCTCATTTCTAAGTTTATCACGCAGAGAAACACCGAGCATAGCCCTCGGTCACTCTGGTTCTACTGATATCCTCATTTCTAAGTTTATCACGCAGAGAAACACCGAGCATAGCCCTCGGTCACTCTGGTTCTACTGATATCCTCATTTCTAAGTTTATCACGCAGAGAAACCCCGAGCATAGCCCTCGGTCACTCTGGTTCTACTGATATCCTCATTTCTAAGTTTATCACGCAGAGAAACCCCGAGCATAGCCCTCGGTCACTCTGGTTCTACTGATATCCTCATTTCTAAGTTTATCACGCAGAGAAACACCGAGCATAGCCCTCGGTCACTCTGGTTCTACTGATATCCTCATTTCTAAGTTTATCACGCAGAGAAACCCCGAGCATAGCCCTCGGTCACTCTGGTTCTACTGATATCCTCATTTCTAAGTTTATCACGCAGAGAAACACCGAGCATAGCCCTCGGTCACTCTGGTTCTACTGATATCCTCATTTCTAAGTTTATCACGCAGAGAAACACCGAGCATAGCTCTCGGTCACTCTGGTTCTACTGATATCCTCATTTCTAAGTTTATCACGCAGAGAAACCCCGAGCATAGCTCTCGGTCACTCTGGTTCTACTGATATCCTCATTTCTAAGTTTATCACGCAGAGAAACCCCGAGCATAGCCCTCGGTCACTCTGGTTCTACTGATATCCTCATTTCTAAGTTTATCACGCAGAGAAACACCGAGCATAGCCCTCGGTCACTCTGGTTCTACTGATATCCTCATTTCTAAGTTTATCACGCAGAGAAACACCGAGCATAGCTCTCGGTCACTCTGGTTCTACTGATATCCTCATTTCTAAGTTTATCACGCAGAGAAACCCCGAGCATAGCCCTCGGTCACTCTGGTTCTACTGATATCCTCATTTCTAAGTTTATCACGCAGAGAAACACCGAGCATAGCCCTCGGTCACTCTGGTTCTACTGATATCCTCATTTCTAAGTTTATCACGCAGAGAAACACCGAGCATAGCTCTCGGTCACTCTGGTTCTACTGATATCCTCATTTCTAAGTTTATCACGCAGAGAAACACCGAGCATAGCTCTCGGTCACTCTGGTTCTACTGATATCCTCATTTCTAAGTTTATCACGCAGAGAAACCCCGAGCATAGCCCTCGGTCACTCTGGTTCTACTGATATCCTCATTTCTAAGTTTATCACGCAGAGAAACACCGAGCATAGCCCTCGGTCACTCTGGTTCTACTGATATCCTCATTTCTAAGTTTATCACGCAGAGAAACCCCGAGCATAGCCCTCGGTCACTCTGGTTCTACTGATATCCTCATTTCTAAGTTTATCACGCAGAGAAACACCGAGCATAGCCCTCGGTCACTCTGCTTCTACTGATATCCTCATTTCTAAGTTTATCACGCAGAGAAACACCGAGCATAGCCCTCGGTCACTCTGGTTCGACTGATATCCTCATTTCTAAGTTTATCACGCAGAGAAACCCCGAGCATAGCCCTCTCGATAACTCGCTGAGCGACATTGAGCTTCCTCATCTGGCCAGCAGTGAATGACCACGTCTCAGATCCATAGGTCATCACTGGTAACACTACTACTACTAATAACAAATAGCAACTAAAAATTAAAGACTGCGCTTACCAACCCGTCTGCCAAGGGTGGCCATTATGACAAATATCCCTCCTATGAATCTATGGAAGGGCCTATGTTTAGCAGTAGACTAATCAGTGGCTGCACGGTAACGGTGTAACATGAATAATGTATGTAATTCTGCCAGCTCATGAGGTACCTTGAGGATCACCAGCTGATTAGTGACCGCCAATACGGTTTTCGCCGTGGTAGGTCAGCTGGTGATCTTCTGGTCTACCTGACTCACATTGGCCGTTAGTTTGGACATTGCGAAGGCCTTCGATCGGGTTTGGCACAAAGCGCTTCTTTCGAAGCTCCCTTCCTATGGGCTTCCCGAGAAATTGTGCGATTGGATCACCAGTTTTCTTGCAGATCGGAGCATCAAGGTCGTTGTAGACGGTGCAAGCTCCGATTGCAAGCTTATTAATGCTGGTGTTCCACAGGGCTGCGTGCTATCGCCAACGCTGTTTCTTCTGCATATCAATGATATGTTGCAAACCCGTAGCATTCATTGCTATGCAGATGAGAGCACTGGTGATGCTCTTTACACCGGCCGAGCCAATATTTCTCGGGAAAACGTCTCTGAGTGCCGGGACAAACTTGTGTCTGAAGTCGAGTCTCTGCTGGACAGTCTCGGATTGGGGGCGACTAAATCTAGTCCAGTTTAACCCCCAGAAGACACAAGTTTGCGCGTTAACCGCTAAAAAGAACCCCTTTGTCGTATCCCCTCAGTTTCAAGGCACTCCCCTTGTTGCCTCAGCCAGTATCGGAATCCTCGGCGTCGACATATCGAGTGACGTGCAGTTTCGTGGTCACTTGGAAGGGAAGGCCAAATTGGCCTCTAAAAAGCTTGGCGTGCTCAGCAGAGCGGGACAGTATTTCATGCCGGCACACCGCCTGCAACTTTACAAGGCGCAGGTTCGGCCGCTCATGGAATACTGTTCCCATCTCTGGGCTGGGGCTCCCCAGTACCAGCTCCGTCCACTTGACCGCATCCAGCGCAGAGCGGCTCGAATCGTCGACGACCGAGTGCTTTCCGATCGGCTCGATTCACTGGCGCTGCGAAGAGATGTTGCATCTCTTTGCGTATTTTATCGCATCTATCACGGGGAGTGCTCTGAGGAATTGTTCGGATTAATCCCAGCCGCCAAATTTCGTGAACGCACTACACGGCAAACGTCCCGATACCATCCACACCATCTGGATGCTTGGCGGTCCACCACTGTACGTTTCAAAAGGAGTTTTCTTCCGCGTACAACCTCTCTGTGGAATAATTTACCACCGGTGATTTTTCCGGACCGATACGACCTGGGGACCTTCAAGAAAAGAGCTTACTCCTTTCTAAAGGGCCGGCAACGCACCTGCAATTCACCTGGTGTTGCGGTTGATCATGGGCGGCGGTAGTCACTTAACATCAGGTGAGCCACATGCTCGTTTGCCCCCTCTTCTATAAAAAAAAAATTTATATGGAAATATGAAATATTTTTTTATCTACAAACAAAACTATTTGTGGATTGCCTCATTGTTGCCAAATACTTATATTATATATAATTTATGGTTTTTATTAAAATTAGTTATAAATATAAATATTTCCATGAATATATTAAAAGAATGATTATTTGAAATCATTGATATACTAAAAGTTTGAAATTAACTCGTCTCATAAGTTATAGATGTTATTTAACTCAAGAGATAGTACACACGGAATCCACATATAATTTATGGCACAATGAATATGAGACAATGGGCTATTATATTAAAATCGCAGAAAATGTTAAACGATTGTTAATCAACAAGTTTTTTTAATTAACTTAAAACTGGTTTAAACTGTATGAAAATGATAATTGTAATATTGAGGAATTTATTAATGAATGAATGGATTGATAGCGATTTCTTTTTGAAAAAAATTTTTATTGGTTAATAATTTTGTTAACTTTAATATTTAAAAAGTTATCCTGTTGCTTCTACTGGTTCACCAAAAAATGATTTTCAGTAAGTATCATGTCCATTATCTATGTATATTTCGAGGACTTGGTAAAGTCCGAAAAACTTCCCTAGAGCATTGAGTGGGGTGGACTTATTACTTTTATTTTAAAAAAAGGAATTAGGGTTCCGTGTAAATAAATTAAATCCATGAAATCCAATCACAGAAATAAATTCCACGCGGTCGAAGTCGCGGGGAACAGCTAGCTCATTTATGTGTTTATTTAGTTTAAATTGTCAAGTAACGTTTTTTGTAGTCAAAACTATTTCCAAATTATTAAATATTGTGCAAATCTGTATTTCTTTTTATTGACCGCCTTAATGTCTCGTTATTTTACGTACGTACGTATTCATTTTGGAAACACTCCTTAGAGATAGGAAGATCGATTGCTATATATCATTTGATGAAAATTGGCGTTTATATTCCGCCATCAAATTGCTATTTTAATTTTTTTCTTATTTGTAAGTCTTAAATTTAATATTTGAAATATTTTAATAATATACATATTATATAACATATATATTGCGAAACATGCTTGTGCTTGGCGATATTTACGGATTATCAGCGAAGAACTCACGACTTTTATTTTGTTGTCCGTGCCTGAAAAAATGACTTTGGCTTATTTATTCCTTAGTACATACAAGCTTTAATTTCATTTTAAGCATGTTTTGAGTTGATTTTTTTAATAATAATCTTAAATAATGTATATAATAGTATATATTGATGTAACTTGTTTCACATAAGGTGATATGCATCTATCTATCTATTACAGCCTATGAACATCCACTGTTCAACATAGGTTTCTTCCATAGATTACTTCATAGGTTGATTTCTAGAAGTTAACATCACTCTTTATTATCTAGATATAAAGAAATCCGGACAAAAAAGAAGTCCAGACATAGTGATTCCAACAATTTCGACTCCAACGAGATAAGCTGCGCATATAATATATTTTCTGCTGCCAATACAGGAAACAGTTGTATCTTAAAATAGCTAAGAATATATCCACTTCATTAAGTAGAGAACCGGAGACGCTTTTTACTGGAAACGAGGCATTCTATCTTAGTCCTCACGGGTGACAACGCATCTGCATTTTGATTCGTATTTTCTATGGGCCACAGCAACCACTTACCATCAGGTGGACTGTGTGATCGTTTGTCATCCTATCCTATATCTACGTCTATCCGCGGAGAATCAAAACGCAGATCCGTTGGCACTTCGTTTCCGGTAAAAACGGTCTTCGGTTCTCTACACTTACCACCATTATCTGCTATGTTACGCTGGCATTCTATGATTGTGGTATTTTCTCGGTCGAGCCGACCCATTCGTGCTGCAATCATAATATAGCTGTACATACACACATACACATGGATGATACCTCTCACGTAAAAAGTGAATGATTATAATATATCTTAAAATGAGCGCTCAGTCGTTTAACGGTTCTAAGTAGAGTATTTGCGAGTTTCGTATTTGCACTTATCACGAACGTCCGCTTTCGAAAACCGGTCGCGGATTGTCGAAACTCAAATGAGCATCTGCACAACCATTGTTGAGTAACTAATGGATATACACATTTGAATTCGGCGTGTAAACAATACTGTTCTTTATTTTTTATGTGTTACAATCACCTTTTGCTTGTTTCGTGATACTCGTCTCCACGCAATAAAGTGATGATATTTGCCCAATACATATTAAAAACCATATTGGCGCGTTTATGAACCTAAATTACTTATTAATGATTTTTATTATAGAATAAGACAAAAAGTACAAACAAGCACAACAGTCAACCAGATGGTAAATTGACGCTCTGGCTTTCAGACAGCTGTATCACGATATGACACATCATTGAACTATAATGTTATAGTTCAATGCTATGTATCTATTCTTGAATAAGAATCAAAATGTAGATGCGTTGTTACACATGAGGACTAAGCTAGAATACCTGTTACCAGTACCAGTAAAAGGGTCTCCGGTTTCTCTCGCCACACGAAACACAACAACGTTAGACTCATATTTTATGCTGATATTCTGTGAAAGCGTTTTTCGTTTTAGCGTTTTTTCCGATCGAACCGTCCCATTCGCATTGCAACCTTAATATAGCTGTATCATAGCTCCACTACGTTAAAAATATTAATAATTGAATAAAACTAATTTTACGAATTTTATCGCCGCACCTTTGCAAGGTCTCCTAGCTTACTTGCTACTGCTTTGACCTTGGACACAGTGAACCTTACGAAGTTCAGATTTGAGGATATCTCAACCCCCAAGAACTTGAGGCAGTCAGTACATTTGAGTGATACATTTCGGAAAGAAGGAGCCAAGGTGAGCTAGCTCTTTTTGCAATGAAGGTACACGCTTGTGTTTTGAAGGCGTTGAATCTCACAAGATTGGCATCGCCCCATTCGGAGACTGCCAGCAGTGTGAGACTCACATGCTCCGCCGTAGCTTCTCTTTCGAACTGGATTTGATCTCGACTGGCCTAAATACTTGGTTGGTATCTCTCCATAACTGTGCTATCTTCTGCATACCCATAGATACCGGGCATATGCAGATCGTTAATATGCAGCAGGAACAGAGTTGCGGAGAGAACGGACCTCTGATTAACACCGGCGTTAGTCGCCACATGTTCCGAAATCGTATTGCCGGTCACTAAGGAGGTTATTCTGTTCTAGGTATGCCATTAAGCGGGCGTTCAATATACGTTCCATAATCTTGCAGAGTATGTAGGTAGGTAATTGAGATTGGCCGATAATTGGCAGGGTCGGCATGGCTGCCGTTTTTTAGAGCAGGCTGCGTGTTGGACAGCTTCCAGGGTTTTGGCACTATTCTAGTCCTAAATAACAGGCGGAATAAGCGTAGGAATAAGCGAACACGGGAGACAACTCAGGTGCACAAGCCTTTAGAACTATAGCTGGTATACCATATGGTCCACTAGCTTTATTCACGTCTAGACACCTCAAGGTTTTAAAAACCTCCTTATTTGTAATACGAAACTCTGATATAGCGGTCCCGCATTGAGGTTGTTTAGGTGGAATGTGGTTGCCACTGTCCAGACTCGAACTGTAGGCAAATAGAAACGCGAACAATTCCGCTTCCTCTTTAGCCTTATGCGCCAGTGTGACATCCGGGTTTGAACAGCGGCGGTAGCGTAGGCCGACAGAAATTTGTCTCGACCGCTTTGACAAGAGACCAAAAAGCTCTAGTGTCGGATGGTCTGGCAGAGAGTTTTGTGCCAATAATTTTAATCCGATCGAGAGTAGCTTTTCGTAATGCTTTTTTGTAGGACTTGGTGGCCTACTTGAAAGTTCTCCTCTTGGATTTGATATCCGAAGCTTTGCGGTTTCGAGCGTTAACTCAGAATAGATACGTTAAACGTTTGCGTTTTTCCGCACGGGCGCATTCAGCGATAAACCATGGGCGAGATTTGCTAGCGCTTTAAAAGAGGATAAAATACGCTATAGCTTAACGCAGTACATCGGTTATCGAATTCGCGCAACTTGACGGAGATCCGTAGAAGAGAAACAGACCTCCCGCCAAGGATAGGATACAAAAAAGTGTCGCATCTCATCTCAATCAGTTGACTTATACCGCCATATTCGTCGAAAACCTTGGGATTTGTAATTAGGTGGAGAATATGACAATACAGATTTCACCAGACAGTGATCAGATGTATTTAAAGGAGAGGTAACCTGTACTTCATACCTGTCTGGTTCGGTAGTCAGCAGGTCCAAGCAATTGGCTGTGTGATCGTCTACATTGGGTACCCTAGTCGATTCCTTTACCAGTTGAGAAAGACCAAGCGTCAAGGCAAACTTTCACGATTTTCTTCCAGCATTTTCGGCGTTCTGGTATGGGAACAACCAGTCTTAGTGACAGGTGTTAAATTCCCCCAGCAAGACCAAGTTATTTATTTCTTCGACTTAAGTTAGTAACATTTCGTTTGTCAAATATCATTTTTAAGTTAATATTAAAAATACATATATATATATATATATATATATATATAAAAAAAATACATATATATATATATATATATATAAAAAAAAAAAAAAAAAAATATATATATACCCCTTAAACATACATATATAGACCCGGAATTCGACAACTAAATTATCAGTTACCATGACTATTAAGAGTATTATTATTTTAAATGTAATTATTTTGAGTTAATTTTGTATGTTTTTTAATTTTTATTGAACCGTGTGTATTAATACATCGAGTGAACCTTTATATCTAGGCAAATTTTGGATGCATTAGCGAAGCGCGCCGAATTCTTTCCTGCTCTAAAAACCTTCTCGCAATTAGAGAAGGCTTGAGCCTAGCAGTGGAACGCTGTGTACATGAAGACCGTTACAGTACTCTTCTTATTTATGTTGATAGAGCCTTTCTTGAGCTTCATTCCTTAAAAGTATAAATAAGGAATGAGGTCGAGTTATTCAACTGCTAAGTTTTTAAGTTAAACTTTGCAATTCTGTAAAATTGTAAAGATTTTGTCAACCTTATTTTCTTATATACTGAGTCACATCATACCGCGTACTAATAAGACCTTGTCAATTAAATACATACAGTGAGTATTCGAAGAAACCCTTTATTAACTTGTATATTTTCCATAAAACGCTTCTTTGCACAGGTAAAAGCACAATTACACGTATATACGGAAAAGGTCACTGACTTCAGGTGCTATATCCGGCTCACCTTTAGGGGTGAGAACATGAGTGGTGGATAAATAGCTGTCGTATATGGTTAAAACAACATTCAACAGATTGTTGCGATATGCCGTTTCTTTATTACTTAACGATGAATTTATTAATTGAGCGACAGCGTCATATGTCTTTCAACACACAGCTAGTACAGTAATTAACATCTTTCCACACTTGATGTATAACGAAGGTTCCTTTAAAGTCAGCTGCTGGCCGTCTTCCATTGTGGGGTCTATTTGACTTATCCCTTGCTGTTAGTGGCATTTAAAGTGCTAGGTTACTAATGTTGTTAGGCAGTCTTACTAATTTGGAAGAGATTGATTCTATGAGGAACTGAAAGCTGTGTATGATAATAGTAACACTATTTTTACTTGGATTATCCAGAACGAGAGTTATACGGTTTCTCGAGAGTATGTACGTATGTCTGTTTGTTTAGCACGCTCTGTAGCCATGATGGACTTTAACATGATGAGGTGTCGCTAGATTCGTCTTAATTTGTGGGAGTGACATAAGTTATAAATATTTCCTTATTTCACTAAACTCTTTGACGCAGTCGCTTTTCTTTAAATTACTGTTTAAACCTTTCAGTTTGTTTCCTAGTTTATTAAGCCCACAAAAAAAACAAGTGTGGAACAGGTCTTAATGTGTTAAGAAAAGCCCCTGTATTAATGGCGTCTGAGTTATTAATTATTTTAATTGATCAATTAATTCTGATTTTTATTTAACCTTTTCTTAATCTTTGTCTTCACCGAAAGAAGTTTCCGTAGACGGTAAAGTTTATCACTCATAACCTTTCTATAATTATGAGGTGATATAAAGTAGTATTGAACTGAGATAATATTGTGTCATTCAAAATAACAATGAGTGTCAGAAATTGAGTGAGTTGTTAAAAATTGGCCCAAAAAATAGTCGAATTCTACTTCAAAAGTTCTACAATTTGGTTAATTGTATTGTTTTGGAGTTTTTCATTTGATTTACGGAACTATGGACTCATAGTTCGCTCTGTAGTATAAAATACATTTAATTAAATTTAATTTCGTTTATATTACATTTATTTTCATCAATTAAGGCAGCAACTTTATAAAATTAACAAAATAAATTGTCTAATTGAGAAGTTTTAAGTTAAACCTAAGAAAATTTATTGTTTTAATAAGAAGTATGAAGTGACTAAATCAATGGGTGAGAAATTCTGCAGAAATGAGTGGCAGAGTTCGCAAGGGACACCCTCGACGAAAGTTCATCGACCAAATTGCCGATATATTGAAGATGGGCCAAATTGGGAGTGCCTTTAATCGACGAGCATGTATGCGTAGATGTACGAGTATTAAGATCGTGCCCAATATAAGTCCGTAAATTCTGCCTATCTCACTAGGGGACAAGCGTGGCAGTTTGTGCTATGTGAATTGTATAAGCGAACAATAATGAATCACTATATTTTAACGTTAAAATATTTGCAGTTAAAAATAATTATTTCCGTTTATTGTGACTGCCGCTTAAGCCATTACCTTTGAGTATTAAACCAACTGGAGAGGCCATGCGCGTTAATTTCCTAAACAAAAATTCTGTCAACATCAGGGGGGCGCAAGAGAAACACTGACATGATTTTTCATTACGGTCGAAAGGAAATCTTTCCCTCCAATGTCCTTTGCACTCCTCGACATTTTATGGTAAACTTTTTGCTTTTCTTGAAGTTGGACTATTTATCTTGTTGTGTTAGTCTCTTTACTCCTCTCTCTACTTCCTCTTAGTTATGGCCATCGATCTACCTAAAGAATGTTGTCTTTTTAGTACATAAGTTTATATTTTTTCTTATTTTAGTGCACCCTTCCGGTAATCTTTTTCTTATTTTTATTTAATTCTTCTTCTGGGTTGTCTGGAAGAGATTGATATGTAGAAATAAGACCGGCTTTTGTTTTTCCCCCATTATTATTTACTTTTTTTTATATATATTTTTTCTTGGTGTGCAATAAAGAGTATTGTAATGTAATAAAAATGTATTTAAACTTTTAATATACAATGTTAAACACGTAAATACCCGTTTTATATGCGAAGGATTATATGCGAAATTAAACATCGGCGGAGCCCTTATATATATCGAAACAAATATTAAGTCGTATTCGTGTTGAAACAGCTAGATAAGTTCAATAATCTATAATTATATTCCGTCCCGTAGGTTTCGTCAAAGGAAATACAGAAAGATCTCAAGGTTCCCCATAGATAGAGTAACAATTTCCTTTACACCTGATGTAAGAATTTCTGATTGGTGACGTAGCGTAGCGTCAATGTTGTTAGACGTCATGTACTGCGATAACCAATCTGCTATGCGTGGCCATTAAAACAAATCATTTGGGTTTTTGGAGGCGACCAAAGAATCAGTTTTGAAAAAGATCAGTTTTGGGATTTTGGAGGCGACCAAAGAAGTTTCATGTCCAGCAGTGGAAGTTTACGGGGTGATGATGATGATGATGAAGAAGAACTCAAAGGGTGTAAGAGGAAATAAACTAAGTATATCCCAATATGAACCTCACCTGCTCACGGTGTATCGCATGCGACTGAGGTGAACATAACTTATATCTATTGCCTTAAATTGACATTTTATTGTATTGATTTTTAAAAGTAACGCGTTTTAATAAAAATTCTATTATCCTTATTATGATTTCTAATATATTAAGTTAACAATTATTGAACTTTCTCTTAAGACACACCTCAACAATTTATTGTATATTACTTGCGAAAGTTATAATTACCCACTGCTATCGTGTGAATTCCCAAATAATATGGTAATCTTGAACTGGATTCTCTGAAGTTCTTTAAACTTGAAATAGTAACTCGTTTAGCAACGATGTAATACCGCTATAATTTCTTCTTATTATTAAAGTTTTAAGAATTTAAGTGGGATACGATTATATATTTAGTAGGGTTGCCAACAAAAAGAACATAAAACATATTTTATTCAATTTGGACTGATTATTGCAAAATAATTGTTTGACTATTAAATATCGATTTCATGTTTTAAATGAAGAATTAATTGCGCTTCAAATTAAGATGTTCTGTTGTAACGGTTTTCAGTTGAGTAATTTCTGACCCAAAATAATTTACAGAGTAACCACAACATATTTAAAATTTTATATGCAACTCTATTGATTACAATGTAGTTTTGGTAATTAGTCGATTGCGAGTTTGAGCGATGCTTATGTCTCAACATAATTTTAAGTTGTTTTGATTTTTTAAGACCATGCTCGTGTGCAATGACTGATAATTACTGTTGGTTAGAGAAAAACAAATAGAACGGCCTTGAAGTCACTAATTCCTATATGCAACGATAGTTTTAACAGTCTAAACGATAATAATAACATACGTAAATGTAATTAGAAATAAAACTAGATTATCATAATAACTGATTCATTAATAACCTTTGAGCCACTGCCGTATTTTATCTAGGTTTACCAATATAATAAGCTTTTTTTTTAAATTTGTTTAAAAACGCTAATCTCTGGAACTAGCAGTCCGATTTGTAAAATTATTTTTGTATATTTAATCCAGATACATGAGGAAGAGTATAGGTTATCTAACATTAGAATAAACCTCAGCTAGCGTTAAATATTGATTTTTGTTAAGCAAGTCGGAAGAAAAAGCACCACCGAAATGCTTTAACCGCATGCGCTGTCGTAATGGCTAGTGATACGAAAATACAATATTCTACAAAAAACTTTACTCCATCCAAAAATGTTCACGGTACTAAATGTCTATTTCTTATACATAAGCTACAATAAAGTGTTTTAGCCACAATAAGATATTATGAGCGTTTTATTAGGCATGGCAGTTAACTCTTACGCATGAAAGTCAGTTGGTAGTCAAACAGAAACAGAATAAATTCCTTAATATTATAATAACCCTTTTTATACAAACTTAGTTTAATAACATTTTTGAACTTTGTGCATGACAAATTTTGCATATATACAAAGCAGTAGAAACTAGAAAGTACGCTGAATGCGTTCAAATAGAAAAAACTGACACTGGGGGAGCCCAGCCCAGAGATGAGAACAGTATTCCATATGAGGCCAAACTTGCGCCTTGTAAGCTAGGTGTTAGTAACTAACTATTCGTGTTGAGGTCTTGGTTTGGACGGGACAACTGTCCTCGAAAGCTTCACGGATACCTACGGTTACAGTCTCCGTCGCTAACTCCAGACATTGATTGATGATTTTAGGAAATGTTTCCCAATTCCTACATAGACTGTCTATAGATATTATAGGTGCATGGATCCCTAAGAGTACGAGTTTCGTAGGTTGGTGATGCTCCAATCACAAACTTAATGTGTTTGTGATCAGATATCGAGTTTTCACTACTAACATGCCAGTTAGTTATCCGCCTGGATATGTTATTTGCAGCAAAGGTTATATCTAACACTTCTTGCCTAACACGCGTTGCTAAGATTAGTGTACACCTTAAGTTTAGGCTTACAAAGTGATTGGGTATAAGTAAGTCGTAAACTCA
Organism: Parnassius apollo; assembly: GCA_907164705.1. Taxonomy (NCBI): domain Eukaryota; kingdom Metazoa; phylum Arthropoda; class Insecta; order Lepidoptera; family Papilionidae; genus Parnassius; species Parnassius apollo. The sequence continues at coordinate 6,045,981 of CAJQZP010000528.1, forward strand.
CCTCTTTTGTTGATGTTAGTGCTCCCCCAGGCTGTGTGGTGGCTACTACAAGCAAGCTTCGGCATTGTGTTTTCGGGTGAAGTTCGCCCGGGACGCGGGGAACGATCTGGGTTCTCTTCAGGAAGATAGGCTGAGCAAATGATTACTCTGGCCCCTGTGCATAATTTGAGAATTATGAAGGATGTGACCATTTCATCGTTGCAGAACTCTGGAACAGCTAAAAGTTCAATGTTTTTATTATTTATTATATAACTCTGGGTCTATTGCCTTAAGTATTGACTAGGATCTTACCAGCAGCCGGCAATCTTAGAATTTGACTGTTGGCCACCCAAGGCTCTTGTATGAGGGTGATGGTGATGTTGTCTTCTGCCAACAAATCCTCCATCAAGGCAGAAGCAGCTGATGCATGGTTAAGATTTGCCTGGAGAACCCTCGCAGGCAAATCTTAACGACTGGCAGGGGTCGTTTTCGACTGCTGAAGATGAAGAAGTCCTTTACTGGCGCATTTAACCTTTCTTTACACCTTTATTTCTACCGCTCCCACCTCTCTTTCCCTTACCCCTGGATGACACCAGCAAAGGCCTTCGACCCAGGCGAGATCAGCTCCTTGGGTCTTTGTTACTCTCGCTGACGATGTTACAGATTCACCCTGCGAAGTGGAGGGCTAAGGCGATTTGAATTGGGGTTGTTCAGGCTCCGTTACAATGTCAGAACCTCCCCTGATCTTAAAAATTATCATTTTAAAACCAAGGACAAATCAGCCGCTTCCTGCCAGGAAAGCCTCCGCCGATGGGTCGTCCAGAGAAAAGGTTACTAGAAATCCATTCTCTTCGTCCGTACGTTGCCAGATTTTCAAGAACCCGGTATGGAACCCCTCATTTTGTGCCCTTAACAGCACAGTCGTCTGCTCTGGAAAGTTGGCTTTGCTGCGGGGCATATAAGTGATGCCCAGCTGAGGCTTAAGCAGTTCGCTCTCAGGTATTATCGAGAGCTCTACATCCGGCCAGAGTTTCAGTTATCCGACTTCACCCGCCAACCAGTCCTGACTTGCCTTATTCAGGTACGTTACCAAAATCCAACCTAGCTTGTGGATGAAACCTGAAAATTTCGGCTCTGTTCCTGGCTGCACCCCACAGCAGTCTTAGCGATAGCCTGTGTTAGTGCCCGGTGGACCAGCCGCATCTGATCCACGCTCATAGAAATCGAATCAAATTCAAATTGCGAATTCCTATACACACGGAGCCAGTTGCGTCACCGAAAATGAGCTTCTTCTCCTCATTGCCAGCTTCACAAATTTCCTGGGCTGGTCTTTGGGAGACACCTCCTCAGACCGAATGAATTTTTTTTCGCTTTCGGAACCGGGGGAGGTTTTGGCAGAGGAATTTCATCCCAGGGCTTCTGGCGAGAGAGAGAGGTCCTCTTCAGCTCTTATCTCAGCTGGTATCAGCCTCCAGAACCTCTTTCGTGTCACCCTACTAAGCTTATAAGACCTAGCAAACCTTTCCTTTTCCTCTCCTTGGTTCGTTTTCGTTAGTGGTTCGGATGCAGACGTGCCCTCCACTTCACGGCTCGTCCCAGGTTGGGGATGTTGGTGAGGTTAAAAGAGCCTCTTTCAAACCTACAGACAGTTCCATTAAAGGACACGGATTGGGTTAGGATAGGAGAAAGAGGGTAGGATAAAAAGAAAAAGAACAGAAGCACTCTGACGATGCTTCTGTTCTATCTGTTTTTCTTGGACCAAATAACAGGCGGCAACGTCGTGAAGGAAAAACTCCTCAGACTTGCCCTGGGTATCAACACAAACTGCGCCTACCCCCAGAGCAAGGTAAATAAGAACATCACTAGCTGAATGACTCCGACGAAACAGTTGTAGGAAGAGTTTGGCATAATCGTGCCCTTGGCAGGCAATTGACGACCGCAGTGACAGAAGTCTCACATCATTGTCTCTGCTTCACATCGCCGATCTAAGTATTTTACGTCTTAGATAAACGAGTGTTAGGTATACCGCCATTTACCGGAAGCCAAAAGATTTTTCTGGCATTGGCTATAGTTGCCACTTACGATATCCACGGGACAAAATGGGTTTGATTAATTGTTTTTATTGATGGTTTCCATACGTGGTAGAGCCACGCTGCAGCTATATTATGGTTGTAGCACGAATGGGTCAGTTAGACCGGGGAAGGACCACACTCCCACAGAATACCAGCGTTAAATAGCAGCTTAATACTGCTGTGTTTCGTATGGTGAGTGTCTCTACACTCACTATCCGGCGACTCTTTTTTACTGGAAACGAGGCATTCCATCTTAGTCCTCAGGAGTGACAACGCATCTGCATTTTGATTCTTAATCAAGGATAAATGTAGATGTCTATGGGCCACAGCATCCACTTACCATCAGGTGGACTGTGTGCTCGTTTGTTACCCTTATTCTTTAAAAAAACAAAAACTCATCCGTAAATGTAAACCATGTGTTCATGTGTCAACCTGTGATTCACTATAGGAAGAAGTGTGTATTGAGGCGTATGAGGTGTGCCTTTTTAATCGACGGAACGAAATGCATGAAAAGCTTGCGTTTGGGCGATAACAGTCAGATTATAGAGGCAATAAAATTAAATTGTCATTCTTGAGTAACTTGGTGATATTTTTTGCCACCTTTCCGTAGTAGTCAGGTAAAAAGATGGATGTTTAATTTTATATCGAATCTTATGTTTATCGTACAGCATTTACCGAGAAAAACTTGAAATCACTGAATATAATCATATCAGTCAATAATAAATAATACTAGATTTATATCTAACATTTTATTTTTTATTGTTTTATATTCGCTCCATTAATATTAAAAACGCATATACATATGTCTTAATTTATAGTTTTCCATTATATGATTTTTTTACTTTGTAGCTATTCTTGCAAAATTCCTAGAAAAAACAATTTCACGGCAGTGGAGATACAGACCGACACATACACCACACGCCATAAAAAACCCCCATTTGGCCGAAAATTTCACCAACCAAGATTATCAACTCCAAAAAACACACAAAAAAAATCCCTACCCCCCCGCTAAATATATTTTCAAATATTCATAAAAGAGTAATGAGTTACATAGCATACTTGGATTTATAAGTTTAAATTTAATTTATAAGTTTGCCCTGTTATTTACAAGTGTTGTTTCACGCGTTGAAATCTTTTATACGTAGAATTCTACACATAGATTTCGTAACGTTTTTTACCTTGAATTTGTTCTACAACTGAAAGTCTACCAATAATAATAGTGATGCTTATTTTGAGAGGCAGTAGGAAATCATTAGACTTATTTAAAAAAAAAACTGGTGTCTGTACAGTATTGGAGAGTTATTGTTCGTTCTTCAGTTCCTCAAACTATGTGTTGTAGTTTTATATTGCCTAAAGAGTAAACGCTTTAAGTAGGTAATCTTTGTTTTATTTTTATAGAAACCAAGAGCTGGTGGAGCTGATGTCATCTGCCGTACGAGATTTAGCCGAGGCGGAGTTCCTGGGGGAGCGTGATGAGCAGAACAACCCTTTGCCCTCCCGTCCGTTGCCTGAGGAGCAAAGAGAGGCTGCTTCAGGTAATTTTCATTCATTCATTAATTACAATCCATCAAAAGTCAATTGCTGAATATAGTTTTGCCCCATGGAATGCCTTACAGTTGGGATGTTTGCCATAGCCACGCTTGGCAGGCGCATTGGCAAACGTATTTTCTTACTGTTTCCGGTTTTATTAGGAAGTTACTGCTGCGATATGATGTAGACATTCTTACACTGTAACTGCACAGCGTAATCTAATCATCTTATTTAAAACTGTTCTCTCAAGTAAAAATAGCTGTACAGTTATTTTAATAGAACTTGATGATGAAGAACACGGTATAGATTATTCCGTTTATCCACCCTAAAAAATTCTTCCTAGGGTACGTTACCGTCACAGACTATTAAAGTCCAAGCATTAAAATAAATTAAAAAAAACGTGATAGAGCCATTCTGTAGCTATATTACGGTTGTATCACGTAAATATTTTTCTATATTTCTTTAATATGACAGATGTTTCAGCGACAAACATTCTATTTTTTATTGTTTTACGTCAAGATTCCAATGCATCTGTAATCATGTGAAGCACATCTTTTACTTCAGTGAAGTATTATAAATATGTTATGTAAAGTTATGTAATTTATGTTATATGTTAAACAAGTAGAACGAGTATGTATATTTATATTTATATATTTCTATCGGTATGTATATTAATGTCTACTAAGTATCTTTGGGTCAGTTTTTATTATGTAATTATAAATAAATATACACAACCGAGGAAGAAAGTCGGAAGAAAAATAATACACAAATTCCAATTATCCACCCCGTTTGGGGTAGAAAGATGAACACGCGTTTCCAAGTATTCATTCTAGGGTGGAATTTTTAGGGTGGATGAACGGTATAACCCCAAAGTTGTAGGTAAACTTAAATCAATATAATATTTTGACATTTACTTGACATAAATTTATGATCGTGACAAGATCTTAACCAACTTGAGGAAATGAGTCTCTTTTAAAATATCTCATTCATCATATTTTAAGAAATTACAATGTCATGGTATTTTTTTAAAATAAGTATAGTAAGCATCTACATCAGCACGCTCATTCCCTATTTAGTAGTCACATACATTTTAAGAGTAATTGCATCTAAAACTCTACACAACGTATGCAAACTTATAAATCGTACAAATTCTAATTCTAATTATTAGTTTTTAGTTTCTCATATCATTACATAAGCTTTAAAGGACGGGACACAATGCTTGACCGTGATTCGGTGCAAACATAGCGGCTAACTTTCACTCTGTTATTTGGCAGTCGAGGCTATATCGTTTGGTTCTTGAATCACTAATGATACTCGTAGTTATTATTTCTATTGTAACGGAATAATATCAGGTGCTGGCAAAAAATGGTGAACGTTATAGCTGTTACTTTTAATAGTGAATCTTACAAGTAAATGAGTTACTCGTTGGTGCGTCTGTCAGTGATCGTGTAACATTTGAACGACTTGACTAATCGAGGTTCTATTTTTGTCGGGGCTATAGCTTATACTTTACAGCTACGCTAATATTCGATAGGTGACGCTGTAGTCAAGGTGTTAACAAACTCTATATGTATTTATATTATCTATATTAGCTTTACTAATAAAATTAAAAAATCTGAACCAGATATTGGACAATATGGTCGATTTATTAATATTCTTTTTCTCTTTATTTTTAAAGGATGTTTATTAATAAAGGGGCTTTTATCCCGCATGCATAATATTTCAGCTCCATCATATCTTATTCTTGACACACAATTGAAAAAAATCCGTATTGAGAAGAACTCAAATTATTAGTCTTTGGCTAACCTTAAAAACTAAAAATTTTGTAACATCCGACGGTGTTTTTGTTAACACTCTTTAACAAACTCCCCGTACTTTAAAACTTTCCATCAATAATTTTCTTCTCTCTCGTACTTGATACATTTCATTAACAAATACTCAACGTCATTAATATACGAACATACTTCACAAATAAATTTTATACTGACCAACGAACATTCACTATGTTCAACTGAACCGTACTGCAATCCGTACACCTGTTATTGTGGCTTCGATATTCATGCAGTGCGGAGCGGCGCTAATTATAATTTTATATTAAATTAACACATATGCAAAATAAACGGAAATAAAAAAAACTTGATTAACAATACAATCAAAAATAAACAATAATTATTATGACAATTTTCGCGCGTTTATATCGACTGCGCATGCGCGACTCTACTGTTTCCCGCGCATACGCGGATACAGAGTAGGGCACATTTTTTGTTTGGAATAGCTTCTCTAGTACGTGGTACATATAACTCAATGATACTGACATTGTAATAAGTAATAAGTGAAACCGGAGTGAAATTCATTGCGCTGCTTACAGGAAGGGCGGATAACGTTTGCCGTTTCGGCTAGTTTATTCATATAATAATTTATTAATGATTGCAAATGTGTTATTTCCATTATCATAAATAGCACATATAATAACCTTCTTATAAAAGGATGAATGAGAGTGTAAGTAATCTTTAGAAAACCATACATTACCTGACTGCGGAGGAGTTCTAAAGGAGGTTAGAAAGTTCTTTAGCGATGTTAAGTTGAGACGGGCTCGAACCCAACACGGAACAAGTATTTGTATGGTTTACACGTAATTTTTCCCAATCCATTTTATTTATGTAAAAAGCTCTACGTAAATAAGAAATTGTTTGTATTAACCATTCTTGTAATGTGTTTTTGGCTGGTATGTATAATATATGTGTTTTGATGCCCGCGCGTTACTTTTGAACTGGTAAGTCGGTTTTTGACAAAATATATCCCAATTTATTTGCATAATTCCTCGGGTTACGTGGACTATATGACGTCAGGATAAAATTAATATGGCGTCGATATACTGTCAAATGCATTATTGTGTATGATTAAAGGATTTTTTTATAGAATAAGAGTTAAAAACGAGCACACATTCCACCAGGTGATGTTTTCTACGCTCAACATACAAAACACAGCAGCATTAAGGTGCCATTCTAGGTTAGTATTTTGCGAGAGTATGGTCCTTCCTCGGATGAGACTTAGCTACAGCATGGCCCTACTACGTATAAAAAATAATATTTTAAAAGAATTTCGGAATATTATGTACAATATCCTAACCTTCATTCAAGGCGTTGTCTGTTATATGGTACGGTAACGACAACAAAGCGGAAGTAAATTATGTTATATCATGTGTAGGTTATTGAATAATTTGCGTATCAAATAAATATATTTTTATTTTCGCAAAAGTTTATTGGTTTTTAAAATTTACTGTGCATTATGATTAAAACTACTAGTGGAAATAAACTCAATAACTATTGGTCCCAGAGTATTTGAAATGTAAGTTTCTATGGGTTCTTGCCATGATTGCAATTTTCGGTTTCATAACAGTCTCATACTGCAAATTCTCTCTCACTGTTCTGGTTTTCTCTCAAATTCTTTCGCTGTTACAGCTGTACGACTCTGGAATGCACCTCCCTTAGCAATAATAAAATGCCACATGCTAACAAAGTGGATTTTTAAAACAAAAGTAAAAGAACATTTCTTAGGCTCTTTTGATACATAATTATATTCTTAAATATAAATTCATAAAAATAAATATATTTAATGTATAATACATTATATCTTAAAAAAAAAATATATATTATATATATATTTAAATAAAGAGCCGTGGTAGCTCAGATGGTTAACGCTCACTGTAAATATAACAGAACGCGAGTAACCTGGGTTCGATCCCCGCCGGCACCAATGAAATTGTTAATTGTAATTTTAAGTGCTGATTTACCACGTGCTCGGCGGTGAAGGAAAACATCGTGAGGAAACCTGCATGTCTGAGGAATAAAAAAATATTTCGAAGACATGTGAAGTTCGCCAACACGCATTGGGGCATCGCGGCGGACGCTCCCTTGCCCTAAAATCCTCTCAGAAATGAGGGGAGGCCTGTACCCAGCAGTGGGACGTATATAGGCTGTAACTTTGCTTTACTTTACTACTTATTTAAATAAAGTACATGTGTTGTTTGCGTGTGTATGTATGTGTGTGCGTGTGTGAATTCTATCAACTCTAGGTTTTTCACCCTAGCCCACTGCAGTATACACTTCTCCTACTAAATTTCCGGTTGGTTGGCAGAAAATGCCATATGGCATTAAGTCCACCGTTTGTATCTTTAGTACAATAAAGTATATAAATAAATACATAACAATTATGTACGTTAAGAATTTATCGTTGTTATTAGGATTCATTACTCTCATCGTTATCAACTGTTCATGAATAAACTGGTTATGTCTTAATCTGCTTTCTAAACTACTGCGATGGGTTATGAATCAGAGCTACATATCTTTGCAATTACCAACAATGTACTTGTTGATGCCCGATTGTTTAGTTTGACTAAACATAGGCAGGCACTCAGTTAACCGGTTGAATTAATCATCTGGCTACTATAGATATATGTATGAGTGCGTGCGTCGTGGGTCCAGTGATCGCGTGAAGGCGGCTGCTCATCCAGCCGGTCGGGCCAAAATCAGTTGTTCGGTTTTTGTCTAGGAATTCTCAGAAACAGCCCGGAGTCAAGAAGTTGGCGGTTGGCACTTGTGACAGTTATTTTTCCTAATGCTTTACGGACATCAACTTTTTTTGAATAATTTAAATCTATGATTTATCTCATTGTAGGAGTCTAACTATAAAAAGCGTTATTCTCATTATCAAGTAAGGTTTACCTCACACCCTCGCCATCGTTACCGAGTAAACAGTTTCACTTGGGCGACTCTATTTGCATAGGAATTAATGGGCAAACGTGCGCACATCCTCGATTCGTGTCAATATGCCAACCTGTTGTCTGCATAGATTACTTATATGATAGAGCAATCATTAAGTAACGATCCAAATAATGTTTCTGGATTTGCAGAAAGTTTTTTTGCTTTTAACTTAACTTATGTAATTCAACATATTTTGTTTTCAAATAAATATGTTCTATCTAACTATAGCAGACATATTAAAATGAGTAATTAATTTTCGATTTGTCGTCTCTCGTATTGTATCACCGTATTATTTTACAGTTATTGACCGCATTAGATTAAAACTTAAAAGTATAAGCCTTTTATATAGTTCTCAATTTTTCAACAGAAAAATCTAGACCCTCTGCTACTACGTTATTAAATTCAAAAATGCCGGGGTTGTTAATGACAATGAAGCACGATCGGTCGGTCGGTCGGTCTGATACTCAAATACTGCAAAGGATAGGTAATAAATTTGACACTAACAAAATTGTACGCATTTCCTTGAAAAAAAAAGCATCTTATGTACGTTAGAATGTTGCATCAAAAATAGTTGTTAATAATATAAATATCGTTTTTCAAATTATTTACCTATTCTGTAAGATCTGAGTAAGTTCTACTCTGTGGTCAAGCACAGTGACATGAAAAGTTGCGATGTGTCAATAAACATGACATTAGCTTGGTTTCGGTTTTACACGTTGTGACACGGTACTTAACATCGTGTAGCTTATTGCTTTGACTATACTTGCTCTTGTTTAATCATGTTTATTTCAATGTTTGTCTCATTCAGCCGCGTGGTGGCCGTATAAAAGAATCTACCGAATATGTCAATTTATTATGAATGTAAAGTTTGCGTGGTTTTTAGGAAACGATTGTATTGTGAACTAAATATTTTGCCAGTTAGTATGGCGGCGTCGCGAAAGTCACGGGAAATAATGTAGGATTATGGCTTAGCTAACGGATTTAACGGTTTTATTTTATCCCGTCGCATTTCTATACGGTTTGTGTAACGTTACAAGTCAGAGGGAATGATTAGAAAATGAACTACGAAAATCGACTTACGAAATTGCCACTGACGGATCGCATGTTCTTTCCACGTAACTCGGATCCGATTATTATGTGACTGAAGTAATTTGTTAATTTATTTGTTAAATATCCTTCCTTTTTATATTAACCTTGCTTGATAACTTCCTGGTATTTTTATATTACTTTAGTTTGCTTTTTAACCTTTTTTTGTGCTATTGCTTTATACTTATGTTTCTTTTTATTTTCTTTTGTTTCTTGTTATCTTCCCTAACCACATATGTCGCAGTAAAATGGTTAAAGTCCTGATGTAATTATATCCCTAGGAATATAGCTATATATCGGAATATAACTATGATACGAGCACGATCTAGTAATATAACTATCTTATTAGACTAATTTAGGGAAATAATTATAAGCATAATATGTTGACTAAGAATGTTAGTCAAAACTACTCTTGACTTTTTGAAATTTTAAATTAAATAGTTAAATTCATTCAATATTAAATTTTATGTCATTGTAATGTACGCGGCTTTAGGCTGGTCCAAGGACCACCCCAGCCGCACCTCAATCGTAATGTCAAAAAATTAACACGAACAACAATACAACAAGAAGTGAAGATACAATGTCAATGTCGCAAAATTAGTTGGAAGACTCTTTTTTAATGTCCTCCTTCTGCTTCAGTACATTCAGTTTACAATTATAATTATTTCACTAGATTAGTCTAATAAGATATAGTTAGGTACCTCTGTCATTTAACTATATTGCGGTACATATATAGCTATATCCATCCCTAGGCATATAACCATCTTATTGTCATTGCTACATATATACACATACTACGTTCATGACAATCTAGTCGGGAAAACCTGCACTACCGTGTGGTCTGCTAACTATTGATATTCACCATTGTGCTCGATCGTAAGGAACTAAGTCGAACCGCGCCCTGAATGCAAGCGACCACGCCGCGACGCGAATATCAAACAACCGGTACGACAACGCTATTCCTGTATCAATTCATTAATATGTTCATAAATATATTTTACTACATATTGACACAAGAATTATTACGCTTACGTTTATACTATATAAGACAACGTTACTCTAAAAATTTTTGCGCGATATCCTTAAAATTAGTTTTATTTTATTCCATAGAAAAAGGCCTCCACAAAATTAGAAAATTTCGTAGATATCCCCATTTTTATGTGTACTAAGAAGCTTGAAACTAAACTGAACGTTTTTCGAAACTTGAAAGCAATCTTGTCATCCTCGATTACAGATGCAAAGGCGATGGTAGGTAGGTACCACCATATTACGGGTCCGGTCTGAATGTTATGACAGTCAGTATAATAATTACAGGCTGAAAAAACATTTGTAGCCTTCTTCATTTGAAATAGGCTGTCCATTTGCTGTACGCTAGCAGCCTATTTCATAGTCACTTACCATCAGGTGGGCTATAGGTTCGTTTATTAATATAGTTTTACAAAAAAAGGAGTAACCATCCACTTGGTCTATTGGGTCATTTCAGAGTACTGCACAAGAGTTACATAGCTTGATTCCCCTCGTTCCATTAACTATTGACCATCCAGACGGTCGACGGGTTTCCACCATTTTGTATTCGACATTCCTTGTATTCGAACCAAACGGTTTGCTTCGTCTGACGTGATACGTACAGCAAAGGAGTGGAATAATTGCCGACGTCGCCTTTCCGTCCGATTACAATCTGAGTAAAGACGCTCTTCAAGGCAGGACTGAATAGGCGTCCGTTACGTTAAGAAAATATGATTCACTATCTGATGATGAAGCCTTACTTTATTACCATTGACTAACATATCGAAATGCAGTGAAGCAATGGATTATAATAAATAAATAAAAATCAGGCAAAATCAAACGCCTCGTAATCTAAATTCAGCCTCTGTACACTAAAGCAGGGTGATTTAGGTATAAAAATTCTACCTTCTCTTTTTATATTGTTACACCTATTGTAGGAGTTTTACGCTGTGTGTGAACGAACACCCAAACCCGCAATAATTATTTGAAGGCCATACTGATAATAATTATTGCGTGACTCGCACCGGCGAAGCGCAACGCAGCTGCTGCGTTTACGTGTCGTCAATCTAATCAATTGAATAGAGATGGTTACACCATCTGTCGAAGGTCATAAGGTTATTTCGGTATATATTTTCTTTTTTTGATGCGAGTATTTTATTTATTTTAAACCTACGTATTTACGAAATCTAAATACTTAAATTGTGATATAGCCCTACTCTTCACGCCTTTCTAGAATACTGGCTACATTTCCTCGCGGAATGCCTATATTTAGCCTTTGGGTAAGATAAGAATTAGCGCTCGTGTGACCATTTGAAACGAACAAACGCGAAAACCGTTTCTTTAGAAAGTTCACCATGCGTGAACCTCATAGGCCGCTAGTATTATGGCACAAATACATTGTCGTAACATTTTATTATTACAAGTAAAGGTGTAAAACGAGCAGACAGTCCGCCTTATGGTAAATGTATTTTGTTGCCCACCGACACCCACATCTTTCCTCGATTAAGAATCAAAATACAGATGTGTTGTTACTCATATGACAAGTTCATGTTGTCATTCATATGACTCGGTCAGGATCTTCGATTCTTATTTTTCTTTATATGCGTGACCCGACAAGCCGGTGGCCATTCGGGCGTGTGATGTGTAAAGCCGAAATGCCGGAAAGAAAAATAATTAAAATTAAACGCGATAGTATCCGTTAAGTTTGTTGATTATTTCACATGAATATAAGAAATTATAAGTGATATTATAATTATGATGCAGAATACAAAAACTTGTTACAACGCTTGTTCTAGGGCATTTTTTGTTTGCAGGCATTTTTTTATCACTTTTAACGATATTTTAATGTCCTCGGTATAATATCCAAGTCCGTAAAAACGTATGAAAGATCTTCTTTAGGTCAGTTTTTTTATAAGATAGGGTGACAAACGAGCGCACAGTCCACCTGATGGTAAGTGGTTGCTGTGGTCCATTGACATCTACATCTATCCTCAAATACTAATCAAAATGCAGATACGTTTTCACCCGCGAGGACTAAAACGGAATACATCGTTTCCAGCAAAAATGAAAGAAAGAAAGAAAGAAAGATTTATTGCAGCACGCCACAAACATCAGTAGGCACTTAAATTTTGACACATCAATTATAAACATTATAACAAACAAAAACAAAAATAGGAAACAAAACCACAATTTGACGGATAAAACAATTTAAAAGTATTAATACTTATAGATTATAATTTAAAAAAAAAATAGAAAGACAAAAAGAATCATTTCTCATATTGTACGAGTATGTTGTGGCGCGTCATACAAACGGACCTCACTCAGCTTATGCTGTCTCCGGAGCAACAGCGCTGGTTTTCAGTCTCTCTACTCTACGCTCTCCATACGAAACACAGCAGCGTTAAGCTGCTATTTTACGCTGGTATTCTGTGAGAGCGCGGTGCTTCTCGGTCAAGACGATCCATTTGTGCTACAACTATACTAATACTATAGCTGTAGCATGGCTCCACGTGTACGACATACAATAACGCTAAATAAATCTTTGTTTGTACAATAAAGCATAATTTTGTCATTAGTATTGTGTTGTAGCTATAAAACTATTGTTATATTGTAGACATTTGAAATTCTCACGAAATCACACACACGCGTTCGACGATGCTAACACGTGATTAATGCAAGTGTATGTTATGAAGCTAAAGCTTTAGTCAAAAGTGTGTCGTTGTAAAGCAGCGAGGCCCAGATTACTAGTAGGGCAAGTAGAGTCTGAGCAAATATCTCGGTTATGGGTCAGAAGGATTCGACGGCAAACCGGTGTCCTTATAAAGGCAACTGGCGTGACTTGATTTTTATTTGCAGTCATGGTTGTCACTATGCGCTTTAGCGCGTTCGCACCTGAGTATTAAATTGAATATGCTGGTAACTGCTGTTTGATAGTAGTTACACGAACATTTGAAATTAATTCAGTGTTATTTATTATGTATTAGCGATCCGCCCCGACTTCGCACAGGTGATTCTTCTTGACAACAGCGCCACCTACCGGGTCCAATCGTGAATCTAATTATCAATAAAAACACGCAAAAAAATTATATCAAAATAAGTCGAGAGATTATCGAGTATTCGTAATCAAATAATTTTTAAATTTCTATTTAGAATTGTAATTTTGGTACGATATTTTAATGTCCTGGTTTCTCTTTGTCCTCATCTCAAAGAGAAAGTGAGTTAAAACTTATTGATGATGCTTATTTTATTATACTTTAAGTGAAAACAATAAAATCGATTGTAAGAGAAAATAATACTTTTTAATGTTGTGTCAACCCTAAAAAAGGGAGAAAGCGCCATCAAGCATTTGCCATTCGATGTTTAATGCTTTTCTCTTTTTTAAACACGTCAATACCATTTATTTAATGTTTTGCTCAGGCAAAATATTCTTTAAAAGTAAAATGTAGTCTGGCCATAAAAACTTTTCTTTTTTCAACTTTTTAATTATTTTGAATTTGGAACGCGTTAATTATTTTAAAAATTTCTTTCGATTTCGCGCCATTTCACATACTTTTTCGTGTTCATTACACAGAACACTATTACTCCTATCGGAGGTTCATTATCAAACTACAATATGGAGTGGGGTGTTAAAGAAAATAGGATTGCGGTCATAGCCTTGCACAAAGTGGGTATGGAGCCGTCGGTCATACTCCAAACACTTCAAAAGCTTGGTTTCAGCCGTATGTTAGTATATCGTACTATCAACAGATATAACAACACTTCTTCTATCGAAGACCATAAAAGATCGGGGCGGCCGCGTGCTGTTAGAACTACAAAGGCTGTTAAGGGTGTTAAAGCCAGAATTCGTCGAAATCCCATTAGGAAGCAAAAATCTTATCGCGAGAAATGAAGATTCCCGCTAGGACTCTGTAGCGTATTATAAAACAAGACCTGAAGCTCGGTGCTTATCGCCGATATAGAGGACATGCCCTAAATCAATCTTTACAATTAAAAAGAGTGGATTGATCAAAACGCCTTCTGTGGCGATACGCAAGTGAAGGGCACTGAAATGTCCTCTACCGATGAAAAATTTTTCACGATTGAAGAGCACTACAATAAGCAAAATGATAAAGTGTACGTTCATACTTATAAAGAAGCTGCTTAAGTGGTCGTAAGGGTACAACGTGGTCATCATCCTGCATCAGTGGTGGTTTGGTGGGACGTGTGGAGGCGTCACATAGCAAAATTTTTGTAAAAAGGAGTGAAAACTTCAGCCAAAGTGTATCAAGAGACAGTCTTGGATCGTTTTGTGAAACCTCTCAGCAATACACTTTTAAAAAATGTACCGTGGACTTTCCAGCAGGACTCTGCACTTGGTCACAAGGCACGTACCACCCAAGCCTGGCTTTAAACCAACGTTTCGGACTTTATAAGAGCTGAAGTCTGGCCCTCATCTAGCCCAGACCTACTCATCATACTCATCTATCCTAGACCAAATGACTAAAGAGACTACAAATTATGTTCAGTTTTAGAGGACATGGCTTGCTCTAAACGACACGGAGACGTTGAGTCTCTTAAAAAATCTCTGGAGCAAGCAGTGGCGAAATTTCCCATGGAAACAGTGCGTAAATCCATAGATTCGTGGCTAGACAATATTGTTTTAATTTTTGGCTGAAACTTTAAAAATATGTACATATAAGTTTTAGTAATATTACATTACTTCATTTAAAAAAATGCATTTTCATTTGTAACAGGACTTATGGCCGGACTAGGTATATACTTCCCGCTGATGGGCACACACCATATCTAATTGCAGATTATTAAATAAATGGGGTTTTAGGCCAGAGCATGTTCCTGCCGCGCTGCCCTAATGCATGTGTGACACTAATCCTCAAAATATTTTTGATATCCTATGCAGGTTTCCTAAAGATGTTTTCGTCACCCCCGAACATGATGTAAATGAGTATGAAATGTAATATTGCAATTCATGATTTATGCCGAGTTTCATCGAGTCGTTGCCTTTTACATACATATTAAACCACGTTCTTGTGCGTCTTATGTATGTAAGCGGCGACTACCAGATATACCAAATATCTATTCATCTATTTAACAACCGCGCGTTTATGCTAGACGTAAATCGCTCAGATCGGCTACGGCAACTGCGGCAAATGCGCGAAACGCCTGGTACTGCCAATATGCAAATAAACAATAAGCATTTACTATGTGATAGGGTTTTGTGGTGTATGACCTCCTGAATCTATGTCAGATATATTGTTGCGCGCCTAAGTTGATGTCTGGTACCTGGCACTAGCGTCTAGCGCCATCTAGTGTCGGGGAACAGAGCGAGGAGGGCTTCCTAGAAAATGCCAATCTTGACGCGATGGGGTGAGTCAAATGAAGCTGTAAGAGTCGCATAGACTAACAGCACAAACATCTAGATACTAGGGCAGTATTGAATCGGCGATACAAGCGAAGCTTCGGAGCGAAATAAAGTGAACTAAACTAATCAGTGCGATTAATTATTAGTGTGTTTTAAGTTTTGATTGGTGTTCGGCAATTAAAGTGTCAATTTTGGTAATTCAATCGACAATTTTTATTGTCACGAACCCTAAGCTCGTAACAATATGTATATTTTACGCTTGCCCACATAAGAAATTAAAAAGGGGGACATTGTAAGAAAATATTGTAGAAAAACATAGGAGGATAAAATCTTCATTTATTTGGCCTGAAAGATTGTTTCTTTCAGGCCAAATAAATGAACTCCAAATGGTGAACCCAATCGTGTGTCCTATTTCTTTACAAAAGTCGAAAACATAGTTTCTATAACAATATTGATTGAGATCAGAAAGTTGGGTATTCAATTATGTCGAGGTCACTTGATGGAAAAGGGAGATCTGTCCAACATTCTTTCGTAGCAGTCCTTTACCTTTAGGTTTAGCATCAACTTACCTATTTCGAACACCATACAGCAATGCACCCACTAATGTTTAATTAATTTGAGCGATCAGACCAAACCGGTTTAATTTAACTACACATCTGTAGCTTTCTTTGTTTGGATGGAAATGTCAATACTGCGAAAGTGATCATTAAGTAGTGAGCATTAAGGAGACGTACAATTCTCAGAATGGGAGTGCGTGTTGCAACCGCTGCCTATGAACGGCGTGCGGGGCTGCGCGCGACGAGAATGGGTTGCGCGGCACGTACTGGCGGCTGGTGCGCTGCTGGGCAAGAGTTGCTCAGCTGCGCTGAAGCTGGCTGGTCACGCCTCCGCACTCCAGACACAGGTACCACACACAGAAGTTAATTTACAGCAAACACAGCTCAGAAGTGACACAAGAGGGCGCAGGAAATGTAGACAACGTAGCAACGGATTCAAAATTCACTTAGTATTCGCAACCATAGTCACCACGAGTGACCGATATTCGTTCAAATTGCTAAGCTATATTATATATTTCTAATATCATTTCAAGTATTTAAATTACAAGTTTTTTTAAAATATAGAATTAGGGTGACCATCGAGTACACAGTCAACCTAATAGTAGGTGGATACTGTTGATAGTTATAGGTACATTTATACTTCATTAAAAATAAAAAGCGTCTAGGCAAACGTAATGTGGAATGCCCCCTGACCAGATGGAGTGACGATCTGCGCAAGGTGGTTGAAAGAAACTGGATGCGTGTAGCCGAAGAATGGGCTAAGTGGCGTGCCTTTGCCTTGTAGGCAGATGCCTATCTATATCCAGCAGTGGACTGCCGAAGGCTGATGATGATGAAAAATCAAAATGCGATGCGTTGACATCCAAGGATAAAGATTGAATTCCTCATATCCAGTAAAAAGTGTTCACACTTACCATACGAAACACAGCAGCATTGAGCTATTATTTTTTATTGGTATTCTGTGTTCGTTGTCCTTCTCCGGTCAAATCAACCCATTCGTGGTACAACCATAAGAGAGCTGTAGTATGACTATACCACGTCAAAATTAAGTAATTCAACTACTATTATACATGCACTAAGAAACTACTTAACAAATACACACAAAAACCTTTATAATAAATCATAATAGGTCTCTGCTATTAATCGCCACACTTGCAGATGTCTCGCCCCTTTGACGCTTCTGTCCGCCGCCGACTGGTGTAAAGGAGACAGTAACGTTATCAATCGGAAAATTAACTTCTTTTTAATTATATCATTAAAATTCTAATTAAGATCTTGTGAAGTTTCTTCTTATCTTCTTCTTCTTTCATTCTTCTTACGATTTCCGCGGGATGAACTGGGACCACACGGTTTGTAAAGAACAAAAATTATGTGTGAAAAATAAAGTTTTTAGTTTTAAAGTTTTCTTGGTTTTCATATTATTCTCTTAACTCCTGCTATTAAGACTTATAGAAAGTGTTTGAATTACAGGGCTACCTCTTCGGCTGCCACTTGGCACTAGCGTGGCAAGCGTTCTTGGATCTAGAGGCGTTCTCTGGACCAGAGCCACGCAGCTTCTCACTTGTGGGCGCGCCGCTCGCCTTCACTCTGCAGGCCAGACCGCAGCTCTACGAGCTCATAGAGCAGGGCCGACGTAGTGTGCATGATGTCGACTACCACGCTGTTAGTACCTAACATCTCTTTTAACTAACATATTCTTTATAATCTCAGGTAATAAAATATTAAGAGTAGATTGTAGAGATGAGTAGGTCCTACTCGATGGTGATGGCAAGCAACACCAATGCGAGGGTGCTCGGAGTTTACCGGCTGACCTGTCAATCGTTCTGAGTATGGGCAAGCCCACCCAGCGTGATGAGTGTGGTGTTTGTAGTAGGTTGTAGGAGTCCACCATACTACCGTAGCATATCAGGGAGGCCATCTATTGAAGTCAAAAGAAAATCCAATCCTCTATGGGTATAGCTGAAATTAGAATTCCTAGCCAAATAGAAATTGTTTTGATTTGAAAGAGCCAGTACCTACTGGAGAACGGCATTTTCATAGGTAAAGACCCATTATTAGGTGTATTTTATATTAGTTACGGATTAACCAAACTACGGATATTCCTAAAATATAAGAAGAAGAATTACAAAGAAAAAAAAAATTAAAGAATAGAGCACTGAAGCATTGTTTTGTTTATATGTTACAGCTAAAAGCCGAAATGCGGTTAAATCTAGTACTAGCCGGCTAGAACTAGGTAGGAACAGCAGTAGTTGGTTAAATTTAGGTGTACTGTTAAATTTGCAAAAAAATATAGAAAAACGTATCAAGTGACAGTAGATTAAGGTGCGGTTATAGTGGCCCTTGTGCCACCTGAAAACCGTAGACATTTATTTAATTTATTAATTATCTATTACATTTACCGCAATCGACTACACCTTGTATCAGCCGGCTACACCTAGGTGTATCCGCACTTTGGCTATTAGCCGAAGCGGTCGCCCCCCCCAAATCCAGCTAACATATACACTACACTAGAAACTTAAGTTAAATGAAATTATAATTAAACCGAAACTTTTTAAAGACGTTGACGCTTTGTGATCATCTGTGTAACAATTAGTTCACGTTTGTCCCCACTAGCGACATCTAGTGAGCGTATGATTTTTCCTCCTCATTGTAAGGGTGCAGTGAGATTTAGTTGCAATGTATTGTCCAGCTGTACCAGGCAGTGCTGGAGGGCGACGGCATCGAGCAGACCAAGCAGCTGCAGCGCGAGCACATCAGCACGGCCTGCGAGGTGCTCGACAGCTTCCCCAACTGCGACGCGCGGACCGCGCTCGCCAACATTATCGTCGCCATGCACCCCTAGCCTGCCCTAACTAACCTAGCCTGTCTAGCCTACCTACCCTAGCCTGGTCTAGCTTACCTAAACTAGCCTGGTCTAGCCTATCTTCCCTAACCTCCAACTGCCAGTCCTAGTCCGCAAGTTCATCCTAGCCTGCATACGTTTACCGTAGTCTATCCTACCCTTATCGCATGGGAAAATCCTGATGAATATCTATCTGCTCTAAAGTTGGGAGGGCAGAGGGTTGGTGGGTCACATTTCTACCAATGAAAACCCCGCGGTATTGGCTCTTAACGTCATTGAGAGGTTTCGGAATCTCCGTATAACCTTACAACCGCTTTGTTTTTAATCCAACCTCTCGAACCGGAGGCGAGTATGATAGTTCTAGAATGTGGCGATTCATCGTACTTCTCAGAGCCGCTTGCGTTGCCCCTAGCCTGCCATAACTTGTGCTAGGCTATCCTAAATCCCTTATGTGCCGAACATACATACCTAGCATATAGAACACATTACAAAGCACGTAAACATTCTTTTTGTTTTAGATATTGTGTCATTTTTAATAATATCCACTGAGTGTTCCAGAACTTGCAGGATTAGTAAATCAAACATACTTCATGTTAAGTTACTTTTCTTTTGCTACCTTAAAAGGAATTTTCTGTAAACAACTTAATTAATGAAGGTTCTTAAGCGAACCCTCGTACCGGTAAGCATAGTGTAGAGCGAACCCCTCCCTCCACTGGGTTGACTGATGACACGGTGAGAGATGCAGGAAGTCAGTGGATGGAAGTAGCTCAGGATCATGCTTTGTGATTGTGACTTTCCTTGGGGGCGGCCTGTGTTGACTTGTAGAGGATTATGATGATGATGATGATGATGTTGATAAATTTACTTCATTCATTTATTTAATAAGCCGTTTATTAGAATATAAATTCAAACTTATTTCATTATTATAGGTTGGTTTAAAAAAACAAGTACGTAAAATATCGATATGACTAGTTACTTTAGTTGTTATAAACGCCAGTACAGCGTTTATATAATTGAAGGCGTGTTGCTGTCGATAGGTCGATAACGGCTTTTAGAAATATAATGCATTTTGCATTTACACGGGTATTGGTAAACAGCAATTTGCAAATTTTCCATTCAAGTATTTATCGTTTATCAAATTAAAATTTTATAATTTCAGACCTCCACTCTTTAGATATTTAGTAACGGAAATAAACAACGCGATAAAATCACATTTATTTATGGTGAGTTAACATATATGTTTACTGCATTCAACACTATTAAAAACAAAAAATATTTTTCGGGATTTGTTATCTCGCACAAAAAGGAAACATACCTACATAGAATCAATACAGTAAACGAAAGAAAATTTTGTGTTGTGAAATTTTATTTTTAATATGTCGTGCTATATGAAGTAGGTATTGTAAATTGTTATTGTTGTATTTTTATATATAAGGGATTTGTAAATACTGTGTACATGTAAAAGAAATGCAATTATTCTCTATAAAAATATTTTCTACTATTTACCATGCTATGAATTTTAACTCTTTTTAAAATACTCTTAATGTGATGACAATTTTTATTTTTTATTTTTTATTTTGTTTTTCTTGTCATTTAGATGTAAGCTAAAACTTTAATAAAGTTTTATGTTACCATAACGATTTATTAAGTACTTTAATACATTCTATCTAGATTTTAAATAATATTTTATATACATTTTAGATACTTATTCAATATAGATTTAAATTAACGATAGTATATTATTCGTTGTATATTTTAATAACTTACAGAAAACAAATATAAAAATTTTTACTTATATTCATAACTTGTGTAAAACTTTCAAATACTTTTATAGCGTATTTTCAATGTAATCAATGAATGTAAATGAAAGCAAAATGACAGTAAAAACCTATATTAAAATTGGAATAAAATTTATTCCGTATGATATTACAGACTTGACAGTGCCTTTTGAATAAAAAAAATTCAAATAAATAATTTTTTTAAATTATTTATTTGAATTTGAGAAAATGTTATACGACTGAAATAAACGTTTAAAATATTTGTCAACAATTAGAAGTAATTGTTGCACTGTTTAAAAAAATCTAAAATAAAAATATATATCATTAAAATATATATAAAAATTAAAATTAAGTTTAAAAGAGATAATTACATATTTTTACATTATTTATACACATTGGTAAACACATTTTCTAATAAATATTTCAAAAATGAATTGAAGTACAAAAATATGTCCGTCCAATCCACTATCAAGTGATGCAAAAAGCAAGCAAAAACCTCTCTTACTCAACTTACTTTGTAAGAACACGCACTCACGTACACATTTGCGTCTAAAATAATTTGAAACCAACAATATTATTTGAGGTGTATATGTGTGCGTCCAGCTGGTAACTTTAACAGGCTGATAAAGTAAGAAGCAAGTTGAGTGCGTGCATGTCAAACAGCTGAGCATGGTTTTGAAGTCACTTGAAAAGTAGTATACGCAACGCTCCGTCTGTCTTTATTTGTTGGTTGTAGAAGAACTAGATCTTATGTATTATCTTACTAGTCTTATGTAATATCGCGTCTGGTCTAGTATAGAAAGTTCTTGTGTGTATTGACTTTTACATGCCTTAACGGTAACATACACACATGATTTTGCCCGCACATCTATGGCACAAAACTTTTCGAATTACATAATTATTATTAGAATACTATCTACAAATTAATTTTGTGAATATTACTACTTGTACCGTATAACTCTCTATCGAAATACAATTTTATTTTTAACATATCGACTTTTATTTGACTAAATTACTTTCTGGTATGTATCGTTTAAATGCTCTTATTCATATTAAATATTTACGTATAATATACAATATACATACAACAAATCTGTATATATCACCTTAGTATATCACACTGGACTGGCGTTCACATACAAATGACAACTAATACTGTGTGCCGATTTGAGACGCTACCCGCGAGTGTCCCGAGAACTAAATTTGACGTATATTGCAAGTGGCATTTTTATGCATTTATTTCAATTTGTTGAAGTTTAGTGAGTTTTTAAGCTCAGTATGTAAGTTCAAATTTTGAAACAAACAGTAGCAAAACATCATTTAACATGTATGTGCAATTAGTTAATGTTTTTAATTAAAATTTAGCATGAAATGATATGTAAAGCATAGGATCGTAATGAGAAATTGTTTCGCAATACTATCTTAATAACACATTATTTATTTTCGGCCAGTGTTTGTATGTTTTGTTTTCTTCTTCTTTAAGTGCCTCTCCATTACTGAAGGTCGGTTGTCATCCTCCTAAATGCTTTGTTAAGGGTTAGCCTGAACAGATCTTCTACTTTCTACTTATGTTTTGTTTTGGATTTGTTAATTCCATATATATTCGCACCTGATAGACAGGAAAATAATTTCACCAGGCCATTTCATCCAGACCAGTGGTATTATACAGGTCAGTGAAGAAATGTAACTATAGGTTTACATTGTAGGTATCCATTTTACTGTTCTGCAGTACATAAATCATTAGGCCTTTTGGGACAGAAGCGCCTTTTACAAAGTTGTAGTAAATGTACATCTTACGGTTGGGCACAGGCCTCTCATTACTGACAGAATTAAGTGCCGGTTTAGAAGAATGCTATGCCCGGTGTTTCTCTGGTGGATAAGATTCGTAACGAAGAAATCCGACGTCATCCGATAAGGTCACCGACTTAGCCTTCCGTATTTGCAGGCTGAAGTGACAGTGGGCTGGTCACATTTGTCGCAGAAGCGATAGCCGTTGGAGTAGTCGTGTCATAGAGCGAAGACCGCGTTTAGATGAACATAGTGTGGGACGCCCCCTGGCTAAATGGAGCGACCATCTGCGTAAGGCGGCTGGCAGTAACTGGATGCGTGAAGCCGAAGATCGGGCTAAGTGGCGCGCCTTGGGAGAAGCCTATGTCCAGCAGTGGACTTTCGCAGGCTGATGATGATGATGATAGAAGAATCAATCATTTCATATTGTACTGGGCAAACGAGCATGTAGCTAATCTGATGGTTAGTGCCGACCGCTGCATATGAGCAACTGCAACATTAGGGGAATTGCAGGTGCTTTGCCATTTCAAAAGGAGTTAGCTCCTTTCTTGAATGTCCCTAAGTCGTATCGAAATTAAAATTAATGCAAAAATATTATTTAATGATAAATATCTGACTCTTTTGAGATATCACCTTGTTCCGTGGTAGAGCCACGCTACTGGTATATTTAGGCTACAATACGGGGTTACATTATGGGGAAGAACCACGCTTTCACAAAATACGTGGTAGAACCGTGCTGCAACTATATTAGTAGTATAGTTGTAGCACGAATGGGTCGGCTCGACCGAGGAATTACCGTGCTGTCACAGAATACCAGCGTAACATAGCAGCTTAACGCTGCTGTGTTTCGTGTGGTGGGTGTTGAGAACCGGAGACCCTTTTCACACCAACTACTCATTATCAGTTTGACTGTGTGCCCGTTTGTCACCCTTATTCTATAGGAAATTCTGTTAAAAATATCGGCATAAAATGGCCGCATAATGTAGTATGTAGAGAAGTGGCGACCCTTTTTACTAGAGGAGGCATTCCATCGTAGTCTTTATTTTATATCATCATCATCATCATTACAGCCCTTCACAAGTCCACTGCTGAGCATAGGCCTCCCCCAAGTAATGCCACAAAGCACGTTCCTGAGCCACCTGCATCCATCGACTTCCTGCATGTCTTACCAGGTCGTCACTTCATCTAGTGGGGGGTCGCCCTACACTACGCCTACAGGTACGAGGCTGCCACTCGAGAACCTTTCTTCCCCATCGGTTATCGGTTCTTCGAGCTATATGGCCGGCCGATTGCCACTTCAGCTTACTAATCTGTTGGGCTATGTCGGTCACTCTGGTTTTACTGCGGATATCCTCATTTCTGAGTCTATCATGCAGAGAAACTCCGAGCATAGCCCTCTCCATAGCTCGCTGAGCGACCTTGAGCGTCTTCATACGGCCAGCAGTAAAGGACCACGTCTCTGATCCGTAAGTCATCACTGGCAACACGCACTGGTTGCACACTTTAGTTTTCAGAGATTGAGGTATACCTGACGAGAAGATGTGTCGTAATTTCCCGAACGCTGCCCAGCCGAGTTGAAGTTGGACTTATCTAGTCGGACTATTTGTCCCAGGTAAACGTACTCGTCGACAACTTCGAGCATAGTGCTCCCAATAACTACCGGCATAGGTGTGACATGGATATTGAACATGATCTTAATAGTTACGTTGTACCAGTTCTGGCTCACTGAGTCAGAAGTGGTACAAGTACGACGTTCGTCGACTCACGATCCTAAAAAAAAGAAGGTTTTGGCATGCTCTGATCACGAATCTGCGGTCCATTTTTGCGTAGGATGCACGGTTCCAGAGATGTGCAGATCAATTAACTCTTATCTAATTGATATCCGGTGAGGGCCTCCACCGTCATTAGCGCCCCATTGTTATTTATCTATTGTTCATTGAATACCGTCATTGTCCATTCGTGCGTCGGATTATCAGTGCTATATTATATTCCTTTGTTCCTAACTGCAACGGTAATCTGAATCATCAATAAAATACATTACCTAATTTTGTTACAATTTTTATTTACGAAATACAAAATCTTATTACTTATTATCTATAAAATAGGAGAGAAACATCTCATCAACTAAAATATCGTTGTACAATGTGTTCCCTGTAAATATACTCGTAAAACTATGCATTGAGCATCCCTGAAACTTATATAGCAAATATATTAAGCAATATTCGCCACAAACTTAAGTCCACTCATTCTGAATCCTATCAACATTCCAGTTCCATCTTTTACAATTCCTTTTTAAAAACTCTAGATGATATCATACAGGTGCTCGTCCGTATGAATCAAAATATTGACCGACGTCATTCGTATCGATATACAAAGCTACCCAATGTGACCCTGGTTTATCATCTGTATCCAAATTGCATATTACCTAGTCAGGTCATAAATTTTATCACATGTTTAATATAAAATAATTGAAACAAGTTTATTCATTATGTATTCATTTATATACCAAATTAACTTAACAAAACATAGATTCTTATGACACTATAGTTTATTCAAAATGACCTCCGTGATTTTGAATACAGGCCTTCAATCTGCGCGGCCAGTCGTCTATCGCAGCACGAATGCACGGTTCCGGAGATGTGCAGATCAATTAACTCTTATCTAATTGATATCCGATGAAGGCCTCCACCGTCATTAGCGCTCCATTGTTCTTATCTATTTATCTATTGTTCATCGAATACCGTCATAATCTATTCTTCCTCAGCGTGGTGCTATTGTATAATACTCCTTTGTTCCTATCTACACTAATCTGACTCATCAATAAAACACATTACCTAATTTTGTTAAAATTTTTATTTACAAAATACAAAATCTTAATACTTATTATCTATAAAATAGGAGCGAAACATCTCATCCACTAAAATATCGTTGTACAATGTGTTCCCTGTAAATATACTCGTAAAACTATGCATTGAACATCCCTGAAACTTATATAGCAAATACATTAAGCAATATTCGCCACAAACTGAAGTCCAATCATTCTGAATCCTATCAACATTCCAGTTCCATCTTTTACAATTTCTTTTTAAAAACTCTAGATGATATCGTACAGATGCTCGTCCGAATTAATCAAAATATTGACCAGCGTCATTCGTATCGATATATAAAACTACCCAACGTGACCCTTGTTTATCATCTGTAGCCAAATTGCATATTATATACGTTGGTACGTAGGTGTACATGGGCAGTTTATTGGCAGCATAAACATTATTTTCTAGACTGGGGTGAATCTTTTTCAGATGTTGTTGTACATCTAGTGTATCCATGATATTACTGCTATTAGTAGATTATTACAGTACCATCTACTCAATCAATATTATCTACTCAATGACTAACATAGGAACTATCAATTATAGTGATTTCTAAATATTCAATTGCATTATTTTGTGTTATACAAAACGTATTTGAGTCATCAATACACTGAACAAGACGCGACACGAAGTAATGTTGAGATAAGTAACTTGTAAAATGTGAGATAAGCTTGTTGACACATAAAGTTACTATCAATTCCACTGCAGAAATTCTTTAGATTAGAATTATTACTTACTGGTACTATATAAGACCAAGCAAGTGCAGTCATGAAGTTAGTGTATGGTCGTTTGACCGCAGAGGATCTATCAATACTACATTTGTGTTACTTCAACGCATCAAAGGCCATGGATTTAAGTGTTTATTCTATTGACAAAGTTACTTTCCTTTCTGTTATTTTCTTACGTGTGTATGATTTAGTGTTAACAAATTATATTTAAATATTGTGTGTGTGTATATGATTAAGCCGTGGTAGCTCAGATGCTTAGCGCAAGCTGTAAATTTCACAGTACCCGGGTTCGATCCACGCCGGCACCAATTAAATTGTTAATTGCAATTTTAAGTGTTTATTCTATTGACAAAGTTACTTTTCTTTCTGTTATTTTCTTACGTGTGTATGATTTAGTGTTACAACAGAAACAACAACAGAAGTACAACAGAAAAACAAATTATATTTAAATATTGTGTGTGTATTATATTAAGCCGTGGTAGCTCAGATGGTTAGCGCAAGCTGTAAATTTCACAGTACCCGGGTTCGATCCCCGCCGGCACCAATTAAATTGTTATTTGCAATTTAACAAATTATATTTAAATATTGTGTGTGTACCGCATCTACGAATACTAGAGTAGTTAAAAAATACTTTTTTAACAATGACAGTCATTAGTTGATCATTAGTGAATGTGATTCTGTTTACTTAAATTACAGGAAGACAAAAGCAGAAGGAAGAAATGGGATGATGGGAAGTAATGAAGCATTGTTATGTGAAGTTTGTTGGAACAAACATATTTTTAGCCACGTGTAAATACTTTTAACATTTTGTTTCAAAATGACACAATATCTAAAAAATATTAGATACATCATCGACATGGACGGATTTTACATTACATATCCTCATAAACATTTTCAATGTAGAGAAATGGCTATTCTAGACGTAAAACTATCTAATAAAAATGATGCGTTTATCGATCATTATTTGTTTCGGCCAAGTTATCCTTTCAATTATTTGTCGTTAAAAGACAAAAAAACTGTTCGTTATTGTGAAACACACGTGCACGGCATTCCATATTTTGATGTGACCGAAGAATTAAAATGTGCCTACAAACAAGAGAACATCATACCCATATTAAATTGGTATATTAGAAATTTGTGCAAAGACGAAGTGATCGCATACAAAGGTGGTTCAACAGAAAAACAATTTTTAAAAATGTTAACGACGAATGATAGAATTTTTAATATTGAAGAATACAAATGTCCAAAATACAATGATTTGGTAAATTTCATAAATTTAAACAAACGTTATGTGTGTCATAATCATATATTTGCAAAAATAATCACAAAATTTTACATTGTTCTTGTGACGAAGTGTGGGTTTTTTTACAGGTGGTTATTGCTTGAAAATAAAATTTTAAATTAATATCATTTTGTTTGATTTCCCAAAAACATTAGTTATAGTACACAAATACACAATATATATATTAATTGTTTACACCAACACTTTCATTTTTATTTCACCCCTTAGAACTTTAGACGTGTGTAATTATTCTCTTTATACATCCGTTTACTGCTATTGTGGCAGGACCAAGTGGATGTGGGAAGTCAAATTTTGTAACAAATTTCATAAAATCAGTTACAGAAATATGTAATTGTGATTTTAATCAGATCACATGGTGCTTTGTTGAAATGCAACCTTTATATAATTTACCAAATGTTAACTATCATCAAGGAATTCCAAATCTTAATATGTTTGATGGTGAAAACCCACATCTCGTTATTATTGATGATCTAATAAGAGAGTCCGATGTGTCTTTAAACTCGAACAGTGATTTGTATTAGATAAAATAGAAGATTTATAAAGAAATAAAAAATAATATATTGCATACAATTTGTTTTATTTAATTTTATAACGTTTCACATAGTTACATACACACAAAATGCATTACACATAACTCATAAAATCTAACACACAACACATATTATAACCTTAACTACTATAGTCTTCAGTAACATTTCTGTTTTTATCTATCTCAATAATATTATCAAACTCAGCATAAACTATACGGTTAATTATTTGTATTATTGAGGATTCAAATCGTACTTCTAATCTTACACTACCATGCTTTATGAGATTCCAATGAGCTGTTGAGTTGGCTGATAAATCAGGAGTTAAGTCAAATGCTAATAGACAGTAACCTTTGGCATACTGTTCACAAGAGATTCCATTTCCTTCATTAAGAAAGTGAATACCAGTTCCCGAGAATAGAGTATGATATGCTGATGTAAATACACTATTATTAAAAGATGGTTGCAAAGCTTTTGAAGGTATTTGTTGACCATCAATATATAAGCTGAAAGAATGAATACCATAGTTTTCAAAGTTAAATGGATTTTTAGTAAGGGAACCATTAAATGCAGAATTGTTCACAAATCCAATTATACATCTTTTGGGTACCTGCCCTAAAAATATATTATCAAGAGTTTTTCCGATTGAATTGTTAAAACTTTTACTTCAGCTCGAGTAATAGGATATTTAGCAATGGTAGAAGCTAAAACTTTTTGATGTGCGAGTAATACACTTGGATTAATTCGTGCTCGTCGAACAATAAGAGTTGCATCCGTAATGCAAACTTTAAACTTTACATCGTTTGACCCAGCAATTAAATTAAAACTCTTTCTTGATCGAACCAATTTAACACTCATTTCAACACCATTAATTAAAAATTTATCTTGATTGAAAATGTCACCGTGAAGATGACCAATCATTTCTATTTCCTTACTTTCACTAATCAATTCCTGTCTTTTAACAAATCCTATGTTTTTACCATCCGTAGAATCCATTTTTCCTGCTGTATCATCATACCAAAGACTACAAGAAAGATGAGATTGTTTAGCAGCAGGAGCATAGTTTAAAAGTGTTTCCATGTATGCTCGATATGCATAGGTATTATTAGGTGGTGATACAAGTTTTTGGTTTAAATAAACATCAAGTTGACTAAAAAGTGAATGCAACCAATTATTTACAGGTGCTACTATTGTAGTTGATATGAAGTTAGTTGAATCTTGATTTAATATTTTTGCCTTAATGTGGAGTAAAGTATGAGACAAATCTATGTAGTCATCGCCTGTCCCAGGAACTTGAAACTCGATAGGTCCATCATCACCAAGAGATGAAATTGTTTTATAATGAATCCACAATCCATTTTCAATGCTAGTTTGTGTAGGTGGTAGTGCAAACAAATCCAATTCTGACTTAACGCACTCGCAAGAATGATTATGAAGGAAAGACATATTTAATTTGAAAATATAGCTTCGATATTATCTCAATACAACAGAGCTGCCTTCCCCCTCCAAAAACCACCTCATCTATCTCAATATAACAAGAGCCTCAGTAACGCTATCCTCTTTGTATGCTCCAGTAAAACCATGACCACGGACAGAACCACGATACTTATCTCAATATAACCGAGCAGCCTCTCAGTAACACTATCCTCCTTGTATGCTCCAGTAAAACCATGACCACGGACAGAACCACGATACTTATCTCAATATAACAGAGCAGCCTCTCAGTAACACTATCCTCCTTGTATGCACCAATAAAACCATGACCACGGACAGAACCACGATACTTATCTCAATATAACAGAGCAGCCTCTCAGTAACACTATCCACCTTGTATGCTCCAGTAAAACTATGACCACGGACAGAACCACGATACTTATCTCAATATAACCGAGCAGCCTCTCAGTTACACTATCCTCCTTGTATGCTCCAATAAATCCATGATCACGGAAAGAACCACGATACTTATCTCAATATAACAGAGCAGCCTCTCAGTTACACTATCCTCCTTGTATGCTCCAGTAAATCCATGATCACGGAAAGAACCACGATACTTATCTCAATATAACAGAGCAGCCTCTCAGTTACACTATCCTCCTTGTATGCTCCAGTAAATCCATGATCACGGACAGAACCACGATACTTATCTCAATATAACAGAGCAGCCTCTCAGTTACACTATCCTCCTTGTATGCTCCAGTAAATCCATGATCACGGACAGAACCACGATACTTATCTCAATATAACCGATCAGCCTCTCAGTAACACTATCCTCCTTGTATGCTACAGTAAAACCATGACCACGGACAGAACCACGATACTTATCACAATATAACAGAGCAGCCTCTCAGTAACACTATCCTCCTTGTATGCTCCAGTAAAACCATCACCACGGACAAACCACGATACTTATCTCAATATAACAGAGCAGCCTCTCAGTTACACTATCCTCCTTGTATGCTACAGTAAAACCATCACCACGGACAGAACCACGATACTTATCTCAATATAACCGAGCAGCCTCTCAGTAACACTATCCTCCTTGTATGCTACAGTAAAATCATGACCACGGACAGAACCACGATACTTATCTCAATATAACCGAGCAGCCTCTCAGTAACACTATCCTCCTTGTATGCTCCAGTAAATCCATGATCACGGACAGAACCACGATACTTATCTCAATATAACAGAGCAGCCTCTCAGTTACACTATCCTCCTTGTATGCTCCAGTAAATCCATGATCACGGACAGAACCACGATACTTATCTCAATATAACAGAGCAGCCTCTCAGTTACACTATCCTCCTTGTATGCTCCAGTAAAACCATGATCACGGACAGAACCACGATACTTATCTCAATATAACAGAGCAGCCTCTCAGTAACACTATCCTCCTTGTATGCTCCAGTAAATCCATGATCACGGAAAGAACCACGATACTTATCTCAATATAACAGAGCAGCCTCTCAGTTACACTATCCTCCTTGTATGCTCCAGTAAATCCATGACCACGGACAGAACCACGATACTTATCTCAATATAACAGAGCAGCCTCTCAGTTACACTATCCTCCTTGTATGCTCCAGTAAATCCATGATCACGGACAGAACCACGATACTTATCTCAATATAACAGATCAGCCTCTCAGTAACACTATCCTCCTTGTATGCTCCAGTAAAACCATGACCACGGACAGAACCACGATACTTATCTCAATATAACCGAGCAGCCTCTCAGTAACACTATCCTCCTTGTATGCTCCAGTAAATCCATGATCACGGACAGAACCACGATACTTATCTCAATATAACAGATCAGCCTCTCAGTAACACTATCCTCCTTGTATGCTACAGTAAAACCATGACCACGGACAGAACCACGATACTTATCTCAATATAACAGATCAGCCTCTCAGTAACACTATCCTCCTTGTATGCTCCAGTAAAACCATGATCACGGACAGGACCACGATACTTATCTCAATATAACAGAGCAGCCTCTCAGTAACACTATCCTCCTTGTATGCTCCAGTAAAATCATGACCACGGACAGAACCACGATACTTATCTCAATATAACAGAGCAGCCTCTCAGTAACACTATCCACCTTGTATGCTCCAGTAAAACCATGATCACGGACAGAACCACGATACTTATCTCAATATAACAGAGCAGCCTCTCAGTAACACTATCCTCCTTGTATGCTACAGTAAAACCATGACCACGGACAGAACCACGATACTTATCTCAATATAACAGAGCAGCCTCTCAGTTACACTATCCACCTTGTATGCTCCAGTAAAACCATGACCACGGACAGAACCACGATACTTATCTCAATATAACAGAGCAGCCTCTCAGTAACACTATCCTCCTTGTATGCTCCAGTAAAACCATGACCACGGACAGAACCACGATACTTATCTCAATATAACAGAGCAGCCTCTCAGTAACACTATCCTCCTTGTATGCTCCAGTAAATCCATGACCACGGACAGAACCACGATACTTATCTCAATATAACAGATCAGCCTCTCAGTAACACTATCCTCCTTGTATGCTACAGTAAAATCATGACCACGGACAGAACCACGATACTTATCTCAATATAACAGATCAGCCTCTCAGTAACACTATCCTCCTTGTATGCTACAGTAAAATCATGACCACGGACAGAACCACGATACTTATCTCAATATAACAGAGCAGCCTCTCAGTAACACTATCCTCCTTGTATGCTACAGTAAAACCATGACCACGGACAGAACCACGATACTTATCTCAATATAACAGAGCAGCCTCTCAGTAACACTATCCTCCTTGTATGCTCCAGTAAATCCATGACCACGGACAGAACCACGATACTTATCTCAATATAACAGAGCAGCCTCTCAGTAACACTATCCTCCTTGTATGCTCCAGTAAAACCATGACCACGGACAGAACCACGATACTTATCTCAATATAACAGAGCAGCCTCTCAGTAACACTATCCTCCTTGTATGCTCCAGTAAATTCATGACCACGGACAGAACCACGATACTTATCTCAATATAACCGAGCAGCCTCTCAGTAACACTATCCTCCTTGTATGCTCCAGTAAAACCATGACCACGGACAGAACCACGATACTTATCTCAATATAACAGAGCAGCCTCTCAGTTACACTATCCTCCTTGTATGCTCCATAAAAAAAAACATCTAATATAACAGAGCAGCCTCTCAGTAAAACCATGACCACGGACAGAACCACGATACTTATCTCAATATAACAGAGCAGCCTCAGCCAGCAATCATCAATCCTTAAATAGTTACAATTAGGTTACATTGCGTATATGTTTATATGTAATATGCTTATATCTATTCCTTACATCTCATCTCCACCGCAATAAAAAAAATGTACTAACAATTTATTTTATTTTCGCTTATATAATAAGGTATGTCAATACAATGAGTCGATCATAATTATTAATTATATTTTATAAACATTTTTTACAGATAAATAGATTATAATGTTCTACCATATTGCAGTCAAGTAGGTAATACAAAACTTAAAACAAAATTCCTAATAATATATAATATAGTGGCCAAGTTTGTCTCCAAAACCGGCCATGTTACGACTATTCCTCTTGAGGGACAAAGAACGGTTAATGCAGAATGGTATGCTAGCATTTGTTTGCCACAGGTCGTTTCTGAACTCCGTAAAGAGAACTGCAACCGCCGCATCATCCTCCATCACGACAATGCGAGTTCTCACACCGCACACAGAACAAAAAGAGTTTTTAGAGCAAGAAAACATAGAATTAGTAGACCATCCGCCGTACAGCCCCGACCTAAGCCCTAATGATTTCTATACTTTCCCTAAAATAAAGAATAAATTGCGTGGACAGAGATTTTCATCACCTGAAGAAGCTGTGGACGCCTACAAAACGGTCATTTTGGAGACTCCAACTTCCGAATGGAATGGTTGCTTCAATGATTGGTTCCATCGTATGGAAAAATGTATGAAATTTCGCGGAGAATACTTCGAAATGCAATAATGTATTTATTGCTTTTCGAAGTATTCTCCGCGAAATTTGACACATTTTTCCATACTTATATATATATATATATATATATATATATATATATATATATATATATATATATATATATAAATATTTATTTATATATTTTAAATAGTAATGTTGTGTCACCTCCTTGATTCCCGAAATTTTCAGTGCCGCCCTCGTACACTGTACTGTATTTAGATTGGGTAAGAAATAAAACATTCGTCTCTTTTTAAATTATTGTATTAATAAATAATGGTAGTTCTATTTACATGACACATTCTTTTGTTTTGGCAGAAGACAATAAAATATCATTACACAAATAGGTTCGTCATAAATCAATCATAATATAACGAATACCTCGCTCGCGACATAATTTGTGAACATAACTTTCACATATTCCTATGAATTTCAACGCGCAAAGTATGTCAACATAAATGACAAAGTTTTTGGTTACAATATATGACAATACTGATTATTTTTGGCTTTGTAGTTTTATATAATAAAAAATGCAAAGAGAAAGTGGCGCAGATACAATCTGTTACGTAATGATAAAAAATCAACTGGCATATTACGTGCCGGGAACTGCCCAAACACGGAAAAAACATGCTGGCAATCAAGCACACGTGATTAATTGGTTATATCACAGGTTTCTAGTGTGACCTAAATGTTTTCTTTATATAAAATCCAATTTACGTGAGATTAACATTCATCTACGATTTTTATTCAACACGTTACAAAAATGCGATTGTACAAACGACGCCAAATATAAATTATATAACTTGACATAAATTCGAGAACATGCAACAGTCTTTAGTTTAATGGATAAAAGATATTGTGATTTCATAATATTTATTTAAATAATTGTATTTTTAGCTTTGCGTCGTTTGTATAAGTGCAATTCTTACTACAATAATATAAAATGCAATTTAAATGAATCAATGCTACAACTGGATTTCAATAAATTTACCAAGAGGCAACCATTCACAACACGTAAGAAGACAATTCTCAAATTCAAAATGCATTCGTAAAGTGACAAATTTGTTCATATATATCCGTATACATTTCAAATATGTCTTATCTGCTTCATAAATGGTGCTTAATGAAATTTTACGTTACGAATTTTGCGATTTCCTTTGATATGTCTAGTCATACAATGCATTGACTGTCGAAGTGTTGACGAGCGTCGGCTACTTATGGCAAGAATAAGGGCACATATTAATAACGCACACAAATAATATCAGAATACAAATTTAGACAAACACCGGTAACAGTAGTTCAAAATGTTAAGCAACTCCATAAGATCGACGATAGTTTGCACCATTCGTTAAATTTAATATTTTCACTCCTACATTACAATGTACATAGACCTGACGCCTATTATTGCTTAGTTTTTTATAAGTTTTGCTCTCAAAACTTCACCTATAAATAATTTCACGTTCGTCCCAATAAATTTACCATTCAATAAATACGTACACGTAAAAAATATAAACTATATCAATAGTTTAATCTTTAAAACAAACTTCTCTTAGCCTAATTATATATTAATAACTATTCGTCAGTATGTTCTCATTTATTTTCAATAATATGCCTACTTTATAATCTTTCCAAGCGCCTGTTTTTTTCGCAATATCTATCTTAATATTATTGTATTTTAAATTTTATTTTATTATTCACGTAATTTCATTTAATTTATTAGTCGCTAAATAGTGGGATGATTTCATAAAATGCTCACACAATTTTAAAAAAGGTCAAATTTTACAGTTTAGAAATCCGCGATCACCTTATAACAAATACCTACCACTATCGTGGTCCAACGCGCAGGCACTCGAGAGGAAAGTAAAGAAGGCTTGAAATATGCGTAACATAACTGTAATGTCGAGCCGTAAAGCAAATATATTAATTATTAATATCTAGCATAACACTAAATTATTACAAAGAAAATCATTTCATAATAGTTCACGTAATACAATATAAATAAGTTAAATATTCTAAAAAGTTAAAAATACACACATCTTAACCTAATAGAAAAGCACTCAATTATGTTTGTAGTAAAATACATGTTTGATTTTACGAATTTAAATATATTTAAAAATGCCAAAACAAACTTTCAGATAGACGGGAATGATAATAATACGTTAAAATTAAAATAATAAATACACAGACAAAGGTACAAAAATATCAATAAACACCACCGTCTTGTGTCCGTACCTCTCTTGGACATTTGTCCCCTAACCCTCTCTCAAAACTTGATGTTTTGTACTTTTGCTCTGAAGGTATACAAGTAGTGTTAGTAGTTATGAGATCATTGTGTCGCATTAAATATTCATAATGCGCTAAATATTAGAAAATACGACAAAATATGCAGACAAACATAGTACATTAATGCCTCTATTTAATAAAAAGTAAACTTGAAAAAAAAAACTAATTCCGCGGAGGTCGACTCGATATTGGTAAAATTAAATACCACAGGAATATACAAAAAGCTACACATATAGGTCTCTTATGTGATACAATAGACACTAACGTAGTAACGTAAGACTAGTTGAAATGCGATAAACACTACTAAAATAAAACTTAAATAACATCTTTGATTAAAACTCACTCGGTACGCGTCGAAAACTACTACTGTAAAACGGTAGTCAATTCCAATTTAAAATGTGATTAAGGTATCCGGCTCACAAAGGACCAGCCTGTACCGTAAAGTATACGAGCCTATACATATATTTCATCCCTGAAACAGATGAAAAACCCTTGAATTATGTAATTATTTTAATCTGTATCGATCATAGTGACATTTCTGTAAGCATAATTGCACGACAGCTAGTGCAGCTTTCTAAATTGGCTCCCAAAAATATCAACACATATTCAAGGAACTCAGGCAAAAACCTGACACACAACCCTTAATTATTCGTACGAATTTGAATTGTGAAAATGCGTTTACACGATTATGAGTTAGGACACAAGTCGGGAACTAGATGACTATTTTGTGCCGGGTCGCGGCCTGCGTCAAGTGGCCGACTCTTGGTAAGGTCCCGTTACAGTGCAAGGGTGCATTGGGAACAGCGTCGTCCATGACATAGTCGTGTGGGTGTCTGTTCTCAACATAATCTGTCCACTTTTCTTTGAAGCGTTCGTCGCTTCGACCAACGCCGCGAGTGAACTATAACCGCCGGGTATAGCGTCCTCATTGTTCTTCCATTTTTCTGCTCCAGGCGTTTGTCTTTGTTCAGGTCCTGGTGTTGACGCAGGAGAAACGGAATTCGAATTTGGCCCTGGAGTTCCAGGCGTTGGAGGATTCAGTCCTAGTTTTTTCAATCTCATCTTTTCCTCCCATTCTTCCAAACCGTGTTTTGGCCGATTCAAATTTCTGTGCTGATAGAAAACTAACGATATTCTCGTCGGATTAACTCTATTTGGATTTTTGACTGCCGTGGTCGAGTGCATTTCATGTTTAGCGCATTCAAATAAAACACTACCGTGTCCTAAAGCAATTGCTACCCCTCCCATTTGACTATCTTTAAAACATTCAAGGTTGTCTGAGACCTCAGTCACTTCTCCGATAGGCTCAGCTTTAGGCGGTTCAGGTGGATACGGGATAGAAAACGGCGGCGGATATAGACACCAGTTTGGCGAAGATTGACACCAATTTGGATTTGGATTCTGATAGAAGTTGGGAGCGAAGTTCGGACTATACTGATAACCGTATGAATTGTAGCAATGTGAATTCCTAATCAATTCCTCCCTTTTGTATTTTTCAGCGTTATAATACGCTATACTATTGTAATCGTTATATGAATTCTCGTACGGGTTAAAATGACCGTATGGACTTGGAGGAAATGGGTAAGCATTTGTCATTTGTGGATAATTACCATAGCCTTGTATAGGCGCTTGATTCCCAAAAGTGTTTTGGTTGATAGGATGAAAGTTACTTCCAGTGAACTCATGAGGCGGTTTGTTGGGTGTAGCCATATTTTGTTGCATATCTTCATGGTTTATGGTGAAATTAGCCTGTGATGTGGGAGGCTGAGGCATTTGATTTGTTCTGTTGTCATATGGGCTTCTATGCTCGTAACCCTGACTGAGATGTGGCTTTTCTGAAGGTGGATATGGTTTAAGAAATGTGGAGTTTTCCATGCCATCTGCCGGATTGACGTGTTGTGATCGCGATGGTGGCCTAGCTTTCGGGACTCTAAATAAATAGTTCTCGTTGTCAGGCGCTTCCTTGGGTTTTGACGGGTCCCAATTTTTAGAATCAGGTGATTTCCAAACATTTTTGCGCGCATCATGCGAAATTAATGTATCGTTGAGTGGCGATTTTAAATCAGAAACTTGTGGTGGAACAGGAGATTCAGGGGTATTTTGTGATTTTAGTGATATTTCGGTCAAACGCGGAGAATTTGGCATATCGAATTCAGACATCTTACTTGTAATGTCACCAATCAGACTCTGTTTATCGTTCTCTGCTGTGTTCTTCTGTGAAATTTGATCTGAATTCGTTTCACTACGGTTTGAATCGGGACTGAAATTATTCGCTGGACCGTTTAGATGCGCCGTAGTCGAGTCAGGATCTTCCTTGACTACGTTATTAAATATTTCCGTATTGGCAAAATCAGGCCATTGATTTTGAGCTGGCAAATCTCCAGGATTAGAACTGAATTGTTGTTCTCGCTTTTGTAGCCCAGACGCGAAACTTGGAAGTTGATTGGGATTTGGGTTTTGACAATTACCTTCAACTAGTGGAGGGACATGGTTTGGATTATACAGATTATTTTGATGATGTATATTATAGCTTTGATCATAAGGGTTGTAAGGTGAATCTAGAACTGTGCTGGAGATTTGATTACTCTGTAGTTGAGCGTCAGTGAAGTTATCGATCATTGAGGCCATATCTAACAATGCCGGATTGGACAGATTAGGGTTTATAAGATTGGAAGAATTATTGTGCAAGTTTGGATTAACGAAAGCTGAATTGTACGATGAGTTATTAGCGAAAACTGAAGGGTTTGACTGATTGATAGCTGGAGTGTTAGCTCTTGGAGACGCACTGCTTTGGCTTTTAGGACTCGCGTTATTTCTGTTATCGTTGGGTTGCGGAGTTCTTGGCGCTTGTGTGTTCTGCTGTTGCTTCTTTTGATTGTTGGGATTTTGCTGCGACGCGTTGTTGTTCGAGGATGTATTATTACTTTCTGAGTTTTCGTCGTCCTTACGCTTTTTGCCGTGTCTTCTGCAAGGCTGCAACGGCACTGATCGCACTCTTACTTCCATAGGGAATCTGTAAGAGATAGATTTTTTAAAGTTATTATTAGATAAAATAGAGAGTAAAATACATTTTTAAATGATGTGTATGTTTAAATCATTCGTAAGATAGTTTACGGAGTACGGCGACAGATTTTGGGTAGTGTTTTGTTTAGGAGCAGACTTATGATTGGCTGTAATAATGATTTCAATGATAATAGTTGGTTAACAGTTTTTTCAAAAAGGCTTAAGCAGTCATTTTTCAGATTTTTACTTTTAGATTTTAATTTTCTGAAAGATGAAAGAGAACTAATTGTTTTTCGGTAGAGCGTAATTTCGTTTTCATTACGCTGTGGAATAATATAGTTATTTGAGTAAGAGTGGAACGGAACACATCGCACACCAATTGTAAAATAGTTGCAGCGCTCACTTATGCACCATCTGCAGCGCGTCGACGCGCACCTTGTCGTCTTGGTCGGCGGTAGAATCAAGCTAATGCGATGAGAGTGAGGCGGAGTACATCGCGCACTCACTTGTCTAGCAGCTGCAGCACGTCGACGCGCACCTTGTCGTCTTGGTCAGCGGTAGAATCAAGCTAATGCGATGAGAGTGAGGCGGAGTACATCGCGCACTCACTTGTCTAGCAGATGCAGCACGTCGACGCGCACCTTGTCGTCTTGGTCAGCGGTAGAATCAAGCTAATGCGATGAGAGTGAGGCGGAGTACATCGCGCACTCACTTGTCTAGCAGATGCAGCACGTCGACGCGCACCTTGTCGTCTTGGTCAGCGGTAGAATCAAGCTAATGCGATGAGAGTGAGGCGGAGTACATCGCGCACTCACTTGTCTAGCAGATGCAGCACGTCGACGCGCACCTTGTCGTCTTGGTCGGCGGTAGAATCAAG
Source organism: Parnassius apollo (assembly GCA_907164705.1). Lineage (NCBI taxonomy): Eukaryota > Metazoa > Arthropoda > Insecta > Lepidoptera > Papilionidae > Parnassius > Parnassius apollo. The sequence continues at coordinate 6,085,858 of CAJQZP010000528.1, forward strand.
CTAATGCGATGAGAGTGAGGCGGAGTACATCGCGCACTCACTTGTCTAGCAGATGCAGCACGTCGACGCGCACCTTGTCGTCTTGGTCAGCGGTAGAATCAAGCTAATGCGATGAGAGTGAGGCGGAGTACATCGCGCACTCACTTGTCTAGCAGATGCAGCACGTCGACGCGCACCTTGTCGTCTTGGTCGGCGGTAGAATCAAGCTAATGCGATGAGAGTGAGGCGGAGTACATCGCGCACTCACTTGTCTAGCAGCTGCAGCACGTCGACGCGCACCTTGTCGTCTTGGTCGGCGGTAGAATCAAGCTAATGCGATGAGAGTGAGGCGGAGTACATCGCGCACTCACTTGTCTAGCAGCTGCAGCACGTCGACGCGCACCTTGTCGTCTTGGTCGGCGGTAGAATCAAGCTAATGCGATGAGAGTGAGGCGGAGTACATCGCGCACTCACTTGTCTAGCAGCTGCAGCACGTCGACGCGCACCTTGTCGTCTTGGTCAGCGGTAGAATCAAGCTAACGCGATGAGAGTGAGGCGGAGTACATCGCGCACTCACTTGTCTAGCAGATGCAGCACGTCGACGCGCACCTTGTCGTCTTGGCCATCCGCAGAGTCAAGCTAATTCAGTGAGAGTGAGACAGAGCAGATAGCGCACTCACTTGTCTAGCAGCTGCAGCGCACCGGCGCGCACCTTTTCGTCCTGCCCGGCGGCCGAGCCGAATTCGTCGGTGGAGTCGAGCACGTAGAGCGGCAGCACGTGCAGCTGCTCGTCGGCGGCGCGCGCGGGTCCGCGGTGGCGCGCCAGCGTGACGACGGCCGTGCAGCCGTTGTGCATGTTGTGCAGATCGCGGTGCGCGTGCGCGCAGAAGTCGATGCACGCCGTCACGCCTGCGGCAACACCACTCCTACGTTAGCGTCTCGCACCATTACCTCGCTAACTATCTGCGACATAGGCTTTTTCTAATTGGAGTGTTTGCGCTAAACGACACTTGTAATCACCACTTGGTAGACCAACTGGCGTTTGTATCATTGGCGCTCACTTGGCGATGAAGGTATTTTAAATGTAACACGTGTGTAGGCCTTTACTATTTGAAGAATTTACGCTAATTACCGCACTTGGCAGACGATTCGGCGATCGTAGTATCATTGACACTCATTTGACTAAGATGGAATGCCTTGTTTCCAGCAAAAAGGGTCTCCGGTTCTCTACATTCACCATACGAAACACAGCAGCATGAAGCTACTATTTTACGCTTGTATTCTGTGAGAGCGTGGTCCTTCCCCGGTCAAGCCGACGCATTCGTGCTACAACTACACTACTAATATAACTGCAGCATAGCTCTACCACGAATTAATGTTTAAATTTTTCTCTGTCATCTCTTAAGACATCCACGGGATGATATGGGATAGTGTTCTCTTACGTCGCCGTGTATATTATTTTTGATAATGATTTCGGAGAAATTTTAAAACATTGAAGTAATTTTTTATTGTTGATACTATACAAACCAGAAAAAGGACGTCCAGGCTTAAATCCCAATCGGCAATCCGAAGCTTCCTTTTCGAATTGGCACTGGTTCTCGAAGGACTTTGGAGCGAGATTCATATACAGCGGGCTGAGTAGAGTTGCGAGAACATTCATCCTCTCTTCGATTTCAGCCTCTTCAGTTTTAACGGATAGACGAAATTTACGAACGGTTTTCGATCTTGCATATTTACAGCCATTGTAGTACATCGACCATGAGCATCCGAAACTGTAGGAAGCGCCGCATGTTTCCGGGTCAAGTCCTGAAAAGAAAAATCAGTGTTAAATTAAAACATTACATATTCAACACAAAAGCCAAATTTATAATAAATAAAATTACTTGTTATAATTTTCTCATAATCATAAACTTTTTATGGTCAAAGGTTTTACTAAACACTCGAAAAATCGGAAATAAAAAGACGTTTTAAAGAAAAATTTAGATAGATAAGAGATTAAACTCCAAAACTGTGTAGTTAACATTTTTGTAACATAAGCCATTGGGAGCGAATACATCCAGCACGCCAGGAATATATATATATATATATATATATATTGACTTCAGATACTAGAGCATTAAACCGACAGCTTGGCGACATTATTAGTTCACGTATCTTTTGTCATCTTCAATCGAGTCGTTGAACTTCAAAAATATCGCCGAATGTGAACAATATGTTACACAACATTGAATATTAAAAGTATTTAATATGCGTAATTCTCTACCTTGACATGCGCAAGTTCTGTTCTCGTTCGTAGCACACCGCCTGGTGGTTGGTAATCCGTATCGGTTGAGCTTGTGCGACAGCAGCGTGTAGTCGAGGTCGGCTTCAGACTGCGGTATGCCGTCCCACGCCACCAGACATACCACTATCCATGCAGAGTTGCACTTGTGGCCGTTTCGGCATTTCACTACCACTAGCACCTTCTCCGTGTAATTTGCGCGTCTTATTATCTGCAAAAAACGATTTCAGTGTTGATATAGTTCTATGTTTAGTTGCATAATGGATCTATGATGCCTCTAGTACCCTTAAAATAAAGAAATAGTCTTCAAATTTAAATCAATGATTTGAAGTAGTAATGTTCTGCTATGCTCATAAAGCAAGGATATCTCTAACTCTGAATTATCACATCATATGTAAAACTTAACTAATTTTTTAGTCAACTAATTTGTATGTATTAAAGGGGGATGCCCATTTTCGGCCATGGAATGCCCAACAATATGCATTTGTTAAAAAAATATATCTTTATTTATGGTTATTAATCGCGGTATTCATTTATCCTAAAAAGATGGGAATATTCTTGCACAAAAAAGGTACGGAAATGATAAAAATAAAATTAGGTAAATGCGTAATTCATTAGTTTGTGGATAAAATAAAAAATGTTGCCAGTCACAAATCTCATTCGCCGAGTTGAAAATCGATTCCCTTTTTTAATCGATTATTTAAGGTGTCATTATTACAATGCTATTATAACTTTTCGATAATTATTATGATGTTATGATATAGGTGTAAAGCAACCGTTGACAACGTATATTTATCCAAAGCAGCCGATACGCAACCGTAGTCAACCAGTTGTTTATCCGACTACAGACGAAAAAGGATGGTTATGTTTTTACTGTGTGTGCGGGTGGCTAAGCTGAATCGCTTTTTGCAATGGTGCTTAAAAACTACTTGACCGATTTAAAAAATTCTTTCATCATTACAATTCTATTATGACTGTGAAACGTACGATGCATTTTATGATAGAGGACGCTACTTTCAAAGAATATATTTATTTAGCTAAACTCGTAAAATCCTTTCACCGCTATAATGTTATGTATATTTATAGATATCTAATGTAGGATGCATTTTTATTATAGAGGGCGCTACTTTCTGTGAATATGTTTTTATTAGCTAATCTCGAAATACTTGACCGATTTTGCAAATTCTTTCACCATTACATTGCTAATGAGGGCGTTAGTTTTGTGATAAAATTATATTATTAAAATAATTATTTGTGATATTAATACTTTCTAAATAAATAAAAGTAAATACCTACCTAAGATGATCAAATCCTATTATTATTTTTAAAATTTAACATTAATATTTACACACTTTACCTACTTAAGTTGATTGTTTCAGATATAAGTAATAAATCTAAAATAAGAGAGCTCCACTTAAACGAAAAAATAATTAATGAAATATAACTATAAAAGTTGGAAAAAGTGGCCCAATATGAATCGGCCTCGCAAGCCAATAAAGAGTTCCGTAGTAACAAGCAAAGATTCTACATCGAGTTAAAATACCACTATCATTATCGCCAGCAAAAAGTTACTCTGTTTTTCCTAGTTTTTGTATAAAGGACAAAATTATAATTGCGGTTCTTGAAAATAAGCTACTTGTAGCTCAAAAAAAGTCTTTTTGAAAGAGAAAAACTTATTGCACAAAAAATATTTTTATCAATTTCAAGCTAAAAACAACCGTTGTTATCGGCTTGGTTGAAAACGTTAACAACCGTCTTCACATCTGTAGTTATGATAATTAAATAAGCGATTTACTAGCTGATTTACAATGAATTCTATGCAGTATAACAAAACGCTACTGCAGAATATAACTGTTATTCTTATCTGTTCTTAACAATACATTTAAAATGAAATCATGTTATGATAATTAAACAAGTGAATTTCTAGCTGATTTACCATGAATTTTTAGAGCATAACAAAACGCTACTGCACAATTAACTGTTTTTAAAAATACACTTAAAATAGAATTTAAATAAATAAAGGAAAAAACGCCGAAAGTTAAAACGCCTCCAAGATTATTCTCTTTTTATGAAATTATTAATCGAATAATAATCGAATCGCTGTCGATATTATGATGTTATGATAATTAAACAAGCGAATTACTAGCTGACTTACTATTAATTTTTTAGAGTATAACAAAATGCTACTGCACAATTTAACTGTTATTGTTATCTGTTTTAACAATACATTTAAAATGGAATAATGTTAGCTGATTTACCATGAACTGTTTAGAGCATAACAATACGCTGCTACTCCACATTTAAACTGTTCTTAAAAATACATTTAAAAAAAGAATTTAAATAAATAAAAGAAAATATATTTTAAAAAGCGTGTAAAACTTAAAGCGCCTCAAATATTTTTTTTATTAAATTACTAATCGAATAAAAATCGATTTCGTTTCATTGTATTTATGTTAGTTATGTGGCAACATCAAATCTGGCAGCTAGGAAATATGTCATGCAAATTGCAAATGAAAATGATATCACAATTAAACAAGTAATAAGGTACTAGAGAATTCACAACTAAATAGTCGCAATTGTGTTATTTTGTTTGTTATTTTTCAAATAAATTCTCAAGAACTCATATGGAGTGATATTACCGATCACATTATAGTGTGACAACAGTTAAAAGTAAGTGTTCAATAGTTTTTAGTTTATTTATTCTAGTGCTGATATTTGATAGTGATCAATGAATGAAATGAAGTTGTTTTATTTTTTAACATATGCACAAGCTATATCTGACAAACATAGCTTATTTATAACATGTCGATAAGATTAGCTAGCACCAGATAGTTACGAAATTGACAATTTTTATCAAATACCAAGAAATGAGACAGTCGACTTTAATTAGGTCAGTCCTTAATTATTTAATAATATAGGTCATTAGGTTTTAAGTAACATTTACCTATATTTGAGTTTAAAGTAAACAAATCTATTTTATTTTTTTCACTTTGTCTTATGTTTTAATTAATATTATTTCAGTTGCCATCGTCATCGCGTGAGTGTCATGATTGCTGGCGAAAGACTGATAAAGCAGCATCACGTTAAGCTTTAGAACGGGAACCATCTGAATCATCTAGACCGTCCTCGTTGCAATCTAATGTGAGTAATGTATTGAACCTAGAACAACAAAGCTTAGATCATACATCGTACAATATACTGCTGCCTAATTTTGTGAGAGCACCACTCACACAAAATCAATGTTTTTCCTGGTTGTAACAATTCCAATCAACTCAATGTTCCATCAGTATTGCGGGTATCTCTTTTTTCGTATACAATTACTATGTGCCTCCAAAATGTAGAATCAGTAACTACCATTTAAATAGTAACTCTTGGTATTTACTTTTAGAATCAATATATAACCATATTAAAACATTTAGTGTAGCACAAATTATAGATTTTTCTACATTATTGTAAGATAATATATACCATCATATAGACTTTGAAAATATTCACAGTATGCCTGAACACACTGTACATTATTATCTAGGCTTATCAAAGGCACAATACCAACAAATTATGTCTGAAGTTCCCAAAATGTCAAGTAAACATAGTGGATGTTTTGCACTTGCTGTATATGTGATGAAAGTAAGAATAGGAGATAGTGATGAATGCATATAGGCATTATTGCAAGTGCCAAGAAACAGATTAGAGCGGCTATGAATATGGCCCATGAAATATTAAATCAGGATGTTGTTCCTAAGAATTTTATCCATCGTTACCACTCTCTGTGCCAAATTACATTCAGTAATTATGATATTTTATATTAGAGGTAAATAATTTCTTAACTTTCCTAGATGTTTTTGTTATCCAAAATTCTAACAACATCATAGGTCACACTGTGTATGGAAAAAGACCCATACAAACTGATATTTAAGCGGTGAATCTCACCATCATCCTTCACAGTTAGTTACCGTGAGCAAATCTTTGTTACAGAGAGCACATGGGATCTGTGAGAGCAAGCACCTGGCCGCGGAGCTTTAGCACTTCAAGCAGGTTCTGCACAGAATCAAGCTTCGGGTCCCGCGTCTACGTCACAGTGACCGAGTGAAGCCGACCACAGTTGAGCGTGTGCCTGCTGTACTACCGTATGTCAAGGGTGTCACCCCAACCAGATAGACATACATCAGATTTGATAGACCACAAATCCTCGTGAAAGAACCTTAATTCCTACCAAGGATGATATGTGAGGCTATTGAAATTAAAAAAACATCCTAATTTCAATAGAGAAGGCGGTTGGGTACTACCACCTGCTTGGGACACTATAATTAATAAAATTAAAACTAAACCCAAACATACCACTGCAAGAGTTAAAGGTAGAGTAAGTTCAATCTGCGTAGATTGGACTATAAAAATAATAATAAAAAGCTAAAGGTACTCCATGTTAATACTGACATTGGGATGGCAGTCACCTCAGTCCACCGTGACCATCGGTGCTATAAAGCACCTGAAACGTCGGAATTAAAAGTTAAAGAAATTAAAAGCAATAAAATTGGTAAAAGTAGTCGTTAAAAAACTGTATTTGTGAAAATAAAAACTTTTATATCATAAAAATCCCGACTTTTTTTAAACCAATTCCTTAACCATTTCATTATTTTAATTGCATATTATCATTTCCATATGCTTTTATATGTCACCCATGGCCGAAGTGTCTATGAACATTGGGCATCCCCCTTTATGTTTGTACTGTATATATGTACTAAATTTATGTTTTGGATTCACACATGTACTTCTTTCTCTTATATTTATCTTATTTAACATATCCCTATATTTTTGCCAGATCACTAAGATCAATTTTTTTTTGGTAAGTACAACACGTACACGTATCAATTCACTTAACAAATCAGGACTAAGATGCATTATAATTTTGGATTTTTATTTAACACAGTTACTTTTTTATAAAATATATTAATTAAAAATCTTTTGGGATCCATACACTCACCCACTTTGCCATCGGACATCCTTGGGCAGTTTTGCCCTCTTTTCCCGTGTAACAGATCTTTTCTATCCTTAGTTCCTTTCCAGACAGTCCTGTACGGGATTCCAGATCTTTTCTTAATTCTGCTAAACTTGAAGCAGCTCCTACAACAGTAGATAAGTCTTGTTATAAAGATAATTTATGTGTCTAGGTTAAAAACGAAACATGCGACATTTATTATGGTCTTTGATACATTGTAAAATAGTTTGAGATAGTATCGCCTAAAATAAGATTTACAATTGTTACGAACAATAAATTAGAAAACAAAGTCTAATATGAATATGTTTTAGTTTTTTGAAATAGAGCAAAAGTGAAATTGAATTTTTGTATGTATGACAAGGTACCTTAACTAAATCAACTCGGAAACATTATTTTACTAGAAGAATAATTTTTAGGAATCAATTGAAGTACCTCTAAATGAAAAGAATTAATCTATCTTGAAATTTGTTAAAATTATTCAAAATACGTTTTAGTTAAGAAATTTTACATAGTGCCTAATTAGAAGTAGTAATTAACCCTTCTTTCTATTTGCTGTAGCTTTCAATTTGCATAATTGATAAATAACTTCTTTCAACTTCTACAGTTTTATTTTTAAAGACTAGTGACAAATTGACACAAAGGTTAAATTTCAAAATAATTTAAAATTGAACTAACCTAAATGAGTATAATAACTTCCAGGTTCTGGAGGGTTTTTATCAGCTGGGAAGCAGTTGCAATCAGGCACCTCGGTTCTTGAACTGTTTCTAAGCTTTTCTAAGTTCTCAAGATATTCCTTTGAGTAGTTGAATTGGTTTTCTTTAGTTACCTTCGCTATATTATCTGGAACAGGCGTACTGGGCTTGGAAAGGTTCTTAGGATCTGTCTTTTCTAATGAATCGAGATCGTCTTCTAACATTTCATCTTTGGTTTGTAAACCTGGACATGCACCGTCTCGTAAATGTTCAGGTGGCGGTTTTTTCGTGGAACCTTGACGACAACATGAATATCCTACTTCATTTCTAATTGCAACTGGCCCACCATCTCCAGGAAACATATAAGGGTCATCCCGTGGGGGTCCATAATTAATATTTTTGTAAATTTTATGTCCTGGTGGTGAATGTTCCGATTTAATTTGTTCTATATAAAAAGGTGGTTTCGGATCAATAGGTGTGCTTCTACCTGAATTTCCTCTACTATCTGAGCCTTTTTGCGTTTTTGGCTCATAGTTTCTATTATACCTTTGGAAGCCTATGTTGTCTTGGACGCGAGGGATTTGTGCGTAAGATTTATTTGAATTTTGTCTTCCGTCGTAAGGATAGTTTTGGAAATTCTGGTAGCTCTGCTGTTTTTGCCCGAAGTTCTCTTGCTTTATGGTCGATATTGGTGGAAGTACAGTGTTTTGATTGGGTCTAGCTTGAGCTCTATTAGGAAACTCTCTATAAGCATTATTTAAATTTCCATCATTTTGTTTTTGGTGTTGCGTTTGACTTGCCATTCTAATAGCGTCAGATTGTATTCTGTCCTCTCTATTATATTGATAATTGTCAGGTATCTCCAATTTAGGTATCAAAGGTGCATTTGGATGCCTAAACTTAGCATCATAGGTTTCTCTTTCAAAAACCTTTTTTTGTGCGTTAGTATCCCTAGTAAGGTTGCAATTTTGTTGATTCAATTCAGATACTGGTCCTATTAGCATTTTAGATTGAAAATCTTTACTATCTTGTTGATTATAATTTAAATTATCACTAGCATAATTTTCTGCATATTTTTGGGATTCGAAATTCACATTCGAGTAAGGGTTGTATTGTCCTCTCATATCAGAGTACGAGGGCAAATTTTGAGATGTTTTTGATACGTTCACTGACGAGATGTGTTTATTATCATAACTCCGCAGGACTTCTGTCCCGCCCTCCCATACTTGGTGGCCACCACCTCCGAACTCGCTCACTTTATAAGAGTGAGGATTTTGGGCATAATTACCAGCGGCAGGGTAAGCTTGCTCGCCTATGCGGTAATTATCTCGGAGATGGTGGCTATACGATAAAAAATGACCGGTAGTATTTTTGTCATCAGTGGCAGAGATACCGCCCTTTCTATCGTCCAATCCTCGAGGAGGACCCTCACCAGGGTCCCCTTTATCAGGTGGCGTGTTTGTGCCATCTTGCGTATGGCTTTGTTTATTTAAAATCATCGTTTTCAGTCTCGAGTTCAAGTTTATCCGGTCTGACTGGGAAAACAATTGTTGTTCGGAATCATCTTGTCTTTGTTGCTGCATTTGTTGATTCTGCATTTGCTGATTTTGATGGTTCTGCATCTGAATTTGCTGGTTTTGTTGATGGTGGCTTAACTGTTGTTGGTTGTGTTGCTGATTCTGCATTTGTTGTTGGTTCTGCATTTGCTGTTGATTTTGAATTTGATTTTGTATCTGTTGTTGGTTCTGCAACTGTTGCTGATTTTGCATTTGCTGTTGATTCTGCATTTGTTGCTGGTTCTGCATTTGCTGCTGGTTCTGTATTTGTTGCTGGTTCTGCATTTGCTGCTGATTCTGCATTTGCTGTTGATTCTGTATTTGTTGCTGGTTCTGCATTTGTTGTTGATTTTGCATTTGTTGATTTTGAACTCTTTGGTTGTGCTGCCACTGGCGTTGTTGCCAGTCATTTTGGTTTTGCGCTTGGCTATTTTCCCTGTACTGTCCGCTATTATAGGCGCCCGAATACCCGCTACAGTCTAGTGAAGCTCGCGGACCGTTGCTCCCCTGCAGGTATCCAGGCTCGGCGTTTCCCGAATGCTGACTATTGGTTCCGTTTTGTTCCTGTCTATCTCCTTCGTTATTAGAATCACCGGTGCCACTCTCGGCGTTGCTATAGTCTTCCGTATGATCAGTTGTATATTCCGTGCGTTCATAATTTGGTTGACTAACGGTGTAGACTGATGCAGCTGATGTTGGTACTGAGTTCTGGTATGAAGCTGCAGATGCTGGCCGAGAATCACTTCCACTTGTAACACCTGGAGTAGGAGCTTGTTGGGTGTACTGTTGTTGGTATTCCGTAGCATAATGAGGAGCCCTTGGCGAAGGCACTGGAGTGTAAGCTCCACGATTCGATGGAGGTCTTTGTGCTGGTACGGTTTGAACTCCGGCTTGATAATAGGTGTTGCTTGTTACATCGAAGGTTGTGGCAACATTTTGGACGGTGTACGTAGTGTTCGCTTGATAGTGAGGTGACGTGGCGTACGGCGTGTGATTGCCTTGATAGTCAAGGGTAGTTTGTCCAGCCTGCGTTGGAATTTGCTGAATGAATTGGTTTTGCCAGCCTGTAAAAAATAAATAAGACATTTAGTACATAATTTAATAGCATATACACACTACGTTTAATAATAAAAAGGCATATATTTTTTTTCAAATTTAACTTTTTTAAGTAAACTTATAGTCGAATGTTAATCGTGTAAATTAAAATATATTCTAAAAACACAAGACACGGGGAAAAGCTAGATTTTCTTGGAACACATCGAAACATAAAATCTTTCTAATTAAATTGTAAATCACATAAAAATTACCTTGTGATGGGTCAGTCTGCCATGATGTCGGAAATCTGTTAGGATCTCCTGCGTAAAAAGGCATCGGAGCCTGAAAAGAATAGAAAATGATTATAAGTATTTCAATGATTGACTTGTTTACGCTAATTTTATATATTTGGCGAATGCATGACTTAGAATTGTGGTACTCGGCTTTTTGTCGTGGTTTTTTGGAAAAACATTATAGTAGTGTGTTTGTAAAGTTCTTTTTATATAAAACTGAAGTGAAAAATAAACTTGCAGACTACCTGATAGTAAGTGGTTACTGCAGTCTATGGACATCTACAGCCAACTTCAAATAAGAAAGTCTACAAAAATTCGTTGTCACTACTGAGGACTAGGGAGGAATACCTTACGGAATACCAGATCCCTTTTCAGCCAAAATAGATTTTTTACTCTAAAGAAACTAAATAAAGTTTTTTTTTTGAAGAGCGAACGTTGCCGTTAATTTTGAATATCATAACCCATTCCATATTCGATTTGCGACAGGAATGTCCTCCTCGCGTTTACTAGACTTCAAGTTTCGCGAACCCTATCCCTGTCCATTAGGTTTCTGACGTTTTTAAAAACATAACGATATGTTATTATGTTTTCTGTGAAATAATTAGTATGTGTTACATATGGCTATTATTTTGATTTAGAAATCTCAATTATTATCTTTGTCCGTTTTACAATGTTCCCTTCGTTGCTTTTTTTATAAGTGTTGGAATTTATATTGCATATGAATAATTAAAATAATAGCGTATGACAAATATAGCATGCATAAAAATAGTTAAACATGTCGTAAGAAATTAATGCCATCATAAAATATTCGTCAGCGTTGGGAGCAACACTGCGTTAATCGTACGTTTGCCTTTGCTCTATTGCGGCGTGACGCGTGTGTGCGAACGGCCGAGTTATCGCGTCACGTTGGGCGAGGTCGGTAACGTAGTAAATAGTTGTAAATATTGTACGGAAGAAATGAAACTTGACCTTTGACTTTAAATATCATATATATTAAAAAAAACGGCAACAAAAAATTAAGATGACGTATGTATCAGTTATAGTACGGGGAAATATGCTTACTGATAATTAAGCGTGCAGCGTTGGTAGTTTACACGATTATCGGTCGAAGGCTCATTCATCGGACTGATGGATCAACCATCGCTGAATCCAAATTTCACAGATTAAACCTATGGACATCAGCATAACTAGTGCGGGTTCGTATGGCTATGCACTTATCAATCCGTTTTTTTTTCGTTTTAAGCAGTGAACTAAAAAAGGCTTTCACAAAAAACACTTATGTTATCCTGGTCTTGAACAATATTATCGAGTATAGAATTTCTGATTTCATTCGACTACAAACAGCTAACTGTCAATTGCTGTAGTTGTAAATTTTCAAGGCTTACAAAAGAAAAACGTAAAATTACATTTTTTTTCCTAAAGATCTGCCACGTATGTTTAACGATGAGCTCGCAATTAAGTGATTGTGAGGTTAGTACGTCTTCATGAACAGGAACAGTATTTCTAGATGTTTACACAAGTTCTGCTATTTAATATGTTTTATTTAGTTTCTTAAGCGCGATTTTATTAGCTGTGTCCTTAACTACGTGCCTGCTCAGCGAGGTGTGAATACCAACTGATGTAGTCCTCAGACCTATGTCCAGCTGTGGTCTTAAAAAAGCTGTTGATGGTGCAATATGTGATGTTATGTAAGCCGTTTGCACTGCAGCTATAAATTATATCATTTGCAATTGATTTAATAACTGTGAAATGAAGTAAAAAGTTACATCCCTACGCTTGACTCCCTGTTAGCTACAAGACGTCTCTAATTTATAGAGAGAAAAAAGAATGGGAAGATTCCACTATTTAAAAGAAATTGCTTTCTAGTCAGTTTAATAACCTAACATGTTTTTCTATTTTTTATTATTCTTTTTTTACAATCTAAAGAAATACACACCTTTTTACAAACAATTTTTAATAATAATATTTGAATTTTACACTCAAATTTTTATTTTAAAATGTGTCGAAAAGTTGGAACGTAGATATCTTATAATGGAATTTACACGTGGGTACACCGTGCTTACACTAATACATGGGGTAATGTTTTTTTTATCGCTATTAATTTTGCTCCGCTGACTTTGAATAGACTTAATATTAAATTGTGATTAAAATTCTCAAATTTCTTTAATCTCTTCACATGCTTCGCCATCTGCAATTAAATATAGGCATCTTAAAATTATATTATGTAAAAGTAGATGTTCAAAGCTCACGCGTAATTAAAAATAAACTCCCTTAACAAATAAGGGGCCGCCGGCTCGCAAAAACGCGGAAAGTTAAGGAAATTGTTATTTTTTTAATATTTATGCGATGAAGGTAAATATTAATTTGAAGATGGTATGCGTAAGCCGTGTCGTGGCGGCGTTGGGGCTCTTATACACGCTAAGAAAAGTTGCCGAGTCTATGCAAGAATTCGTGTCGTTTCTACACACGAACTGTGTACAATGCACCAGCGCCAGCGCTGACAAAGACAAAAATCTTGTCTGCGCTAGACAATACGAGCTATGTATAGTTGCGGTGGAGGGAGGGGCGAAGTGGGTGAGTTGCTTCAGATAATTTGAGTTTTTTTGTACGTGTGGATGTGTTAAGGTACTTTTTAATTTATATATATATATAATGTCTTCTAGACCGAGTTTCGGTCATGGCAGCCTGCCTCAACGGAGGCTAGCCATCGGCGCAGGACATGATTATAGTGCCCAAGTGTACGCGCAAGCACAAGTGCGCTTTCTGTTCCCTCACTCTCATAATCCGATGGGACGCTGAAACCGACACGACCGTAGAGAAATCAGGCGCAGGACCAATGGCTTTACGTGCCGACTTTCTGACTCTGGCCAGCTACTGAGAATTTCTTGACGGAAAAACTCAACAATTGATTTTTGGGCCCGACCCAGGATTCGAACCCAGGACCTCACGATCAGCAGTCGCACTACTACAACCACTAGACCAACGAGGCAGTAGATATATATATATATATATATATATATATATATATATATATATAATACGCAATAATCATTTTTTGCTTCGTAGTTAACATGATTCTATTCATTACAAACATACTTTACTAGTACCCTACGCACAATTCACCGAAAACATCTTGTCGTTTACACGTCTCTATTTATTTTGTCTGAAGCACAAGACAAATTTTCGTGACTAGATCCGACAAAATTCTTGTCGTATACATGATGAATTGGTCTTATCTGCCGTAGAGACGGGAAATTTCTTAGCGTGAAGAGAGCCCTAAGAGAATTCACTACCCCATATCATCTCGTTGGTGCCGTAAGGGGCGGCAGAAGGAAATTAAACAGAAGATAAGCAGCAGCAACTGCCTGATAACAACCCTAAATAATAAAACTGTGGCTGTCAATTCACCCGTCAAGTGTTAATCCTACAAAGTGGCAATCTTTGGCAATCTTTTTTTACGTGGTAGAGCCATGCTGCAGTTATATTAGTAGTATAGTTGTAGCACGAATGGGTCGGCTCGACCGGGGAAGGACCACGCTCTCACAGAATACCAGCGTGAAATAGTAGCTTAATGCTGCTGTATTTCGTATGGTGAGTGTAGAGAACCGGAGACCCTTGTTACTGGAAATGAGGCATTCCATCTCAGTCCTCGCGGGTGACAACGCATCTGCATTTTGATTTGTAATGGAAGATAGATGTAGATGTCTATGGGCCGCAGCAACCACTTACCATCAGGTGGACTGTGTGCTCGTTCGTCACCCTATTCTATAAAAAAAAAAAAAAGCAGTTGTAGCAATGAAATATGTGCCTTCTGCTTTTCCAGGTCGTAAAAGTACACTGCTGGATTTGTATGACAGGCGAATTGACCTACCCAGTACCAGACGTCTCGCGCCTTTGACTATGCCGCCCGTCGTCGGTCTAAGTATTGTCTGGTGTAAACGTCATTGTTATACCGGCATCTATCGGATGCCTTAAAGTTTTTCTAGCATGTCCTATAGTCGCTTCTTACGATACCCACGGGACGAAACGGGCGATGGTTTCCCTTGATCTACCACCACATGGGATTTATTTAATATTATTTTCTAGTTCTACTACTAATTCGTACGTCTCATAGTTTTTAAAACGACACATTTAATGAGAGTTTTATTCGTTAATGCGGAACGTGTCTGGAACTTTGTAAGGTTTTAATTTTAATTTGCGCGTGAAACGAGACCTTACAGTTTGGTGAAATTTCATTAAGGAGCGTGACGTAGGGGCTTGTAATTAAAACTTACACGTTATATAACTAATTGTTTTTGTGTTTATTTCTTGATTAAAATGTAATTATTTCGTTTTGTTGGCGTTGTGACAGTCATGACAAAGTAAAATGAATACAGAAAGGCTTCAAGTCGACGGATCGGGAGCAGGGAAATAACAATCCTTCTCAACTTGGAAAAGACCCTATAACATAATATGATGTGTGTTTTTTTTTTATTTTATTTAATGACCTTTACAGAAAAAAAACATTACAGAACAGTTCATTTCTTCGCCAAACTGTAAAGACAGTTTGTTGGCGAATAAATGCACTCTTATATCCTATTACGAAATTAAATTAAATAAGTACCCAACCCACGTAATTACAAACAAATAGTATTACAAACAACTAAAAAAATTTTAAAACATGAACACAATAAATTCCACACTCTATCAAATACAAATACAACATCCCACCCACATAACATTGCAACAAAATAAAAATTGTAAATATAACCCTGATATATTTTTTTAAATATTACAAACAAATAATATTTTTCTAAATGGTCATACATCTAACATTTTATCCAAAAATAATTTCCCAAGTTTCTTTTTGATTTTTAATTTGCAATTAGGTCTATCTTGCCTTAGCCAATCTATTTCATTAAGAAGCTTTGGTATTAAATATTTTGTACATCTTTTACCATAGTAGTTTTTAACACTAGGCTGAAATAATTTCCCTTCTCTAACTTTCCTGGTTCTATATTTATTATCCAATTTTTCACTATGATTATTTTTATTAATGTTTTCCAGAAGTAATAGCATGTTAACTTTGTGTTCTACCGGTAAAATTTTACAAATAGAGAATAACTTAACATAATCTTTCTCTTCTTAAAAGTGTGATATGGCTTTCCTCTAGGAATGCCACAAAGCACGGTCCTGAGCCACTTGCATCCATCGACTTGCTGCTTCTCTTATCTACGCTTCGCTTACAGGTACGAGACTACCATTCGAGAACCTATCTTCTGATGTCAGTTCTTCGAAATATTTGGCCGGCCCATTGCCACTTCATATGACTTATCCGTGAATTTTATACGTGAATGTTACAGGCTGTTGACATTTACTTATTTATGTCGGAAAACAAATGCCGGCTGACAATATACAGAGTAGATAGAAAAGAACTAAGCTAAAGAGCATCAATAAAAGGTCTTCCCAAATAGTTACTAATATTAACTTAAAATGGTGAGATTCATACCTAAGTCCGTAAATGAAACTTGTGTTATGAATAAATATTTTTGTATTTTGTATTTATATACTGTATGTACATATTTGCATGCGGTAAATAAGCGGGAGTAAATAGGACTACATATATCGTACCAATTCTATGTTTGACTTGATAACACAACACGGTAATTAACTCAAATTTTATTTATCTAACTAATAAAATGTAAAAAACATCATCAGCTTAGAGTAGAAAAAAAGTTTGCTGAGAAATGGTCTCGCTAAAGTTACGCTGTATGAAACTTGAAAATATATTTACACAGCATTTAATGAGTACTGGATTCGAATCCTGATCCTTCACCACGTGGTTATCAAATGCGTGTTTTGCCAAAAAACGCGAAAGAGTAAGTTTTTTTTGGATTTAAACGGAACGGTAGCCGTTGTTTTCACAAAAGAAAATAAATGTGTCACGTAGTTACAATCGGGCGGCCATAAATTACTGAGCCAGCGCGGGAATGGCCCAAGTAGGTAGTAGCAGTAAAAATGGAAAAAAAGGTGAAAGAGGTACATATGTATGTATACAACACAATATAAGTAGACATAAGTAAATGTGTTGTTATATATTACGTAATATTAACGAATTCAAAGGATTTTTTAAATAAATATCTGTGTAACAGTCGTGAGCACAAAATTAACCCTAGTCCACAGGGTTGACAATGCATCAGAATTTTGATACTTAATGGAGATTTTATACGTGGTAGAGCCACGTTGCAGTTATATATGGTTGTAGCATGAATGGGTCGGCTCGACCGGGGAAGAACCACGCTCTCACAGAATACCAGCGTAAAATAGCAGCTTGGTGCTGCTGTGTTTCGTATGGTGAGTGTAGAGATCCGGAGACCCTTTTTTACTGGAAACGAGGCGCTCCATCTTAGTCCTCAGAGGTGACAACGGATCTGTGTTTTGATTCTTAACCGAGGATAAAAGTTGATGTCTATGGATCAGGTGGACTGTGTACTATTTTGTCATTCTTATTCTACAAAAAAGAATAAATGTAGGTGTTTATGGGCTGCAGAATTCCCTTACCAGTAGATTGACGCAGTCCATACGTTTGTTGGTTTAAATTAAACAAGAATTAGTAAGTAATGTGGGGAGAAATACGAAAACTAATAAGGAATAGTAGTTTGAAAGTTTTTAAATTTTTATTTTTTTTTTAATTTTTATTTAGTGGTTTAATTCTGCAGCACAAGTTTTGCTAATAACTACGAAAAAGTAACAACCTTAACTAAATACCCAAGTTAAAACTTTGATTACATTAAAGTTGTTTGAAAACTTTGATATTTATTCCAGGCGCACATAGCTCAATAATTTTATAAACCTGTGATTAATTAAATATTTCTTTGACATATTATTATTCCTACCCTTAGATAGTACACAAGCAAGCTATGTAGGGTATGTATGTATATTGTATACTCTATGATCTCGCCGCATTCCTGGGCGTTGAAAGATTTAACTAAGAGAAGGACCAGGAATTTTTCATGCAATTCGCTTTTAGCGTGAAAAGTTAATGATATACAGTAGTAATGATATAGTGTAGTACTTCAATCGCCTATGCACTTGACAAGCATACCGTTTACGGCACTGACTGTTTACGGGATGAAGAGAAGAGAGAAGTGAGAGGAAAAGAGGGATTATTTTGCAGGACAAATTATTATTTTATAATAGTACATAACATATGACCAAAGTGAGTTTTGTTACACTTACCGTAGTAATAGTGATTAAAACTTTGTTAGACTTCGACAGAATAAAAACGTTTTGGCTGTTTCAATACAGCATCATACTGAGTCAGATGTCTTTTTGTTGCTGTAACCTAAATGTTTGTTGCTGTAACAACTTGTGTATATTGTATTT
Organism: Parnassius apollo; assembly: GCA_907164705.1. NCBI lineage: Eukaryota > Metazoa > Arthropoda > Insecta > Lepidoptera > Papilionidae > Parnassius > Parnassius apollo. The sequence continues at coordinate 6,104,055 of CAJQZP010000528.1, forward strand.
TTTTTCTTTTTTGTTTTAAATTTAAACATTTCACAAACTTTTTACGGTAGTACTTCAGTTTTAAGGTAGTATACTAAAAGTTAATTGTTCTCATTTAGTACGAGATTGTAGTGGTCAGTGCAGCCAGAATACATTCATAGCAAGTAGTACAGCCACGCTGCATATTTTACAGTTGTAGCACGAATGTATCGGCTAGACCAGGACCACGCTTTCACAGCGTACCTGCGTAAAATAGCAGCCTAAGTGTTTCGTATGGTAGGTGTAAAGAACCGAAGACCCTTCTCACTGGAAAGGAAGCATTCTATCTTAGTCCTCAGGGGTGACAACGCTTCTGCATTTTGATTCGTAATCGAGGATAGATGTAGATGCCTACGGACTACAGCAAACACTTACCATTAGGTTAACTGTGTGCTTGTTTGTTATAAAAAAAGCTATGGGCCACAGCATCCACTTACAATCAGGTAGACCGTGTGCTTGTTTGTCACCCAACGCTATAAAAATAGCATGCGTAGTGTGTAAATAATTGGATTGTCTTTCTTTCTCTGGAAGTATGATTACACTTAGGGAATGCAATCCCGCGGATCCGCAATCCCGCGGATCCGCAATCGCGGGATCCCGCAATGCGCAATGCAAAGGGATTACAAATGCGGGATAGCAAGTGCGGGATCCTCAAGATTTGCAAGATTTTATTTTTCCGACCTAAATTCGCATAACATCATGTATGGCACGAATGAACTACAATAGTCGGATCCCCAAATTGAATTACGTATGTGTGTGAGTTGAGTGATGAGTGAATGGGAATTTCTCTCTGTAAGGGGATTCCCCAAAATATCTGTCGATACTCTACTAATGCTTGCACTATTTCAGTTTTGACTCGTGAGTTCGTGACGTACTGTGCGTACAAGTGCGTACTTTGTGACATGCGATTTAAATTGAAATAAATTTAAACGGTTTATTTTTATATTTGAACAACAACATTCTATCTAAATAAAATTAATTAATTAATAATTGGCTATAAGTAAAGTTGAAATTGAGAACTTAAAAGTGAATACTAAAGTAATTTTCTTCTAAGTGTTAACGGTGGCTTGCATGTACACACGCGTACGAAGTATAAGATAACAGAGGAATCTGTACGTAGCGTTAGTGATACTGAAACCGCCAGTACAAGCTGTTCTCATCAGTATTCACAACAAAATACTTTAACGCCAGCTAAAAAGGTATAAGTCAGGTCAAAGGTAAAATCCTGCAAATCTTGCGTGTCCGCGGGACTAATGGTCTCAATCTTGCGGATATGCGAGATAATCTTTTGGGTGCTGGATTGCATTCCCTAATTACACTACTGTATCTATCTAGTCGGACTGTTGACGGTTAACGGACGGTAGACGACGAATAGATTTTGCTCGGATATAACAATACACGAAGAAGACGAAGGATAGAAGTTGTTGACGAGTACGTTTACCTGGGACAAATAGTCCGACTAGGTAAGTCCAACTTCGACCGAGAGGTCAATCCACGGATTCAACTCGGCTGGGCAGCGTTCGGGAAATTACGACACATCTTCTCTTCAGGTATACCTCAATCTCTGAAAACTAAAGTGTACAACCAGTGCGTGTTGCCAGTGATGACTTACGGAACAGAGACGTGGTCCTTCACTGCTGGCCGTATGAGGACGCTCAAGGTCGCTCAGCGAGCTATGGAGAGGGCTATGCTCGGAGTTTCTCTGCGTGATAGACTCAGAAATGAGGATATCCGCAGTAAAACCAGAGTGACCGACATAGCCCAACGGATTAGTAAGCTGAAGTGGCAATGGGCCGGCCATATAGCTCGAAGAACCGATAACCGATGGGGAAGAAAAGTTCTCGAGTGGCAGCCTCGTACCGGTAGGCGTAGTGTAGGGCGACCCCCCACTAGATGGAGTGACGACCTGGTAAGACATGCAGGAAGTCGATAGATGCAGGTGGCTCAGGACCGTGCTTTGTGGCATTACTTGGGGGAGGCCTATGTTCAGCAGTGGACTTGTGAAGGGCTGTAATGATGATGATGATGATGATGATGATAACAATACACATTAAAGGTAAGTGTGCGCTAGTCTTACAAATAAATTTACAAAATAAACAAATAAAGCGACGCCGGGCGACATCCAAGTTGATTCCTCTAAGAAACAAACACAATTAAACGGAGTAAACTCGATTATAATTATCAAAACCGTCTCTTATGAATGTTTTATTTCGCGTAACAATATAATATGGTAAAGATAAATAGCTTAAACAACTTATTCGGAATTAACGTGGAGTTTTGTTTATGTACGAAAATTTTCACCGAATCCAATTAACGAGGAATGTACGGCATTACAGGTTGCTATGTAGTAAAATATTATATTTTAAAAAAAAAAAAAATATATATATATATATATATATTTTAATGATTATATTCAATAAGAAATGTTTTAAATCATCACGCACTTAGGAGGAGACCAGTGAGGGGGGAGGGGGGTGGCTGGGATCATCATCATCATCATCATCATCATTACAGCCCTTCACAAGTCCACTGCTGAACATAGGCCGACCCCAAGTAATGCCACAAAGCACGGTCCTGAGCCACCTGCATCTATCGACTTCCTGCATGTCTTACCAGGTCGTCACTCCATCTAGTGGGGGGTCGCCCTACACTACGCCTACCGGTACGAGGCTGCCACTCGAGAACCTTTCTTCCCCATCGGTTATCGGTTCTTCGTGCTATATGGCCGGCCCACTGCCACTTCAGCTTACTAATCCGTTGGGCTATGTCGGTCACTCTGGTTTTACTGCAGATATCCTCATTTCTGAGTCTATCACGCAGAGAAACTCCGAGCATAGCCCTCTCCATAGCTCGCTGAGCGACTCTGTACAATCTGCCGCAGGGTATGTATATGGTCTATGGTACTGAAGCCTTTTCGGAAACCGGCTTGTTCGGGAGGCTGGAAGTCGTCGAGTATGCGTGCGAGACGATTCGTAATGACTCTCGAAAACAGCACATAGACGTGGCTCAGAAGGTAAATCGGTCTGTAAGTTCTTCAAGAGAGCGTTGTCGCCTTTCTTAAAGAACAAGACCACCGCACTTCTGCTCCACGCCTCCGGAGTAGTGCCACCATGGAGGACGAAATTGAAGAGCTTCTGAAGGACTTCAAGTACCGGTGTTCCACCCGCTTTCAGAAGCTCCGCTGTAATTCCATCCTCGCCTGGGGCCCTGCCGTTTTTAAGGTGCTGGAGAGCCATTCTAATCTCGCTCAGACTGACGTCCGGGATATCATCGGAATAGTGGCTGGGATATCGTAGTTTTTTTATTTTAGGTTGTTGTCACGAACAGTGGGTAGTGGATATTCTTACTCCGCCTCTACACAATGTTTTAAATAAATTAATATCATTTATCAAACGCTGACACTTAGAGATAGTTTGAAAGTTACAGCAATATTGATTGAGACTCATGGATTGAGATCTTACGAAAATAATACTATGTTTTATTTTGCATCAATGAATAGATGGCCAGATCTTGATTAAATTTATTTGGGACCACACAAATAAATTGGGGTAAATTAAAAGTAATTTTTATGGCAGTATTCGGTTTCAAAAAATATAATATGTAAAAATTATAATTGGTCGCGCTACTGACTAAATTTATATCCATAATGAAAGGCCAGAAAATGGTAGGGTCAATTGTCCCGATTCTGATCCGGGTCGGAGAACCAGAAAATGTTGAGGCGTTAGGGTGCTAACTATAAATCCGGCCCAAATGAACCAGAAAATGGTGCAGCCACGGGCTGCCCTTTCGAATCTGGCTCAGAGAAACCGGATAATGGTCGCGGCCAATTGTCCCGGTTCTAATCCGTGTCGAAGGACACTTAAAAAAATATACAGTCGAATTGAATACCTCCTCCTTTTTTAATTCAGCAAAAACTATAGTATTTAAGATTCAATCCTAACTCTTTAAGTTTAAAATAAGATTAATTGAATAAAGAAGTTAACTGAGGCGGTTGAATTTCCGTGAATGACGTCTATGATGAATTTCCTTCTTTTAAGTATTCTGAGTAAGAAGTATAAGTTAGTGTCTTCTGTTCGTAAATAGTATAAATTCCATTTATGCAGATTAAATTTAGTTTAGAAAGTTATACAGGAACAGATTTCGCCAAGTAGATGAAAGTGATTAATCGTTGAAACTTAAATTGTTTTTTTATTTGACAAAGGAATCTACAGTCCGGTTGAAAGTATGTAGCTACTCCTGTCGTGAACATCTGCAACCATATTAAAACGAAGGAGGCTATATGCGTTGTCACCTCTGAGGACGAAGGTGGAATACTCGTACCTCAGGATTATATTATATACATATACATACATACATAAGCACTCACGCCTGTCACCCAGAGGAGTAGGCAGAGACTACAGACTTCCATTCGGCACGATCCTGACACCGATTATATCATACTGGCTCTCAATGTCCTTCAGACCGAAACATAACAAGCAAACACTGCTATTTGGCGGAAGAAATAGCTGATGTAATGATGATGATTATGATTTATGTTTACTTAAACATTGATGAAGGAAAGAAACTTATTATTATTTTCCATAAATATTTATGACGGTCTAACGAAGGAAAGCGGCTTCAAGGAAATCGGATTAAATTTAACTTACAAGTTAATTCCTTGCTTTTTATAATCTTCCTTGTTTTCTCATCGCATAATCTCATAAAGGTTGTTTTTAATTTAGTTATCCGGCTGCAAAGGTCGCCTGACTTACCTAAGAAAAGATTAGCGTTTTCCAGGCGGCAACTTCTCTATTATTATATGAAGATAGTCGCAGGTGTCCCTGGCCGTGGTAGCCATTTATTATTAAGTGGAATACAGGCTCCTTTGTTATTCCAATATTATAGAAAGTTCTGTTTAAATGTCTGTCAATAACTTCCGCAATTTCAATTCACTAGACTTGAATAGGAGATAATAGACTTAAATAGGAGAATGAATTTGGCTTATTAAGATGCTACTTGAGGAGTATGATTGGTAGTAATATAAGTTCCTGCTATCTTGGTGATCGCAATCGCTGATATTATCAAACAGGATAATATCAGTTACATATGATTCATTATATCTTGATAATCAATAGTTTATCACAATCACTGGCTAAGTAAACTCACAAAAAAAAATATATACTGATGATCATCCACTAACTCAGCATGAGTTAGTGGATGATCATCAGTATATATTTTCTTAGAATAAGTGTGACAAATGACCACACAGTCTACCTGATGGGAAGTGGATGTTGTGGCCTATTGTCATCTATATTTAACCTCGATTAAGAATTAATATACAGATGCGTTGTCACCCCCAAGGACTAAGATGGAATGCCCCGTTTCCTGTAAAAAGGGTCTCCGGTTGTCTACACTCACCATATGAAACCCAGCAGTATTAGGCTGCTATTTTACACTGGTGCTCTGTGAGAGCGTGTTCCTTCCCCGGTGAGCTGACACATTAATACTATAACTATAATATATCTGCAGTGGGGCTCTACCACGTATAAACATGATCATTAATATATTCTACAGATAATATTGCACTAACCATGGGCTGGCTTGGATGCTCCTGCTTCATGGCTGGCGTGGTGGCTGGTGAAGGGCTGGGCGCGGCAGGAGCCTGGGGGGCCGGGGAGGGCGAGGCAGCCGCCGGCACACCGGGGCTCAGACCGGGCACTCCGGGCACCGGCACTACACTACCGCCGAGGGGCTTGCGGCCGCGATAGCTCTGCAACAAAGGATAGGGCTGTTTTTATGTAAGATTTGCACTTAAACTTACTATAGAAATAGAAGATAGTAAGGTACGGGTAGGTGGTCGCAGTTTTTTTATATTTAGTTAAAAAAGGAAGACGGTTCTACTCGTATCCTAGTTTGTTTGCCTTTTTCACATCTTACGATATCCACAGGGTGATAACTACTAGTTCTTAACTACATATATACATCTTTATATATATATATATATATATATATATATATATATATATATATATATATATATATATATATATATTTCCAAAGAAATAAGGGAAACATTATTACGACTTACATTTAACAATTAGCACACGGACCACCCGATGGTAATCTAAATCTGTAGAAATCTATATCTATTCTCTTTTAAGAATTTATAGTCGAAATACAGGTGCTTGGTCACCCTTGAATATTAAGATGGAATTCCTCATTTGCATTAAAAGGGGCTCATTATTATCGATACTTGTGAGTCGGATGTTTATCGATAACTTATGTTGAGCTGTTCATGAAGACCCATGAATATTATGTAAATGACATAGTATAACCTGAAATGCTTAAGATACGTAGAGTTAAGATTGGTAGTAATAAATATAAGAAATATAATCAGTGTATTTTCAAAGCACCGAAACCAAATTTTGTTTTAAAGTCCATATAAAATTTATTTATTTTATCTACATAATTAAAATGTTTCACGTGAGATATGAAGCGAAACAGACTAAAAAACTTGGCTTTGATATTTGCATAACATTATAATGCCATGTCTAAAAGCTCTTAGCGCTAGGTTTCGTTTTTAAAAACAGTTTACTCCATAGATAAAACGAGGTCGAAGTATATAAAATTTAACTTCACCGCTGTATTATCCTACAAATTTAATATATTTCAAGGGCACTTCGAAGGTCTCAAAGCAGGAAGCGTAGCGGAATTGTCATGCGTAAAGTTAATAAGGAAAAATGTTTTGAATACATAATATATTGTCTTATGAAACCGAGGTAACTCGTCAAAACGTTCGAATAAATTTTAACAATATACGCCTATTCAGAATAGGAAAAGGTTTCTAAAGAGGGCTAATAATGTGACGCTCACTAGATGTCACTAGTTGGTGAAGTTAAAAAGAACTTAATACGGTGATGGTAACACAGTGTTACCATCATTGAAAAGTAGTTACTTAAGTGTAAGTTTTTCGTCGTCGTTCAAGTCAAGGCTGTCAAATATTTCACCTCTCCCATATATTGAACTGTTGGCATAGGCCTCCCCCATAAATTGCCTCATAGGAAGTTATTTACCATAGTAGCAACGCTTGGCAGCGAGCTTGCAATCGCTGTTTTTTTAACTTTTTTACTTGTTATTAGGAGTGTGGTTTGCAAGATAATGCTGTGACCATGATTAAGAAAGGAATGCTTCGGTGGTTTGGTCATGTAGAAAGACTGTAAAAGGAAATGGCGACAAAGCAAATATACGTTGCAAAAATGAATGGAAGAGTCGTAAAGGGACGTCCGAAGCGAAATATTATTGACCATATTGGTGAAATATTGAAAATGGGCAAAATTAGGAGTACCCTTAACCGAAGAGCATGTATGCGTAGGTATATGAATGTGGAGGTGGCGAGATAGGTGTGTCAGGATCGTGCCAAATGGAAGTCTGTAGTCTCTGCCTACCCCTCTGTGTGACAGGCGTGAGTGTTTATATATTATGTCATTAAAAGGCTCTGCTGTCCATATCCTGGCTTGTTACCCTCTGCGAGTTTCTTACGACAAAACAGGCGACATGGGATAGAGAAGATAGGTACTTACACCGCCACTACACGGTCTAAAAATAGTTTATTATTGAGAAAGTATAGTACGTTGATTAACATAATTCATTGGAAATCGAAAATAATGATAGTAATTGATGTACCTAATAATGAACGGAACAACTCTGTGTAATGAAGGGCGTAGAAGCAAATCATACGCTGGGCCGCAACGAAACGAAGCCATTGAATATTGACACTAACAATATACTCTATCTAAATACCATTATTTTTCTAGTATTAATCGATAAATAAAATAAAAATAATCGAAATCTAAAAAGAAATATATGTATTTAAAGGTGTTCCTTTTTGGCCTTAGACACCCAGTTGGTGTCACCTTCTTAATTATTTTTACCTTCGGCAATCAGCGCTAGAATTGCCCCACAATCAATCATATTTACTGGCAAATTTGCAAGGGTGGTAATGCATCTTAAACGTGGTAGAGTCATGCTGCAGTTATATTAGTAGTTGAAAAAGGACATGAACGAGGGAAGGGTCTTCGTCACGGCTCGTTCAGCAGCGGATTCCCTAACTTCCCATGACACCTACGTTGGGTTCGGGAACAACGTATGTGAACCCCGCAACGGAGTAACACACAAGGGCGTCGACCTCTTCTTTTTCTTCAAATAGGTTCTGGTGGGGATTACGGGTCTTCCGAGGTCGTCCCGGTCCCAACGCCTAAATTCTTCAATATGTGCCGCGCTAGCGACACCAATGAACTGTACTTATTTTAAAGGTGAAGGATCCCTTAGGAATAAAACAGTAATTATCTTCAAACCGTTCCGTGAGAGAGTAATTAATTATTAAGAAAATATTACTAAGAAAACGACAAACTAGTCCGGCTTGGGAATCGAACCCAAGACCTTCAAATTATTAATTCGATATTTCTTTAAGATTCAACTAAGTGTTTTCTTATTAGAATATTATTGCTCGATAATTTGTTTTTAGAAGCTGTTCGTAATCGGATAACTAATAAATTGAAATATTCTTATAGACGCGTCGCCAACAGTAGTATAGTTGTAGCACGTACGGGTCGCCTCGACCGGGGAAGGACCACGCTCTCACCAGCGTAAAATAGTAGCTTGATGCTGCTGTGTTTCGTATAGTGAGTGTTGAGAACCGGAGACCCTTTTTACTGAAAACGAGGCATTCTATCTTAGTCCTCACGGGTGACAACGCATCTGCATTTTGATTTGTAATCGAGGATAGATGTAGATGTCTATGGGCCGCAGCAACCACTTACCGTCAGCTGGACTGTGTGCTAGTTTGTTACCCTATCCTATAAATAAATCTATTAACTTTTTTAGATTGAAGTAGGTTGCAGATGTCCTAGGGCTGAAATGGTCATACCTGATGGTATGACCATTTCAGCCTTAGGCTGTCAGTTGGTTTGACATTCCAAATAGTCAAGGGATTTATGACATTTTGCCACGCTTGGCAAGCAAGCAGGTTTTATTATTATTCAGCTTTTATAAGGAAGATGCTGTTACCCATCTCTTGGTTCGGTTTCCCTATGTCCCCTCTTACGACAAACACACAAGTATAAAAGTGATAGCGGATTGTCTTACGCCGTCTTTGAATAAGGCTTATTAATTCTGAGCTCAGTTGACCAGCTTAAAAAGAACTTTGCTCGCCTCTCCCATAATTACGAAATTGGTAATAGAAATTTTGAAATTACAGGTCGTGTACAACGTTATTACTGAAGGAAATGTGCTTTCATGGATGTTGTTAGTCGGTAAATGAAAAATGGTTGAGTATAACACGCTGCAAGAAAAAAGTGTGTAAAACTTTGTTTTCCTAATTTGGTTTTTGAAAATGTTACTTTTTTATTAATTTTTAAAGCCATTCCTTACATTGTCGTAGGGGTTAACATGTTAAAATATTTAATTATGCCAGCAGGTCATTGACAAAAAAGTCCAAAATGAAGACCGATAAGTTATGCTAAAGAAACTCTGATAAAAGATAATTAGACAAGAATAGGATGAGGAGAAACGTCGGGAATTAAAAATAAGTTAAATAAGTTAATTAAACTCGATAAAATTCGTATAGTTTATTCAATGCTTTAAAGATGTTACGGCTATCGATAGTACAGATGGCGCTATCATCTCGATTGCAACAGAAGCGAGACGTTGATTGAACTGCAATCGTCAATCTGTCTGCCGAGCGTAACTATTAAAGCATATGTTCCCTACAAAGAGAGATGGCTATTCGAAGATGTGGAATATTAGGTACTATGAGTAGAAATACAAAGAGGTAAAATGTAACAGGGCAAAAAATTTCATGGTTTATTATTTAAATATAACCACTCCATCCATTCTATACAGACTATCAAAAGTCCGTCGCTGAATAAAGGCTTCCCCCAAAGATTGCCTCATAGGAGCAAAGATTTAAATAGTTAGATGCGCCTTCACCTTGAAAACTGTGGCATTATTTTTGGATGTGTTCGTTTGCAATACGCTGACGTGCACACACTCTAATGCAATAGTGACATCTCTTTCTTTGTTGCACAAATGAGCACTGATTGCGAATGAGTGAGCTCACTCATTTGAGAATGGACACATTTCGGAGTGGTCATACTATGGTAATGGCGCATCTAACTATTTAAATCTTTGCATAGGAGGGACATTTAGTATATTTGGTACGCTCAGTGGGTTGGCAACTTCAGTTTCGATTTGTTATCAGGAAGATGCTGCTACCTAAACCTACCTTCTATTTTATTTCTCTCTGACGCCTCTTACGGCACCCACGACACGATACAGTATAATGGATGCTACGCCGCAACTGTACAGCATTGAAATACAACGGAACGGAACAAATGAATTCTCAAACTGCAGATGATGTTTAAAACTCGCTAGCTCAAATATCATCCCACCCATGTGTACAATTGGAATATTATTAGATATTAAATTAAAAGGTTTTGCTGTTCAGTGTACCGAAAGAAGCTCAATTAGCGATGGTTGCTTGCATTACGTACAGTCGCGCACTACTGTGTGTAGAAGAAATTATTATTTTTGAGATTAATTAATTTAATGTGATTAGTAAGGCAAAAAATTAGCAAAAGATTACAATTAGTAAAGATTATTTAATCCCGATTCGACAAATTAATATAAAACGATATTTATGTACAAATATTTACTGCTTACAATTAAAGTGTTCCATTTTGATCTGAGCCTTGTAGGTCCCAAATTGTGTATGACTTAGGAATATGCTACTGAGTTACTTGCCTAGCATGTCGTAAATGACGGCTAATTGTATATTGGGTTTGTGAGTGTGTAGGCGAAGGGCTAGTAACCTATCACTTTTTACCCAATTTTCCATCTATACCCATATTTTTGGCTAAACGTCGTCGTAGTGGCTCGCTGCTCTTTAAACTCTGCCTACTCCTCGGGGATTATTGATTTGATTGGGCGTGACGTAATTTTGTATGTGTGGCTTAGATATAAATCATTTGCAAGATAAAATCGTTTCTGGATTTTACATTTATCCTGGCTTAAATAATAAAATCAACTTATTAATTATTTTACAATTATTTACCATATAGTTTATTACGCAAGTAGATAAATTCAGGCATATTGAGGATGCTTACTGTACTTTGTAGACAATCTTTGTATGCGTATATGTACTTACAAAATTAAAGCTTGCCTTAAATTCATTTGAATTCAAAATTCATTGATGCGTAACTTCTATAAAAAGTTAACTAAGGTAGGTAAGCTGAGGAAGAAGTTTTTGTTGTAATTTTTTTTAAACGTAACAATGATGTTGCATTTTATTTATTGTAATTCCATATCTTGCGCAACTAAGGGTATTCAAGTTTGTGATCAATTTTGCCAAGACCTCACATTAATCATAACCAGCTTGCGGTAGTTCACTGTTAGCACAGGGCACCCAGGGGTGGTCTGTGACTGTTAGACATAGATGTTTCCTTAAACTTTCTTAGTCTTTGTTTAGGCTTTACACATTTAGTCACTGTTAGCCGCTTTGCATAGATCATCGCTTGAGCTACCATCTCACATCCTAAATTAGGTTTGTCTAAACACGGTCTTCATTCCAGGATAACTATCTCTAACGTCTCATCCAATATTTGTCACTTATATGACTTGTATTGCCAGTCAATAAGTGTAGTTTTGCGACGTGTTAAGTGGTGTAGAAATTATGGACATGGAAGTTAGTATGTATAAGTGTTAAACACACTACAAGTAACAAGTTAATTTAAAGATACAGCATATATACCTAGAACCCATAGCTTATATATGAGGGTTTAGGCCTCCTCCCATCTCATTTCATTGGTGCCGGTGCCGGGGTTGACCCCGAGTTGCACGCGTAGGTGCTAAGAAATTAGCGGCGAGTGACTTAGCTCAACTCTGGGGTTAAGCGTTAGCTAACATATTTTTAGGACAAGTGTTGGGGTGCCGGCGGGGATCGAACCCGGGTAGCTCGCATACTGCGTAATTTGCGACGAGTGGGTTAGCGCCTAAGCTATCATAGCTTTGGGACTAAGCTTTCGCTAAAATATTATTAGGACAAGTGTGTCAACATCTGGGATAGCGGCTGATTAGCTGTTTGAAAAGTTAAATTAAATAACCGACACAGTCTTAACGTTATCAAATGTCATTCCACTGTAGTAAATAATTATTTTTTCATCAATCTATTACAGCCTATTAAAGTTCACGGCTGAACATAGCTGTACCTCATAAACTGCCTCATAGGTAAATTTTGCTATGGTTTCAATGCGTGGTTTCTCATCGGCTTGATTGGAAACTAAAGTTTTAGATCAATTTGAGTTGTTATCAGGAATACGCTGCTTCCCATCTCCTGGTTTGGTTTACCTCCGTCGCCTCCTACGACACCCAGGGTACGATATGAGTAGTGAATATTCTTTCACCGCCATTACGCGGATAGTTTCCTATAAACATCTACAAATTAAAATTTTATACTAAACTCTCATTCATTCCTCGTCGTACTAAACTCCAAATTAAAGTAAACTGAGCTACAAAACAATTCGCTTCAACAACGTAAATCAAAATGAATTATACCGACCACATATCATAAGCTAAAACAAACAATGGGCAACTTGCAACGAAATTAATTCGTAAGTCACACAAAATTGTGGATTTACGCGTTTTGATTTTGTGCCAGCGAGATCAAAGATACGGCGACCTTGTGTGGATTGAGGTGCCATTATAAATAATGCCTAATTACGCGTCTAGATAGAGATTTCTATGCATCGTATCTGTCTATCAATGTACCTATTTATCTATTACTGAATTAAAATAACCAAAAAAGTTAAAACTAAAGTTATAATGAAGAGGGGTCAGATTGGTTATGGTAACTGCAATTTACATATATTTATAATGTTCAGGAACGCAGACAATAGACAAGGAAATTATTTTGTTTATTTTCGATATCGATTATTACGATATAAATGCCTACTTTCTAGTAAGTTCTCCAAGGTATGAACCTCCATTATATTTACATAGTAATTATCGTTAGTATTATAACGTGGTAATTATAATTAAAAAAATTGGGAGAATAAAAAAAAATGAGTGTGATCGTTCGGAGAAGGATTACGCTCTCACGAAATACCAGCGTATAATAGCAGCTTAATGCTTCTATGTTTCGTATGATGAATATTAAGAACTGGAAACTATTTTTACTGAAAACGTGGTATTTCATTTTATCTGTATTTTAATTTTTAATCGAGGACAGATGTAATGTCAATGGGCCACAGCATCAATTTAATACCAGGTGCAATGTGCGCTTGTTTGTCATCTTTATTCTATAAAAAATATAACGTGACATTTTTAATGTATATTAATTATCATATTTATAAATAATTGGGTTGATCTATTCGTTAAAAGATCCGTGACCGTGACGTAGATTTACGTGTGCTACGAGTTATTTGTGTGCAAAGTTTTAAATTGCGTGCATTATAAAACCGCCAAAGTATACGTTAGAGCATCCATTTAAAATAAACTTTCACAGTGACTTCAAACTAGATTAAGTTAATTAAAGAATGTATTATAATCACTACTTTCGCTTTCTACTGTATTTATATTTTATCGTTTCAGCTAAAATTTTGTTTTGGTAGTTTTTTATAGCAAAGAAATGTAAACAAGATTTAAAATAAAACTCTTTGTAACCTTCAGATCTTTAAGATAAGATTACTTGTTTTCTTTAAACGTGTTTTTAATAGCTACGTCGTCGAAAACATGTATTACATGGAAATATAATCCATACAAATAAACGTAGCCTTAGATTTCTTAAGCTTAAGCTACTTGGTATAAACTGAATATGAAATGGTCGAGCCGATGGAAGTCAAACTATGCAATATCAAATAGTCTTGTTGTGTATGTGTAATATTATTATAACGAGCTTACCAATCGATATTATTCTTTATATAATTTTCACGAGTGTATTATAAAATAAGCAATTAATTTACAACTTTTAATATTTGATTACGATTCGCCTCATAAATATCGCGAAATTTGCAGTGATGATAAAAATTAAATGTTCTGTAGAAGTGCTTGCACTAACTTGAACAAAAGCGAAGTGTACACAACGGGCAAGTTAGAGCCGGCACAATAGTCCTTTTGTTTACGATTAATGGACGACCTTATAAAGGCCTGAATTTTGACTTATTGTTTTAAGAGAATGCGTGGGAGTATGTACGCGCCTTGAGTTATTTTAAAGAAATTAATTAGGCACGCTAATAGAACTTCAAGAAGAGGTAATGTATACTTTTTCAATGACCTGATGAGGGAAGGTCAAGAGTACTCGGATACCTAGACGTGCATGTATGAAGAAGATAATGAACCTGAAAGAAGCGAAAGAGGTATGTAGGGATCGTGACACTTGGCGATCTGTTCTCTCTGGCTACCCCGTTAGGGATTGTGCGTGAAGATAAGTAAGTAAGTAAGTAAGTTTCAATGACTTTAAAAAAGGAGGAGGTTCTCAATTCGACTGTATTTTTATGTGTGATACCTCAGATATTATAGTACGTGAGGGTAATATGGTTATACGGTTAATATGGCCACTTTAGCAACTTTCTTATAACTCAAAAACTACAGCCTTGTTTGCATAGATGACTCTGTGATACAATAGCTCGTCATCAGTAATTCAAATATTAAGGGGTCTCAAGAGCTCTGCTTCATCGACGCCATTTTAAGGGGAAATATAACCTCAAATGGCTTAGCAAGATCCTCCGTTATACCGAAAATATTGCAGCATTAATTTTGAAATAAATATATGGTAAAGTTGAGGATTAATGTTAAGTACTATGTAAGACAAAAACATGATTCCGTGCTAAAGCTTGGAATTTACTGCTATGAGGCAGTTTACATACATAAATGTCACAAAGACGAACGTCCAGACCCGGAACAATTATTTGTAGACCATACAAATACTTGTTCTGTGCGGTATTCGAATCCGCGTCCTTCAGCAGTGCAACTCATTGCTATGCCACTGCGCCTCGAAACCGTTAAAAAATTTATAAGAGAGGTTATACAGCTAATAAATAAGCTATCCAGGTTACATCATAAATTTATGCACAATATAAATCAGCTCATACATTTTTAAACACTAACATTAAAATAGAGGTGCAGGCGATGTTTCACGTCTTAATGCGAGGTCCAATACGACAGGTATTTATATTTGCAAACATCGTAATTTTCAAGCTTCGGAAAAAAAAATTGACTGAAAATAACAAACCTATTTATTATGTTACAATTACCTGGTTATACAAACATGGTTTAACAAATGCTTGTTTGTTTAGGCGATGTTTTAAGATTGAATTTATTGAGGACTAAAGTGTATAATTCGCAAATTATTAGGGAATGCTGTGATTCACACACAGTTACATCTATCCTCGATTAAGGATCAAAATGTAGATGCCTTGTCATCCCTAAGGACAAAGATGGATTGCCCTGTTTCCAATAAAAAGGTTTTCTGGTTCTCTACACTCACCTTATGAAACAAAGTGAAAATTTTACAAAGGGTAATTAATTCTTACGTTGGCAGTCTGGTATTGTATGAGAGCGTGATCTTCTCCAATCGAGTTGACATATTCGTGCTACAAGCATAATACAGCTGTAGCGTGGCTCTACCACATATACTTTACTTATAATATACGTAAATAATAGTTCATTTTTGTCCTTATTTTTTTTATTTTCTTAGACCACTAACATTTGTTACATTACAATCATAAATGCTACAGTTTAGAATCTAGTATATTATGCACGATCACACAACTTTATAAAAAACATTTATAATTTCACGAGGCGGAAACATTTGAAAATATTTGTATAGCGCGCTTTTAAAACTTCAATTTTATTTTGTCTATTGAAAACGATCAAGTGATTCACAAATAGCCAAAGGCATGGTACGTTCCAATTAGATAATGTTATCAGCCGTCAAGCGACGGGTTACTGTCTAAAATAATGAATTGCCCACCATACCGCGGCCCCGTTAAATAGGGCGCGATAAATTTAGCTTCAAGGAATTTTTTTACGTTTTACTTGACAACAAACACATTTTGTACGATAATCGTAAAAATTACGAAGAATTGAGTCCCCACCCAACAATCATCTAAGCAACATATCGGTGATATATCAACAATTTTTTTTGTAATTACTTTTTGTCTTTTCAATTCTGTAAATTCATTAAGTCGACCATTAGACAAATGAATAAATTTTATATTTTCATCTTATATATATATATATATAAATTACGTGTCACGTTGTTTGTCCGTGATGGACTCCTAAACTACTTAACCGATTTTAATCAAATTTGCACACCGTGTGCAGTTTGGCCCAACTTGAGAGATAGGATAGTTTTTTTTGCCCATGAGTGCCCACAATTTTTTTGCGAATTTAAGGATTTTTAATAGGATATGACAAAGGATCGTCGAAAAGGGCAGAACAACGTTTGCCTGTCAAGCTAGTAAAATATATATATATATATATATATAATTAAGATTTTCATCAAAATTACGTAAATAAATAAATAAAAAGCAGTTATTACAATTTGACGATGTTTCTAATTGAATTTCCTTTGAGAATATCACGCCTTCATGTACACGTAGATGAAAGAAACCAAAATGTAGGTCATCAATTTACTTTCTCACAGCTGAGTCGAATAGAAAGGTGCGTATGAAATAAACAATCTACCAATTAGAAGAAAGGTTCTAACGAAATTGCATTCATGTTTTCATGTTATTATTTCTTAATATTGAAACCAATATACTTATTATTTTTAATCATCTATTATTATATTAGTATAGATTATTTTCGTACTGAATGTCTTAATGTTGTTCACTGACATTAGTAAACGCGATTCGTGGCAAAACATCTTCGAAATTATTTTTCCTAACTTGTTTTATCTGGCATTTTTAGAATAGAATAATTTTCATTAAAAATAGATTACACGTAATACTTATTGGAAGTCATATAAGTAAGAAAATCCATTTGCCCCATATCGTCCGGTGAGTGTCGTAAGAGGTGACAGAGAAAACCATGGGCAGCAGCATCTTCCTGATAACTTAATGAATACAAACTGCGGCTACCTACCCACCTGCCAAGCGTGGGTATCGTTTTAAAAATTCGCTTCCATTCCGTTTCGCAGCAGTGTATAATTCTATGTTCAGCCATACACTTTGGATGGACTGTAATGATAATGATGATGTAATAATTATAATATTGATTTGAGCGAAGGAAAATTAAAACTGTTGATTATTAAAACTTTCAATCTATTCGTGTATTTAAACGTGATGGTGTCATGCTGCAGCTATATTACGGTTGTCGCACGAATGGGTCGGCTCTACCAGGAAAGAATCACGCTTTCACAGAATACTAGCGTAAAATAGAAGCTTAACGCTGCTGTGTTTCGTATGGTGAGTATACAGAACCGGAGAGCCTACCCTTAGTCCTCAGGGTTTTTGATTCATAATCGAGGATAGATGTAAATGTCTATCAACCACAGATTGCAAAAAATAATCAAACAATTAAATTGTTGACCTTGGGTCATCCGTCACGCGGTTGTTTTATGACAAAAAGACGTGACTCTGTTTCATAAATCTGCCAATATGTTTTCCTTTTATAATATTAAGCTCGTAGTAACAAGTTCAAACAACTATAACAATTTTTTTATAGTTGTTTGAACTTTATTTAAATTAAATTTTATATCAACACCACATCGTCAGAGTTATAGAATAACATTCATTGTAATTTCAACACAGCACCCATATTTTACAAGTGACATTTACAATTTTCGCGCGTTTTATTTGACATTCATTTGCCAGTACAGAATTAGAAAAACGGGATTCCTTTTACTTTTATATTTATGATGCTTGGATAAGATTTCTAAATTAATTTAATTGTTTAGTTGATTGTATTGCAAAAATATATTTTTTATTCCATATCGTTATAAATCAATTATATTCAATGTCGAGTAGGTACCTACTTATTAAACTGTTACATTATTTGATACTGAACAGAGGATATAACTGTTGCTTTGCGGACACAGCGGTGTAATATGTAAGTACTGTGTGTATTAGATGTCTACTACCTTTAATGTGCTCATCTATTAAAACTGATTAAATATTACTTTGCAAGTAATTTTACGGTTCCGTCTTTTTTAATAGAAAACGAGCACACAGTCCACGTGATGGTTATGCTGTAGCCCAAAGACATATATACTTATCATCAGTTAAGAATCAAAGGGTCCTTCACTGCTGGCCGTATGAGGACACTCAAGGATGCTCAGTCAGCTATGGAGAAGAGGAGACTCCGAGCCCAGCGCTCGGAGTTTCTCTGCGTGATAAACTTAGATATGAGGATATCCGCAGTAGGACCAAAGTGACCGACATCGCCCAACGGATTAGTAAGCCGAAGTGGAAATGGACCAGCCATGTAGCTGTAGCCATGTAGCCAAGTGGCAGCCGCGTACCGGTAGGCGAAGTGTAGGGCAACCGCCCACTAGATGAAGTGACGACCTGGTAAGACAAGCAGGAAGTCGGTGGATGCAGGTAGCAGGACCATGATTTGTGTTATTCGTTGGGGGAGGCCTATT
This sequence comes from Parnassius apollo, assembly GCA_907164705.1. NCBI lineage: Eukaryota > Metazoa > Arthropoda > Insecta > Lepidoptera > Papilionidae > Parnassius > Parnassius apollo. The sequence continues at coordinate 6,122,692 of CAJQZP010000528.1, forward strand.
TTCACCAGTGCACTTGTGACGGGCCGAAATGAAATGATGTAGAATCAAAACGCAGATGCGTTGTCACTCCTGAGGACTAAGATGGAATGCCTCGTTTCGATTAAAAAGCGTCTCCGGCTTCCTACACTCACCATAGGAAACAGCAGCATTGAGCTGGTATTCTGTGAGAGCGTTGTCCTAACCCGGTCGAGCCTACTCATTCGTGCTACAACTATACTACTAATAAAGCTGCAGCGTGGCTCTACCACGTAAAAACGTGTAGCACCTATGGTCACAGACTACTCGAAACGTTGGTAAAATCTGTAAAATTAGTTTAGTCATAATATAGGTACATAAAGGTAACAGGTACCTAGCCATTATAATTATTTCAATTATGATGTCTCCAGATGTCCCTTTGTTTACAAACATTGATGTTTTATACAACCCAATGACTAATTTTATTGTAAACACTAATTTTTTAATAGTAAACATTTATGCAGTTATAGTATAGGTCTTTTGTAGCACGTGAACTCATTATTAGCATCATGTTCACTAACACAGTACAATATCAATTTACAAGTAAGCAAAAGTAATGCGTAGTTTATGAATGAAGTTGCTAAATTATGCAAGTAGTACACTCCAAACTAAGAAATCATGTTTATCTATGGAAACCGCAGACAAAACAAGTTACATAACTGTTTTCCTTCATGGAAGGACTCGTTTTGTTAGACCGAACAAATGTTCGGAGTCAAAATACCGCGAAATGTTCAAGTTCATTCTTCGATTATGGTAAAAGCCATAATCTAACTATTGATTTATTTTCATTATACTATTTACTATATTTATTTATATTATACAACTTTATTGCTAAATTCTGAAAAGGTAGGCCGATGGAGGCCGATATAAGCCGATGATGATGACGAAGACGATGATTATACTACTTTAATTCTTATCAAAATAATTACACTATGAAAACTTGCAACAAAATTTATTTTACTACCACAATATTATATAGCTTTGCCTTCTAATGTAAGTAATAAGTAATAACTATAGAAGTTTGTTAATTAAAATGTTAAAGTTTTGAATAAAAATCGTTCCAATGTTAAATATATTGCACCATTCAGCCATTGGCCCCACATAAATTATAACTGTTAAGGTCAGCAATTATAAAGTGTTTTTGTAGTATAATATAAAATAGATAAAGAATTCTATTTTATGGTGATTGAAAAAAAAAACAATTTTTCATTTTTATTCCTTAAAAGAAATCCTAACATTAAGAATTAGCACAAGTCTGAAAAAACCTTTTTAAATAAGCAATCTGACGTAACTATTTTTGGATTATATGTTTAATAAATATACAGATAAATTGGAAAAGTAGCAAAACTTTTTAAAAATGTAAAAAGAGTTTTACGTTTGTTCTCGTGAAATGCTTCGCTTGATCGCTTATTACTAAACGCTCCTAAACACACACACTTACACACGTTACATGAACTACACATGTATGACACACTTGTCTTGTTGATAGAATAATACACAGGAGTGTGGAGTAAAACACGTGTTGGGCCACGTTGGCCGGCAAGTTTATTCTTGTGCTGGGCGGGAGTGTTTTTTGGTCGTATGTTTTAAGCGTAGACAATTTAACTTCTATAAAAATGTAATTCAATTCTTCTAATGATTACACTAGCAGTATTGTGTATCGATTTTAAGTATTGAAATATTAGAAAGTAATAAAAACTATGCATAGAGTCGGTGTATCTCGTATTATTTGATAATGAAACATTTCATGTTCAAAATAGACTTTATCATGTTTTTTTTTACAGGATAAGGGTGACAAACGTGCATACAGTCCACCTGATGGTAAATGATGCATCTATCCTCGATTACGAATCAAAATGCAGGTACCTTGTCACCCGTGAAGACTGAGATGGAATGTCTCGTATCCAGTAAAAAGGTTTCCAGTTCTCTATACTTACAGCACGAAACACAGCATCGCTAAGCTACTATTTTACGCTGGTACTCTGTGATTTCCATTGCAGTAAAGGCTAGTTACAGTAGCAGCTTCAGAGTTTGTCTGGTTCATGGTTAGACTGGTGACGAACACGATTACGGCAATTACTTATCCAATATTCCACTTTGATGAGACCTGTCTACAACGGTAAAATATTTATGCATAGATGGAAATAAAATGGTTTTTTTTCAGCTCATGGTAAGCTCAGCGTGGAGGCAAACGTCTTAAGAAAACCTGCTGAGATACTAATATTTTTCAAGGACAACATGACAACGATGCTTGTTGTTAGTAGTAGTTGGAGTACGCTTATTGTTAGTTATTTATTTACACGAATGTATTTATATGATTGAAGGTTAGATTTTACACACGCTCTTAGCTGAAGTGGGCCGGCCATATAGCTTGAAGAAGAACCGTTGGGGAAAAAAGGTTCTCGAGTGGCAGCCTCGTACTGATAGGCGAAGTGTAGGGCGACCCCCCATTAGATGGAGTGACGACCTGGTAAAACATGCAGGAAGTCGATGGATGCAGGTGGCTCAGGACCGTACTTTGTGGCATACCTTGGGGGAGGCCTATGTTCAGCAGTGAAGGGCTATAATGATGATGATGAATGTGAGGTAAATGAGTGATTAGAAAAATTCGACAGAATAGTCCAACCTCTCCGCTTCTTGTTCGAGGTGTGCAAAATCAACCACAATTTTTAAACTTTACTAAAAACAATATCTAAATATATACTACATATTTGGACAATGTGATTGCGGCGTAAGAGATTCCATTACCCTATTCTTCCATAGGTATCGTAAAACCAACAAAGGAAATAATAGTAGAATTGAATCTGAAAGGCAAGGAAATCTTTAAATAATATTAAGACCAACTAAGAGCAGCATCTACAGAATCCTCTGAAACTGTAAATCCCAATGGTCATAATAAGCAGAGCATTTACGGAAATTAGTTACATTAAAGTTAAGTATGATAGAATAAATTCAGGTATGTAATGTTCTGCAAATCCCGACTTTTATTAAACCAATTCCTTAACCATTTCATTATTTTAATTGCATATTATCATTTCCAAATGCTTTTATATGTGGGCACCCATGGCCGAAGTGTCTATGAACAGTGGGCATCCCCCTTTCGGGCACGGCGGCCAGTCTCAATGGAGAATAACCATATGCGCAGGACAAGATTATAAATCCCAAGTATCCCACTCTGTTCCCTCACACTTATGATCTGACGGGACGGTAAACTGACACGACCGGAGCGAGTCCTACGCCTGGCAGGACCAACGGCTTTACGTGCTTTCCGAGGCACGGAGGTGAAATACCGTCAAACTCCTGATTCAGGGTTGCTTCTGAGAATTTCTCTACAGAAAAATCTAATAACTTATTTTTGGCCCGACTTGGGATTCAAAACTCGGTCCTGATGATCAGCAACCCCGTTTACTATCACTAGACCAACGGGATAGTCATCCAGCTGTATATTCGGCCTAAACTCGAAGACGATTGTTAATGAGCAGTAATCAATAGATTTTTAACAAGCAGGAATGACAAACGAGCACACAGTCAACTAGATGGTAAGAGGATGTTGTAGTCCATAGAAACCTACATCTATCCTCGATTAATCAAATGCAGACGTGTTGTTGCCGGTGAGTACTACGATGAAATATCTCATTACCAGTAAAAATAGCTTCGCTTTTCGTCACTCATAGGATGTAGGAGCATTATGATGCTATTTTACCATGTTAGATGGAGTGCTGTGTACATTTCTAGTAATGTATTTGCTTATACTGATCAACTATTATAAGTTCACTGTTGTTCAATACATATGCACCTTAAACCATGTAGTTGGTTGCGTGGTCCTACAATAGTTTGAGTATAGCTTTGGCTTTGTTTTTGCTTCACTATAAATGTATGCAGCTCTCCATCTTACTTTTTTGTTGATCTGAGAACTCTATCACTCTCTTCATACTCTTTAGCACCAGTGGATGTACCGTTCACAGTTGTACACACATATGCACCTAAAATTGTTGTTGGTTGCGTGTTCCTACAATAATTTGAGCATGGTTTTGGCTTGGTTTTGTTTCACTATAAATGTACTCAGCTCTCCATCTTTCTTTTTTGTTGGTCTGAGGGCCCCAATCTCTCTCTTCATACAGTTAACAGCAGTGGATGTCCTGTCGCTCAGCGATAGAAATAGGTAGGAAAAATATACCACGGATTCCTACGCAGAAAAGATTTACACCACCAGTAAAGTGCCATTTTATTTTATAGCTGTTATCGACCGACATTCTTAGCAAAAATATTGCATATTCATTCACTTCCGTAATAAATGTACGTTATTTTATTGGTGTTACCATTAATACAAATTCGAAGTTTCGTTTAAAAAATAAAGCAGGAAAACATTTTTAAAATGAACTTGTGTGATAGTGGGAACAGCAAATAATGCTTTAATTGTTACGAAATTTTGCATATAATTTATATAATACACTTGTAAAGTTTCTTCCATTATTATTTTGTGTACTCTAATGAAGGTTTGGCTGACATTAATTGATGTAAAGGTTGATTCTGATAAAAAATTTATTAATTGTTGTTTTTGTCTAACGTTAAAATATTTTTCTGTTATAATTTTTAATTTACATAAATATAGAATTTAAGTATAGTACGTGAGGGTAATACGGTCGTCCGGTTATGGTAATTTTCCTATAACTCAAAAACTACAACCTTGTTTGCTTAGATTCCTCTGTGATACGATAGCTCTTCATCAGTAAATCAAATAATAAAGGGTCGAATGGGCGCTGCTTTATCGACCTCATTTTGTCAGTTGACATTATAGTAAATATTTTAGTCGATTTTAGTATTGTGTAGTGTAGTTAAATTTTTTTAAGTTTATTTTTCTAAGTATTCCTAATTATTGCTAAAGTTTGTTTGCTATTTTTTTTCTTAATATATTAATTATAGTATACGACTTCGTTTTTTTGTCTGTCTTCCTCATAGTTTTGGTTTTATATGGCGTCAAAGCTTAAGGACCATATTAACCTCACGTACCTTATAGTTTTAAAGAAGTCATGTAAATACGGCGTAAGATAATCCATTACGCAGTTTCGTTTCGTTCGTAAGAGGGGCTATGAGAATAGTCAGAAAGAACCGTTACATGGCAGTATTTTCAAATTTTCGGACGTATACGACACGTCTGTCTGATGACCAACAAACCGTCTGCCGAACGTTGCAATTATTGTAAATTCTTTTTATATCAAACATTTTACGTATTTTTGGGTGATAAGAAAAAAAAGTTATAAGAAGTATCTAAGCGGATTGATGTTTCATAACGATTCATAACTTTATCGAGTTTTAACTTAACAGTGTTGAGTGACCCTGTAAATGTAGTGGAAACCTGATAAAACATACAAGGAGTCAATGTATACAGTGGTTTAGGACCGTTTTCAATAGTAAACTTTTAATGATCTGTAATTACGACAATGGTGAATTATCATAAGTTTCCTTATAAACTTTTGTGATAGACAGCAGTGTTAAGAAATGAAAAAAAAAACAACTTTTATGTTTGACCATTGTAATATTATAATAATTAATACATAAGTACATAAAAAAATTTGTGATTTCAAAACCTAGGGAATTTTTTTTTTTCGATTTATTTTTTTCTATGTTTCTGCCGCAATTTGTTCTGTATCGAGAGTCGAGACTACGGACAAACAGGAGCTATAACGTGAATAATGACAAAAATATCTATATTATAAATTTATAAAATAACTCACTTCTCTCCTAATCTTAATTTAATATGTGTATATGTTGACTGAACTCCTCCAAAATAGCTGGCCCGACTTTGATGGAATTTTGTGTGTGTGATTAAGTTGTTTCAAGAATGGTTTAGATCCACTATAGGAGCCGGTCTTTCCAGAAATTATCCCTGCCAAACCGGGGCGGATAATATATTATATAATAATAAACTTCCAATATGTATTAAGTTCAAATTTTACTTCCTGTTAATCTCAATACTATTTAATAAGAAAATCTGTCAAGATCTTGGAACGCTATCGTCTTTTACATGTCGGTTAAATAACAAACAAGGTCACGAGGGTATTGTAGTTTGATTAAACCTCTTTAACCTTCCTAGTTTGAATCTATTGTGCTCCAGAATTGATTGTATCCGGAGTAGCGACAAGTTTGACAGAAGAGATTTTTTAAATGGGAACAGTCTGAGTGAATCATTTTGTAGATAGTCACTTTGTTGTTTAATAAGCAAGTTATATATTTTTATTTGTCCTCTCTTTTAAACGTTAACCTACACACTAGGATTTTCTCCTGAAACGTGGGGGTAGTTTACATACATACATTTCATAAGGACAAACATCTAGACCCGGAACAATTATTTGTAAACCATGCAAACACTTGTTCCGCGTGGAATTCGAACAAGCGGCCCTCAGCGATGCAACTCATTGCTAAGTCACTGCGCCACGAAGCAGTCATAATTAAAAGCAAGATTGCTAATTTGAGGTTATAATCATTTTTGAGTTACAAAAAAAAAATGAGTTACGAAAATATTTAAGTCTCTTCCACAACGTTGTTTCTGGTTAGCTTTGTATCTGTGGAATTAGAAATTAAACACGTATATCACGAAAAAAACGTGAAGGTTTCAAAACTTTGACTTTAATATTACTGCGTACTAAATCAATGATCATGAACGAAAATAATTTTACATATACTGAATAAAATAATATTTTTAAACGAATTCTTATGAATGACATAAACCTGAGTAACTAACTTCCGCCATACAACAAATATAATACATCAAATATTGTGCTATTTTAAATGCATAGTAATTCAATGAGAGTAACCTTAGCCTATTTTTATGTTGATTATGGCTACATCATCTTTATGGACCAATGCGATTATAATAACATACTAAGTTCTACTAAGCTAAGCTAGACTAAACTCATAATCTATAATTAGCAAATTCTACTTTTCATTTAAAGGACTATGATTATGGCTATTTAGTTGATAAAGCGTCTATTTTTAACGTTTTTTTATAGGATAAGGCTGACAAACTAACACTCAGTCAACCTAATGGTAAGTGTTTGCTGTAGACCATAGACATATACATATATCCTCGATTGCGAATCAAAATGCAGATGCGTTGTCACCCGTGAGGACTAAGATAGAATGCTTCCTTTCCAGTAAGAAGGGTCTTCGGTTCTTTACACTCACCATACGAAACACAGCAGCGTTAAGGTGCTATTTTACGCTAGTATTCTGAGAGAGCATGGTCCTTTCCCGGTCGAGCCGAGCCATTCGTGCTACAACTATACTACTAATATAGATGCAGCATAGCTCTACCACGTAAAAACGTGGTAGAGCTATGCTGCAGCTGGACTGTGACTGTGGCGTGCATGGTTTGGGATCAATTGGGGAAAGAAAACGCTTGCACAGAATAAAAACGTGATAACGACGTATGTAGATGCTGTGTCTCGTATGGTGAGTGTAGAGAACTGGATACTATTTTGTAAGTAACAACGCATATGCATTTTGATTCGTAATCGAATTTGGTTTCTATTTGTGACATCACCCTCTTCCATCAGGTGCACTGTTTGTGTTATATAATAATATAACAACTAAAATGAGACAGTGAAATTAGATCATATCCGAGTTTTACGCGAGCACGTTGACACACACACACATTTAAAAATTATATATGTAATTACTGATGGTACTTAGAGGAATACGTAATTAGGTTTTGACTTCTAATTGATTGAACAGTACTACTGCCAATGTGGAATCAGCCTAACTCTCGAGTTGCATCTTTGGGCGCTGTATAACGTTTAAGTTTCGCAAACTTTGCGTCGGGACGTATCGATTGCCCGGTGAAGTATTGATGTTCGCGCATTTTGCACAATTCAAAATTTTATGAGAATAAGCACCTTCATAATATCGATATAGGCACAACAAAAATGTCCTTTTGCATTATTCAATCTTTTGATGCATCAATTAACGCCCTTACAAAAATTGACATAATTTTAAAAAAGAGAGAAAAAACAAATTAAAATGTTTGAAATTGTTCTCTCTTTTCGCTAACTGCCAATAACAAGGGACAGGAATAGAGATAATTCATATTTTATTTAAGTAAATGATAATCAACGATTATAAATAAAGTCGTTCATAAATAATGTTCTTGTTTCTAAAAAGTGTTATACACATTCTGTACATAGTCATCTAGTCGACCAAACACTATGTTAGATTAATATTGCTGGATGTAAAACATTCAGTGACCAAAAGTCTGACAAAGATATTGACTTCAGAAGCTAATAAATTGGTTTAAAGTAATAAATTGGTGAAAAGATCGAGGCACCTGTTAGCCAGAAAGATGTGATAGCATCCGATAAAAAACAGATTTTTTTATAGAATAAGGTGACAAACGAGCACACAGTCCACCTACTGGATATTCTTACACTGCCATTACACTGTTTCATATGTATGCTTATTCGCATTGCGTTATTTAAAAACTAGTTTTCTAACACATTCTATTGTTATGTTACCGTTCTGTAACAATAGAAGCCATGTTTATTAAATAACATTTGGTTACAAGTGACAACTGCTAATAATTAGCCGTGATATTTCTAAAACATCCTCCATTGATATCCAAACATTGTGCGTCATTTTGAAATAAGGTTCCTTACGTAGTTCAATAATTGGTGTATTATATAATATAAGCATTTTTGTTTTACTTTGTAATATAAACTCATATCAAATTAAATTGACATTTTATTTTAAATAACTAGGTGCGTCATTGTTTGATCATGATAACTTATTTTTTATTATATTTCTAGAATAAACGTAAGATATTATGTATCAATATTCACTCATCAGAAGTGAACACAAATACACATCACACAAATATATCACGCGAAATTTTAAAGATTTTCGAGTAGGTACAGTTAGGTCTAGGAAGAACAGTGGTAGGTTTATAGAAGCTGGTATACCATGATTTTTATATAATAAAAATTATTATCATCATCAAAGTCATCATTGCAGCCCATGAAAATACACTATTGGACATAAAAAAAAACATAAAAAGAGCGATATTTCAGAAAAAATGGTAAAGGTTTTTCAGGGCTTAATTATATTATGTCCGTTATTTATTTGTTCTTATAATGTAGGTATTATGTAATGTTGTTCTTATAATAAATTTATATGTATTTTAATACTCCAATTTGTGACTGTGAACTTATCAGACAACTTAAATCGCATCCAGCGCAGAGCGGTTCGAATCGTCGGCGAACGAGCTCTTTCCGATCGGCTTGACTCACTGGCACTGCGAAGAGATGTTGCATCTCTTTGTGTATTTAATCGCATCTACCACGGGGAGTGCTCTGAGGAATTGTTCGGACTAATTCCAGCCGCACAATTACACCATCGCACATCGCGACAAAACTCGCGATACCATGAATACCATCTGGATGACTGGCGGTCCACCACCGTGCGATTTAAAAGAAGTTTTCTTCCTCGCACAACTTCCTTGTGGAATCGACTACCACCAGAGACTTTTCCAGACCGATACGACTTAGGAACCTTCAAGAAAAGAGCCTACTCCTTTTTAAAAGGCCGGCAACAGATCTGCAATTCCCCTGGTGTTGCAGATGTTCATGGGCGGCGGTAATCACTTACCATCAGGTGAGGCGTATTGCCGTTTGCCCCCTCTCCAATAAAAAAAAAACTTACTAAAAATATCCCTTCAACAAACTAAACCTTTTTGTTTTAAAAGTTCTTTTCATTGCAATATTATCTCAATACAACGTTTTCGAGTTAATACCTACAGTGTTAAATATCAGGCGCGATATAATATTATATTTTATCACAACTGAACTGTTTAATGAAGTTTTCTGAAAATAAAACTATCCAGGTTTTGTTTTTAGAAAAGAATAACACTATTGCAATTACACTTTTATTTGACTTATATTGTCATACACGTATCTTAATCTATTATGGTTGCCATAGCTGGCAAACGGCTTGTTTAGAAAGGGACGTGTAGATAAGGAGGAGGAGATTGTGACGTCACCTGTGCCGGCGCAGAGTATGGCAACGTCGCGTTAAGTGTTTTGTAAATAGACGATTGTTGTGCCATGGTTGCAAGACTTCACCAAAATTAAAATGTTACGGCAGAAGGTCACTTGAATATTCATTAAATTGAAATCGTAAGTTCCTCTAGTCCTGGTACATTATGGTGGTACAAGTTATTTCATTAATATATACTTGAATATTTACTATTTTGAACATAATCTAAGGTATAAAATATTTTAGCGTAACTTTGATTGGGGTTTGTCAGGAACTTTTAAACAGATATTGATAACAGAATATAATCCTCTAATATTTTTAAAGACAATAAACACACAAAAACAGATTTTCCGTGCAATACGAACATACTTTTCATTATAAGTTTCTTAATCTTAAATGAGGTACGTTGGCAACCCTTTTGTGCGCATGCGACAGCTCTACACGTCTGATAGAGAAAGAAATGGTGTCAAAAGTCAGCAAAAGTAGACTTTATGTGGTTGAATTATGGAATCATGTAAGTAGTATTTTATGTACAGTTATGAATCCGTCGGTCACAGCCGTAGCCCGTTTCATCGAGTTTTTATCAGATTTTGTTTTGGTTATACTGAGCTATGGCCTTGGTAATAAATTTATATATTATTAAAAACTAAAGTTATCCTTTAGTTTCTTTTGGAAATTTTATGTATTGAAAACTTCTAGAAATATATTTATGGTTGTTAAGTAAACGTTTAGTTTATAGTTTAACAATGACTTACTTAGATTTAACTTAATTAAGAATATTTTAAAACGAAATGTATTTCAGTTCTATCATGAATTTATAAATTGATCAATTTTAAAGCCCTTATTCATTATTAATCACTTTTGTGCTTAGAATCTGGACGACTACAAGTTGGTAAATTTCTTATTTATAGAGTTAATTATAATATACAAATATTGTTTTAGTACTTATCAGAAACTTATACAATACATACAATACTTATAAAATAGGATTAAAAATATTTGAAAACATAATTTTTTCCGTGTAGTGGCGGTTAAGAATATCCACTACCCCATATCTTCCCGTGGGTGTCGTAAGAGGCGACAGAGGGAGACAGGCAGGAGATGGGCAGCAGCATCTTCCTGATAACAGCAACTGTACGACAAAAAAAAAACTGCGGTTGCCAACCCGCTCGCCAAGCGTGGCAACTATGGCAATATACCCCCCATGAACAATTACACAAATAGACGGCCCCCAGTCCCCGGCGGCCCCGCTATTCCTGGCTACGGTGGCGACCATGGTAACGGCGGGGCAGGGGGTGCTAAGAATCTCCGGTGGAGGTTCGGTTGCCACCTACGACGACTCGACCTGGCAACATTTAACGCACGCACACTGAGGACTGACGAGAAGATCCTGGAGCTGGAAGAAGAGATAGACAAGTTGCGCTGGAGTATTATAGGATTATCCGAGGTCCGAAGAGAGGGGGAGGACACGGTGATTCTCGAATCCGGCAACTTGTTCTATCACCGGGAGGGCGACCATCTGTCCCAAGGAGGTGTCGGATTTATCGTCCACAAGTCTCTCGTCAACAACGTTGTACAGATTGAGAGTGTGTCGACGAGGGTCGCGTACCTGATACTCAGAATCACCAAACGGTATTCGCTGAAGGTCATACAGGTTTACGCACCAACGTCGGCACATTCCGACGAGGAGGTGGAGGAAATGTATGAGGATATTTCCAAAGCCATACATTCCTCCAAAACCCACTACACGGTGTTGATGGGAGACTTCAACGCAAAACTAGGCACAAGAGAAAACGGTGAGCTGAAGTTAGGGAAATTTGGAGTAGGGCAACGGAACCGAAGGGGCCAGCAGCTGGCCGACTTTATGGAGAAAGAGGGACTCTTTATGATGAACTCTTTCTTCCAGAAGCGGCCCCACAGGAAGTGGACCTGGTCGAGCCCCGACGGTTCGACAAAAAATGAGATTGACTTCATTATGACGACCAGACGCCAACTGTTCAGTGATGTCTCAGTGATCGCAAGGGTGAAAACTGGCAGCGATCACCGAATGGTTAGAGGCACACTGAACCTAAACGTTAAGTTGGAGAGGTCTCGTCTAATGAAGTCAACGCTCCGTCCCCCTCGTGCTCTAATCCAAAATCCCGAAAACTTTCAGCTCGAGTTACACAACCGCTTTCAGTGCCTACAAGATTGCAATGCAGTGGACGATATGAATGACAAGCTCGTGGAAACTGTCCATGCGGTCGGAGCTAAGTTCTGCAAGACCCGCCGCAGAAGAACACAAAAACTCTCCGATCACACTCTTAATCTCATGGCTGTTAGACGGGAGATGAGGCTGCAATCGTCAACAGATTTGACAGCATACAGGCAACTGAACAGACAGATCTCCAAATGCATGCGGCGAGACTTACGCAACTTTAATACTGCTCGTATTAAAGAAGCGATCGAGCGGAATCAGGGCTCCAAAGTCTTTGCCAGAGATCTGTCTGCCAGAAAGAGCCAACTGTCAAGGCTGAAGACTGAGTGTGGCAGCATCGTTTCCGGGACACCTGAGATTTTGAGTGAGATTGAGAGGTTCTATGGGCAGCTGTACACATCATCGTTGGAGCCACACGCAAGTGTGAGTAACGATCCAAGAGCAAGTCTTATCCGACACTATTCCGATGATATCCCGGACGTCAGTCTAAGCGAGATTAGAATGGCTCTCCAGCACCTTAAAAACGGCAGGGCCCCAGGCGAGGATGGAATTACAGCGGAGCTTCTGAAAGCGGGTGGAACACCGGTACTTGAAGTCCTTCAGAAGCTCTTCAATTCCGTCCTCCATGGTGGCACTACTCCAGAGGCGTGGAGCAGAAGTGCGGTGGTCTTGTTCTTTAAGAAAGGCGACAACGCTCTCTTGAAGAACTACAGACCGATTTCCCTTCTGAGCCGCGTCTACGTGCTGTTTTCGAGAGTCATTACGAATCGTCTCGCACGCAGACTCGACGACTTCCAGCCTCCCGAACAAGCCGGTTTCCGAAAAGGCTTCAGTACCATAGACCACATACATACCCTGCGGCAGATTGTACAGAAGACTGAAGAGTACAATTTGCCACTTTGCCTGGCGTATGTGGACTATGAGAAAGCCTTTGATTCCGTCGAAATTTGGGCGGTGCTGCAGTCCCTTCAGCGGTGCCAAGTTGACTGTCGGTATATCGAAGTGCTGAAGTGTTTGTACAGTAGGGCTACGATGGCTATCCGAGTACAGAACCAGAGCTCTAAACCTATCCAACTGCAGAGAGGTGTAAGACAGGGTGACGTTATATCCCCGAAACTCTTCACCGCTGCTTTGGAAGACGTTTTCAAGCTACTGGACTGGAAAGGATACGGTATTAACATCAATGGCGAGTACATCACTCACCTTCGATTTGCCGACGATATAGTCCTTATGGCAGAATCGCTGGAGGACTTAAGTACTATGCTCAATGACCTCAATAGTGCCTCCCAACGGATAGGTCTTAAGATGAACATGGACAAAACAAAGATTATGTTTAATGTCCATGTCACACCTATGCCGGTAGTTGTTGGGAGCACTATGCTCGAAGTTGTTGACGAGTACGTTTACCTGGGACAAATATTCCGACTAGGTAAGTCCAACTTCGACCGAGAGGTCAATCGACGGATTCAACTCGGCTGGGCAGCGTTCGGGAAATTACGACATATCTTCTCGTCAGGTATACCTCAATCTCTGAAAACTAAAGTGTACAACCAGTGCGTGTTGCCAGTGATGACTTACGGATCAGAGACGTGGTCCTTCACTGCTGGCCGTATGAGGACGCTCAAGGTCGCTCAGCGAGCTATGGAGAGGGCTATGCTCGGAGTTTCTCTGCGTGATAGACTCAGAAATGAGGATATCCGCAGTAAAACCAGAGTGACCGACATAGCCCAACGGATTAGTAAGCTGAAGTGGCAATGGGCCGGCCATATAGCTCGAAGAACCGATAACCGATGGGGAAGAAAGGTTCTCGAGTGGCAGCCTCGTACCGGTAGGCGTAGTGTAGGGCGACCCCCCACTAGATGGAGTGACGACCTGGTAAGATATGCAGGAAGTCGATGGATGCAGGTGGCTCAGGACCGTGCTTTGTGGCATTACTTGGGGGAGGCCTATGTTCAGCAGTGGACTTGTGAAGGGCTGTGATGATGATGATGATGATGATAATTTTTTCGATTTATTTTGAAATAGTAAAATGTAAGTATGATAAATGCGAGGTGATTGTAATGGTACAATTAATAATGTTTGTAAAAGAGGTGGTATATAACATTTCCTTCATTATTTACCCAGAAAACAATTCACCGGTCACCGAATTCAATAATCATTACTTTAATTGTTTGAAACAGGCGTTGCTTTACGGAAATCCATTATTTTGAAGTTGTTAGAACTTAATTTGCTCATTTCTCTGTCAGTCTACTTCACCTAAGCATGCCTCGTGTAGAGGTGAAACACGTATCGTATTATTGAGTGGTGGTGCTGCGATTGGTGGTGACTGGGATAGTACATGCAATAGAGGGAGGGTGAGAGGTGCTCTTCAGACTGCGGGACACATCATTTTATTTCATTACGCGGAAATGAGCACATTAAGTTCTAACAACTTCAATCATTATTTTGTTAAACTTCTAAAAAAAATTAAATTTAAATATGTGTTTTTTTATTTTTGTGTTCTAAGTGAAGTGAAAATGAGTTCACGGTTTACAATCAACTTCACTGCTCTATGCTATTTCTCAAAGGATGTTATTTTTTTAAAGAATAAGAATGACTAAAGGGCACACAGTCGACCCGATAGTAAGTAGATGGTGTGGCACATATAGGATATATATAGACACCGGCATATAATAAGAACAATTAAGAATCAATACTTGTTATTGAGTTAGCACCTACCTACTACTCTTACATTTACCGATTCTTCTTCAAAACACGCAGATCTATAATACTCTGCATTAGGACATTTCTTTCATCATTCATTAAACTCTATTTAGAGTCCCCTGCTTAACATATCATCCGTCATTGTATTTTTTATAGGATAGGGTGACAAACGAGCACACAGTCCACCTGATGGTAAGTGGTTACTTAGGCCCCTAGACATCTACATCTATGCTCGATTATGATTCAAAATGCGGATGCGTTGTCACCCGTGAGGACTAAGATTGCCTAAACATCTACATTCACCATACCACATACATAGCGCACGATTCAGAAGGTCTGTTTTTATGTCGCAGGATATTCTTTTTAAAATTATTCTATTTGTAAAATTGTGTAATTATTTATACACTTAGTGAGATTTTTAAAATGTGTACAAATGTATTGATATCCAAACAATGATATTTAATTATTTATTTAATAAATAATATTATTAGCATTTCTTACAGAATTAGTATTTATGGTTTAATATAATAATTACATTTCGTAATGGATTAATGTTATCTGTATCAATAAATTATTATTATAGACCTCTGTCGCAGATTGCGTCAGAAGAAACAGGTACATGCGGATACGAAACGAGAAACGAGTAAAGGATATCAATTAGCAGAGGAATAGCAGGTGCATTGCTGGCCTTTTAAAAGGGAATAATATTTTCTTGAAGGTTTCTATTCTTTAAGGTTTCTTAATTTGTATTGGTACGTAAAAATCGCAAGTGGTAGTCGATTTCACAAAAGTATCGCGCGCGCGGAAGAAAACTCTTCGTAAATCACACAGTCATGGACACAGTTGCCAAGTATCCAGACGGTGTAGATGGTATTTGACGGTTGGAATTAATACGAGCAATTTCTTTGAGCTCTCCTCATGGTAGATGTGATAGAAATGCTAAGAGTTGGAATATCTCTTTGCAGGGCCTGTGAATCTGGCCAAGGCGGTGTACCAGCGTGAAATACTGTTCCACTCTACTGACCATGCTAAGGATTTTAGAGGCCAATTTAGCCTTCCCTTCATAGAGACTGCATAGCTTAACGACACTAGTAACTAACCTGAAATTGAGGAGATATGAGAAAGGGATCTTTTTAGTGGATAACGCAATTGTTAAGCACATGCACACAACACAAAGCATTGTCTTTTGTAGGTTAAACTGAACCAGATGTATTCATCACAAATCCGAGATTTTGTTTACCACAGACTCGACTTCATACATGTTTGTCCGGTCACTTGAAGGCGGCATAATGCTGCTGTCGCGTATGGTGAGCGTCGAGAACTGGACGCCGTTTTTACTGATAACGAGGAATTTCATCTTAGTAGATACTTAGAAGTTACAACGTAATTACATTTTGATTCTTAATCGACCATAGATGTTGTAAATATCTAAGGGCACAGGAGCTATTTACCAGCAGGGCGATTAGCCCTTACTTTTATAAAAAAGAAGATAAAACTAAATTCCGCTAGGAACTACTAACCCCTTACATTTCCACCTAATCAGTGTTGTTGTATTCTTTACTGAACTGCCACGAAAATTAATTAAATTCGACGTTGCCTTAATAAGGTCGTCATTATGACTGTTTATGTTGGCGAGTGCCGACGAAATTTTAATAAATAAGCAACTGAAAGGCGGTACGGGGTGGCTTCGAAATACAGTCGGGGTCGACGAACCATCGACCGCCCCCCACCACCCTATTGCCTCCATCGTCCCCCATTTCCCCCTACGGCACCGCTCGCTCGTATCGAACCTTCGCGGATGTGATATGTCTTAGTATACATCGTAAAATAGACAAGTAAATGGAATTATTAAATAGTCTACGAGAATATATTAAATTAAAGCCTATTGACAAGTTCATCATCATCATCATTACATCGTTTCACTAGTCCACCGGTAAACATAGGCCTCACCAGAAAAATTCCACAAAGCGCTATTCTGAACCACCTGCACCCATCCACTTCCTGCATGTCTTACGTACGAGGCTGCTACTCGAGAACTTCGCTTGACATGTTGTAAGTTAATAAAACATATTACAGTTTAACATGAACACCTCGCATTGATCATGAGGTGTGATGATTCTAGTGAAAATACTAGATTAAAGACCTGAATTTATTGTATAGTAATCGGTTCTTAATACATAAAATTTCAGATTCAGTCGAAGTAACTGTGTCAAACTGAATTTCACTTATAGATAATCACAGTAGTCTTAAAAGTATGCTATATGTTAAAACCTTGCGCAATCGAAGCCGCTATGTAGTGAATTAGAGAATCATCATTACAGCCCTTCACAAGTCCACTGCTGAACATAGGCCTCCCATAAGGAATGCCATAAAGCACGGTCCTGAGCCACCTGCATCCTTCGACTTCCTGCACGTCTTATCAGGTCGTCTATCCATTTAGTGGGATAGCCCTACACTACGCCGACCGGTAAGAGGCTGCCACTCCAAAACTTTTTTTTCCTATCGGTTGTCTGTTCTTCGAGCTATATGTCCGGCCCATTGCTACTTTAGCATACTAATCTGTTGTTCTATGTCGGTCACTCTGGTTCTACTGTGGATATCCTCATTTCTAAGCTTATCACGCATAGAAACCCCGAGCATAGCCCTGTCCATATCTCGCTGAGCGATCTTGAGCGTCCTCATACGGCCATATTAGAGAATCTATTAATCTATTTTGTCCCGTAGTAGGTGTCGTAAGAGGTGCCGGTAAGATTTCATAGCCTTACATGATGATGGTAAACCATGTGGTATATACAGCGTTACAGTTGCAAGATACAAAAGTAAAATCCACTAAAAATCCATTCATTTATTAATTACAGCTTATAAAAAGTCTATTGCTGAACATAGGCCTTTCCCATAGACTGCTTCATAGGAGGGATATTTGCCACAGTTGCCACGCTTGCAGGCGGGTTGGCAACCGCAGTTAAAATAAAGCAGATCTATAAAAACGCACGTAATATTATTTACTGACATATTGCGCTGATTAAAATGAAAAAAAAACGACAATTGTTTGTCAATTCTTCTCCAGCACTTATGCGACTTCAGTTGTTAGTTCACTAGCTAGTCAGCTGGGTTAAGAATCTTGTTAGCCAATTTTGACCCACTTAGACTAATTTTATATGTAGTCTCATTACAATTTTTAAAATTGCTTCTAAATTATATGTGGTAGCGCCATGCTGCATCTATATTAGTTGTAGCACGAATGGGTCGGCTCGACCGGGGTAGGGCTACGCTCTCAGAGAACACCAGCGTAAAATAGCAGCTTGAAGCTGCTGTGTATCGCATGTTGAGTGTAGAGAACTAGGGACCCTTTTTACTGGAAACGAGGCATTCTATCTTAGTCCTCAGGTATGACGATGCATCTGCATTTTTATTCTTAATCGAGAATAAATTCTTTTTCTAGAAGCGACAGTAGCCTAATGACAGGGCGCGGACCGCGAACTCAAACAGGTCGTGGGTGCGAATCCACCAATCGACTACTGGCGTGAACCACTCGTAACACAAGCAATTTAAGCTTACCACGAGTGGTTACGGGGAATGTTAGTAATGTTTATAGCATTGTTAATATTCTTTTTTAATAAAAAAATTATAAAATTATAAAAAATTATAAATATAGATGTCTAAAGGCACAACATCAGGTGGACTGTGTGCTAGTTTGTCACCTTTATTTTATAAAAAAATATGAAGCTAAATTGTTATTAAGATAAACAACCCTATAATTTATACAGTGAGTTAGAATAAACATCGGTAATTTCAATAAATATGCCAACGATATAATTTATTAAGCTTTTAAAAAAGTTGTTTTTGTTGTAAATTTATTTGTACTGGTAAATATATGTCATACCAATCCAGAACGAAATAAAGAAGTTTACTACGGGGCATTAATATGTAACGTTCATAAATAAAGCTCAACATTAAGATAAAATAACCCAATCTTTACAAAGGAAAGCTGATAAAAAAACCGGCCAAGAGCGAGTCGGGTCTTCGTTAGGGTTCCATATTATAAACAACTAAGTTTTTTAATAAAAAAAATATTTGTTTGTTTTAGTCACAGTAAAAATTTCCAATCGATGTTTTTACTATTTTTATTTAAATAGAGTATATTACTCGTATGGTACAAAATATATAGACATTTCCAATTTCTAACTTATTTTATTTTTGCGATAGACTCCGTAACAAAAATGGTTCACGACTGCTTGATTTGATGTCCCCCTTTTCGGGAGATAAAAATTAGCTCTTGACTTTGACACTCCCACATATAAGAGTAAGAAAAAAATTCCAGTATCTTTGTCTTATAAAATTTTTTCTGAAAAATGATTTTGTTGAATTTCTAATAAGGTCAACATAATACACAAAATGCATAAATTTCAGATTGTTACTCATTCCGTCTACCGACTAGAGACTCGGGCAGCAGAATGACATTATCAGGGTTCCGTTATACTCTTATACTTACTCTACGGAACCCTGAAAATAGGCAAGGCCAAAATAGTACAATAAAATTTTAAAAGTGCACTACAGCTCAAAAAGAACAGTATTTTAGAATTAAAGATATGAATTGTTCGGCAACTTAATAAACAATAAATACGATGGACGCCGAGCGACAAGTAAATACAATTACTAATAATAATTAAAATCATGCCTTTACAGATCCAGCGTGAAGTACTCGTATATAAACTTATATTTACTATTCAAATACAAAATGTACTAAGTAGTAGAAGAAATTAAATTTGATAAAATATAACATAACATAACAGACCATGCTCTCACAGAATACCAGCGTAAATTAGCAGCTTAATGGTATTGTGTCTGGTATAGTGAGTGTAGAGAACCGGAGACCCTTTTTACTGAAACGAGGCATCCATCTTAGTCCTCAGGGGTGACAAAGCATCTACATTTTGATTATTAATCGAGGATAAATGCAGATGTCTATGGACAACAGCATTCATTTATCACACGTGGACTGTATGCTCGCGGTCACCTTTATTCTATATTTAAAAAAAAATAGAATATCCTTTTTAAAATTAGCTTCGACTCAGTTACATTTTCATGAAACCCGAAATAAAGAATTGTTAATGAACAAATCTAGAGACGCCTTGACAGCCAGTAATTATACTAGTCCTCTTACATTGAACACCAAATCACAGCAGTGTACGGCTGCTTGGTGGCAGAAACACATAAGAGTGGATACAGCCCTGATTGAATATTTCGATATTCGGATTGATAGTCGAAAACTAGAAGTCCCATCCAGTGCTATACCATATTTATAAAGATTTTTTTTTAACATCTATCGAACGATTGGCAGTACCAAACACGCACACTGTTATCGATGTTGCTCTACGTCACTAGCGTAAATAAATATTTTACACCTGCTATTTATATATTACATGATTATTCCCCTATTCATATTTTAAAGATGTTGAAATTACATTTAAGAGAAGAAGGAGCAAATGCAAATGTGACTTACCTGATCCTCTAATCAATTTTTATTCTATTGAGCGTACAGTATAAAATTATAAATATAGATGTCTAAAGGCCACAGCATCCACTTACCATCAGGTGGACTGTGTGCTAGTTTGTCACCTTTATTTTATGAAAAAATATGAAGCTAAATTGTTATTAAGATAAACAACCCTATACTTTATACAGTGAGTAAGAATAAACATCGGTAATTTCAATAAATATGCCAACGATATAGCTTTTAGTCCACCTAGTGGTAAGGGAAGGTTGTGGTTCATAGACACTTATTCCATGCGTTGTCACCTGTGAAGGCTAAGATAGAATGACTCGCTATCAATAAAAAGTGTCTTGTTCTCTACTCTCAAAATACGTTTTTCTTTGCATTTTGGGTGGAAGGATTATTTACTATTCACCATTATGGTACTATAACCCTTATTCTAACGCGTGTCGATTCTACCCATCCCTGCTGCAACCATAATATATCTGAACCGTGTCTGTACCTGACACCTGACAGTATCATCACCATTTGGTGACAGCGAAAAAAAACTACCACCTTTCGCGGCATTATATTAAGAGAATGTCGTATTACAATCGCTAGTCTCCATACCAAGTTTAGATAGTAAACGCTATGATTGCAGTATATCATCCCCATATGACAGATACCTATATTCAGCAGTGGACTGCCTCCAGGTTATGTGGTAACTAAGTAGAAGTACATAAGACGCTAGGATATCTTACAAGCATAAGCTCTAAGGATAAAGTGGTTATGAAAATTACACGTGCGTATTGTACAATCGCAAGCATATAATTTAAAAATTAAAAAGGGGTTAACATAAAAAGACGTGCTAGAAAGTGCATCAATGTCATGGTAACCAGAGATTATTTGCATTCCATTTTTGCAGGATAGTAGCGGAATTTCTCTAAGCATGACCATCCTTTCGCAGATCTTGTTAGGTGTACTAAAGTGCGTGAAAATGTGCAAACGAAAGAGATAATAAAATGTTGGATTAGACAAGGATAGCACATGACTATATTTACCTTGATGTCTTGCAAGACCTGCAAACAATTAGAAAAATATTAGTGTTTCGTATTGTAACTTGGATAGAATGAAATACAATTTACACAAATAACGTCATTACGCCATTGTTAGTATTCATTAGTAATATAATGGGGTCAGGGACTAAGGCCAATAATACATATATGGAGCGATTCATAAACGTTAATTAAAGTTTGTCGGTGCGCGCTAAACAGGAACAGTGCTAGTATATTTATAACAGAGAATTAGTTTTATTATAAATTAAATAATTTTATAAGTAAATGGTTAATGATCGCGATAGTCTTGTTCTAAGCGCTAACTAAATTAATTAAGAAATAAGCAATCTATTAGATTTGATTCACTGTAGCCAATTCAACAATCTATACGATTTAATTGAGCGAGGATCATATTATCTAAAACACAACCAACGAAAAATTGTTGCAAATATTTTAAACAAGGTCACTTCCACAGTATTACCATACTTAGAAATAAGTTAACTAAACCAGAATTTTGTGACCCGGTTACGTTTGCCATTTTAATAGGTTTGTTACTAAGTACGCACTAAGCATATTATGTAGCTACTTACCTAAAAAGGCAATGTAAAAATATCTAAAGATCATAACATTAACAAATGGTGACATAGTTGAAAACAGCGTCTTTTGTGTTGGAACATCGTCAAAGTATAACCTAGATTTTTCATACGTTTTTATTAGCTTATCCTGTATATGAATGTGTTAAGTGTTTGATTGTCATAATTTTTTTAAATTTTAAATTTGAACCACTTCCGGAACTCTCAAACAAGTTTTGCAGACGTATTAATATCCGATGATAATGTAATAATTTCATAATTATATTTCTCTATATCCTTTATGAAATTTTCCATAGAAAATATCTCTAACCCATCCGACTTTTAATATTTATTATATTCGAGAAATTGTTAATATTTTTTTATAGAGGTGAATGTGACAAACAAGCACACAGACGACCAAATGGTTAACAGATGTTTTAGTCCACCTGTATTATATCAACCTTCGATTAAAAATTAAAATGTGATATGATATGTTAGATGCGTAGTCGCTCCTGAAGAATTAGATGATATGTCTCGTTACCAGTAAAATATCAAGGTATTATTTTAAAATTATATTATTTGCCATATCTTAAAATATTATGTTAAGTTTTTGTTTTTCTTTTTCGTTATCCGTCAGTAACAGTCTACGAAACCCGAGATGAACCTGTCCCATTTAGGCAGTTATTTCCACGTTAGGCACTCGATTTATCGATTTTTGATTGACACTGCACCTTGTCGCAGATCTGGGTATTTAATACCAGACATACGAGACGGAATAACGGCATTTAAGTCAATTACAATAATATTATTTTCTCTCAGAATACCAGCGTAAAATAGTAGCTTAATGCTGCAGTGTTTCGTATGGTGAGTGTAGAGAACCGGAGACCCTCTTTACTGGAAACGAGGCATTCCATATTAGTCCTCACGGGTGATAACGCATCAGCATTTTGATTCGTAATCGAGGATACATGTAGGTGTCTATGAGCCACAGCAACCATTTACCATCAGGTGGACTGTGTGCTCGTTTGTCACCCTATCCTATTAAAAAAAAGCAACACGGGACAAAATGATGTGATGCAATCCATTACAGTCTTACCACACCGCTGGTCTCCAGCACGTATTTTATCCCTAAAATTTTAATTTGTTGTTACAGCTTCTTAATAAGTAGTATTTTTAGAGACATCAATTTGTATTTTCAAATAAATTTAATATATAATATCGATACTAGTTAGGTGCTCCTATAAGCTGAAGACGATCAGAATTTCAAACTCCTTGCCCCAAAACTTTCGAGGGAACGTAACTGAATGCATGACACTTAAAAGTTGCCCGAAGTTCATGAGTTCCTGGCATTTATCACTAGGGTCGAAACATCGCTTGGAAGAACCTCATTTTATTCATCCTTTATTTTTAAACACGATAGAAAAATAACGAATCTTGACGTGTCGTTATATACGAATATGTCTGCTTTTCGTTATGTATTTAAATAAACCGATATTCGGCTTGAAATTTGTTATTTCGTGAAATATTTTGAGAACCATGTTAAAAAAAAATGCTCATACATAATTAATTTTTACACTATACAACACATATCCCGTCACAAGTGGATTCACTCTTGAGTACTTTAAAAATAAAATTTGATTATCAACTGCTGACTCGTTTGCTCCTGAAGGAAATATCCTACATTTTCTGGTTGCATGTATAAATGTATTTTTTCTTTATAATAACGATATACCTACACTAGGATTTCTTTATATAACGTGCAGGCAGTTTACAAACATAAATTGCATAAGGACAAACATCAAGACCGAAAACAATTATTTGTATGCCATACAAATACTTGTTCCCTGCGGGATTCAAACCCGCGGCCTCCAGCGCTGCAATTCTTTGCTAAGCCACTGTATGTATGTTTTTATGTTTGTTTGTGAGCTTTTGTAGCTTTGTTTGCCTAGCCTTACTACAGCTTATTTGATTTGAAGTCCGGGGTATCGTTAAAGTGATCTTGATCCCGTTGTTTCAAAGGCTACGTTTATTTATTTATTTATCCATTTTGTAATCACTAAATCTTTTGGATCTTATATGGTGAACTTGATGGCTTGTTGTTGGCAGGTACAGACTTTGATGAAATGAATAGGAAAAACAAATAAACGATGTAATTAAAAATATAGTAATAATAACAAAAAAGATGCCATTAAAACGAAATATAGTGTTCGCTTTAAGTACATTCTGATGAACATGTCTTATCGGAACAGCCGGGTTCTCGGGTCAGGGTCATATTTATGTTTTTAATAATAGTTTACTTCTTACAATTTATGTTTTGTTGTGAAACTGAATACAATCGAGTATAATCCAAAGTAAGTAGTCTAATCATTAACGCTTGACGGTTTATCGGACACATCGTGGTCCGGGTAAAGGTTGCGATAAGACCCGGACTCCGCAGGGAGTTGTATTGGCGCAAAAGCGTATCGTAGGTCAGGACTAAAGCGGAAATAATTTTCAACCAACTTCAAAAAAAGGGGAGGTTCTCAATTCGACTATGTTTTTGTTATTTTTATGTATGCTGCTTCAGAACTTTTCCCTGGGTGAACCGATTTAGATGAGATTGATGATTGATGATGAGAAAGCTGGTGCTTCTCATGTGGTTCCATATAAATTTGACCAAGATCTAACCAGTAGTTTTTGAGTTATCCTTAATAATGCTTATTTAAATGATTTCTACTACATTGATGATGTTCTCATTTTATTTATATTAAAGTCCTAAAATATGATCCATGTTTTAGGATAATTCCATTAGGATACGTCACAATGTTTTTGTATCTATTAAAGTGTAAGCTTCAAATTTACTGTATTATATATATTTATACTATCATCATCGTTATCATTACAGCCCTTCACAAGTCCATTGCTGAACAAAGGCCTCCCCCAAGGTATGCCACAAAGCACGGTCCTGAGCCACCTGCATCCATCGACTTCCTGTATGTCTTACCAGGTCGTCACTCCATCTAGTGGGGGGTCGCTCTACACTTCGCCTACCGGTACGACGCTAGCACTCGAGAACCTTTCTTCCCCAACAGTTGTCGGTTCCTCGGGCTATATGGCCGACCCATTGCCACTTCAGCTTACTAATCCGTTGGGCTATGTCGGTCACTCTGGTTCTACTGCGGGTATCCTCATTTCTAAGTTTATCACGCAGTGAAACTCCGAGCATAGCCCTCTCCATAGCTCGCTGAGCGACTTTGAGCGTCCTCATACGGCCAGCAGTGAAGGACCACGTCTCGGTTCGGTAGGTCATCACTGGCAACACACACTGATTGTATAACTTAGTTTTCAGGTTTTGAGGTATACCTGACGAGAAGATGCGTCGTAATTTCCCGAACGCTGCCCAGACGAGTTGAATCCGTCGATTGACCTCTCGGTCGAATTTGGACTTACCTAGTCGGACTATTTGTCCCAGGTAAACGTACTCGTCGACAACTTAGAGCTTAGTGCTCCCAACAAATTCCGCCATAGGTGTGACATGGACCTCCATTATACTATACCCGTAAGTATTTATAAAATATAATTATGGTGTACGTGTGCGGTGTAGAAATATCCACAACTCCATATCGTCCAATGGACGTCGTCAGAAATTACATACGAAAACAAACTACGAGAGCAGCGTCTTCTTGATAACAACAAAGAATAAGAAACTGCGGTAGCTATCCCACAAGCTAAGCGTGACTACTGCGGCAAATATGAGGCAGTCTGAGGCCTCTACGTTCATCAGTAGACTTTTGATAGATTGATTGTCATAGTAACGGTATACTTACCATATTAATAATAACTAAAACCGTTTTATATAAGTATATAGGGTTAAACCACATTTTTTATAAATCTTTTTTGTGTGTATTTGGGACATTATGATTTATTCCCTAAAAATCACATTGTACTTTATGACATTTACCACGTGCACGGCAGTGAAGGAAAACATCATGAAGAAACCTGCATGTCAGAGAAATAAGAAGAAAAATTATTTCGAAGACATGTGAAGTTTGTCAACACGCATTGGGGCAGCGCGGCGGACAATTCCTTGCCCTAAAATCCTCTCAGAAATGAGCGGAGGCCTGTGTAGGTCGGCTGCTAACTAGATGTAGTGATGACCTGGTAAGACATGCAGGAAGTCAATGGATACAGGTGGCTCAAGGCGCTGTTTTGTGGCATTCCTTGGGGGAGGCCTATGTTCAGTAGTGGACATCTTAAGAGTGTATGAATGTCAGAAAACTTTTAAACTATAAATTTGTATTCATCTTTTACATTAAATAATTGGCATTGTATAAACTTCAACTAATTTCTGTATTTTTCCGGTTTAACGGTAAAATGCCAATAACCGGGCGGGTGTAAGGAGAGGTCTCGGAGGTCTCGAGGGTCGTCGGCCGCGCCCGGGTTAAGTGACCCGGCCTTTGCCGACAAGTTAAGAAATCTTATCCGGCCCGAGTGTAAACGCTTGTTACGTGTAGGGGTAGGTCAGTAACTAAACAACTAGCTTAACCCAAAATAAGTGATAATTTTACGTTTAATATCGAGGTTTATCATAGTATGTCACTTGTGAGTAAAAAAGACACTTAAAAAAACCTTCTAGCATAAACTAATTTAATGCTACTTGCGTTTACTCTGTAAAATAAAGTACACTAAATTTGAATAACAAATTCTATTTTATTGTAGTTTTATATTTAAAAAAAAAAACTTTATCTATCTTATTAATTTTGTATCGCTTGCTTATTCGATTACAACAAAATCAGTTTTATAATATTTTATATAATATCAATAGCTTCTTTTTTTAAATTTATTTATCAGATCAAAGAAATTGCTAGCTTTTAGCGACACTAGTTGTCCGCTAGAACTGTCGCTAAAACTAAAAATTTGCACGGCCGACTCTTATGACATGTTTTGTGTGTGTTTGAGTGGGTCGCTGGATGGTTTAGATTAACAATTATACCCAGTAGGTGGCGCTGTTGTCGAGCTCAATAAATAACTTGTGCGAAGCCGGGGCGGATCTCTAGTTTTAGCTATACATTACGATTACTAACGCTACATTATTCATTATAAATACATTTTTTAATAGATTTTAACTGGACGGAAAGACAAACAACCTACATCCATCGAATTCCTGCATGTCTTATCAAGTAGTTACTGCATTTAATATGAAAAATATGCAATTAAACAAGTGGTAAAAGTAAAAATTATGTACAACCGACTTCAGTACAAAAAAACAAACTCAGTGTACAAAGTTAATAAAATACGCATTAAATAGGGTTAACTATAAAACTACTGGTCAGATCTTATATAGGACCACGAGAAGAGAAGCACACCAAAGCAGCTTTCAAATAAGAAATACACCCAGAAAAAAGTTCTGAAGTAGCACACATAAAAAACATACAGTCGAATTGAGTACCTCCTCCTTTTTGAAGTCGGTTAAGGACAATCAGCCATATTTTTAGTTCATCTTGCATAATCATTATCATTTTTACTACCTAACTCAAGTCCATAGCTAAACATAGCCCCCCCCCCTCCCGTAACGTCACAAAGAAATCAATCATATATAATACATATAAACCAATTTGTTTAAAAGTTCAATTGTGTACATATAAGCGGCAACTTCAACTCGTAAACCGATAAAGCTAGTCACGTACAACCGAGGTAAGCCGTGTGACAACCCGAGATGTTGCTCACGCGAACAACTCTATCGGAATATCGATAAAACACTTGTCGCGTTGAACCGGGACGAGCGCCGGGTAACCGGGTGTCATGGCACTACTATCGCCGTCGTTTATCAGGGTAAAGTGCAATCGCGTGAACAAATCGGGACGTGGAAACAAATTATTTGGAAGTGTTCAATAATTTACTTTAAATTTGTTAACGTAGCAAGTAAATTTGCTATATTAAAAAATTGTCAGCAGCACACTTTCTTAACTATTTTAATTTCTATTCCCTATTCTAACAAGAATTATCTAAAATTTTAATAATAAACATGGTCATAATCTTACGTGTATGAAACAATTAAAAAGCGAAAAAAAAAAGATTATTGCTTAGACCTTCATTTCTTTAACCGAATGCCACTAAAGGCGGAGGAATGTTTTTAAGTGTGTATATATGTATCATCATTATCATTAAAGCCTATTGAATTCCACTGCTGAACAACGGACGCCCTCGTTAATTGCCTCATAGGGGGTATATTTGCATAATCGCAACACTTGTTAGGCGGGGCAACCTCCAAATTATTGTTTTGAGAGGTAAAAGCTGCTATTCCTATTCTGTTTTAGTTTTATTCTGTCGCTTCATATGACACCTATAGAATGATAATATATATGAATAGCGAGTTATTATTAGATTCACATTAAGCCCCGGAGCGTGTTAAAAGTCAAAACATATAAGAATAGATGGGGAGTTGATCGAGCAAGTAGATGAGTTTGTATATTTGGGTTGCGTATTTAGCAGGGATGGGAGATATGATAAGGATATAGAACGACGAGTGAACGCAGAACAGAGTAAATGGGGCCCTGCACTCTATTGTGAAGAGTCAAAATGTGTCAAAAAAGGCACGTATGGCAATTCACAATGCTGTGGTGGTCCCTACTTTAACGTATGGTAGTGAAAGTTGGGTGTGGCAGAAGAAGCACGAGAGTAGAATAAATGCAGTAGAAATGCGGTCGTTAAGGAGTATGTTAGGGCTGAATCTGAATGACACGGTAAGAAATTGTGTAATAAGAAAAGAGTGTGGTTTGCAAGATGATGTTGTGACCAGGATTAAGAAAGGAATGCTTCGGTGGTTTGGTCATGTGGAAAGAATGGATGAGGAAAGAGTGACAAAGAAAATTTATGTTGCAGAGGTGAATGGCAGAGTCGGAAAGGGACGTCCTAGGCGAAAATTTATCGACCAAATTGGCGATTTATTGAAAACGGGCCAAATTAGAAGTACCCTTAACCGACGAGCATGCATGCGTAGGTGTATGGATGTGAAGGAGGCGAGAGAGGTGTGTCAGGATCGTGCCAAATGGAAGTCTGTAGTCTCTGCCTATCCCTCTGGGTGACAGGCGTGAGTGTTTATGTTATATTTATGTATATTTAAGCAAAATAACCCCAATATGAAGCTTGCAAAAAACAAAACCAAATTAAACGAGAAATAATATTAATTTAATATAACACAGTGATTGTGAAAGGTAAGCTTCTAAAAAACCAAACCAAACGCTTACGTATACGTCATAACTCTACACACGACTCTATGTACGTACGTATGCACGTATCATACGCGACTCTATCATTCTACATGTCAAATAAAATCTCGTTCACGTCCGCAGCGATCTCATCCAGCCGCTTTACGGCTGCGATGGAGCGTCTGCCGCGTGTCTACACTGACTCCCCGCTGTCGGATATATTTCATTCGGATTTGGCCCGCTTGCGGCTTCTTTGCAAGCACGTGCGCTTCCGTTGAAAGGGCAAGTTCAAGCGTTTCTATTCCTTACTTCCCCACTGCTGTTTAACGCTCCTGTTACTTTCGGTCAAGGTTTCCCATTTCTTCTACTCGGTAATAAAAAAAAAACATTCTCCTAATGAAAAGTTTTTACAAGTTGCTTTTTATCTCTTCTTAACTAATTGATACTCGCATTATGAGTCGTTATGCCATTACAAAGTAATTGTTTATTTGTCCTGCAGCCCTTTCTTTTACGACTTGCTAACATGAGACTCCGATTTGAGGCATAAGTCAGATGCATTGTAAAAAATGTATTGAAATATTTTAAACGTATTAGAGCCACGCTGTAGCATGAGAGGGTTGGCTCGACTAGGGACCACGATGTCACAAAAGTTAACGTTAAATAGTAGCACAATGCTGCTTACTTTCTTATAGTTATATCGGACCAGGTGGTAAAAATTCTTTTCCACCCGGGAGGCCGTTTGAGTAGGTATCACTCTCTAACCTATTTTTTTATTGATTTTTGACGCCAAATAACAGTGTTTACATTACTGTATACTTTCTAATATTGCGACTGCCTCGTTGGTCTAGCGCTTGTAGTAGTATGACTGCTGTCTGCTGATGAGTTACGAACAAAAATGAAAAATGGACGAAAACGGACAGAAGCGGGCCCGAAAACAAAATTTCCAAAAAAAAAGAGAAGAGAAAGACAACACAGAGCGGCCGGGGGAGAAACCATTCCATATCATTCCTCAGGGGTAGCAACGCATCTGTAGTCTTCTTTGTATGAAGGTGGCTGCAGGTGTTCATGGAATGCAGTAGCCACTTACCATCAGGTGTAATGTAAGCTTGTTTGTCGACTCACTTTTATAAAAAAAATGGTGAGTGGCAAGAACCGGGTATCATTTTTACTAGTACCTAGACATTCTATCTCCAACCTCAAGGGTAAAAACGCATCCGCATATTGTTTACTAATCCATGATAGATAGACCTATAGGCCACGTCGTCCACTTACACCAGGGAACTGTGTACTCTGCTCGTTTATCATCCCTATATATATTTCTCGATTATGATTTTCTTCTAAATGTGGTACGAATAATAGATTTCTATTTTTCTTAGAAATAAATTTCTATACCAGCTTGGATTGCGGAAGGTCTAGTGACAAAGTGATCCCTTGTTGTGTGCGATTTGCGCACGGGAAGCCGGGTTAAACGTCCCACTGGAGGCGCTAATAGGAACGCCATCGTTGTAAAACTTCACGGGACAAAGTTCTGTTTTTGTAGTAGGACTTTCTTACGCTATTACGTCCGTATGAGACCAATTAAAATATAATATATATTTAGTTTTTACATGGTTAACTACGAATAAATAATGGACTGTACTCCGTCTAGTTTCAGTACAAGAACTAGACAGCGATTTGGTTAGAAGCTTCAATTTAAAAGCTTCAATTTAAAAAAAAATCACAATAAATCTAAGCTTTTGAAACAACTTAATGATGATTTCGGTTTATAATTACAAGTTTTATTTGCAAGAGTCCGGGAAAATCATGATATCTGGAAACTCTGGCGTAACGCCTCAAGTTCAAGGCTAAGTTGAGAGCGGAATCTTACGCCGCGATCCAAAGGGCCCGTGTAATGTGAGCCGGCTTGTGAATAGAAAGATTTTGGCCTGTTTGTAAACAAACTTCAGGTCCGATGTTTGATTTGGTTGGAAGAGCGAAGTTCGTTAACCCTTTGTTGACTCTTGCTAGTTAGGCAATGCGTTACATGCTGGTGTTCCTTGATCAATCACTTATTTGATTTAAATTTCAAACTTTTGAACACAATCGATATAATTTTGTGAACAATTTACTGAAGTTATATTAATAAAACTAAATATTATTAAGTTATATTAATAAAACTAAATAGTATTTAGTTTGTTATATTAAGTGAGAAAATGAAATTATTAATTTACGAAATGAATAATTTTTGACGTAAGTAATTGAATTTATTATCACACGTTTTTTATAAAATACATATACAACGGTTTGCGGTTTGCTTACGTCACGTTTAAATAAATAAATAAATAAAAAGTATTTATTTGCCACACAAAAATACAATGTTAAAATTTAAATAGACAGCTTAATAATTAGTTGTGACAAAACGGTCTGTGACTCAGTTGTAACGGGAAACCCATTACTCCTGCTATTCTGCCACAGCCTTTGCGCATAATTCATACAGGGTCTTAGACAATTGATGAAACACGCGTATCAACAATAAATAAGTAAAAATAAAAATAAAATAAATTGAGTTTTCTTCAACCAGAAAGAAATGGTGAAAGAAACTTTACTGGTTAAGCTCTACCATACTACTATACACTTTTTGTCATTTTAACGGTAAAAAGTTTAACTACAGTTTAATAAAAGATGAAAAATTATAGCGGTAGCTAAATGGAACAAATCACTCATTTCCAAAGTTGCTAGTTTACAAAACAAATTTAATTATATTTAGTAAGATATAGTAATTTATTATTTGACTAATTATACGAGGTTATGGTAAAGTTTACTATTAGCTTTGAACATAGAACATATACTTCTTTTAAGGAATGCCACAAAACACGACACTGAGTCACTTGCCGGTATAGACTCTGGCACGTCTCATTGTCTTAATGTATGTATACCGGTATGAAGTAGCTACTGAAGATCCTTTCTTTTCCATAGGTAGTCGCTTATTTGAGCTATATGGGCAACCTATTGCCACTTTAGTGAACTAATCAGTTGGTTGTGTATAGTGATATTTTGTTTGTAAGTTTTATATTGCTATCATCATCATCATCGTAATTACAACATCACAAATTCTGTGCTTAACATAGTCCTTCCTCGAGGAATGCCTGAGTCCGGTAATCTATGAAGCTATAGATTGCTATTTAAGTTTTTTTTTATATAAATTATGGGTGACAAACGAGTGTGAAAAGTCATATATGCATATTATATTTATTCCTAACGTTATGATTTTCGAATAATTAAATAAATACATAATAAATAGCAGCTTTATGCTGATGTGCTTCGTATGGTGAGTGTAGAGAATTTGAGATCATTTTGACTGGAAACGAGGTATTCCATCATAGTGATCAGGGGTGTCAACGTATCTACATTTGATTCTTAATTGAGGATAAGTATGAAGATGTCTATGGACCACAGCACCCACTTATCATCAGGTGGACTGTTTGCTCGTTTGTCACCATTATTCTATAAAAAGAAAACAACTATATCTAAAATGCAGATGTGTTGTCACCCCTGAGTTCTTTACACTCACCCTATGAAACAAAGCAGCATTACGATGCTATTTATATATATTTATTAGCAGCATTATATATAATCGCAGCAATAGTAGCAATTTTTATATATTTTTTAATTATAATTGATAGAATCAGGCGTTACTTTGCGGAAATCCATTATAATAAAAAATAAAAATATAAATTTCTTTGCAACTTTCCGCTAAACATATAAAATGATGTGTCTTACCTGGATTGAAGCGCACCTCCCGCCCTCCCTCAATTGCATACACTAACTCCGTCACCACTAGACCAAGCACCACTACTCTCAACACCACTATTCCAGGCAAGACACACCATCGACGATAATACGACACGTGTTTCGCCTCTACACGAGGCATCATCAGGTAATATAGACTCTACGGCGGCTGACCGCTGTGCTTGGTCTAGTGGTGACGGAGTTAGTGTATGCAATTGAGGGAGGGCGGGAGGTGCGCTTCAATCCAGGTAAGACACATCATTTTATATGTTTAGCGGAAAGTTGCAAAGAAATTTATATTTTTATTTTTTAATTAGTTGAAAATTATAATGTTATGAAAAAATATATTATAAATTAAATAAGAGGATTTAATACACTTTTCATGTGTGACGCAACAAAAATATGGCACGAAACAGGAGTCGAGAGAATGGTTAATTGCATTTGATATGACTCGTAAAGTCAATTACGAGTCTCGTGAAAATGGCCAAAATTAAAATTTACGCCGGGACGTAAAAGCTCTGCGTTCACGTAATGGCTGCTTGCTTCGCGTCACCTTTCGGCCTTTCGCTATATACACTTACATGTTATATTTAATGATTAGTTGCTGAAAACAACGCATTTAATTCAATTATATGTATTTGAAGTATATGTTCTGCAATATTCTTTTTAAATTATTTGCAAAAAAATTTAATGTTATTTTTTAATTGTTTATTATCGTCATTAATATTATTTAAGAAGCTATATTGTGTGATTTTTTCTCTGTTAATCTCTTAATTTCAAAATTAAATGAAAGTAAACAAATCTGTAATATCGAGTTAACGTTTAAATACATGGTTTGCTATGCGATCCGAAACTTTCAATTAAGCTGACGTCGCTGCGTTGATTTTCACTTTTTGCCGGCAACATTTCAACAGGGAATAGCCGGTTTTCATTGACCGCTTTTGGATAAAGATATAAAATACTAGCAGCCCGCCCTAGCAATATCAGGGGTAAAGTTTTCATCGTAGTTTTATTACGAGTTACACATAAGTAATACCATAATAAAACTCATGATTGAACCAACTGTTTTCATCTCAATATATTGAACAAACATTTTCCTTTTTTACCACGCGGCTATTCGTAAGGACCATGCCAATTGCCACGTGGTAGCATAGTAAGAGCATATCAATTTCGTCTCGTGGGTATCGTAAGTGGCAACTAAATATGAAATAATACCAAAAAGGTCACACGACTTCCGATAGATGGCGATATAACTAACGTAGGCAGATTAAAGTGCATCGTGATTTTGTAATAGTCTATACCGGATGATTTTTTTATCGTCTGGAAAAAATAGGGTGTAACAGGCGAAAGGAATAGAAGCCTATGGCACTGATATTTTGCTTAACATGTTATGAAATTGAACTATCAATAAATACCACTAATTTGAAATAAAATTTCGATTATAAAATAATGAAAACAAAAATTTTGAACTAAATAAATAAATCAGTTAAAAAATAAAACTAATTTTATTGTAAAAAAAAATGTAAAATATTAGTGCCATAGGCTTCTATTCCATTCACCTACCTTATTTTTTTTCCAGACGGTAAATAAAATCACCCAGTATGTAAATTAGTCATAAAGTGCTATGGCTGATAAATCATCGACCAAATTATTAAATGGCAGCGTATCATGAAATGTCCAGGTACATCAGAATCTGTCTATTTCACTCTGACATATCAATTTGCTTTCGGCATTTCACAAGCCAGCGAGCGTTTGCAAAGAGCGCTGCGCTGTTTGTACTCGTATTGTGACGAATCATACAATCTGCTCGCGACATAACTATCACCTTTACGTCAAACCAGACCAGTGATGGGCAATTGCGTCAAAGATGTGAAACTGCTGAAATATAGCTTATTCTTCATTTTGCTGGACTATAAGCTTATTTCAGCTTTGTACAGCATACAGCGAAGTTCAGTCATTGAGCTTTCCACACCGCAATTATTGCAGCCTTTGTACCTATAACGAAGGTTGGGAGAAAAAGTAAAAGAAAAGGCGTGTTGAACACGTGTATTTATTTACAAATGTATCAAATGGCTACGCACTCGATCGGTGTACTCTCAATGGATCGAGGCCGAGGCGAGAGTGACCTAAATTTTTATTCGACACGCCACGCATATTATGTAGGCAGGAATGTTGTCACAATGTGCCAACATGGCTGCTGTTGCTATGCCTACTTATTTTTTGGCGTAAAGCGTGATTTTATGATAGTGGAAAAAGGGGAAGGAAAATCAATTTCAATGCTGAAGTTATAGTAAAGGCGACCAGAATATTAATTTGTGGATTTTTCCGCAATTCTTCCATATCATCAAGGTGTTTTGCGTACATAAGTTGCACATGGTCAAGCATCCCGGAAACCCGAACATACAATGAACCCGTACAAATTATAAGCAGTCCACACAAACACTTGTTCTCTGCGGGATTGGAACCCGTAGCAGTGTAACACTGCAATCCAACGCTTAACCACTGCGACTGCCGCGCGTTGAACAGTTATTGTATAATTAAATGCTTCGTTGGTCTAGTGGTTGTAGTAGTGCGACTGCTGATCATGAGGTCCTGGATTCGAATCCCGGGTCGGACCAAAAAAATAATTAATGAGTTTTTCAAGAAATTCTCAGTAGTTGCCCGGAGTCAGGAAGTTGGCGGTGTCTCACCCCCGTGCCTCGGAAAGCACCTAAAGCCGTTGGTCCTGCGTCTGATCTCTCTCCGGTCGTTTTACCGTCCCAAAGGATTATGGGAGTGAGGGAATAGAGAGTGCACCTGTGCTTGCGCATACACTTGGGTACTATAATCCTGTACTGCGCCGTTGGCTAGTCTCCGTTGAGGCAGGCCGCTGTGACCGAAATTCGGTCTGCAGGATTATTAATTAAATATCATAAACTGTGTAAAATTATGGAATTCAAATTATTACTCAACATTTAACAAAAATAAGCACTACTGATGAAACCTTAAAGTTTTTCGCCTTACAAATGAAAGTTA
The DNA here is from genome assembly GCA_907164705.1 of Parnassius apollo. Lineage (NCBI taxonomy): Eukaryota > Metazoa > Arthropoda > Insecta > Lepidoptera > Papilionidae > Parnassius > Parnassius apollo. Next base: position 6,158,703 of record CAJQZP010000528.1, read on the forward strand.
TATTAATTGAACGTTATAAGCCTATTTTAGGGAATCTTATGAATAAGTCCCAAATTTAATGAATTGCCTCCTAACTACATACATCATTATACGGCCATCGTTGGATATTAAGCAATCAAAATTAAATATTTAAAAGTATGATAGTTATATTTTTTTATTGTGAGTAGATTTTATCCGGTCGAATTGTCAGTTATTTAAAGTGCGCGTATCGCAGGCGGGTTAATTAGTGACAAGGCCGAGAGCTTCCCACTGGCAGAGATGCTCCACGTTACCAGAGTGCGGAACTTGGATTCGGAAATGTTTAATAGACTCCACCACAATCGGTATCAGAACCCCGTCCATCGAACAATAAGATGTATTAAGGTAATGTTGGCATTCGTAGAAGAATTTGGTATATTATTCCCGCTCATATAGTAAAATTCACATGATAATTCATCGTTTCATCGCCTATTTTATGGGGCAACGCCTATTCTAGTTTATCATTAGAGTTTTCGTAAATTTGTTTAATGTTATCTTTTTCGAAAAGTATTATTTTCGAAATAGATAACATTTTAATATCAATTTCTTCGTTGTTTAGTTTGGTTTAAATATAGAAAGAAAATTTAAAATTTAAATCAATATGAATATAACAGCAACGCTAAAGGATACAAGAATCAAGAACGGGGACACAGATAAGCAGTATCTATGGTCGCGCCAATCTCAATTTACTGTGTTATGTAAACTTTACATCATGATAAGGAGAGATAAGAAAGTCTATGAATCAGACTACACTAGAGTTACCACGCATAATGATTTCGACGGATAATCATTTGTAGTTAGAATGCTAAATGATATTGTGAAAAAAAAAATGATAATCTACTTTTTTTGGATATTTAGTACCCGGATGATCGAGCTTTGCTCGGTTTTTTTTTGAAATTACATTTAGATACAAATTACATACTGATGAATAATATTTTTTGATCTTATTGACATAATAGAAAAAACTGAACTGGTTATTTGAATAAAAAATCACGAGTGCAATTACTAAAATTTAAAATAAAATTTTCGTATTTTTAAAAAATACTAAAAAGGGCTCGAAATTATAGATTTTCTCACAAAAGAGAACTTGAAAAAAAAAGGAAAAAAAAATCGGAGCGAAGCCAGGACACGAACCAAGGCATTTAGATTTCGCGACCGCTCGATATCCACTTGAGCTATTACGACCATTAACAAAATGTCAAAATTTACCTTCCTATCTCATTCATTAATTGTAGCAGTTTTTCAGTGCCCGAAAACACTGACAAAAAGACATTTTCTAAAAATAAATCCTAGCTAGATCGATTTATTGTCCCCGAAACTTCCTGGACACTAAATTTTATGAAAATCGTTGGAGCCGTTTCCGAGATTCCGAATATATATATACAAGAATTGCTCGTTTAAAGGTATAGGATATTTTATATGACTATAAACGAATTTATTATTTAGTTGTTTCTTGTGGGATTCAAGCTCTCGGTCAAGCCAAATACTTGTCCATTGCGTTACCCAGCCATTTTTTTTGGTGCTAGCTTTAGACTTTCTTATGAGATCAAAATCTGTTAAAAATGATGTATGAAACTATAATTATTGACGTCTGATATAAGAGTATACAGGTGTTTGTAGTATCAGTTTCAATTACCACTTACTTCTGGATCAGGAAGAAAACCTTTCCCATCTTTTCTGGTCATAAATAGTCTTTAAACTTCTCTACCTTAATTGATTCGGATTATAATCTTGATCAAAATTGGTCAATTCAGGAAAAAGAGAAGAAGAGAGAAGCTGGATTTGACTCAGTTGTGTCTAAATCTAGAAAACTTTTCAGTTATGGAATCGTAATTTTAATGTAAGCCCTAATATATGTAAATGATAGGCATGTTCCTGGGGACTATAAAAAGACATAATTTATAGTCCTAACCTTGTTACACATGTACGATATACATATATATATACATATATATATATATATATATATATATATATATATATATATATATATATATATATATATGAATCCGTAAGCTTTGCAGCTGTGATACGTCTTAGACCCTAATGGGCCAGGAATCTTCGTAGTTTTATGAGCCTTACCTTAACCATACCCTAACAGAAGATGAGGATGCTTGCAGTAAAATGATTAAAGTGATGATGTACTTTTAATATATGTTTCCTTTGGAACATATAATTTTGTATCTTCGTCATATATTAATGTTAAAAAACATACTACTGTTAATATATTTTGAAGTTTAAAAATTATGGTAACACTAGCCACAATGATATGTTTGACAATATTCTATTTAATGAAACACAAATAATTTTGTTGTACTTTGTTATCTTATCTGCGTTATTTAGGGAAAAGAATAAGTATGTTAATAATGTATAAATTCAGTTTAAGAGTTTCTACCAGAACACACAGAAAGTTGCTCAATGTCAGTTCCTCGATGTCATGTCATATTTCAGTTTTGTATTACCAGTTTAAGTAATGATTCTAGGTTTTATCTCCATACCTAAAAAGTGTAAGAAAATAAGCTGTTGAACATATTTAAAAAAAGAATGGGTGATTAAGCGAGCACTGAGTATACCTGATATACCATAGATATTAGCATTCTAATCTTTGTTTTATATCCTAAGGTCTAAAATGGAAAGTCTCTCCTTGACCTCACCATACAAAAATGCAGTATTTTGTTTTTCTATTATTTTGCCGTTAATTTGTGCCGATATTCTGTGCAAGTGCGGCGAAATATATCCTTCGTATTAAAAGTTTTGTGACAACAATACGATTGAAATTAAATTATTAAAGAAAGCTTAAATTTTGATGGTTTCATTTGACAACATTGATGCCAAATGAAACCGTATCTAATGTTTTTTTAGATTATACAAGAAATTAAATAAATGCCTAACGCACGTGTTTTAGTTCTGTATTAAATTCTTATCCTGATTCATTTTACACTAGGTCATGTTATTGTTGTTTATGTGAGAATTTATTTTAATATTCAATTAATATATTACGCAAAAACCATTTTTTAATAGAATGAGGGTGACTAATGAAAGGACTAAGATGGAATGCCTCGTTTCCAGAAAAAAAGGGCCTCCGGAACTCTACACTCACCATAGGAAACACAGCAGTATTAAGCAGCTATTTTATGCTGATATTCTGTGACATTAAAGTAATAAAGCGTAAAAGTTCTGTTGCGAATAGTAGTAAATATATTTTCTAACGATAAAGATATAAATATAAATGAAAGAAGCTGTAAATTTTATTAATATTTCCGTAATTAAAATAGCGATAAAAATGAAGAATAATTTTGTCCATACAATATTCTCGCATAGCATCGCTTTAATGGATGAATTTGAATAAAATTAGCATTTTGATTACAAACTGGAACATAAATGATAATTTATGTTATTATCTTATTATAACTAACATAGGCATAATTTTGAATTATTTAGCCTTCACAAAATTTGAATATTGTGAACATTTTACATTTTTGTTTTGATTAATATTCCACAATATAATTTTATGGCTAAAATATTTTTCCAATAAAAAGTCATTAAAATTAAAAACAAAAAGTTTGTAAGTTTTCTTTACGAAACTAGTGATGTGCATATCGCTTATCAAGTCGAAGATTGACGCGCAATCACCGTGCCACATTCGTTCGTTGCGTCTTGCTCGCGTGCCGTGCGGAGTGTTGACCTTTTCGTCAATGTCTATAAGATTTACTGGTACCGCATCATTCCTTATGCATTAAATAATATTTGTTAAGACTTTAAAACAAGACGAAGTATAAGATCGTAATTCGTGATTACCTTGGCGGTCGAACGCGGAAGCCCAAAATCCAAGGTATATTACACAATAAAAAAAAGAAAAAGGAACACAAACACACGCGACTTTGCAATATAAAATTCGCGCGGGAAATTGCTCGAGTGATGCGATCGGCAATCGATTGCAATGAATCGATTTGTTACATAAGGCGCGCGGAGAGGCAGCGTCGTCGCACGTGACTGGTGCCCGTGTGACGGACGGAGCGAGTGCGGCAAGCATCGACCTCCCCCCCTTACACCACCACTTCGCCCGCGACGGGCTCCTCTACGTAGAGATACATAGAACAGACATTTGATAAACAAATTACAAATTTGATAGACGTTGAAGAGCTTCGCCTTTTAATGGCTTTTTACGCCTGAGCTTCGAAATGATCAACGAAAAATTTTCAGCGATTTCAAATTGCAAATTTAATTCCCATAAATTTAATATCGAAACATCCGTTATGGATTGGTAGAGCTCTAGATTTTATGTGACAAATGACACACTTGTTTAGCTTTAAAGTTTAGTCAAGAAGCTTCATCACCACCACCATTAAGATCATCATCATCATCCTGTAAATATTTCTAGCTTGTCATAGATCTCTTCCATGATGCGATTTGTTTTAATTGATGTCCAATTTTCAAGTTCAATTTACACTATCTAATATGTAGAGTCGATTTAGTTTAATTGATTGTATTCTAGTTTTAAGAAAAGGCAATTAAAAACAAAATTAATTAATATTTAAATTAACCTAACCGACCCAACTTCTTACCTATGTCATATCATTATTTTATTTCAAAATGAGGAACTCGAGTAATTGAATCATAACAAATTCGACTCTACATTTTCAATATAGACGAAGGTAACACAAGTAGGTACATTGTATGCATTGTATCGGCAGATCCCGTGCCGTCCCGCTCGCACATATAGCAGATTGTCTCCAGAATGCTTTCCCTGTCTAGCAGCCGAAGCTCGTATCAACGTATAAAGAATACTATCGATAAGTTTGTATATGCATTATCATATCAAGCGAGCGGACTGAACATAAACGTAAATTAGGAGTACTCGGAAATAAAATATGTTTCTTCTGATCAAAGTTATGCTTAATTTTGCTCTTAAGAAGGAAATACATGAATATTTTGTATCGAATATAAAGGATATTTTATTTAATATTGCTGTGTGGCTTTATATAACAGGGATAACTTTTTTTATAACGGTAAGGTTACAAACTTGCATAAAATTTACTTGATGATTGGCAGTTACTGGAGCCTCTACATCTATCCTCGATTAAAAATCAAAATGCAGACGTATTGTCACCCCTGAGGACTAAGACGTTTTTTGTTTTTTATCTGCTTTCCTTTGTAAAGTATTCAGTTATCTATCTTGATGTTAAGCTTGATTTAGGAACGTTACATATTTGTGCCCCGTGATAAATTTCTTTATTTCGTTTTGGACTTGTATGACTAATATATTTATTAGTACGTTAACATATTTATTGAATTGCCAATGTTTATTCTGAGTTACCGTATAAAATATTAGTTTATTTATCTCAATAAATATTTTGTTTAATTTTTTTAAGAATATGAAATAACAAACGAACACAGTCTACCGGATAGTAAGGGGATGCTGTGACCTGTAGACATTTACTCCTCTCTATCTTTATCTATCTATCTATCTCTAATATATCTCTATCCATATTTATCCTCGATTAAAAATCAAAATGCCTTGTCACCCATGAGGACTAACATATTAATGACTCATTTCCAGTAAAAAGGGTTACCGGTTCTCTATATGCGCCACATGAAACACAGCAGCATTAAGCTGCTATTTTGCACAAGTATTTTGTGGTATTTGTAATCAACTTTAAACGAAGGAGGTTAGTGTAGGTGCTCTGTCACCTTTAAGCACTATGATAAAGTGTTAACGTCGCTGCTCATTAAAGGGCACTGCTGATTACATAAGCCTCTCCTATATATTGATTTCATTTGTCACAGTTGCCACGCTTGGCACGTGGGTTGGCAACCACCATTTTTATATTTTTGTTGATATGATGATGCCTGCTGCCTGCCCGTTTATCTCCTAGTTTGTGTCCGTCAGTCACTTCTTACGATATCCACGTGACGGTATGGGGTAGTTGATATTCTTATACAGCCACCACGTGTTTCACGATAGCATATAGGTTACCTTTATAATAACTGGGATTGTATATACTTCCAACAGATTACTGAATGAACTGCTATTTAGCGGCAGAAACACGGTGGTGGTATCGAACAATGATATCTACCAGACTACCGCCAAGCTCATAGTCATCAGAAAGGGTGATATGATTTATGACTCATTGTTGCATCTATCTGGACAATCTCCGAGTTGTCAGAAAAGAAGTCCTACTATTAAAGTAATTATATTGAACTTCAAGTAGGTCATATGGTGGCGGTTTGAGATAATTAACAATTAGTGGTCCAGGCGTAAGTCTGCTAATGGCAATGCCAGGAGAATATTGAGGTATTCCATAAAAATATGTAAAGTTGCAAGTTACAGCCTTTATACGTCTCAGCAATAGACACAGGTTTCTTTTTCACTCCTGTGAGTGTTTCACCTTTTTATAGGATAGGGTACAAACGAGCACACAGACCACCTGATAGTAAGTGGTTTCTGCGGCCCATAGACATCTACATCTATCCTCGATTACAATCAAAATGCGTTGTCACCCATGAGGACTAAGATGGAATGCCTCGTTTCCAGTAAAAAGGGTCTCCGGTTCTCTACATTCACCATACGAAACACTGCAGCATTATGCTAAAATTCACCCTGGTATTGTGAGAGCGTTGTCCTTCCCCGGTCGAGCCGACCCATTCGTGCTACAACTATAATACTAATACTTTTTTTTTTGATTGTAAAAACGTTACCCCTACACTAAGATTTTCTCTTGTATCTTAGGGGCAGTTTACAAACATAAATTGCACAAGGACAAACATCCAGACCCGGAACAACTATTTGTAGGCCATACAAATATTAGATCCGTGCGGGATTCGAACCCGCGACCCCCAGCGCAGCCACTCATTGCTAGGCCACTGCGCCACGGAGTCGTCAATATAAATGCATCACGGCTCTACCACGTATAAAAATATTCGATAAATGGCGAAATGACCATATTCAAAATTTCCAAACGTAATATTAAACACCGACGCGCAAGGAATGAATATTTAGAGTTGTTTGAATTGGTTATCATTGTCCACCTAATGGACAAGTCGGCAACTCAGTGGCTAAGTATTTGGTTGCGGATTTATGGGCTTTGGTCTCGAATCCCGCTCGAAACAAAGGTTTTGTATGTATTACAAGTATTTAGTTTCAGTTCTAGAAGTTTGTCCGTTTGCAATTTATATATGTTAAATACCTATAAGATGCAAGATGTGTGTGTGTGTGTGTGTGTGTGAATTCCAGTGTGGGCCAGTGGGAGTTACGTTTCTTTTGAAAAAAAGAGGAAATGTGTAGACAATTGCAAACAACTTCAAATATAAAAGCTGCAGGGGTGATGTGATCAACTTTGATAACGAAGGTGAAATACCGTAGCCTGTAATTATACTGGCAATTTATACTAATTAAAATAATTTCATCCACCCAGACTTTAACAAAATAACTCTTTTAAATATTCTTCATTTTTATTATATTTGTTTAGCATACTTAATAATTTTTAAGATACCTCAAACCATAAAAGGAAAAGCTTCGTGTGTTAATCTTTTTCTAACACGTTAAATTATTTCCAGATAAGTTTAACTTGTGTAACAAATTTACGTTAGAGTTTCCCTTAATGAACAATTAAGTGGCTACGAGTTCCGCTCGTAGCAACGTAGCACGCCGTAGAAGCGTTCCGCCTGAGCTACATTGTGGTACTTATGCAAAAGAGCCCAATATTTCATCGCTCCAACGTCTATTGCAGCCCGTATTATCATAACAATCGCTTAGGCTACGTACCGAGCGTTTCGCTTTTAGTTACACCGCTTTAGCTCCACGCTTGTACGAAATGCATCCCTAATCGTATTTGTATGCTTTACTAAAGAATTTGTAAGTTCACGTTTTCATTATGTCAAAAGTAATTATAAATAAAGTGTTTTCCAATCACAGTCGTAAATGGAATTCGGCAAATTTTTCACCCAAATTTTTTTTAATGTTCGCGTTTGACGAACAAAGTACAACATTTCCATCTCAATACTGAGATAATACTCATGTATCACTCACCTCTATGCGTTGCATTTTGCTGCGAGATAGATTGGGCTTTAGCGAGCATTTGAAGGTGAAATTGCACAAAGAAACGCCGTAGTATGTAATTTGCCTTCAGTGTTTTTGTATTTAATTTTTGAACAGAACGGAATAAGTGTTCGTATGATGACGCCTACACATGATTTTTCCGGATCAGGATGTTTGTCTTTCTTCAATTTATGTATGTAAATATTTCTAGGGAAAATAATATCAGAGGAAAATGGAACGTTTCATTTCAATATAAAAAAAATAATAGACAGACTTTGCTCATGGTGGACTTAGTGTGGCAACTCAGTTTTTAATTATTTTAAGTTATTATCAGGAAGATGCTGCTGTCCTCCTGTTTCCCTGTGTTGCCACCTACGGGATGGTACGGGACAGCGGATTTTCTTACGCTACTACAAGGCGTTACTGCTCATAGTGGACGGTATTTTTGTGCATAAATTGTATATGAATATATGATATTGCGACTGTATTCTCCCAGGCTTTGGTAATCATAGAAAATCGTCACTGTAGTTTACCGCATCTTATGCTGAGTGATAACCTTTCTTGGCATCGGTACCGACTTACATAGTCATTTTTATATTTATGCTGTTTTTGTTAATATTTGTATATTGTTGTAGTGTATACGTCAATGGCTTGTGCCTAATTTAAGTATTTCTTTCTTATTTCGTATATAAGACAATCATTTAGATGAAGTGACGACCTGATAAGTAAGACATGCAGGAAGTCGATACATGCAGGTGCTTCAGGACCGTGCTTTGTGCGATTCCTTGGGCGATAGGCCTATGTTCAGCAGAAGACCTGTGAATTGCTGTAATGATGATGATGATGATGATGAATCATCAAGGCACGAAACAATAACTAAGGCGAAGAGGAAGATGTTAGAGATCCTCTGTACTAATGCAATTCTGTATCATTTATCTTATTATAGTAGTAAATACTCGTAATTCACTACTACAGCTTAAAATAGTCACGTTATTTAGTGCAGGTAACTCGGGTTACCATTACTCAGCGGTATATGCAATTAAATGAGGCCAGATTCGTTAGCGTAGGTGCGAATGAGACAGCAACATTCTACTCGATATTATATTGAACAAGTTTATAACTACGTGTATTAGACGAACGAGTACGTACAGCGTTTTCTCATTTCCCGCGACGAAACTTTTCTAATATTATAGTTTCATTCATATTGTCGGTAGTTTCGCGGAGTTTTCTTTCGTGGAAAATGAAAGACTATTTCCATAACTATTATTTCGCTTTTATTGCTTTCCTAGTTTCTTTTGCTTCAAATAGATTTGTTAAAGTTAGAAGTTTCCTACTTTATCGCTCGGAAATAATGTTTGTTCTTCGAAAGTGTTAAGCTACACAATTCCATATAGACGGAAATATTCTTTGGCGGAATACCTTATTGATTATTTTTGTATTCGTTAGCCTTTTATGAACGTATAACCAAAAAGTTTTTTTTTATAGGAGAAGAGGCAATCGAGCATACTGCTCGTATGATGTTAAAAGATTACCGCCGACCATGAATAACTGGAACACCAGGGGAATTGCAGATGCGTTGCCGGCCTTTTAAAAATGAGTAGACGTTTTTTCTTGAAGGTCCCTAAGTCTTATCAAACTTTTATATTATCACCATGTGATTTGAATTATTACAATTATCAAACCTTAAAACCTAACCTAAACCTATTTTGAATGTTTCAAATTAGGTTATTTAACTTTTGAAACTGTACCTTTGTTGTTATTGTAGTTGTTGTATAAGGATTAATTAGCGTTTTAATATTCTGAATCAAACCTTGAAAAAAAAACCTTTAATACAGAATATTAAATGTGTGGGTGATAAAATAAATCATTGAAAATAATGTATAAAAACATAATAATATAGAAAAAATTACAACCGATAGATAGAACGGTTTTTAAATGGCTACCTCGTACTGGCAAGCGCAGGATTAGGTAATCCCCCACTAATTATAGTGACGGCCTGATGTTCCATCATCATGCAGGGTGTCTATGGATGGATGCAGTATTCAAGATCGTGTTTCGTGGTAATTTATGGACGACGAAATGATGACGATGATGATTGTGTTGATATTATAATGATAATACAAACTTTTTATATCTCGTAGACCACTACGATTTTATGGCCTTGATAGATGGCAACATACCAGTGATGAAGAATACCAGTGAAGACTTGCAAAGGAAGAAGCGTTTAAGGTGCAAGACAACAAAAAATAAAATAAAAAATTAACGTTATTATTATTTAAATAATTATCAAATTGAACCTTATTATATTCTTTATAAGTCATAGAAAACTGTGATCAAAGACGTGTAATTTAAAACTAGCGCAAAGCAAAAACTTAAAGGAGAAACAATTTAAAAATAAACTAGTGTACACAGCCCCACTGTGGTTCCCGCTAATATCAGAGATCACCTTGAAACAGCTACCCTATAGTTATCGCTATTACGACCTTCGGCCATTACGCAAATTGTACCGAGTAATCACTATTGTCCAGTTTACAATGTATGTGTATGAATTACCCGTAATAATTTAAACTGTAATCGATATTCTTCGTGCTTTCAATTCGTTATAGTACTTTGTATGGTGCTTTTAAAGCTGGAGTTATATTTATAAAAGATACGGAAGAGGCTGTATACAGATCGAACATGTTTTGATAGATAAGACCATGTTCATTTAAAAATATACTTGCTTAAAGTTATCAATGTTGAGAACCAAAATTCTGTACCTTAATTTTGTTCCATGTCAGCACAGCGTTATGAACTCTGGTTGATTTCTAATAACGAGAAAATATCTATTTTACCGACTTAAAAAAGGAGGACGTATTCATTGAATAAAACTATTTATACGTATTTTATCGCGTTATTTTTTACTTATTTTTAATTACCGACGTTTCGGATGCTTTATTCGGTGCCCATGGTCACGGGGTGTAGAGTGAGATATTTGACGTCCCAATGTCATAGTTAGCTCGTTCTGCGTAGATCGGACCAAACATTAATTTTTAAATATTAGTGTTTGGTCCGATCTACGCAGAACGAGCTTACAGTGCCTTGAAGTATTGCAGTAGTTATGCTTGGGTTAGGATTTAATTTTGTTAATTATAGGATGCCAAGCAGATGGCAGCACCCATCCATCTTCTCTATTGAAATTAGGGTGTTTTTTTTTAATTTGAATAGCCTCGCATATCATCCTTGATAGGAATCGGTGGTATTTTGTGGTTTTGTGGTTTATCAAATCTGATGTGATGGTGGGGACGATCTTGAGTATGTTCACAGACTGCAAACTTCAGAATTAAAAATAAGTTAAAAGTAAATAAATTAAACGCGATAAATAGTTTTATTGTTCGCGTAAATTAAAAAATTCATTGGAAGTTATTCAATTCGACTGTATGTTTTTTTTTCATGTGTGTTATACCTCATAAATTTTCCCTGGCTGAACTAATTTTGATGATTTTTTTTATCTGAAAGCTGGTGCTTCTTGTGTGGTCCCATATAAAACTAATTAATCAAGATCTAACAAGTGATTTTTGAGTTATCTTTAATAATGCGTATTTAATTGACATCGAATCCATTGATGATGTTCTCGTTTAATTTATATTGAAGTCGGTTGCACAAAATTTTTAGCACTTGTATTCCTCAGAGGTGATTGTGAGTTTTTGGTAAATTGTTTTAATGTTGTTTGTTTTACTTTTTATTTAAATTTATTATTAGTAAAAAAAAACCACAAATGTTTACATACTTGTGCTACGGCATCTATAGAAAAAAAAACATCCAATTTTAATTATCATTCTATTACGTTAGCATTAAAACGTCGTTCTTCAAAATGTGTATCTCGAAATAGATAAAGAGTTAAATACAATCATACAAAAAGAAAGAAATACAGAATTTTATAAGGAAAGAGAAATAAAAAATATTCAAAATACGAATATTAAGGAGAAATATCTAATTATTTTATTTTTTGGATAGTCATCATAAATTTTACTTTCACAAAGTAATTGAATTCTGTGGAGTTTGAAGTTCTGAGGGACAACATTTTTAAACCAAGTAGCTTGACTGGTTTTATCTTGTTGAGTATTTGAAGAATGTACGAAACTTGAAGTAATGAAATAAAAATTAAATTTTATTAATAACACATTAATAAAACAAAGTTCCTCCAGACTGCGTTGAAGATTGAATTGAACGTAAATGTTGATTTTTAATTATGTGGAGCCTTGCAATTTATGCGGGCGGCGTCTCAGTTTTCTGAGCAAACACCACGAACAAGTTCTGTTCCCGTTTGGAAAATATGCATTAATCGTATGGGCTTCATTGTTGGAAACTAAAGATGAGGAATGTGATATTTTCATTGCGAGCTATTAAAATTCTATGCACACGGCATTACAATTCATTAAATATATGCATAAGAAATTTAGTGGGCACAGCATTTATATATTTGTCATCATTTGTCTATCCATCCGAATAAAATGTGGGTGTCGTCAGAAGAATTTAATAAATGGCGCAAATTTGAGTCTTTGAGTAATGACTACATATTTGTGCCATTTGCTGTAGAGACTATCGGTTCGTGAGGTCCACGTGCAGTGAAGTTTCTAAAGGAACTGTATCCACGGCTGGTCGTCGCTGCTGGTGATAAGAGGGCTGGTTCTCTCCTCGCTCAAAGGCTAAGTATAGCTATGCAGCGAGGAAACGCAGCCAGCGTTCTTGGGACTATACCACGGGTAGCAGGTCTTTTTGACTATTTAAATTTTTAGTTTTAGATTTTCTATATTATAGTTTCTTTTTTTATATTGTATATAATTAGTATTCACCGTAAATATTATAATTTTGATTATTATTTTAGTTAAGTTCATTATTATAATTTTTGTAATATAAACGTCAGAAAAGAGTAAATAAACTTTAGTTAAACTACGTGTACATGCACTGGTTTACAAAAGTAATAAACAATATTTAATAGTGCGTGAGTATTTTAACCTAAAAATAGTAAAGGCAAAATAAATGTTGTAAATCACACGTAAAATAGACGTGAAGAGCGGACTCCAATCCGGCTCTATCAATCATCATCTATCAAATAAATGTCAAAATTACAACTACAGAATTTATTTATTTTAATTTCAACGAATACAAATGGCTACTCCTAGACAACTAATTATTTTAAATAACCTGCCAGATATCGCACGGAATTCCATACAAAAAAGTTCTATTGTCGCCTAGTTCAACACTGCTCGCAATAGTCGTAATTAAAAGTTAGCGGTAACACGCTCGTGACAGTGGCAATACAGATCATCCCACTATCAGGTCGACGACGAAAAGGGCGCCAAATTTGCACAGATAAACAACTTTCCGCCTTTTAGTCGTATTTTTAAGCGGTATCTTGCAATTTTTATTAGATTCTTGAAACGTAGTTTTTCGTTAACAAGTTTTATTTTTAAATTACAAACCTACTGCATTTTGCTTCTGAAACTTAATAATAACATCTTAAATTAGAATAGGCAGTATGTTTGTATAAAATTAAACAGTCCACTCGACGTGACGTTTTGACAACTCCGTGGAGCAGTGGCTTAGCAATGAGTTGGAGCGGTAAGAGATGCGGGTTCGAATGCCGCACGAAACAAGTATTTGTATGATCTTCAAGTAGTTTTTTCGGGACTGGATGTTTGTCCTTGTGAAGCTTATGTATGTACACTGCCTCTACGATACAGGAGAAAATCCTAGTGTGGATGTAACATTTAAAAAAAAGAAAAGAAAGGTGTGCCAACCTATGTTACCATTCAAGTCGGACTCCTCGGTAGAAAAAAACCCTATCACCTATAGTTAATCTATTATTGGACAAAATTGACCAATTTCACTAATGAAGGGCGGTTCTATCGATAGTTCCTGTCACTATCCTAAACTTATATTAATTGTAGCAAGAAATATCTTTAAAATATACGTTACATGTATAAGCAAATATCGTTTTACAAATTAATGCCCATACGATACGGAAATTAAGCGCTGTACGAACGGGCAGACGGCCTCCTACTTCTAGAGGGTGTAGGGGGGATGGGGGTCAGAATAGCAATCTAGGGTGGTCGGATTGTCTGGGCGCCTGAATGGAATATCTACGTTGCCGACTGCCCATCAGAAATACGAAAATGTTTAGGCTTAGATGATGCTTGCATAATACATGCTTTAGGCAAAATGTGCAAGCATTGAGTATTGCAATTCAAAGCTAGTTAGGATAACGTTACAATATTTATCTGCTGGCTTTATAATCCCGTTTCAATTTCATTAGAAGATGAATTTAAATTTTAAAATACCATAATTTAAACGGAAAAAATATTAAATAGCTCGAAAACATTTTAATCAAGGCAACGGAACCATAACAAATCTAATAAGAATGCAAATGGATTCCCGAAGTACAAACATAATTTCATTATTAGCGAAGACGTAGACTTGATATATTATCAAGTTAAAATTAAATTAATTCCTCCCTTCCTCCCTCCCGCCGCCCTTCCTGATATATAGAGGATGTTTAATTAAAATATCTTTAAGTGATTTACGAGAGTATCGATAATTGTAGGTTCAAGGTGATTTATCAATCGCCCGCCATATTTACGAGTTTGCGTTCATGATTCATAAAATATTGTTTAAGTTCGATCGTAAAATATTATTTATTGCAAAACAGAAGGTGTGACTAAGATAACGTAGTTATAATTTAAAAAAAATTTGTCAAGTGCGTGTTGGGATAAGTGTGTGTGTAAGGTAGGGGGTTGAAAATTTAAATTGTAAAACTACGGTTGAGAACACGCTTGCCAAACGTGGCAACTGTGGCATAACCCCTTTATGAGGCAATTGATGGGGAAAGCCTATGTTCACCAGTGGATTTTTCTAGGCTGTAATAGAATGGGTAATGGGATAGAATTCCTCGTTTTTATGGTTTTAAGGTAGTTTACACAAAAGGGCTTGTTTTTATTTTATATTCACAAATCGTACTCATCTCACCGAAAATTGAAGTTTTTACGTTTACCGATGTTTCCCAACAATATGTATTTATAGGAGTTTTATCGGCTAAATTGAATTTATTGCAGCTCCGCCGTGCCCCGGGATAGCAATTTCCACAGAAAATTAAATTTACCGTTCATCCGGAAAAAGTTGAAAGCTCTCAAAACTAAGATAATCAACCTTTTATTTTTAACTCGGTTCGGTGTAATTGCGCGGGTACGTTAAACGATATTGTCATTTAGAATTGTTTTGTTTTGTTTTGTGACATTTGAAAAAAAAACTTATTTAAATGCCATGATTTTCCAAAAAAAAAAAAAGCCTTAGACAAAAGTATTTATACTAGCGATAGATATTCTTATAAAATATAAATCATGAATAGATTGTAATGAAGTGGTTCAGGTTGGCATTGTAAGAGAACACACTCCTCCTCATCATCCTGTGGGTGTTGTAAGACAGAAGGAAACTGAAGCAGGAACTGGACAGAAGCATCTTTCTAATAATAACTCAAAATTATAAAAAAAGCTGCGGTTGACAAACCACTTGTAACGCGTAGTAGCGATGGCAAATATATATATATATATATATATATATTATAAATAAAAACTCGAAACAGGCTGAATTTTTTTTGTGTTTGTTTGATTGTAGGATAAATATGAGGCAATCTACATTGTACGTGGTAGAGCCACACTGCAGCTATATTATGGTTGTAGCACGGAAGGAGGAGGGCCACTTGTAGGAGTAGGACCAAGCTCTCACAGAATACCAGCGTAAAATAGCAGCTTGATTTTGCTGAGCCCCTTTTTACTGGAATTGAGGCATTCCATCTTAGTCCTCAGGGGTGACAACGCATCCGCATTTTGATTCTTAATCGAGGTTAAATGTAGATGTCTATGGGCCACAGGATGCACTAACTATCAGGTGGACTGTGTACTCGTTTGTCACCATAATGCTCTTTAAAAAAATTATCGTTTGTCACCATAATTCTATTTTCAATAAATTGCTCTTACGATGGCGATGAGGTATATAATATTATATAAAACGTTTCTCAATATTATGCAAAGTTTTATTACTCGATTAGAGAAATTTAATTTACAAACGGATTGACGGTCGTAGTACCAGTATTCTTGAACATTTGTGTTCCACCACGCATCTGGTTTTTTGTGTCTATCTCACTTAATAGCCTTTGGTGTAAGCGAGATGGCTATGCTGTAATTATCGCAAGCTATAAAAAATTTTACTATTTTCCATAGTCTTCTTATACGACATCCACGGGATGATTGAGATGATGGATTCCCTAATACTGCCAACACATTTTACAACAGATTATCACCTTAATAAAAATACTCAGTTAACTATAGGAAAGTGATGTTTCATGGTTTTATTACTTGGGACAATGGAAATTTCGAGCTACAGTAAATATTAAAACAGCGACAAATATATAGGGTTTAAAGCTATACGAAAGCATAATCTCGCCATAAAACAGATTTTAGAGCATTCCCGGGGTAATCCGCAATATATTAAAACTCCTCGGTTAAGCCTCTTACGGCACATATCCTAACATCGATATGGGTAAGAATTCACGGCGATTGTTTGTTTTTAAAAATAAATCATGGCAGTATATTTCTTTCGTATTTTTGTAATATACAAAAATTGTCAGCACCATATTATGTAGAATATGATGAATGAGTTGCCTCGACCGGATAAAGACGATGCTAAAAGCCAATAAGTGCGCTTTTTTATTTTTATAAATAATTAAATAAATATACCAGGTGTGAAACATCAACTTAATGCTGCTATAATACGTAAAATACTTACCATACAAGACAGGAAGTGAAGTTCCTTATTACTGGTAAAGAGTCATTATAACTTAGTACTAAAGGAATGATAACGTATCTATTTTTTTAATAAAAACACTTGGATTTTATCCTGCATCGTGGAGTCATTTTACATACGCAAATTACACAAAGATTCGGAACCAGAACAATTGTTTGTTGGTAATACAAATATTCTGCTTAGCGGGATTCGAACTCGCGACCATCAGCGCAGCAGTCAATGCGCCACGAAGCAGTCAATGCGCCACGAAGCAGTTAAATTTTGATTTTATAAATTGAAAATGTAGGTGTATGGGCCACATTTTTTTATAGTATAAGGGTGACAAGCGAGCACACAGTCCACCTGATGGTAAGTGGTTGCTGCGGCCCGTGGACATGTACATCAATCCTCAATCAGAAATCAAAATGCAGATGCGTTGTCGTCCGTGAGGACTAAAATATAATGCCTCTTTTCCAGCAAAAAGGGTTTCCAGTTCTCTACACTCACAATACGAAACACAGCAGCGTTAAGCTGCTATTTTACGATGGTATTTTGTGAGAGCGTCATCCTTCACCGGTCGAGCCGACCTATTCGTGCTACAACTATACTACTAATAAAGCTGCAGCATGGCTCTATCACGTAAAAATCCACATGCACGCATATACCATCGTATGGACGATGTTCTCATTAGTGACCTTAAAAAAATACTGGCAATGGTATTAACATCACTAATATTCCCTATAACGACTTCTGCTAAGTTTAAAATGCGGATTTTACGATCTTTTGATTTAACGGTTCGCACTTAACCATTATAACTATAATCTAGGTATGTCTCAAAACTTGAAAACAAAATTTTACAACATTGCTGACTTATGGATCTGAGACGTGTTCCTTCACTGCTGGCCGTATGAGAAAGCTCAAAATCGCTCAACGAGCTATGGATGGAGAGGGCTTTGCTCGGGGTTTCTCTGCGTGATAAACTAATAAATGAGGATATCTGCAGTAGAACCAGAATAACTGATATAGCCCATTGGATTAGTAAGCTGAAGTGACAATGAGTTGGACATATAGATCGAAGAATCGATAACCGATGGGGATAAAAGGTTCTCGAGTGGCAGTCTCCTCCCGGAAGGCTTAGTGTGAGGCGGGCCTCCACTAGATGGAGTGACAAGCTGGTAATACATGTAGAAAGTCAATGGATGTAGGTGGCTCAGGACCGTGCTTTGTGGCATTTCTTGGGGGAGGTCTATGTTTAGCAGTGGACTTATGAAGGGCTGTAATGATGATGATGGTGATGATGACCCAACCATTAGGCTACTGTCACTTTAACTTTTATGTTACTCTTACTTTATTGTCATTTGGAATTGGTGGTCAATTTTATAATAGTACCAATATTTTCTACAAATTTACCAAAATCTATATTTACTCAACCGCTTTAACTGGTAACGATATATTCCATCTTAGTCCTAAAGCTTTAGTAACGCAAGTACATTTTGATTCTTAATTGGGGATAGATATCGGTTGGTGTCTTTGGGCCACAGCACTTCACACGTGGTAGAGACCTTTTTATACGTGGTAGATCCACGCTGCAGCTATATTATGGTTGTAGCACGAATGGGTTGGCTCAACCTGGTAATGACTACGCTCTCATAGAATACTATAAAATAGCTGTTTCGGGATCTCTTTTTACTAGAAACGAGGCATTCCATCTTTGTCCTCAGGGGTGACAACGCATTTGCGTTTCGATTCTTAATCGAGGATAAATGTAGATGTCTATGGGCCACAGCATCTACTTATCATCGGGTGCACTGTGTGCTCGTTTGTCACCCTTATTCTATAAAATAAAATAAACATACTTTGAAAATAAAAAGTCAGATAGTAGATTATATGTATGCCGTGCAGAGGCAGTGTAAGAGTATCTACTACCCCATATCATCCCATAAATCAGGAGATGGGCAGCACCGTCTTCCTAATAACGACTAAATATAAAAATGCAGTTGCCAACCCGCTTGTCAGGCGTGGCAACTATGGCAATATCTCACCTATGAGGCAATCTATGGGGGAGGCCTATGGTAAGCAGTGGTAAATCCACTGCTGACCATATATAGGCTGTAACGGTAACGGTTACATAGTAGAACCTTGTTATAGCCGAATTGCGGCTACAGCATTATTGGGACCTCGAACAAGGCAAGGTCACGATCTCATCTCACAGAAGGCCAATGGTAAATAACAACAGTGAATGACGACAACTGGTGACCTTTCAAAAATAGAACGAGGCATTTGTATTTTAATTTTTTAATAAAGAATATATATAGGATCACATGTGTCGCGTTGTCCACTTGCCATCACGTGGACAGCATATTTGATTGTCACCCGTACTTGTACAAAAATAACTGGATCTATGGCAAATAATAATGACAGGATTTTGGTGACGGCGGCCGACCTCAACGAAGACTAGCCCTTTGCGTAGGATTATATTCTAGTGCGCAAGCAAAGATGTACTCATAATAAATTGTTAATGCCAACCCGCCTGCTAAACGGATTTTGGTACGTGGTAGAGCCAAGCTGCAGCCATATTATGGTCGGCTCAACCGGGAAAGGATTACGCTCTCACAGAATACCAGCGCAAAATAGCAGCTTAATGTTGCTGTGTTTCGTATGGTGAGTGTAGAGAACCAAAGACCCTTTTTACTGGAACCGAGGCATTCCATCTTAGTCCTCACGGGTGACAACGCATCTGCATTTTTATTCTTAATCGAGGTTAAATGTAGGTGTCTATGGGCCACAGCATCGACTTACCATCAGGTGGACTGTGTGCTCGTGTGTCACCTTGATGGGCACTGCCATCTACAAAAAAGCGAGGTAAGTATGGCAAATGTCGCCATTAGGCAATTTATATGGAGGCTTATCTTCAGCAATGGACTTTGATAAGCAGTATTGAATGAATGAATAATAGGTGCAGGCCGTGGTAGCTAAGCGCTCTCTGCAATTTTCACAGTACGTGAGGAACCCGGGTTCAATCCCCGCCGGCACCAAAGAAGTTGTTAGTTGAAATTTGAAGTGCTGCTTACCACGTGATCGATGGAGAAGGAAAACTTCGTACGGAAACCTGCCTGTCTGAGACTTAAATAAATCGTAGATATGTGAAGTTCGCCACCACGCATTAGGGCAGCACGGTGGACATTTCCATGTCCTAAAACTGTCTCAGAAATGAGACAGACCTGTGCTCAGTAGTGGGACGTATATAGGCCGTAACATTAATTTTAACTTCTTTTTATTCCTGTTGTTTTAACAAAACTGCTTTGTATTTATAACATATAATTTCATATTTAAATTAAACATAAGTTTTTTCTTGAACTAGATAATATGTAAATGTCAACGTGAAACTTTCTGGAAATTGACATTCGCCATGAATATTTCATAAGGACATAATACATAATGTATGTTTTATTATCTCAAACAATGGGTCCGTTATTTCTGTATACGTTGTCGTTTTGTTCATATGCTTTGAGAATATGGACTAAATAATTCTTTCGAACTTTATCAATATGAAAATATTAATAATTATAATACATTACATAAATATACACATACATATATACACATACAAACATAAAAAAATTATATTTGGGCTTCGCAAACCACATCTGAATTTCGCAAAGAGGCTTTGTATGGCGTGCTTTTTAATCCTTCCACTAAGTTATATTAAAGACCGTTTTCAGTACCCCTTACCCATAATCGATTTTTCTCTCTCTACTCCTTTGCAATCTTCCCCCTTTTTAAGAAATCCTTTACTATCACTGCTGTGCGTTTGTGGAACAAACACACAGCAACAACTCTTTACGTCTCCATATTCGTCGTGTGAATCTCTTCATTATTTCAAAAGCTTTATTAAATCCTATTACTCAAAACGCTATTAGATAAATTACTTTTCCTTCTTTGTACTCTTTTCATTTAATCTATTATATCATATTATATAATCATTATATAATATAATATATATAGCCGGCCATATAGCTAGAAGAACCGATAACCGATGGGGAAGAAAGGTTCTCGAGTGGCAGCCTCGTACCGGTAGGCGTAGTGTAGGGCGACCCCCCACTAGATGGAGTGACGACCTGGTAAGACATGCAGGAAGTCGATGGATGCAGGTGGCTCAGGACCGTGCTTTGTGGCGTTGCTTGGGGGAGGCCTATGTTCAGCAGTGGACTTGGGGCTAATATTTTAAAAAATAAAAAATTATACATTTTCAAATCTCTTTTTCTAACGGAAGAAAAGTTAAACTAATCGTTCCTCGGAATGAAATTGACTTTTGTCAAGTTGAAGGGCTGTAATGATGATGATGATGATATAATCATTTTCACTCATCTTTATTTATATGTATTCTCATTTTTTTTACGCCCACCTCTATTATAACTATTGTGTGCATCAGTTCTCTATGCAAAGGTTGTCTGGAAGCGATCACTTTCAGAGTGATAAGACCGCCTGTTGTATATATTATGCTTTAGGTTTAACTCTACTTGTTATTGTTTTTTTTGTGTACAATAAAGAATAAATAAAATAAATTAACAGTAAACGTTTCCACATAAAAATGGTGCCCATGAATGCCAAACCAACGTGATATTTTATTTAATTGTAAGTTAATCAAAAATAAAAAGTCTTGCAAAGTGTTATTACCAATAAACAGATAACACAAAATATGAAAATAAATACAAATCGTGTAGTATATTAGGCGGACTTATCGGTAAATACGATTTCTTCGACACCCTGAGTGGACAGGATCACAAAACGATATCTAAATTTGTAGTACTGATATTGGAATAAACTACAAACATAATTATATATTCTAATTTCCAATGACATAATTTTACCTCCATTTATAATTAAAATGTATATTTGTAATGGTTAATATGCTTTTTTATTTATCACAAAACCGAGAGGTTTAAACGCAGTCGTATATATGTCGTGCTGACATTGGAGAACGACATAATTATTCCTTGATATATAATAAGATCGTATATTTATAGTGGTTAATATATTCTGCGATATTAA
The DNA here is from genome assembly GCA_907164705.1 of Parnassius apollo. Classification (NCBI taxonomy): domain Eukaryota; kingdom Metazoa; phylum Arthropoda; class Insecta; order Lepidoptera; family Papilionidae; genus Parnassius; species Parnassius apollo. Next base: position 6,180,631 of record CAJQZP010000528.1, read on the forward strand.
ATTTCTATTTATGATAAAAACGAGAGATTTCAAACTCAGCCGTATATTTGTCATGCTAGCATTGGGTATTGACATAATTAATAATCAATATATGTATAATAAGACTGTGTATTTAGATTGGTTAATATGTCCTGCCTTAATATACCTATTTCTGTCTATCACAAAATAGAGATGTTTTAAATGCAGTCGTATATCTTTCCTGCTGGTATTTAGGATTGACTGATGAACATTAGCCTCCCCCATAGAATGCCTCATAGGGGGGATGTTTTGGGGTTGACAACCGAAGTTTTTTTATTTTAGTCGGTATTAGGAATTCGCTGGTGCCCATCTCCTGATTTATTTCATATGATACTCACGGAAGGATATGGGGTAATGGATATTCTTACAACGCCATTACACGGTCAACATAATTATAATTATACATCAATATACAATAAGACTGTATACATATTTGCAGTGGTTAATTTATTTTATATAGGATAGGGTGACAAACGAGCACACAGTCCGCCTGATGGTAAGTGGTTGCTGCGGCCCATAAACATCTACATGTATCCTCAATTACAAAACAAAATGCAAATGCGTTGTCACCTTTGAGGACTAAGATGGAATGCCTCGTTTCCAGTAAAAAAGGTCTCCGGTTCTGTACACTCACCATACGAAACACTAAGTAACTATTTCACGCTGGTATTCTGTGAGAGCGTGGTCCTTCCCCGGTCGAGCCGACCCATTTGTGCTACAACTATACTACTAATATAACTGCAGAATGGCTCTACCACGTAAAATTATTTTTTGTCTTTCTATTTTTCACAAAAGCAAGAGATTTCAAACGCAGTCGTACATCTGTCGTGCTAGTATTGGGGGACGGCGCTGTTATCGTGGCGGGGTCCGTAGTGGGCCACTTGTTGCGGGAGTTCTTCACGGAAGCCACTCCACGGCTGCGGTTCGTCGCCATTCCACCTTGGGGAAATGTTTCTAGTATTTCGTTTGTCACATTTAGTGAGCAGTTTTTACACAGAAATCGTATTACGATTTCTGTGTAAAAACTGCTCGTATTAAAAATCAATCGTATTACGATTTCTGTGAGTTTTTATTTGTAGAAGTACGTCGTTTGGTTTACGATTCGTATTTTAAAAAAATATTGGAGTTTGTTATAAATAAGATTATTTTTATAGGCCTCAGTAAAAACGTATGTTATATCATTAATCTCCCCAATTTACTTATTTTATGAAAGTTCATATTAAACGCAAAATTGGTTTCATTCGATGTATTATGATTTAAGAATACGTATAAGAAATCTATATAGTTCCTTAAATCGTCAAAATGTTTACGACGCACATATATGGGGTAATCTGTGTTACGACGGGACGAAACTATAAACAATATGTAATTCAATACTAATATCATTAAGTCTCCTTGGAACCCTTCTTTTAGGTAGTTATCATAGAATAGTTTTTGATCGGACTACTGGGGTCGTGCTATCTGCTTTGTTACTGCAAACCATGGAGACAGTGTAGCCAACTTAAAGAAAATGGTTACAGACTAACAGCTCTTTACTAAACTGACTCTCCATGCACTTTAGAGGGCAACAGAACATACAGGCACTACTGCTGAGTAACAGGGTGGTGTTTACCAAGATGAACATAGACAAAAAAGGAGTTCAAAGAATTTCAGTTGATCTTATTATAGTAAAATGTCCTCCATTTTTACTATAAGATCCAGACAGAACTTCGGTTACACCGGCCAATCTCAAAATACTAGCGATTTGAGCAGGACAGGATAATAGTGCACGAATGTGTGTTTGAGCACAGGTACATTCTCTATTTCCTCACTCTCACAATCAGATTTTATTTTATTTTATTCTTATTGGAAAACTTACAGCTAACATTAACAGTGAATAAATGAATAACAACTAGAAGGCCATTTAAAAGTTTTCACCTATAGACAATATGAACTTAAAAACAATAATTCTAGTCGGTAAAAGATAAATATCGATTAAGACAAATACAGTAAATTAACTAAATTAAACAGAAAAACACTCAACAAAAGAATTTTTTCGCTAAAATATTTTTGATTCGAGAAACACTGGTACTAAACAGATCCAAGTCAACGCTATTGGAAATGTCATTAAAAGTTCTGCATGCACGTATCATAAAAGAATTTTGCCTGTATTTATTCCAGGTATGCGGCACGTGGAGTAAGCGAGGCTTTCTTAATAGGGTAGCTCTTGTTGTAAAGCCTAATTTACTCAGTAGCTCCGGACAGTCAATATTACCATTTGCCAATTTAAAAAGATAAATCATATCTGCTATGCGCCTACGTTCGTGCAGAGGAAAAATATGAAATTTTTTACATCGCGAAATGTAGTTATTAGTGTAAAATTGCGTCTTAAATTGCAGAAAACGTAGAAAACGCTTTTGTACTTGCTCAATCCTATCTATATAAATGTTATAATTTGGATTCCACACTTGAGAGGCGTACTCTAAATGGCTGCGAACAAGAGCGCAATAAAGTATCTTATATGTTTTAATATTAATAAATTTATATTTATTAATAAATCAGTGGAAAATCTCTAAACGAATCCAAGTGCTCTATTGGCTTTTTTAATGATATTGTCAATATGTGCATCAAAAAGTGATTTAAAATTGAAAAATACACCAAGATCCTTTACTGACTGTAATCTCTCTATAGTAGTGTCTTGTAATTTGTAGTGAAAGACAGTGGGATTGGGTTTACGGGTAAAAGTAATGATAAAACACTTGGACACATTCAAGTCAAGTTTATTTCGTGAACAATATCGTTCAAGTTCATTGAGATCAAGCTGCAGACCAAGGTAGTCAAGTAATTATTAGTAATAAAAATTTTCATGTCATCAGCATAAAGAATTATTTTGGAGTAAGTGAAGCAGGAACCTATATCATTTATAAAAATCGCAAAAAGCAAAGGACCTAATAGCGATCCCTGCGGTATACCTGAAGGGATTTGCACAGTTGCTGACGTGTAACCATTGAGTACTCTCTGACAACGATTCTCAATATAAGATTTAAACCACCTAAACAGGTCGCCGCTGATCCCCACCTCGAGTAGTTTGCTAAGAAGTATAACGTAAAGTATAACGAGATGGCACCGAAAAGATATCAGACAAAAGACCAACGACCTCATGAATTTTCCAACACACGAAGGTGATACACAATTAACTTCTTAACTCCGGGCTGATGCTGAAAATATCTTAACAGAAAAATCCAATACAAAAATGATTTTTTGCCCAATTTGGGATGTGTACCTGTGACCATCTGCTTTTTTTATGGAGGAGGAATACTTCCTGAGCCACGGGGGTAAAACACCGCCAACTTCCTGACTTCGATCTGCTACTGGAGATTCGTTGACAGGAAAACTAAATAAATGATTTTGTTCCGACGTTATTCGAACCCGAGACTTCATTTTCGACGCCCGCGCTTACGACTACTAGACCAATGAGGTAGTCTAAATTTGTTTTAATTTTATATGCTTTTTTTTTTCAAAGAATTATCTTAACGCTATTTACAATAATACTTATGTTAACCACTTCATGATAGTTTAAATACTTGTGTTAGGAGTGGTTCACAACAGAAGTCAAACGTCGGATTCAAATCCTGGACTTTACAGTGCGTGCCTTTAACAATGAGGCTACTGACAGCTTTATAATTTTAAACGCAATCATAAATAGATGAACCGTCTTATTTTTGAATAATAATTGGGAACTGTTTACATGTAGAGTTTGGTAGGCCCGAATATTCAATGCGTATTACACGTGACTATCACACAAAAGTAAGAAATTCGTGAAACTAGGTTAATTGCTAATTTTAATGGTAAAGCATTTCAGTCTCGCTGTAAAAATATTTTACGTTTAATACAGGGTCAGTTGCCGCTTCGATACGCTATTATTCCCTGTAATTTTGAGCACTGGAAATTACAGATATATTTAAAACTTTGAAAAAAAAAATTATACGTGGTAGAGCCACGTTGTAGCTATACCAACATAAAATAGCACATGCTTCGCATTGTGAGTGGAGAAAACATGAGACCCTTTTTATTTTGAGACCATGCATTCCATTTTATTTCGCAGAGGTGCTAAAGCATCTGTCTTTTTATTCTTAATGGAGGATAGATTTACATATCTGTGGGTCACAGCATCCACTTACTTAATTGTGTGGACCGTATGCTCGTTTGTCAATCTTATGTTTGGTATAAAATAAGGATTATATAAAAATGTATCTGCTAAGTTCTATAAAAATAGAACTTTAAAGAGTAATATTTAACATTGAAAAAATATGTATCTTGATTAGTTTGTTAATTAATACATTAGTTGTTGCTGCCCTTTGTTGGGCCCAGGACACATGTATAATATTCTTATTAATGTTAGCCTTCACGATTTCATAAAAAGTATGCTATTCCACGACTTAATCGACTACTGTGCCAAGTTTTATTAGAAACAGTCCAGCCGTTAAATACGATCGAAGGGCAAAGAAACATAGTTTCGCATTTATAATAAGTTATATTAATTATCAACAGTTTTACTTAATAGTTAAAGGAATAAAAATTATTACTGTTTAAAGTAATGAAATCGTTACTTACAGCCTGGTTCGAAAACCTGATAATCAGAAGTTAACAAAATATATTCACGTAAAATAATCGCCGGGTATTAACGAATTAAGTCAGGTCATTATTTCTAGTTTTTGGTGATAAATTCAAATAAAATTTACGAAAAACCATTAGTATTTTTTTATAAAATAGAAGTAACAAACCACCCGAGGCTAAGTGTAGTCGACAGACTCCTGCATCTATCCTGAAATAGGAATCAAGATGTTTTAATATCCGAGAACTAAAAAATGCCTCGTCATTGGTAAAAAGGGTCTCCGGTTCTCTACACTCACCATACGAAACACAACAGCATTAAGCTTTTATATTACTCTCGTACTCTTTGAGATGTGTTGTCACCTCTGAGGAATAAGATGAAATGTCTTATTTCCAGTGAAAACAGCAACATTAATTTCCTATTTTACGCTGGCATTCTGTGAAAGCGATATAATTATAATGTAGTTAACCCTTCTTATACGTGGTAGAGCCACGCTGCAGCTATATTATGATTGTAACACGAATGGGTCGGCTCGACCAGGGAAGGACTACGCTCTCACAGAATACCAGCATAAAATAGCAGCTTAATACTGCTAAGATTCGTATGTTAAATTTAAAGATCAGGAGGCCCTATTTTACTAGAAACGAGGCATTCCATCTTAGTCCTCAGGGGATGACAACGCATCTGCGTTTTGATTCTTAATCTAGAATAAATGTAGATGTGTGTCTTTGGACCACAACATCCACTTGCCAACAACTGGACTGTGTGCTCGTTTGTCACTATTATTCTATAAAAAAAACCACCAAACACGACGCACGTGTCGTCAGTACTGGACCATTGTCTTTTCTATTACGATACATAGTTGCCTTTAGGGTGAATAATAGCCAACCCTTCGATCAAAATCGCGGATTCTCTTAAGTGTCGGGTTCAAGAGGAACTACAGTTCACTTGTTGCGCATCTAGACGGGATTCCCATTCGCGGGACACCGCAAATCCCGCGCGTGACGCCGTCTCGATGTTGATAGCAGCGGGATTTATTTCGACACTATTCGAAATTCAAAAATGGAAACGATACTTTGTATTTGCGGTTTATACTAATCAATTTAGCATGAAATTCTATTGGATTTTCGTAAACATGTAAAATATGCTTTGTTGGACAAGTTCCTGTGCAACAAGCACAAGAGTCGTGTAGTTTAGTGGTAACCCGAGTTGGATTCCCACCGGCATCAATAAATTACTTATATATATACTATATTTTTAAGGACTGATTTACCATGTGCTCGCTGTAGTTATATTATGTTTGTAGCATGAATGGGTCGTCCCTAACTAGGAAAACCTAGGCTCTCACAGAATAGCATAAAATAGTAGTAAGGCAACTGTATTCCTAATAGTAAGTGTAAAATAGCAGCTTAATGCTGCTGTGTTTCGTATTGTGAGTGCAGAGAATCAGAGACCCTTTTTACTTCAAATGGGACATCCCGTCTTAGACCTCAGGGGTGACAGCGCATCTGCATTTTGATTCTTAATCGAGGAGAGATTTAGATATCTATGGGCCACTGCATCCACTTACCATCAAATAAACTGTGTTCTGGTTGTCACGTGTTATCTATCGAAAAAACCTGCATGTCTGAAAATTAAATGTTTCTGGGACATGCGATGTCCGCCAACACACTCTGGAAAAGCATTGTTAACTGATTTCTTCATAACCACCAGTCGTTAGTCTCCTTAAAGAGAGGAAGTCCAGAGCTTAGTCAGGAGTGAGATGTTATAGGCTGCAATTTTATTTTGCTGTATATAATATATATAGGAGTTATTAATTTCTGACACTTAGTTATTTTATCCTTATTTAAATTTATTTAATATTTATCCGCGACCTTGCTTTTAAAATAAACTTTATTATTAAAATAAAATTAGGTAATAAAAGTGAAAAGTATACTGAAGCAGACAATATAATTTTATTGATGTTTTAAAAAGCGAACATGCTTTATTTGAGCATAAAATGTGAAAAGTACATATATTTTATTATTTCAACTAAAATAAAAATATAACAACGTTGAAGGAGAGTATTTCGCGTGTAAATATATGATGTTTTGACTTTTATTCATAGATGGGGTGAAAGAAATATTATTTTGTAAAGTAACATCCATTCACATAAAATGATTCATTATTTCCTAAATATTAATCAATATAAAATAAATCACGTTTTATTACAGATATTTTTGACAAACATACATCTAACGGATTTAGTGTAAGAGAATGAGATAGAATACACTGTGTCCTATTATCTCGGTCTCCCCTTTGTGCGGTGCTTCGTAGCCTCTCCACTCTTGTCTACTTTTCTGAAAGTTTCACTTCTACCGCGTGTGAACTACGCGATTCTAAGCTAGTGCTTGTGTACTGTCTCTGCTGATGGTAAGTGTTGATGCAGCCGAATATGGTGAAGTGCACTGACTTAGCTTAACAAAAGCCTATTCCCTCTTGCTCCGTACTAGTAATATATATATTTTTGCTCTTGTGTAGAAGATTCTACTATAATAATAATAATGTCCTCCAGACCAAATTTCAACGGAAACTAGCCATCGGCGCAGAACAGTTTATACGTGGTAGAGCCGTGCTGTAGTTATATTAGAAGTATAGTTGTAGCACGAATGGGTCTGCTCGACCGGTGAAAGACCACGCTCTCACAGAATACCAGCGTGAAACAGTAGCTTAATGCAGCTGTGTTTCATATGGTGAGTGTAGAGAACCGGAGACCCTTTTTATTGGAAAAGACATTCCATCTTAGTCCTCACGGGTGACAACGCATTTTAATTTTGACTCGTAATCGAGGATAGATGTAGATGTCTATGGGCTACAGCAACCACTTACCATCAGGTGGATTGTGTGCTCGTTTGTCACCCTATCCTATAAAAAAACAGAATTATGGCGCCCAAGTGTACGTGCAAGCACAGGTGCACTTTCTATACACTCACTCTCATAGTCCGACACGACCAGAAAGAGATCAGGCGCAGGACCTACGGCTTTACGTGTTTCCCGAGGCACGGGGGTTAGACACCGCCAACTTCCTGACTCCGGGCAGCAACTGAAAATTTCTTGACGAAAAACTCAATAATTAATTTTTTTTTGCCTGACCCGGGATTCGAATCCAGGACCTCATTATCAGCAGTCGCACTACTAGAACCACTAGACCAACGAGGCAGTCACTATTATATATTATATATAAATCAATCAGTAATCTACAAAGCATGTTTAATATATTTTAGGAATTAAAAATAAAAATCTGAAACCTTTCTTTGTTATAGATTCAAAAATTGCCAATCACTCACTATGGGAATAGATTGAAGCAAATTCCTTGGAAATTGCTCGCGCCATAAATGTTTAATAGCGTGTTCAATCGGATTTTTCCGATTCAAAGCCTCTTTTCCATACTTACAAGTGAATGTATAGCTTCGGAACATTCTCTGCGGGCAGACGGTCGTATCAGCACATTGGCTAGTTAGTATGACTATCTAGAATGCCTGCGAAAATGTATGAACCAGTGTAGGGTTGCCAGGAAATAATTTTATACCGATCTGTGGTTTCTAACACATACAACATTCATTTTATCTTTATCTACTCGTGTTTTCACTTAAGCAAATTTGAAACAATTTTTTCTTTCCAATGTCACTCTGAAACATATTTTCAATCGACTTCTAAAAAAGGAGGAAGTTTTCAATTCAATTCTCTGTATTTTTTTGTGTATTTTAACCTAAGAACCTTTTTGGTGATACAATTTTGACGATTAATTTTGCTGGTGCTCCTCATGTGGTCCCATATCAATTAGGTCAAGATCTGATCAGTATTTTTAAATTATCGTTAATAATGCATATTTAATTGACTTCGACTACATTGACGATATTCTCATTTTATTTATATAGATGTCGGTTGTATAAAATTTTTAATTTTACCACTTGTGTTATTAGGTCTAAGGAACGTCAAATAGAAAAATAACGATTCAAAAAGCTAAAGCTCTATAAAAATATTTTATTAACTTGCAGTAATTGCACTTTAGGATGTCTTTGTATAAATGCGAATACTTATATGCATCCCACGGTTGTGCATAGGCACTTACGAGTATGAGTTGGTAATGTTTCAACATAGTACGATAGTAAAGATTTTTTTACTACCTATATAAGTGTTATATAGATATTTGTCGGTGTTTCATCCCCATGCCCCGGAAAGCATGTAAAACCGTTGGTAATGCGCATGAACTCTCTCCGGTCGTGTCGGATTTGCGTCCCATCGGACTATGAGAGTGACGAAATAACATGGCACATTCTTTAAATATCTACGAAAGCACTGGGCTATTAAAAACTTTTTGTATGGCAGCCCTAGCCTTTTACGTATATACCATGTGTTTTTACCAATATGTGTGCGCGCCAGACAGTCCACAATCGCACATTGTTGTTGAACTTAAAAAAAAATATTCTCCTTTTTTGAGCGTTGATGTTGCCAGCCTTGACTTAATTGACTGCAGGAATTTCGTTTTGTACTTGTACACAACAATACAATAATGGTTTTATCGGTTCTTTTATTTTATATTTCAAAATTATGTTGTGGTTAAACAATCTTTCGTTGTCAAAAGGTAATATTTAAAATACTTAATATTACTTATAAATTGTTTGCACCGATAAAATAAAAAAGATTATGCAGCGTTTGAAATATAAAAATACAGCTAATTAAAACAATTACGAGAATAAAAGTTCTTTTTATATCATTTAAATCGGTACTCGAGAAATCGCAGATTTGAGCGGCGCTCAATTGGTTGGAAAAATAAACTGATAAAGAAGTTCTTGCAAGGCACAGACTGCTCAAGACCGTGCTTGGTAGACTTTGAGAAAAGATTAAATTCCAGATGACTTGTGATGTGCTGCAATGCTGATGTTAATCTGGGTACGGATGTGCAGTTATTAAATTACGAATATAATTATTCCTTAATAATGTTTATACTGGCAAAATCGTACCAAAATAAAATAGTAAAAAAATACACCGGCATTTTATGACGTAAAGCACGTTAAATATTTACGAAATCAATTGAAGGCCTTACACCGTTTGTTTCGCTGGCTTTCGTAATCAAAAGAGCAATTTAGCGGCAACTGCGAGCCAAATATAATATTTAACGACTCTTTGTTACATTGAAACCGTCTGAAAAGTTATGAAATTTTCAAATATCTTCCGGAAATTACGACTTTCGTACGTTCAAATCTCTAACACATTTTATACCTTTATTTAAAAAAATACAGTAAATTAATTAAAGACTCAAATTAATTAAAGGACTGAACTCTAAATTTGGAGAAATTAAAGTTAAAGTTATAGCCTATATACGTCCCACTGCTGTGCACATGTCTCCTCTAATTTCTGAGAGGGTTTTAGGACAAGAAAGTGTTCGCCGCGCTGCCCCAATGCATGTTGGCGAACTTCACATGTCTTCGAAATATACGTTTTTCTTATTTCTCATACATGCAGATTTCCTCAGGATGTTTTCCTGAGGAAATCTCCGCCGAATGACCGCCGAACACGTGGTAAATCAGTACACAAGACAATTTAATAAGTGCCGGCAGGAATCAAACCCGGGTTATCGCGTACTGTGAAGTTTACAGCGAACGATGATGGTGGTTAATCTGAGCTACCACGGCTTTGGAGAGATTGTTACATTCTATTTACACATCATCCATCGCTCCACGTATTATTCTATTTTAATAATAAACGATTTAAACAAACGTTGCCAGTCAACCCTAGTAAAATTATATAAAAATGTTTTTTTTTGTATTCTGTAAAGACGCAACGTGCTGGAACTTGCAGTAGTAGCAATAAGAACGTCTTGCCCTAAATTAAACCACAACTTTTAATGAGTAAGTGCTAGCTGACTGATATAAAACGTAAACTAATATAGGTTAAACGATTACAAGACTGTTACCTTTATTAACTTGAATGGATTTTGAAAGTAGCAGGGTCTGTATTGGTCTGTCTATATGGTAGAGCTACAGCAATACTATGGTTGCAGCAAAAACGGGTCAACTTCATCGGGGAAGAACCACGAATTCACAGAATAGCATATTGCGTACGGTGAGTGGAGAGAACCGGATACCTCTTCCACTATTAACGGGGCATTTTATCTTAGCCCCCAGGGGTAACAACGCGGCACCATCTTGATTCTTAATCGAGGAGAGATGTTACCTTTAGTTACTTACCATCAGGTAGAGTATGTTCGTTTTTAACCTTATTCTATAAAAATAAATATTACTCAAAATAGTTACAGAAATAACATTTACAAATAAATTCAACTAAAACATTAAATCTTAAACTGGAATACCATTATATTGGTAAAGAGACGCCGAAAATGTATAACGAGGCAATAGAATGCATTAATGAAAGTTTCAAGCAATAGTTTAGACTAACTATCCAATAGTAGCGGGCGCACCACCTTACCCCACTACGCCTCCCTCTTTTACGGAGCTTTTACAACTTCGATTAAATTTTACATGGAAATTAAAAAAATACTAGAAAATAACAAGGTTTAATAAATATAAAATTTAAACGAATCTTATCATCTAAACAAATTTCACAATATAGATGGTATATAATATATCATACCTGTAAGGATATTACGTTTTTATTTTAATAATACTTAATTAAAAAAACCATGATTCATTATATTTTATCGCGAAGATATTTAACCGCAAAATTTTCATTCCATTTTGTATTAAAATAAAACTTTATTAAAATTTGTATTGATCGAAATGCAACGCATGCGCAAAACAACGAAATTTGCAATTACAAAGTGCTCTGTGCAAATTTTGCCTGAGCTTAGGGATGCCCCAGTTTGTGGTTTCCATGGATAAGTCCTCTTTTTAAAATAAATAGCAACGTATTTTTTTAATACATGTTGCAAACGGTTAAATGTGTCACGGAATTGACATTGTTTTAATATACTGAATAACGTTGTTATAAGAATCACGTACATATTAATTAATAAATAATAATATCTTATTAAAAACACAAGTATGTCACTTAGTTTTTAAAAAAGTAGTTAAAATGGAGATAATTTTAATTATTGCAATGGCTTGTCCCACAATAATGATTTCACGTATGGTAGCCCCATCTCAGTTTATAATTCGAAGGCGGCATCTGGCGGCAAATTTTCTTCGTGACTTGCACGGCAGAAAGGGATAGCACGACGAGAAAATATATTTACGTTAAGTGCGCCATTTTCAAATTTTCATCGACGCCGGCGTAAGAATATTATTAGTGTAAGCTATTAAATAATCTTATTGGATTTATTTCACCTTTTAAAGTTTTTAAAAACTAAATCTTGTGTATCCTTAGTAAATATAAGTTAGTTTATTTACATTTGTATTCTGATCTTGCACTACGCATTATATTGTTCTTATGAAATCATTTATTCATCATTTATTTTATTTTATAGTCCATTGCATTATGATATATATAAGTAACAACTTTTAAAACATGAAGGAAGTCTATATGTACAAAATTTCCTTTAATTTTGTGAGAGACTAAGTCTTGCAGAGGTCATTTTTCGCGTTGGTAAAAGAAAAAGGTTTTACATTCTATTAAATAGAATCATCATCAATTAACTAATAAAACTGTTTATTGAACACTTACAGATATTTTATATGTTACGACGTAGTGATTTGTATACCCTTTGTTATTATTTAATCCTAAATACGTGTTTGCAACAACGTTAGAACTCCTGAAGTAAATTTAAATCAAATTATCGACAGTATTTAAATAATCTAGTTTTAGTGCTTATATACTAAATGTTAAAATTCAAAAGTCGCAATTAAACAAGAGCTTTTTTATTTGTAAAGCTAAGGAAGTGAGTTTTATACTCTTCAGCTACATCACCGTTGTCCTATTTTATATATTTTATATAGAATTTTATATATCAAATAAAATCTAGGCTATATTTTAATAACTGAAAAACTAAGTTTACTATAAATTTAAAAAAGTTATATATATTTCTAAAAAATACGAAAATGTATTAAAGTAAATGTTTTTTTTTTCATAAATCTAAATAAGGCCACAATAATAGATCTTACCCAGGCAAAGCCGGGACGGCTACTATTAATATAAAAATAAAAGAAACTTAAAACAATGCCGCTATCCGTCAATTACTTTCATTTTCGAAGTTTTATTGAAAGTCGAGTGCTCAAACGGTCGGTTTTATTTCTGTCATACTATTCCGGCTTGATCCCCGCGGTATTGGAGTACCGCTAATACCGCTTTCCCGGTTAAAACAAAATTTTGTAGCATTTTGTTTTGCTCTCTTCATTTAATTTAATTCGAAGTCAGTCAAAATTTTATAATATTGGTCTTTACAGAGCACTTTATGAAAACCAAGAAAACTACATTATCGCTTATCAAGTCTTTACTGAGGGAGACTTTATGAGAAATATATGTATGTATCGTGTGTACTTAATTTTTTTTATAGGACAAGGGTGATAAACGAGCACAGAGTCCACCTGATGGTAAGTGGTTGTTGTGGTCCATAGACATCTACATCTATCCTCGATTACAAATCCAAATGCAGATGAGTTGTCACCCCTGAGGACTAAGATGGAATGCCTCACTTCCAGTAAAATGGCTGTCTGCTTCTCTACACTCACCATACGAAACACAGCAGCGTTGAACTGCTATTTTACGCAAGTATTCCGTGATATCGTGATCCTTCCCCGGTCGAGCCGACTTATTCGTGCTACAACTATACTACTAATATAACTGCAGCATGGCACTATCACGTAACGCTGCAGGCTTCAATGTAAAAATACTTGTTGAGTTAAAAATTCTCAACAGGGTTAATTGTCTTGTGTGAGATCTGGCCTAAGTAAAAACCGAACAAGTGCAAGTGAGCTCACGCCCTGAGAGTTCCGTATTTGCTAAGTACATCCATGAAAATAATAATGTCACTAAAATTCATAAATTATGTGTATGTGAAGCACTAAACACTGTTGTAATGAATAGCTAAGTCGGTTTAAGACAAACTTTACTTTGAAGTGGAAAAAAAATCATTTCATACACAGGTCTACATACCGCATGATGCTCTAACTGCAATTATAAGTTTGTAAGCGCATTTTTTTTAATTTTAGTTTGTTCCTTTACTTCTGATGTGAGACCTTGCTTTTTTGCTAAATTTCGTGTTTTTAGATCAACGGGAATTACCCTATAGGTTTTAATGAGTACGTTTGCGAGTATTAAAATATGTGAAATAAGAGGCCGACCGAAAGTGAAGTGTAACAGCTCTAAGAGAATTTACATTAATTTAAAACTCAATATCTCTATCCGTTCCTGGGGATAAGGGACTTGAGAGAGGGACAGGTGTATGGACGTACGGATGGATAAAAACATAGTGATCCTATATGGGTTCCGCTTTTAATTCGATGTGTGGAACCCTAAAAAATCAAGTAGCGTAGTCGTCTTTAGATGGTCGAACACTAGGCATAGACTTCCTTAAAATTTTGAGAGGACTCTAGAAAGTCCGTCACGCTGTTCTGACACGAGTCAGCAGCACACCCTTAAAACATACTTTATTTATTATGTATTCACCGAAATTTTGTTAATTAATACTTTAAAGTGTGACTGACAGCTTCAGTGGTGCCACACTGAACACCGAATTCAGACTGTTGTAATACTGTTAAATTTAGGGAAATTGAAGCATTCTTTGATATTTTTATTACCCCAACAGAGAATGGATGTCGTGGTTCACAGACAATCAAAAGGGATCTTCAAGAGAAAAGCTTAATCCTTTCTAAAAGGCCGGCAACGAATCTGCAATTTTCAGAAAAATTTATGATGCAATTTATAGTATGTGATGTTCAGTGCAAGCGTAGCTTTTCCCCGGTCGAGCCAACCCAATAGTGCTGCAGCGCGTCTCTCTACTAAATACTAATTGTATTCACCCTGACTGTAAATAACATATCCTAAAGGTCCTAATTAATTAACAAAAAAGTTTTTGAAAATTAATACTTCATAGTATTTATCGTTAAACACGATATTAGGTTGCTTTATAAGTTATTGATAAAGTTATCTAACGTAACGTTTTTTAATAACGTAGATTAGCGTTATTACCCGTGTCGATCTCATATCTCAGATCAAACCCTCTACCTAGACCTAGGCATAGTCTAGTCTAGCTTTTACAGTGCAACGCAAGTGCAGGCGGGGGTGAGACGGTATAAGGGGGAAGGGAAGGTGCAGTCTCGTTGCCATGGTAACTACAAGATGGCGCTCGCGAAATTAGTACGTCTACTGGCTTTATGCGCCCCGTCTTCATTATGTCGGATTTCAATTTATTTCCGAATTGAAGTTAACAAATTAGGATCCGCATTGGTTTGTGCAGATTTCAGTCATGCGTTATAAATTGATCAAGTAAACTCTGTTTGTAGCGATCCTTGTAAAGTAAGTTCAACAAATTTAAGTTAAATAGGACTAATTCATACTTGGTAGAGTCACGCTGTAGTTATATGGTTGTAGCACGAATAGGTCGGCTCGAACTGAGAAGGGTACATAAAAACACAGCAGTTTAATGCTGCTGTCTTTCCTAGGCTGAGTGAAGAGAACCAGAGACCCTTTCTTACAGACATTCTTTCTTAGGCCTCAGGGGTGAAAACGAGTTAATATTTCAATTTTTGAATGGGGATAGTAGACTTGCCATCGGGTGGACTGTGTGTTCGTTTTAAGTCTAATTCTATCTATTGTTATTTTTACAATTTAGAGTGATGTAAATTATAGCCACAAACCCAAAAGCGCAAAAAATAAGTGTCGCCGGGGGCAAGCACTGATTACTTATATTACCTTACATTACTTACTTACATTACCTGATGGTTTTTTAATAAACGAAATGAGAAAAAATTACAGTCTGACTGATGGTAAGTGCCTACAGCAGTACATGGATTCCTGCAACCAAAGTCAAGGCTGAAGACTAAGACGGAATACTTGTAAGCCTGTAATATTACCAAGTCTCTCTCCATAGCACTTGCAATAGCACTGCAAATATTATTCAGCGGTAGAAATAGGTAAGAGGTAGGTTATTACCCAGACGGACTCCTAGGTAGAATGTGAATCTTACCACCTTGAAAACGATAGTTATTTTTACATCTGACCATCTGATGAGAGCCGCATGATCGTTTGTACCCCTGTCATATAAAAAAGTAGTTATTGTAGCCCATGGAAATCTGTAGCTTACTTAAATACATCTTTTTATAATGTAGTACAATTGCACAAGTTTTTAAAATAGCTTTGGCCTTTATAGGCTACTACAACTTTCGCAGTTTGTCAACAAACGAACCTTTGAGGAAGTTTTGTCGCGGTTTGCTCGCCGGTGCCCGGTCCAATTTTTCTGTTTGCTCGTTAGGTGCAAACTGATTTTTTAAATTGTTAGAGTGGAGGATTTCCACTACTATATACGTATATTATGATAGCAGATTAGTACATGATGTTCATTTTCTGTTATTTTGGATATTTTAAGTAGTAAATTCTATATGAATTTTGTATGAATTTAACTAAAAGGATTTATTTTTATTTAGTTTAATTGAATTTAATATCGCAATGTATTTAGCCGCTGCGCTGGCATCGAATATAAAAATGGGTTTACGGAAATACAAATAATAATAAATAAGACTTTTTAAAACGCCGTGTAAAACATTTTGCCTGTGCTACACTATTTTTAAACTGTTACAAGTTATGTCTTTAAATATTTTTTATAAATTGGTAACATGTTCAGAGACACACAAAGTTGCATGCAAAAGTGATGAAAATTACTAAGTTCCTATCCATTACTTATTAAGATTTTTTTGCGTTTGCGTCAGTCGATATGTGATGTTTTTTGCCAAGCTTTAGGAGTTAATAATTATAAGTTTAAGCTAGTAATATTATTCTATTTATATTATAGTTCTATTAATAATTATAAGTTTAAGTAGTTAAGTCTATTTCAATAAATACGTCCCGAAAAAAATATGTAAACTAAAATGGAGTTTAAAAGCAAATGTTAAATTTTGTGAAGACTAGCGCTGCGAATAAGGAACTTTTGTCGTGATAAGTAATCTTCTTTCAACCCAGAACTATAAGAAAAATAAGCCACGTTTTATAAAAAAAGACCGCGAATTTTAGAGATTACCGATTGTTAAAGACAATGTAGATTCATCATTACAGCCGTTCACATGTCAACTGCTGAACATAGGCCTCCCCAAAGGAATGCTACAAAACTCGCCACCTGCATCCATCGATTATCTCATCAACTCGTCACTCCATCTAGTGGAGGCCTATCTTACACTTCGCCTACGGGTATGAGGCTGCCACTCGAGAACCTTTCTATATCGACAACGTAACGTTAGGATCTGTAAATTAGAAAGCGATGACAATATCTATTTTAGATATCAATTTATAGATATAAGACTTACGCAGACTGCAAAGAGATAATTAAAACAATATGTAATAAAACTTGACATTATTATTGTAAATAGCTACATCCGCTCGCTTTGCTGGATACACGATAATATTTTTGTGCGGGAACTAGTTGTAAAATATCAAGTGGTTTTTTTTTTGATGGGACTATCGTCAAATCCGTTTTTAGTGTGCGTTTAAATTGCGAATTGAGTAACTTTACTAAATCGATAATCGAGTGTATAGTTTGAGAGATCTTGTGATGGGTCATGTACATATATATATATAAATATTCACATGGTAGAGACAACGTCGCGTGTTATATCTGTAACAGAAATGAGATTGCTTAGTTATGAAAGAAACACGCTCATATAGAATATCACAGATAAAGATCGTATGGTGAGAATGCATTTTCATTTTGAATCTTTATTGATAAACGTCTATGGACCATAGCATCCACCTAATGTAATAGATGATAGATAACTAGATGAATTTAGCGTTCATCAGTATTTAATAAAAATACATCTTTGTTTGTTTACTAAGATATAAATAGGGACCCAGTATAACAGGCTGTGAGTTATCCCATCTTAATCCTCAGAAATGACAACACATCTGTAACTTATTGACGTGACAATGTCTGATAAATCGATGAACGCCGGCTGCACGCACAAAAAAAGATGACTCATTCATTGTAACGTTACACTCAATGTAACGTTACGATCGGAGAGAGAGCGCTGCACGAGCGAGCGTAAGGCACGATCGGCTTGAGCGTAAAAGTAAATTTATCAATTAAATTGTAGATTTCATTTCACTCCTTCTTTGTATCCATACAATATAGTGATAATTCGATAAAAATAATTTTATTTTATTCATAAAAGTATGCAATCATTTCATCAATGTTTTGTTATGACGTTGTCACGTTAAACTATCGTCCGTAAACCGACTTTACAGTCAACCGATTTTTTTTAATTGGCTGCCGGTATCCATGTATTGTACCAGCCACTTACCATAAGGTGGGCGATGATTTTAGTTTTTCACTTCAGTTTTATAAAAAAAACGCAGTTATACTAAAATTTGTTCAGCCATTTAGTTCGTTGTCATAGTAATATACTTTACAACATTAAAATATAAATATACCTTCGTCCTCAATCGTTAAGGACAAAAATAATTACATTGGAACAACTTAAAGCTAAAATGGATTAATGTATTTAATCCCATTATATAAAACAGTTAAAACAAAAGTATAAAACTCAATGACATACATTAAGAAAATTACACGTGTATACAGTTATAATATACCCGTGTAATAGATTTTAAAATAAAAATTGATTAAAACACATTAACGGACTTATGACTCAACTGTCAGTGTCAGGTCCTAAGTTCGTTTCTAAGTTAAAACTAAATATTTCTGAATATGTGAATATACGAAACATATAGGGGGTAGAGCCATGCTGCAGCTCGCTAGAGCTATGGTTGTAGCACGAATGGGCCGGCTCAACCGGGGTAAGATCACACTCTTGCTCGTTCAATACCAGTGTAAACAAGCAGCTTAATGTTGCTGTGTTTCGTATAAATGTAAAAAATGTAGATGTCTATGTTCCACAGCATCCACTTACCGCCAGGTGGACTATGTGCTCGCTTGTCATATTTCTTCTATAAAAAAAATGGTGAAATCTTTAACAACGAAATTCGGGGAAAGTTTAAAGATACGAAGTATTAAATACATATTTGAGTTTTAGCATAAACATTAAGTCGTCTTAAGTTGTGATATTGAGATGTATCATATTTAAGATGCCATTCTATTAACTCCCCCGGTCCGGCATTCATTGATATTTTTTTAAAGAAGTGATAGTAAGTGGCTTCTGCAGTTCGTGAGCATATCCAGCTAACCTTAAACAAAGATGACATACAGATGCTTTGTCACGCAGACTAAGCGCGGTTACTCACATGCCTGCCGCAGGGGCAATCTAGTGTGTACAACGATCGAGGCAATATCAGAATTATCTCTAAACTGCCTGCCGTTTAGTATGAAAGTGTACGTCCTGCTGAATACACGCGTTGAGAATGGCGCTTAAGGAGACAATTAAGGGTCATCCTCACTCTAACATTAAAACTTTACTACACGAGTACGATTATATTATTCGAATTATAAATTCGAACGAATTGAAAATTGGGCAAATTACTAAGGTACTCCAGAGCTAAAAGGTATAAATATTAACTTATAAACGGTTATACGTTTACTATTTTTACCTTATTAATAATGTCACTGCTCTCTGGTTCTGTACTCGTACAGTCATTGTAGCCCTACTGTACAAACACTTCAGCACTGCCATATACCGACAGTCTTTGGCACCTTCGCACCGCTGAAGGGACTGTAGCACCGCCCAAATTTCAACGAAATGAAAGGCTTTTTAATTGTGCACACACGCCAGGCAAAGTGCCAGATTGTACTCTCCGGTCTTCTGTACAATCTGCCGCAGGGTGTGTATGTGGTCTATGGTACTGAAGTCTTTTCGGAAACCGGCTTGTTCGGGAGGCTGGAAGTCGTCAAGTCTGCGTGAGAGACGATTCGTAATGACTCTCGAAAACAGCACGTAGACGCGGCTCAGAAGGGAAATCGGTTCGGAAGAATCTGCGGTTCTTCAAGAGAGCGTTGTCGCCTTTCTTGAAGAACAAGATCACCGCACATCTGCTCAACGCCTCCGGATTAGTGCATGCATGGAGAACGGAATTGAAGAGCTTCTGAAGGACTTTAAGTAGCGGTGTTCCACCCACTTTCAGAAGCTCTGCTGTAATTCCATCCTGGGGCCCTGCCTTTTTAAGGTGCTGGAGAGCCATTCTAATCTCGCTCAGACTGACGTCCAGGATATCATCGGAATAGTGTCGGATAAGACTTGCTCTTGGGTCGTTACTCACACTTGCGTGTGGCTCCAACGATAATGTGTACAGCTGCCCATAGAAACTCTCAATCTTACTCAAAACCTCAGGTGTCCCGGACCGATACTGCCACCTACCACTCAGTCTTCAGCTTTGACAGTTGGCTCTTTCTGGCAGAGAGATCTCTGTTTGATTCTTTTACACTTATCTTATTAACCTAATGTATCTAATACCCATATTTCTCAAGTGTCAGCCTTGTACCGGTAAGTTCAGAGGGGGAGGTGGGGGGAAACCATCGTAAGGCCACGGCTTAGTAACTAAGCCGTGGCCTTACGATGGTTTGAAATGATGATGGTGAAATCCACGGCTTCATATAGGCAATTTCAAAAAAGCACCAGCTGGATTTCAAGTCGTCCATTCTCAACTCACTGGGGATTGCTAGGTACGACTATCCTACTAGGTTAGTTAGCTGAGCAACTCTTCTCGTGGGATAAAAAAGTAGGTAACTGAGGAATATATAACAGTAAACATTTATTTTATATTTTGTTCCAATTTCTACTTTTCGACAACGCTGCAACAGACAGACTCTCGACGCTCATTAAGTCTCGAATTTCCACTGAATTGTTATAATGAAAGTCCTAACGGACCACTAAGTCCAACACTAGCTTGAAGTTATAATTGAATTTATATTTGCTATGAAGTCATATTAATTAAACTTTTAAAGCGAGTTGCATGAGTTTGTTTTTTTATTTCAAAATTTGCGCGTGTGTAGTCTTTGTTTTAAACCAAAATGGATATGAGGGGGTGTATAGTGTCGAAAATATTCTGAAATAATTAATGGAAAAATGGAAAACTTTGATAATTGAAACGCTGTAACTCGAAATGACGGCCAATATTAATCTATGACGTCATTCAGTCATGACTGCCTCGTTGGTCTAGTGGTGGTAGTAGTGCGACTGTTGATCATAAGGGCCTGGGTTCGAATCCCAGGTCGGGCCAAAAAAAACAATTATAGAGTTTTTCCGTCAATAAAATCGCAGTAGCTGCCCGGAGTCAGGGAGTTGGCGGTGTCTCACCCCCGTTCTTCGGAAAGCACGTAAAGCCTTTGGTCCTGCACCTGATCTCTTTTTGGTCGTCTCGGTTTACCGTCCCATCGGATTATAAGAGCGAGGTAATAAAGAGTGCACCTGTGCTTGCGCGTACACTTGGACACTATAATCCTGTCCTGGGCCGTCGGCTAGTCGCCGAGGCTGGCCGCCGTGACCAAAATTCGATCTGGAGGACGTTATGACGTCATTAAATAAGTTTTAGTATTTTAACGTGGTAGAGTATATTGTTTCGTATGGTGAGTGTAGAGAACCGGAGACCTTTTTTTTAATCGAAGCTTTCTGTCTTAGTTCTTAGGGATAACAACGCATCTACATTTAAGCTGCTATTTTACGCTGGTGTTCTGTAAGAGAGTGGTTTCACCTCGGTCGAGCCGACTCTCATAATATAGCGGTGACGTGGCTCTACCACGTATTACATAATATCGGACGTTTTGTAACACGACTGAGTACTCAGATCTTAGAAACAAATGTTGTACTGAGTATAAAGTTCAACTTAAAATAAAGGTCTATTTTTAAAGGGGACTCTAGTAAGCTTTAAGCTGCCAATGCGTCTGGAAATGAAAAACCATCGACTTTCCATTTCGAAATCGACGAGATAATTTTACAAGGTCAATAGGCGGCAATCATTTAAAACCCCACATGACAATGACCCCACAGGTGGCACGCCGCAGGCTGTTGCAAAAATACAAACACCTACAAATAAGAAATACACACTACACACGCAGTACATCGCTCTGTTTGTTGAAAAGAAAATTATACGCGTGTGTTCAAACAGCAATGGTCAACGTTCAATGCGTTAAATTCACAGATTTGACAGCCAGCGTGCTAATTTGCTGAATGGCGTGTATTACTCGGCAGTGGCGACCGTGAAGCTCCGGGCTGCAGTTTATTCCTGTATTTGGGTGTTCCACAACGAGAGTGAGAGTGACCCCGTATTTGTGTTTGAATTATCGCCGGATCTGTCTAATGAACTTTGTTTATTGCCAAACACAACCCGCCATTTAAGAAGCATAAACATATTTCTTGCCGAAATGTATAAAATTATACTTTTCTTTTTCCTATATTTCGTTTTAAAGAGTTTGACAATTTTTCCGAAAGTACAGAAGTGTGGATGCACATTTTTTATTTTTAAATTGGTTGTAAGAAAACCATGGAGTTTTTGGAGGCAACTTGACCGCCAGCGAGTTGTTGCTACTGTATTATTGTTTAAGTAATGGTTTGAAGTAGATTAAATGTGATGAAATAAGAAACAAGTGCTCCGGTGGTGATGGTAACCTCAAGATAAAGTTTCTGCTTGAGACACAATTGTCATCGATTGTCTGCTGGCTCAAGCTGCCGTTAAAACCTCCCAAAAACGAAACTATTTGACGCATCAACATAATGTGAAGAAGTATTGAAAGAAATAATTTTAAAAAGATATTTTCTTAAATATACTTGACACTGGTAAAAGTACTACGGTACGATTCCTATACCAAAGAAAAAAAAGTTTTTCATAATATAAAATATATAAACAATCATATTTTATATAACTTTGATCTATTTGTTTTAAACTATTTACCTATTCAAAGATAAAGTTTATTTGTTAATTAATGGAAACTGCCGTTAATTCGCGGAATAAATTATATTAAAGATGTTAAAACGAAATAGGTAAGATCCGCGTGGAAAAAATGATGTCATGGCTTGGAGAGGTGATCGATCATCTTTCTTCCTCCCTTCAATGCGTGCACTATCACCGTTATCACTTATTTCAACACCACTTTTAACGCCGTGAGTCTTAGCGGTCAGCAATCGCGAAGTCAATTACCCAAAATGCCTCGTTTAGAGAAGAAGAAAAGAATCAAGAAGATTTTTTCTAGTGTAGTAGTGTGTGACTGTTATAGTACAAGCATTTAAGGAAGATCAAAGGTGCGCAAAACTAGGAATAACCTAATTTTTTCTCGCGGTTTTAGCTAATTAATTTTATCATATTATTTAAGTTTTGTAGCTCATACGAAAAATGTTAAATTAGTTAATTTTTTGTTATCAATTAGTCATTGCAAACGAAAGGCAGGTTACACATAAAATGAAAGGGAATGAAAGAAAAAAATAAATAAAAGGAAAATGTAAGAATGAAGAGTTGTACTCACTGGCGTTGTTGAAGAGCGCCCTCTGCCGCGACCTCGCCGAGACTCGCTCTTCACCGTCTGCAACGTCCCGTCCGGCCCCAAAATAAGCTAAAACAACACAGACACACCACAGACTTAACATAAAGCAAATAAAAGTAAGTAAAACAAAAGGAGAATGTTAACACAAAAAGGGAAAAATGAATAGACAAACATGCAATGGAAGGTTAGATGGCGACAGATTAGTTATTTTAGTAAATGAAAGTTATTATTTTAATAAGGCATAAACAAAAAACAAACCTAAAATAAAATAGAAATTGCATTTTAATTATGCTTACAGCGCCATCTCTATTACACCACTGACAATACGATGTTTTAAATTTAGATTCTGCTTTGCAACACTAGATGGCAGTTGAAGTATCAGCTATGTTCAAAGATAGATGGCGCTTTGCCATGTTATAATATTAGTAAAAAAACTGAAATTCGCAAATTAATTGATCTTCAACAGACAGATACTAAAATACCTATTTTTATTAATTTTTTTGTTCATTGCTTTAAAACTATTATTTTCCTAAGTAAAATATATCTGATTTTAATTGACTTCGTACATAGTGTAAAGAAATCAAAGCGTATGTTATTTTAAACAAAGGCGAACATAAATCTAAGTTATACCTACATGAGTCTAGACGGAACTCATTTAGTTTAGTTGTAAGTGTTTTCCGACGTTCGTGAAAATTTAAAAAGCAGGAGTTCTTTCAACTTTAATAGTTGAAACCATATCGGCGTAAATACTCTCCTACTTTAGATATGTAAAATTGCTTCTTGACTTATACGATTAATTTGTTTTTACATGCAAATCAATTTAACATTCCAATTTAAATCACATTTTTTATACTTTTTGACTAATAATCGTTTTTAGACATGTATTTTATCATAGGTAATATTTTTCCCTTGATTGACCACTTCTTATAATTCCGATTACCGATTAAAAATAAATAATCAACAAAAAGAAGTCATAAAATTTACCCTTCTTTCACATTTTTATTAGATTTGAATGAAACCAAAACAAATTTACATCAGATATTATAGTGCTTTCTCAATTTCTAATGTCCCAAATTGAAATTGTAATACGGCAGTACGTTTAAAAGCGTGTATTTTCTGTTGCCGGCACATGGCACGGGCACGGCTCACACCTGGCGTTCTAGTTCGTTACTCCTGTTTTTGTGTTAGAACGTACGACATTTGCTCGATGGCTGTCTCCTTCATTCCCGCTTCTCTCTCCCGCTGATAGTATGTGTTAATTTTGTTTAGGTCAAGAGACGTTTATAATCATAATATATTATATTTTGTCAACTTTCGTAAAGTGAAATAAAAATATTGTGCCATTGATGCCCGTTTGCCATGAAACTACTGTAGTTTTCGAAGTTAATTAAATTTAACGTAACTAGTTTTAACTTATTTTATAACATATTTAATCAATGTGTAGTGTTCGCGTAAATATAAGAAATCATTATATATAACATAATAAAATTGCTTCAATTACCTAATCCCTACCAAATACCGGCTGTATTCTTTAAAAAGGTTAAATGGTTTAAAATCTATAGTAACGTTATTAGTAACATAAATATACGTAATAATTTTTGACTATGCGAGTTTGAAGCATGAAAAGTTTACTCGGAATATATTGTGATTGTCCTTAAAGGATTACGAAAAGCCTGGTGATCGTGTGCAAGAGTCATCTATTCTCATTCAAATCGCACGTTTTATAACGATCCTTGCGAGCATACCGGACAAGAACGTTTTTCGTCAGCTCGTGTGATTTGATAATGAACAAACATACCCGCGACCGTTGCGGCGACAGCTGCATC
The DNA here is from genome assembly GCA_907164705.1 of Parnassius apollo. Classification (NCBI taxonomy): domain Eukaryota; kingdom Metazoa; phylum Arthropoda; class Insecta; order Lepidoptera; family Papilionidae; genus Parnassius; species Parnassius apollo. The sequence goes on from CAJQZP010000528.1 coordinate 6,205,634, forward strand.
ACACGGATAACCGGTTGTCGTTAACTAATTATAATAGATAGAGTCGTTTTCGTTTTACCGAGTAATTAATAATTACAATGAACCTTAAATATATATTTATGTGATGGTAAGTTTAATTACTCGCAAGGTTGTGGCGGTTGTAAAGGTCTTTACATATACCTAACGAAGATTTTCCCGAAGCATTTGCATCAGGTTCTTACTTATTTAGTTTAAATTGTATATAAGAAAATACAGAAACAAAATGAGAGTTTGATGATCAGGATTTAATTGTAATTTCATATTTATTACCGACTATCATTCTGATCTATCATATTAAATACAAATAAATAAGAAATCGCAAGAAATTTTCAGATAAATTTGTTAAAATTACGTTTAAAATAATTTTGTATTTTACATTTAATTTAAGGGCACTGAGCCCACTAGATTTTAATCACAGGTAGAGTGGAGATAATTTATTTTATGGATAAGGTGTTAAAACGGTTTTCAAACCGCAAAAAATCGCTGCAAACTGTAAGTTTAATTGTATATTTTACATGTTTCCTTACTGGAAAATTTAAAAAAACAATGATTCAAGGTTGAAGGTTGAAGCTACGATCTAATTTTACTACTAAGAGTTTTACTAGAGGCCGTAATGCGTGGGCGAGTCTCGTAATGTGCCGTATGCGTAGGACGCGTGGACTGTTGTGGCAGGTCGTGTATATCACGCGATTGCTTCTTGGATGCTCCATTGATCATTTTGGAACACTATATAATGATAATAATGAATAGTAGTGTCGGATTAACGTCTCCGTTGGACAGACACTTAATAGCTCAAACACTAGAACGTATTATTATAACCAGTGACATAGAACGGCGGTGATAGCAATATAATACATACTTCTTTAGGGAGACTTATGTTCAGGTGTTAATTATTCACTGTTAATTGATTAATATTGTTAAAAATTATTACTAATTACGACATAAAGTGACTATGATATATAATCATTGAAGACCATGTCACTGATAGCAGACCCTAGTACCTAGTAAAGTAGAATACGAGATAAAAGGCTACTCGTATAATTTAATAACATACCCATTTCCGTCATTTGAATGTCTAATAAAACCTTGTCTTATTTTAAGAACGAATAGCCGTGTTTTTGAATAACGACGCCACATTTCATGATTTTATTGGTTAAGATTACTTACTTGTAAACGTTGCTTAAGAAATTGTCGCTCATAACGTTATCGCTCATTATGTTATATAAGGCACTGAATACTACTCTAAGAAATAAACTACAAAAATTATACTTATTATAGAAATAAATTAAGTAACCTCATATTACTCAATAAGTAATTATAAGAACTTAAAAGTGACAGAATAATTGAATACGAAGTACAAAAGCTACAATTGTCTTTCAAACTGTCTTTAAAAATTCAGATACAAAGTTAATTATTAGGTTATGGTAACATGACGCTGTTATTATAATTTAAAAACTTACTTTAGCTATAAAACACATATCCGAAGTCTTAAGTACTCTAAAGATACATCGCCATGATGAATCGAAATATCAGTTATTCAAAATCGGTTAAACCGGCAGGTGCAACGGCCCAAAGATAATAAAGGTACAAAGATAATCTCGTATTTTAATCTGTACAGTAAAATAACGAACTTAACTGGAATTTGTATTGTTTCGCGGCGACCTAAACCGTTTTTGCAAGCCGTTAGCAAATAAAATAAACGCTTATATAGTGCTACTACTCGACGACAGATGGCGTATGGAATAATTTCAGTTGTAAATTGTGAAGACGTAATTAGTATTATAATGAATAATTGTACGTGTTAGAAAACTCATTACAATTGTACATCCCTTTATATATTATTATATTCATAAAGAATTTATTATCATTGTCTTAATTGGAATCCACAGTAAATTGACCGATATTAGGCAGCAAGGGCACGTGACAGCAAAAGCTAAACGTAGGTTTTTCCAAGGCTTCGTTCATAGAAGTAATGCTGACAACAGAGTATTGATGACAAGTGGATGCTGTGACCCATAGACATCTACAACTATTCGTAATTATCAAAATGCAGATGAGTTATTATACTCCAGAGGACTAATTTGGCTCATTACCAGCAAAAAGGCTTCCGAATCTTGTCAATTACCCGCATGATATGTTTCAAGCTGGTATTCTGTCCTAACGTGGTTCTTCTCCGAGTGGGCTAACGCGATTATACTGCAGCTGAAATACAGCTGCAGCGTAGTGCTACTCAATATTATATAAAACTATTCTGAATGCCCTCATGTCGCCTTCACTGACGAGAGATATATCTTAAATTTTCTTTGTGTGTTTTTTTAATAGAATATGAGTGACAAACGAGCACACAGTCCACCTGATAGTAAGTGGATGCTGTGGCCCATAGACATCTACATCTATCATCGATTAAGAATTAAAATGCAGATGCGTTGTCACTCCTGAGGACTAAGATGGAATGCCTCGCTTCCAGTAAAAGGGTCTCCGGTTCTCTACAATCACCATATGAAACATATCAACATTTAACTGCTATTTTACGACGATATTATGTGAGAGCGTGGTCCTTCCCCGGGAGGATCGACCCATTCGTGTTACAACCATACAAATATAGCTGCAGCTTGGCTCTACCACGTTAAAGTAAAAGTAAAAAGTTACAGCCTGTATTAGCTATACAGGCCTCCTCTCATTTATGAGAAGGATTTAAGGCAAGAAAGTGTCCACTGCACTACTTCAATACGTGTTATTCTTTTTATTTTATTAGTCATGCAGTTATCGTCAAGATGGTTTCCTTCACCGCCGAGCACGTGGTAAATTTAATATTGGTGCTGGGAGGATCGACATCGGTTTGCTCGCACACTATGAAATTTAAACGAGAGTTTAGGCCATGAGCTATCATGATGTTGATGTTGTTCATAAACTTTTAACCATATCCGAATAAGATCGGGTCAATAATACTTTATTTGAATAATTTTCAGTAGCAGTACAATATACGTTGCGTAAGAATAAACAGCCAATAACGGCATAAGCTGTCGGCCGCAAGCAGCGTTAACAAAATAAGATTACATTACTTAAAGATAGTTTGACGTGGTAGAGCCACGCTGCAGCCACATTATGGGTGTAGCACGAATGGGTCGACCGCAGTAGGACCACGCTCACACAGAATACCAGCGTAAAATAGGAGCTTAGTGTTGCTGTGTCCCGTATGACGAACTTAGAGAACTTGAGATGCTTTGTACTGGAAACGAGGCATTCCATATTAGTCCATAGGAGTGACAACGCATCTGCATTGTGAATCTCAATCGAAGATAAATGTAGATGTCTATGGGCCTCAGCATCCACTTACCATCAGATTGACCGTGTGTTCGTTTGTCACCCAAATTCTATTTAAAAAAAGATTTTTTTATCAACGGAACGAAAGTAACAAAAAAAAACAAGTTCCTAACAAAAAGATTTGAAGCAGTATTCAAATAAATTAAAGGATAACCTCTGCAAACTCGTAAAGTCGTGGGTTCCAATTTGCCTATGAACCGCCATGAACACTGAGTGGCTGAAGTACATATTAGTAATGCTAATATCATGACTAGTACTCTTTAAAAAGTTGAAAATGGAAACTTCTAAAAGTTACTAGTAATAGTAAATAATAATAGTATCTAATTAGTTTTATTACATTTATATTTTAGACGCGTGTTACTACGCCCGACCGGTTTCCTTTAAGAAAATTAATATAATATCACCATAATTTGCCGAAAGCATTGTTCCGCGCAGGAAATTATGCTTAAATCTTCAAAACTGGGACATCCTACTAAAAGCAACGTCTGGCAACACAGGGCACAGCCCTATTTAATTTGTGAATCAGTATTTGGAACAAGAATTCGTCAAAATACCTTGTCTGTCACAATGTAAATTTCAGAAAAAATATCACCAAGCTTAAATGAGCCTAGTAAACATCAAGATCATCGGCTGATATTCCACATACCACAACAAATTAAGATTGCATAACCCTGAATTCAAAATGAGAGATCAAATAAAAACAAATTCGCGTTACAGATTCAACCCTAAATTGCGTGCGAATGACAAACATCCCCAAGGTTACAACAGGTGTGACGTAGCTAGGTGTAGATAGCACTTGGCCGCGGGGCGACGAGGGAAAGGGTGCCGATGGGTCGCAAATTGCCCAGAAAGCGCCTCATTAACAGGCGATTGGTTATTTGTATTTATGCTTAGAAATTGAACGAGTTCTAATATCGAAGAAGTTTTTTTTTTAATAAAATTGAGGTTATAGGCGATCTAATAGTCCATAATGGTAAATGACTATCCATGAAAACTTTATTACACCTCATTGTACGTGGTAGAGCTGCATCTATATTGTGGTTCAAGCAGGAATAGGTAGGCTCGACCGAGGAAGGACCACGCTCTCACAGAATACCAGCGTAAAATAGCAGCTTACTGTTGTGTTTCGTATGACGAGTGTAGAGATCCGGAGACCTTTTTACTGGAAACGAGGCCTTCCATCGTCAGGGGTGACTACGCATCCGCATTTTGATTTTTAATCTAGGATAAATATAGATGTCTATGGGTCACAGCATCTACTTACCATCAGGTGGACTATGTGCTCCACAGAAATCTAAATATAAATAGAAGTCGTAAAAGCGCGTGACCTTTTCTACGTGGTAGAGCCATGCTGCAGTTATATTAGTAGTATAGTTGTATCACGAATGGGTCGGCTCGACCGGGGAAGGACCACGCTCTCACAGAATACCAGCGTAAAATAGTAGCTTACTGCTGTGTTTCGTATGGCAAGTGTAGAGAACCGGAGACCCTTTTTACTGAAAACGAGGCATTCCATCGTCAGTCAGGGTGACAACGCATCCGCATTTTGATTTGTAATCTAGGATAAATATAGATGTCTATGGGCCACAGCAACCACTTACCATCAGGTGGACTATGTGCTCGTCAGCTATTCTATATAAATAAATGTAAAAGCGCGTGACCTTGTCGCCGCACATGTGACTCGTAGACCACAAGCGCGCGAGGAGCATTTGTTTCGGTCACCAGTACTGTTTCCGACGCAGAGACGTAAAAATGGTGTTTTGAAGCATATCCAACTGCGGAAATTCCTCCACAACTTGCAAATTTATCGTATCTCCTTTCTTTTCTAATTATAAAACGTCTAAAAGCTAAAGCTAAGACTAAAAGCGTCTATTACTGAGACAATTTCAGTTAATTAGTTATATCTTGGTGTGAGACTCCTGAAAGATCAACGACGCTTAATAGAAAGTTATCGAAACGTGCGTTGCGATGCACTATGCCCAATTGAGAGCGACCGCGCTATGGCAATCTCTGTTTTTCGCACACTTTAATTATTGAACCGAGTGACTACGCCCCCTGAGATTTTGCGTCTTTATAAAATATTCCTTAACGCAATAGTTTATAGATTAATCTTTGTTGCATGAATGCTAGAGGTATTTGTAGGCGTAATTGTGTATTTGTAGTTTGTCTATGTGTGAGAGCTACGACCTGGCGACACGCGTCCCGATATTAAAAGACAGTAGAAGGCATTTCTATTGTCTTATTATTTAGATTTTTGTGGTGTGCTTATTTGTCACCCTTATTCTATAAAAAATAAAAACACCTGCAAATAACTTTAAACAAAGAAAGCTACAGATGCGTTATCACCTCTGAGGACTAAGATCTAAGAGTGAAGGCCTCTCAGCCGTGCAGCTCGGCGTCAGAAACAGTTAACAGTTGTACCTGTCCAGGCAGACTCCTGGACAGAAGTGACCTAACACGTCATAAGTAGAGATACTTGAGATGTAGTTTTTTTAATATCTTTATTCATATAAAGAAAAATGCATTTACAGTAATGATAATCATCGCCAAACTGTGCAACAGCTTGTTGGCGATAATGGCGCTCTTTTCTTTTACATTTATATATATTTTATATTACTGACATACTTATTTTAGGTATATTATATTACAATAAATGTTTCTTTCTTTAATTAATGCTTATTGTAGGTAGCACATTACACTTTTCATAAGAATGTATCTTTCAGTCTTTTCTTTAATGTTACAGTGGTTATGTCTTGGGACATATCTCTTATAAAATCATTCTATTAAATAATCTAATCTAACTAACTATCGGAGTTAAATATTACCTAGTTCTCTTACCATAATAGTTTATTATATATATATATATCTATTGTCAGCAAATGCAAACCATGAAAGATTAACTAGTTGCTAAGCAACTGAAATTGGTCAATCGCTCTAGGTCACTACTGCTTCACGACAACGCAAGACCACACACTGCACAACAAACAAGTTAGATGAGCTACAATTGGCATGTATGCGATATCCACCGTACTCCCTGGACCTTACTCCAATAGATTAGCATTTTTTCCGGAATTTGGACAACTTCTTGCAAGGAAAAACATTCAGCTCCGATGCGGCAGTCCAAACCGCCTGCAAAGAGTTTATTGATTCTCGCCCCCCATGGTTTTTTTTAGTAAAGAGATGGCAAAAGTAACAATGGTGCATACTTTGATTAATTAAATATATTTTACAAACAAAAAAATATGACTATTTTCCTTCCGTACAAAACGCCAATTTCATATGTAAGGATCCAATATTTACCCTTCTCTACTTGCCTGGTACGATATTTATGCGTTATAGGATGTTTATATTTATATATTTTATCAAAGTACAATAAAGACATATTATGTTGTTCTTAAGCATTAGATCTAAAGAAATTAGGTAAATTGGAGATTTTAAAATTGCTAGAATTAAAAAAATGAGTAGGCAATTTTATCTTAATCCTACGATCTATTCGATAGATTAAGATAAAATTGCCTACTCATTCATCGGGAATTATGCTTTGAAAATAGAATTGTTTATTAAGAAGGTTATTCCACAAAAAAAAAGAGAATGTAACTGCTATAATATAATACATATAAAATATATAAACATATTGATTGTTAGCGGAGGGCTTAATACCTTATGTCATTTTAAACCAGCCAAACGGAAAGTTAGTGGAAGAAGTGTACTGCACTGAGCTAGGGTGAAAAGAATAGACATAACATTAAAGTATATGACATTTATAGCCTACCTACGTCCCATAGCTAGGCACAGGCCTCTTCTAATTTATAAAAGGGCCATAAAGCAATTAGCCCGCTGCGCTGCCCCAGTCAATATTAGAATAGGTATACTCGTACATAAAAATAAATTGAACGCGATAAATACCATATAATTTAGTTTAATTCATACATACATAAAGCCGTGATAGCTCAAAGGCTACGCTGTAAATTTTACTTTACGGGTACTCGGGTAACTCGGGTTTGATCCACATCGACATCAATAAAAATTTTAATTGTAATTTTAAGTGTCGATTTACCACGTGCTCGGCGGTGAAGGAAAACATCCTGTGCCAAGCAGTAGGACGTCTTCTTACTACGACTACTACGACGTATAAGCTGAAACTTTATTTTTATACATACATAGCTTCGCGTTAGTAATCGCCGAGGGAGTAGATAGAGTCCAAAGAACAGCGAGCTACTCGGACCACATTTTGTCAAAATATATGGGTGTAGATTGAAAATAGTGAAAAAAGTTACAGGTTGCTAGTTCATCGCCTACACATTCACAAATCTAATATCGTAAATTCCTCTATAAGTCCCAGCTCAGAACAACATGGGACAGAAAGTTTAATTCAATCCTAAAAATTAACTTTGGTCCCAGGCTTCTTGAAATAAGCACTTTTACGAACGCAAGGTTTATAGTTAGGGTGCCAGTCTACTAAGCTTTTGGTTACTAGGTTCAAATCGTAGTCAATATTTGTGTTAAAAGACAAAATATTGGTTTTTGAGTGTCGTCTTCGAGTCTCAGATAGCCAGCCTAGCCTATCCAATTTTATCGCATAAGAGTTTATTCGGACGTCATTCAGATTTTTTTTAAAATAAATAAGTGAGAGTTATAAACAAGCATACAATCTACTTGATGGTTAATGCATGCTGTGACTTATAGATATCTACATGTATCCTTGAGCACCACTGCCTTCTTACCCCTGAGTACTAAGATGAAACGCCTCGTTACCAGTGAAAATCACTCGTCATACAATACATATCAGCATCATGTTGCTGTTTTACATTGGTATTTCTGGTCTGCAGGGCTGGAAGCCTGTACCTAGGAGTGGACGTACATCCTGTCTAACCCATTCGTGCTGAAGTCGTAAATCGTTTTAGCATTGTGCTATCATGTAGAACGCCAAACGAAACTACTCAATTGTAGTGCCACATTACAATAAGTAAAAAACAAACATATAGCATCAAACTAATCTACGTATATAAACTATTTTATATCATGTGATTTTTTATTTCAATTTGTCATTCATATAATTTGGTAATACAGCCTTGGATAAACACATTTAACTCGTTTACAAGTCGTTCAAGTACAAAAAGGACGATGTTCAATCAGGACTCGATTATATTGACCCAAACAGCCCATCTGTCGGCTCGTACAGATTGTGTATTGTTTAATGGCCGCCGAGGACGCGGGGCTTTTATTCCGACGCCGACGGAAGCTCAATTCAATGCAATCGAGCGATGACGTGGTACGCACTTAGTTTTAGTTAACAGCGCCGCCTAGTGATGAGTAGAAGAACATAGCTTTCTAATGGAGAAAATGTTACAATGCGGGGTATGCACACCTACTTTGCGGGTAATAGGTGATATCAATTCAGACGTGCTCTTAGACAGAAAACTAGCACCATAAAATTTATTTACAAAATGATTTTACTAATGTATATCAGAAGAGTAAGCTAATATAGCTCGATAACATATAGTCAGCTATATTAGAGTTATATAATTATGTAGAGCATTATGTAACGAGAAACCAATAGTGTTAAGGATCAGTAAATTGAATTGGAAATGGGCGGGCCTTTTTCTGTAGAAACCTGTAAAAGCATCCGAGAGGAAAGTAAGACTTTTTTTTATAGAATAACGGTGACAAATGAGCACAAAATCCACCTGATAGTAAGTGGATGCTGTGGCCCATAGACATCTACATTTATCTTTAATTAAGAATCAAATTGCACATGCGATGCGATGCCCTTTACCTGCAAATTTATACAAAGTTATCTCAGGCTTTTTGGCAGATTGGTCTAGGCCAATGTTAGTGGACTTATAATGAGCTGCGTTGAATACCGATAGTTAAAAAATAAATAAATGCGAGTAACTACATATACTATTTCAATAGATCAACGTGACCAAGACACAGACATCAATAATATAATTACAATTCTTTTTTGTGAACTGCTTCTTTTAAGGTTGGTTGCAGGTAACCATGGGCAGTAACCACTTACCATCAGCTGCTGGACAGTGAATTCGTTTATCATTATTACATTATAATTATAAAAAATCGAACAGCTTTAGAGACGGATCGCAGTATAGTTGAAGTCATAATGTTCTCATTCTTTGCTTCATCGTGCACGAGGAACAAAGCGCGAAAATCATTGACATCCTTCATAATCCACTCACAGCGAATCTGTGCGGCGAGCGAATGTCGCTAATTTAACAAATTGAACCGCCTTCCGTCGCAACGAGCGCCGGAAACTACATGATGCCGCCTGTGACGCACATTGGTACATTACTGTACTAAGAACAATAAATATATTTTAATAGTTATCGTATTTAAGGTATTCCGCTGTCTACCATCAAGAGTGTATTCATATAAGAATGACTAAAAAAAAGAAAAATATTTTTAACGTCATTCTAAATACTTACATACATACATACATACATACATAAACACTCACGCCTGTCACCCAGAGGGGTAGGCAGAGACTACAGACTTCCATTTGGCACGATCCTGACACACCTCTCTTGCCTCCTTCATATCCATACACCTGCGCATACATGCTCGTCGGTTAAGGGTACTCCTAATTTGGCCCGTTTTCAATAAATCGCCAATTTGGTCGATAAATTTTCGCCAAGGACGTCCCTTTCCGACTCTGCCATTCACTTCTGCACCATAAATTTTCTTTGTCACTCTTTCCTCATTCATTCTTTCCAAATGACCAAACCACCGAAGCATTCCTTTCTTAATCCTGGTCACAACATCATCTTGCAAACCACACTCTTCTCTTATTACACAATTTCTTACCCTGTCATTCAGATTCAGCCCTAACATACTCCTTAACGACCGCATTTCTACTGCCTTTATTCTACTCTCGTGCTTCTTCTGCCACACCCAACTTTCACTACCATACGTTAAAGTAGGGACCAACACAGCATTGTGAATTGCCATACATGCCTTTTTCGACACATTTTGACTCTTCACAATAGAGTGCAAGGCCCCATTTACTCTATTTCCCGCATTCACTCGTCGTTCTATATCCTTATCATATCTCCCATCCCTGCTAAATACGCAGCCCAAATACTTATGGTTTTAAATACTTATTGTTTTTATTTCGTAGAATAAGGGTGGCAAACGAGCACTCAGTTCACGCGATGGCAAATGGATGCTGTTCTCCATAAACATCTACGTCTATCCCCGATTAAAAATGCAGATGCGTTGTCACCTCTTAAGGACTAAGATGGAATGCCTCGTTTCCAGTAAACTTGGAGAATTGCACATGGATAAAAGTCCAGATCCGGAACAATTATTTGTATACAAATAAACATTTATTATGTGCGGAATTTTAATTCGCGGCTTCGCAGCATGGCTGTCAAACGATTTGTCCCTGCGCTAATGCACCGCCAGCACTTGTAATTTCCTTAAGTTCACCTGTTATTTTGTAATACCGTACCGTTTTGTAAAAACGTCGTAACCATAGCTTTTGATTAGTTTTTAAAATAAGATGGGCTATTATTCAATAGACCATTTAATAATTAATAAGGTTCAAATAACATCTTTTAGAACTTAAGTTTATTTTTAAATTAAGATATATTGCCCCGACAGTCGATGAGGAACAAAGGTTCTCGACTGTCAGCCTGTTAAGCGAAGTGTACGACGGCCCCTCACTTGACGGAGTTACGACCTGGTAAGTAAGATATGCAGGATATCGATTGGTGCAGGTGGTTCAGGGCTGTGTTTTGTGGCGTCCCTTGGGGAAGGTTTAGCAGTTGAGGACTTGTCAAGCGATTAATTATATTAATTGAATATATTAATTGATATAAATAGTATCAGACAGACTTTTATGGAAAATTTCATTAGAATATTATTGAAGTTTATTCATTCAAGCATGACTGAAGAACAAACATAATCTAAATAAATATACTTTCACATTTATCACATAAAGTAAGAGTAATTTAGCCTGCAATATGTCCACTACTGCAACTTTGTTGTTGAAAAAATAATTTACAACGCCCGGGAATAGTTATCATAATGAGCACAGATAATATATTATTTTTCATTACTCTGTGCTGGCTAATTAGTATCTGATTTGAATGTAAATTAATTGTAAATCTAATTTAATTCGAGCCACCGCGGTAGCGTTGTAAGCGGGAATAAATTATATTCTACAGAATTTGTTAAGAACAAAATAAAGTCCTCTGTTTCAAAGTTACAACATAAATAGAACGAATCTAATTATACAAATTTTATCACGTTTGATTAAATGTATTTTTAATTTCATATATCTAGAATTAGTTGTGAATATTTAAGTGCACTTTAGGCGTAACTACTCTTTTGAAGTTTAACTACAACTCACTAGAGAAATAGGGAAAACGAAAGTAAGATAGAGAAGTTAACGTCCATTCCATATTCATTATTTCCCTCCGTCACCTTTGATGACACCTACGGAACGATATACTTTCGATGGGAATGATTGAAAAGGTTTTTAGTTACTTATTTGTATTTAAATGTAGCATATTTTTAAACTCTATTCATTTAAAATTTAATCAGTTTCGAGGACTTTAATGTTTTTGCAACATTACGTTTAGGTATATAACAAGGTCGCGTAAGAAAGAGAAAAGAAGCCAACGTCAAAATATTTTGAACGCACAAAGAAACGTCAACCATATCAGTGTTTGAATAATTTAAATTTGGAATTAGCGAGAAAGCTCACGTCGATTGTCGTGTGATTCAGTTAGATTGCGTCCCATCGCTACTCTAATGGCTGACTCATGCCCTATCCTCAATTGCACGTTTATACTGTTTAATATTTTACATGTTTACAGAAAAGTTTACATGTTATGTTTTTTATTTTATTTTATTGAATTTAAAACATATTCTGTAATTAAGGAAACAGAAATGCAAGAGAAAACTCTTATTTGAAACGCATTGTAAATGTTGGAATTAGGCACTACCATTTGTACTTATCTTTAGAGCAACTCGAAGAGTGAATATCTAAAATTGCACTAAAATTGTAATAACTGCGGTGCTTTGTTTCCGGGACCTATTTCTCTTAATTTAAAAATTATTATTCAAGCTATTTTTATTGAGCCGTTTAATTATGTAATTACTCTGTTAAACGTACACGCAGAGTTGAAAATTCCAAGAACAAATTGTAATTTGATGTAATATGTACATCTCTATATTTAAATCTAGTGTTGTGACGTGCAAAAATTATTTTTTTAGCTCATGAATGTGTGATCTTAAGAAAACATACATAAATTTTGCGCATTTAAAATTATATCATTATATAGTACTTTTCTGAATATTGTAATCTACAAAATAATATGTAATTATGTAAGTATTTATATGACACATGCAACAACCATAGAAAATCTACACTATTGCTTATGCATGTTGGCGGAAACGAATAGGAACGCAAATTCGAATAAGAAAAGGGTACATTGACTTTAAAAGTCCATATCTTGAAGCCAAGGTCACGGTCAGCACTGACCTCTCCCACACCGGTCTGCCCGATCCTAACCCAAGTGTTGTCCCAATCCGGGTATTTTTGCGGCCGGTTTATGCGGGGTCGCGAAGGTCCCGACATTTTTCCTTCTACGACCTCGTTATGTTTGCTCGAGAAAATAAAGTGAACGTATATGGTCAAACGCATAAACATAACATAAGAAACTTCAGGGTAAAGAATATTGAATTTTCTTACTACCGCATTTAAAGTCACTTTCCCATGTGATATCATCATCTTAAAAAGGAAGTTTTATACAATACATTGCACTGTAGTGGCGGCGTAGGAGAATGGCAACATCCCATTTTGTTCCGTGGTGTAGTAGAAGGTTATTGTGAGAAGAGCCGGATGTTATTGCATCTGATAGAACCGTGCTGCAATTATATTATAGTTGTAAGCACGAATGGGTCAGCTCGCCCGGGTAGGAACAAGCTCTCACAGTATACTAGCGTAAAACGCTGCTGTGTTTCGTGTGGTGAATGTAGAGAATCGTAGATCCTTTTTACTCGAAACGGGGCATTATATCTACGTAACAACGCATCTGCAATAAAAAAAATTAACGTTACCTCTACACTAGGATTTTCTCCCGTATCGTGGGGGCAGTTTACAAACATAAATTGCACAAGGACAAACATCCAGACCCGGAACAACTATTTGTAGGCCATACAATACTTGTTCCGTGCGGGATTAGAACCCGCGACCCCCAGCGCAGCCACTCATTGCTAAGCCACTGCGCCACGGGGTCGTCTAATTGATTCTTAACCGAGAATAGATGTGAATGTTTATGGACTACAGTACCCACTTACCATCAGGTGTACTGTTTGTTTGTCGCCCCTATTCTATAAAAAATACTTGTACATACTTATGGAATAAATTTTGTAAACACTTAATTTACCTTTTATTTTAAATATTAACGAATATAAAACTTAAAATAACTAATCAGCTTTAAAGGAAAGGTCCAAATATTTAACATAATGTAATAAAGAAATAGAAGTTTGAAATTTAGATTCTTAATTGATGATAAATGTAGATGTCTAAGGGCAACAGCATTTACTCACCTAATGGTAAGTGTGTACGTGTAAATAGTAAGTCGACTATGTGGTCGTTTGACATACTTATTCTACAAAAAAAAAAACAGTGTAAAGCCATGTCTATCTAAAGCCATAACATTTTTTCTGGATTTTCCCTCCATCGTCTCGCATGACAATTATGAGATAAAAAGTTGTGATAGATTCTAATATGATGCCACCAAACGGAACAGCTAAAATCAATAAAATCTTCTTCCAATATATAAAAATAATGTTTGTATGTTCGTATTTTATGCACTGCCATACCGTTCATCACATTAAGTAAAGCTTTGTCAAGTTATTGCTTGCACTTGCGCGAAGGTTAGAGGCATAGTACAATTAACTTACAGTAGGTTGCTCGTGTATCTTACCGACTAATTTATTTAAAAGTCGTATATCATTAAATTTCAATGAATGTCAGTCCTAATTAAACAATATACCTCTTCCAAATTTAAAACGATATTTCCAAAATCACTTCTTCTGCGGTAGCAACGCGCCGGATATCAGCTAGTACAATATAAATTTTATTTTACAGCATAAGACGTTTACGAATAAGTAGCAAAATAAAAGTATTTTAAATTTGTATTAAGTTTACAAATTTTTCTATAAGCAATGTGCAATTATGTTAAAATTATTCCTCTTAAATGTTCTGCGACTATGAGCTCTTAAAATAAGAAATGTTTCCTGGCAAAATCACTTCAAAAAAAAGGCACTGTAAATATTTGATCTTTATACGACGTAAATTTCTCCGCTGATTAAAAATTCCGAGCCCCAAAATGATGAAAGTCTATGAGTGTCAAAACACACAAGTTTCTTCATTAAAACCTACTCGTTATAATGAAAGATAAAGATGAAAATATAAGAGCGAAGTAAAATATAAAATGCGAAACATATTATAAGTAACTTGTAACAAATAATTTAGTTGAGGAATTCTTTTATTGTGTTGACTTTCTAATCCTTTAATACATACAAACACAACGTCTAAAAGTAGGTCAAAGATTGTTTGAAAAAAAAAAGAATTTGATATTTTATATCTTAATAATTTCATTCAAATCCTACATAAACTAAAGAAATATGGTAGGTATTTGTGATCCTATACTGTGACACAGATTAAACGTTCGAGAATGTTTTTCAAAATGGCGGTCGTGATTATGTCAAATAGACATATGCGCTCCATTTCACCGCGTAACACATAGCACGGTGCATTAGCAGCCGTGTAAAAAAATAGAAATTACTTTAAGTTTATTAATAGTGTCAGCGCGATACGCCCCGTCTGTAAAATAGTAAAATAAATAGACGTGAGGCGGGGCGCCATTTGCTCGACCGCTTACCACCGGTGAAGCGGGACCGTTACTCTGGGCGTCGACGATTTGTCCTGTTACCCTATCCATTATAAGATGCTTTACATCTCACGACTATTTATACATTTAAAAGCGCGATTATAAATAATAAGGCCTTATCTTTTATAATTTTTGTTTAGTCATTTTTTTAAATATATATTATAGTACGTGAGGGTAATATGGTCACTTTCTTATAACTCAAAAATTACAGCCTTATTTGCATAGAATGCTATATGATACGATAGCTCTTCATCAGTCAATCAAATAATAAAGAGCAAAAAGGACGCAGCTTTATCGACGCCATTTTAACAGTTGATGTTATAGTAAATATTTAAGTCGATTTTAGTATGGCGTAAAGTAGTTAGTTTTTATTAAGTTGATTTTCGAAGTGTTCCTAATTATTACCAAAGCTGATTTGCTATTTTTTAATTAAAATATTAGTTATACCTAGTATACGAATTCATATTTTTGTTTCTATCCTCCTCCTAGTTTTGGTTTTATAAGGCGTCTACCTTATTTACGACCAGTAATGAACCTTTTAAGCAGTAATCCCGGCGTCACAGTTTAATACCAATCAAATGACCTTGAGATAGCTGCCCTTTAAAGTGTAAGTTGCTTTTGGTATTCGGATTTAGTACTGCGTTTCTATACGTGATTTATTTAATACATGTATCTAACCTTTAAATTGTCCTGTTAATTATACTCCAGTTTCTCCCCCATTCAATTCCAATTCTCAATAACGCAACGGTTAAAATCATTTTAAAGATTTTTTTTTTACTTTTTATCGGAGAGCAATTTTGAATTCCACTGCTATATTTTTTAAATATGCAGTATGTATATTTAAAAAATATAGCAGTGGAACATGCACAACGCGCTACCTTTGGCTGCATGGAATTGTTTAAAAAGAAACTCAAATTCATGTTGTGTTAACGGTCATCAACAATTTAAAAACAAATTTCTGCTTTACAAAGATTTAGTAGAGCCAAATTAAGATGATCATTTGTAAATTTCTATCCTTAGCACCCATATTGACTATTGCGGCATCAGACTGAAATTTCTTACCCACGTCAAATAAAGGGAAGAGATTATGGAGTGTAGAAAGAAGTAAGGAGTACTAACTCCCATAGGAAAATAATTGAAAAAGTGTCCATCTGTAAGCAGTAAATAACAGTTCAAAAACTCTTCACTACAGCGCTCGAGTAGCTACGGGGTATGTTAAATCGCCGTAAAATACGTTAAGAGTGATTTTGAAAATAAAAATTTTGAAAGCAATAAAATATTTATTCTTAAAAGAATTGTGGTGAAAGTCTGTGCAATAAAAAAATTATAAAAAGTTCTTCAAAATTAAGACTGTAGCTACAGTGGCGCCACCCTTATTTTAACGCTTTTCTACGGACACTTTTTTTGAACAGAGTCTGTACTCATTACTTCTAAACTCCGTAGAAGAGATTCTCAATTCTGTTTTCTTATTTATGCAGATGACGCAATATCTCCGTCAATAGCTGGGAAAACCCATTTTCTGATTTCTTTTTCTGAAGAGTGTACTTTCGCAGTAGTTGTACAGATTTTAAACATAAATTAATGATTTGGTGTCAGTTTTTTTGAATGAACTGATTCTTAATCATATGCTATTTTTAAGATGGTTGGAAAAATGCTACATTTTAGTTTTAATGCTAGATACCCAGTTACAGGTTCACCTTGCGGTGCTTTGTGTAGAAGTTGACGGGCCTCTGACTTGATTATTTATAAAGTATGATTTAAATATCTATAAGTAACTAATTTTTATCAGCTAGATTCTAAGAAATATGTACTTATACCTTTATTAATTGTACTTTTAAAAATATTTTTAACCTGGAAAAGCTCTTAGATCGATCGCCAATTTTTGTCTATCTCAATAAATATATATCATTAAATAGTATACCTTTACTAAAGTAAAAAAAAGGAATTTGCATCCTAGGAATACTGTAACATTACCAACAAATTCGTAATACACTATTTATTGTTTAAAAATCATGTAAAAAATCAAATTATAACCTCCATTACATTAGAAAAAATGCTTCAAAACTATGCATTTGAAGTAGTTCTAAGTTCAATAGACTAAGGTCAAAGGCAACATAACGATTCGTATGAATACGTCTGCTAAGTTCTCAATTATAGTTCTGTTCTCGGTTAAGTTCTGTCATTAATCATTATATTAAAAGTAATGAATGTGAGCAGTTTTTGTCGCCAAATAACGAAATAATAGAACTAAATTTTGTTTAAAATAATTCGCTGTTTTGCAAAAAAAAAATATTTTCTACACTTACAGACATATATACATATTTTTTTAATATATTGAAATAATTTAGTCCCCAGGCAACTTCACTCTCTTCTACCTATCCTCGAAGTATCAAAGAGGACTTGCGTCGTCACTCCGAGAACCAAGATGCGAAAGAACGTCCGTGTCTCGACACTCACCACACGAAACCCAGCAGCAATATGGTACTGTAAGTCCGTAATCTGTACTTTAATTAATATTTTATACGAATTTATACTATGTAGCCTTGATAAAAGTATGGAAGACATATTGGAAATGGACTTTTTATTTTCTTGCCAAACAAGTAGATTGACACCTTTTCAAAGTCAATTGCTGGGGAGTAGAGGTTCAAGATCTTCATACTTAAGATAATCTATTTATGTAGAAAGACTTTTTTATATTTGCTTACATCAATGCAAAACGCGAGCTATTTTCTAAGACTTAGTTCAGTGACTGATTTGGCCAATCTACGCTACGCACAAGGGCTTAACATACAAACCACTCGAGTGAATCAACATAAATGAAAATTAAAAAAAAAATAACTTTTAAGGCATTTAATATAATAGAGGTACGAACTTTTCTGTTGCTAGATGATATGTTATCTTAACTTAGATGAAAAACTTCGATTGATAGTTTGAAAAAATTAAAGATTAAAATAGATGCAAAATGGGACGTTATAAATTAAACGACCAATAAAAATTTTCAGTTTTCAAACGCATAAATTGGCTGGATACTTTTTGAATTCCTTCAAAAAGGTTTATCTCGGTCATAGGCCTTAACCGCGACCGCTTTTCCTCAAACGTATTATGTAGTCGAGTTCATCCACGTCCCAACGGGTATATGAATTTCCGGACGGATATCGGCGGTCCCTTCCGAGGGGTTCTGTCTGGCGGGCGTCTGCTGCCCGAATCCAGTACGGTATCGAGATTAATGCCTCTTGTAGTTATCTGATGTGCTTTCAAGGTCATGTTTGCAAATCCACTCGTATTTGTAATCCGAACGTCCCACTGCAATGTTTTCTTTTTAAAGCAAGTCATTGGCGTAAGTACTTGCGGATATTTACACTTTAAGGAAGCGTGTTTTATTATATTTTGACTCTTTTTCAAATCATCATTATCATTAAAGCTTATCACAAGTCCACAGCTAAACATAGGTCTCTCCTAAACAATGCCACAAAAGCATGATCCTGAGCCACCTGTATCCTTTTTGCATAGGCTTCGTAATGGGGACAAGATTTATTGTTTGGTGAAATATTTTTATCCATTACACTTAAAATTAATAAAACATTTCTTGATTGTTAAAGAAAGGAAGAAATAACTATCTATTATAACTTATTAAAATTTATGACACAAATTCTAATGAACAGTATTCAGCCACGGAAAAACAAGGCAACGATCAATGAATATTGGATTCGTTCTCGCGCTGCTGTGTGTGTCGGTTCTGTGGAAACACTATTCTATACGTTTGGTAACTACCCTCGTAAATAAAAATTCAATACGAAAAGAAAATGACTAAATGTGACATCTGTAACAAAGGGATAACCACAAAGGTACCCGGACTGGAATGCAGATCCTGTGGCAAGGTGGTTCATGCTAGTAAAGCTTGCTCTGGTCTCAACGCGAAGCAACTATCTGCGCTTCGTAATGCGGACAGACTAGACTGGACATGCGAAGAGTGCCATCAGAATACACCTAACAGAAAGTCATCCTTCATTATTCCAGAAGAAGACGATGAAGACAATGATGTCGCGGTCTCTGACAATAGCTCCGGCAATTGTATGATAGACACAGAGAAGTTTCTAAAAGATATAACAGCAGAAATGAAAAAAGTTTTAAAGAAAGAACTTCAACCAATCGAAGCATCAGTGAGCTTCTGTTGCACAAAAATTGATGATCTTTCCAAAATTGTCGAAGCTCAAAACTAAAAGGAAAAGGAATTAGAAAAGAAGTACAACTACCTTCATAACGAAAAAACCCATCTTGAGCTTGAAATGAGCTCACTGAAACAATATCTACGTAATATTGAACAACAGCGTTTAGACAATGTGATAGAAGTGATAGGTATTCCTAAAGCTAAAGATGAAAACCTTGTAAATATATCTCTCAAACTAGCTGAGACACTCAACATGGACAGGACGCAAGTAGTGAATATTACTCGTGTAGAAGGTCGAAATAACCAAGATGGAAACATCCAAGTACAGTTCAAACATGCAGAAAATGTAAGCTTATGGGTGCGAGCCTCGAAAAAGGAAGCAGTAGTGGTAGAAAAAATCATCTCCGAGGCCCCCGTGGAAGTTGCTAAGATGAAAGTGAGCAAACGACGCGCCCTGACCAAAGCCAATAAGTCGTTATTATGGCTAGCACAACAAAAACTAAGACCGGCCTACAAATACGTCTGGTTCCAAGATGGAAAGGTGCTACTGCGTAAAGACGACAAATCTAAGCCAAAGGTCGCGCGAAGCGAAGCTGACATTGAGAAGCTCTCCGCACTAACGGAAATAATCGGCCAAAGTTCCAAGCGGTAATAGATTTCAAAATTAGTAACCCAAGTCCTCTTTTCTCATCATGAAGAAATATTAAATTGTGCAGATATTAACAACTTTCGCTTGCATATACCCCCTATTTATAAAATCTATCTTAATATTGCCCACATTAACATAAGATCTTTGATAAAAAATTTTTGCTATGTAACACAATTAATTAACTCTTCTAAAATGATTATTGATATTTTAATCTTAAGCGAAGTAAACATAAATAACAATATAGTTTCTATGTTTAATATTTATGGCTATAGAATGCACAGTATGTTGCGCAAAAATAGAAAAGGCGGTGGTATAATTCTATATGTTAGAGATGTTCACTCATTCGCGCCAGTAAGTCACTCGTTAATACACAGTGAGATTATTATCGGTAAGATCACTACGCCTTACAAATACTCCGCTTACATCTGTGCTGTCTATAGACCACCAAGTGAGAGTAAGCACCTATTTGTAAAGGAAATAAGTAGCCTATTATCAAAATCTATATTTCAACTATGTGACACTTATCTCTTAGGCGACGTTAACATAGACTTAAAAACATGCGACAACATCCGAGACTACTACATTAGTAGTATGTCCGAGAGCGGTCTAACAAGCGCGATATCCGATTACACAAGAATTGAAATACGCGGTAAGGAAACAACTCGCAGTTGCATAGATCACATTTTTACTCGTACGCGCTCGTTAGATCTGTACTCGGCCGCGCTCGGAACTGTATTGGCTGACCATCGCATGATTATACTTTCGTGCGTAAGATTCGACCAAACACAAATACAGAGTGATACAAAAATAATCCAACAGATTGATAATCATAAAGTTAAAAGTTTACTTAATAATCTAGATTGGAGCGAAGTCAGAGATACAGAGTGTCCAAATAAAATTTACAATTGCATCAAAAATAAATTCAATGATTGTTACAATAATTCAAAATATATCAAAAAAAGTAATAAAATAAGTAATAGAAATAAAGACCCCTGGATAAATAGTAAAATTAATAGCATGTGTAAAAAAGAAGGACGAATTATACATTAAATGGAAAAATGATCCCACGGACAAATTACTAAGATTAGAATATAATAAATTAAGGAATAAGACACGTAAAATAATAGAAAAGTGTAAAAATAAATATTATATGGAACAAATAAATAGTAATAAAATGAATCTTAGAAATCTATGGCAAATTTTGAATACACTATCTGGTCGAAACAAAAATTCAATGGATGAGGCAATATTAAAAACATTTAATAAAAATAATATTGACGCAAAATCAATAGCTAATAACTTTGCAAAAGAATTTAGAAATTGTGTTAAAAAAATCCTGCCAAAATGTAACCAACGGCTTCTAAATGAATCAGAATATACGTTCCCCGAAAATAAATCTATGTATTTTAAAAGAGCCTCAAATGAAAGTGTGACGAAGATTGCAAGAAACCTTAAAATCAATAAAGCTCCTGGTGTGGATAATATCCGATGTATTGACATACAATCTATCTGTGATAAGATGGTAGGAGTTATTGTTAAATTAATAAATAATAGCATAGGCCAAGCAAAGTATCCAGATGAATTAAAAATAGGTATAGTGAGACCGATATATAAAAAAGGTAGTCACAGTGATTATGCCAACTATAGACCAATTACTATCCTACCAGTCATTGACAAGATAGTAGAAAAATATGTTTGTAATCAGATACAAGACTTCTACAATAAAAATGACATCCTATCAAATTCATAATACGGCTTTCAACCTAACAAATCTACCTCTAAACTGCTGTCAAAATTTACAAATGATGTAAACAAATATCTAGATGACAGAAACCACGTAATTCTGTTATTCATAGACTTCAGCAAAGCATTTGATACGCTTCGACACGATATTCTCTTAAATAAACTAGAGAATACCGGTGTACGCGGCCCAATTTTAGATTGGTTCAAAGATTACCTCAATAATCGCAAATATAAAGTTAAAATTTGTGATGAAGTCAGCGACGCTATAGATGTTACTGAAGGAACAGCTCAAGGGTCGGTGCTTGGACCCTTGCACTATTTAGCATACGTCAACGATATGGAACATATTGTCAACCATTGTTCCGTTTATCAATACGCAGATGACACGTGCCTTTTGGCGGCCAGCAAAGATCTAAAAGAAGCTGCTAAATGGCTGCAGCAGGATTTTACACAGGTATCCAAATGGTCACATGATGCGGGACTTGTCTTGAATGCAAATAAAACCAAAGTGATTCACGTTCACTCAAGCTATCTAAAACACAACACGTATTTTAAGATCATTGCTCACAGTCACAGATGTCTGCACAAATCAACTTCATCTTGCGCTTCAACTATCGCTTGTAAATGTGAGGCAATAGAACAAGTAACGCATCACACTTACTTAGGACTAATTATAGACAATAGATTTAGCTGGAGATTTCACATAGATTCTCTCTGTGAGAAGTTACGAGCTATACTGGCTAAATTCTATATCTTAAAGCCTAAAGTACCGTATAAAGTCCTGCTGAATATATATAAAGCCTTAGCTGAGTCAATTATATCATACGGAATCTCAAGTTATGGACGAACCTTTAAGTCATATACTGAAAAAAATATATAAACTACAGCTAAGATTACTTAAACTTATTGTACCCCAAAAAATAATACAACAATATAAAGAAAACGTATTAGACATTTTTAATTACTGTAATATTTTACCAATGCATATGAAACTTCACATGACCCTATTAATTGAACAATTCAACAATAAAAGCATCCAAATACCAGTATCTCATACAGTAATTACAAGAAATATTACTAAACAAAAATTAATTGTGCCTAGGATCTCAAATTACTATGGTAGGCGAACTATTGAATTTTTAATCCCAACTTTTATAAACAACATCCCGCAAAACATTCAAAAAGATTTAAACACAAAAAACTATAAACATAAACTCAAAAAATATTATTACAATAATATAAAGAACATCGTCTTATAACATCATTTAGAATCATAGTTATAATTTAGTTTGTATAATAGTGAAACAGCCTGTATAAAGTTAAGAAGACTGCGCTGCCTAATAGAACCGGTTCGTCGAATAGTCCCAGGTGAGAATTGCAAATGGGTGCTTACCACTTACAAGATAAAGAAGGCGTATTTATTTATATGTAAAGCAGTGCGTTAGTTACGAATGTGAGTACCAATACAAACCACTATTGGTTTAATGGTACAAATCAAGCAAATATGTGAGAATACTTTTGATAAATAATAAATAATAAATAAAAAATAATATGTCGTAAAATTAGTGAGCAGCTCAAAGAAATGTTGAAGAGAAATGTACTTAGGAGTTTATAGCTTCTACGAATATTAAAGTACTTATGCTACAGAAATGCTACGAGAATGTTGTGTAATACCTAAAATAAGTAAGAATGAGTATAAAATTATATTTAAGGTTATTGATCAAATTAATAATTGCTAAATGAGACGAATGAACTTTGATTTATGTGGTAAAGCCTTGCAGCAGCTATATTTATGATTGTAGCACGAATGGGTCTATGTTTCGTATGATGGGTGTATAGGACTGGAAACCAATAAAAAACTGGAAAAAAGGCATTCCGTTTTGGTCCTCAGGGGTGACACGAATCTGCATTTTGATTCTAATTCGAGGTTAAACGTAGATTTCTTTAGAATACAGCATCCACTTAACATCAGATGGACCTTGTGTTATGTGTTCATTTATTCTATATAGCAACAAATTGATTATAAAAAGAACTATTTTATTCATACAACTGTAACTTTTAATTTGTTTGTTGTTTTTTCTCGATTAAATTAATTTTGTCTAAGGATTGAAATGGATGTATACGTTAACTAATGCAGGTGGCTCAGGACTGTGCCTTGCGGCATTCCTTGATTAAAGCCTATTTTCAGCAATGGATTTGTATATACTATGATGTTAACGATGAGGAATTAAACATCAATAACTTATTAAAATCAAGTGGAAATTGAAACATAAAAAACATCTATGTCCACAAAGCAAATAATATTTTGAAGTAATATAGTTCCAAACAATTTTTATTTGTTATTATGATATTTATAAAGGTGATCTTTCTAAAACAAGATCTATATAAAGTATATATCTACGAGTGACATCTAAATGCCTTTTTAAAAGCTACCTTATAAACAATACTCCTCAGCTACATTCGAAAATCGAAATAGACGCGGAAGACACGAGCGGGGCGAAGCGGGAGACGGGACTTTCACCCTCACATCAAGGTCACACGGACATTGCAACGTTATGTAGGTGTGGCGGTGTAAATGCGTTTGTTTGCGTCGGGTGAGTTCGCTAGATTTTGGTCATGTTTACAATGTGGACTTATACGTTAAGAAATCGAGAGTAAAATATGTACTACTATGTATTTTATTAAGCGTCTACGATACTTGTAATTAATACTAAAATGGATTGAAATTCAAATCATGCAATAATTAATTTATTTTAGAGTTAAATTAAATTTCAAATAAAAGCACATTAGGAACATAAAAATTAAAAATTAGTAGTAGTACATACAATAAAACATATTTGTAATTTTTTTTGTCTTTTAACTGTGCAAAAGTATATTTGTTGTTTCATATAATAAATATTAGGCGAAATTGGAATTGAGTACGTAAGAAAAACTACATGTTAAGCCGAAAAACATTCGATTATAGACTAGACGCGCTCGCAATTTGTCGACTCGGTGTAATTTGGGCGGGAAATTGATTTTTTATGCCATTAAAGGCGGGATGGTGGGGGCAGGATAAGGGGGGAGGGTAGTCACGAAAGTTATCGGATTTTCGCGCCTCAAACCGTGAGTTCGAACGCAATCAGCACGAAGGTTAACTGCTTTCTCACTATCACTGTAACAATCAAATGGTTCACGGAGATTTTCTCTCTCAAAAATAAATTAAAATTCTAAATTATTGTTTTCTTCCAAAATTAAATTTAAGAAGTATAGGCTAAATTGCTTATTAAATTAATCTTTTCGATAGTGATACTAAATCACTTAACTTTAACGTGGTTAGAGCCATGTTATAGTAACAGTTCGGCTCGACCGAGGAAGGACCACGCTCTCATCTCTGCTTCGTATGGTGAACATCTATTATCTTGTTGTTAATGCTGTTAGTGCAAGTACAAGATGAACTGTAAGAGTCGTATACGACTCTTACAGCTTCATCTTGTCACAGGACTCGCGGCCTGCAAGGCCGCGAGCTAATGCTTCGTATGGTGAGTGTAAGGAGAGTCGAGGAGCCTTTTTAATGGTAACAATGCATTCTACCTTAGTGCTCAGGTGACAATGTCTCTAAATATTGTTGATTCTTAAACGAAGTTCGCTTGTCGGCACTTATTCTAAAGAATGCTGCTTTTCATTTCATAGCTATTTTTACAAGCTTAAAGCTAAATATATTACTCCGTCCTTTTTAAGTCAGACGCTGGACCTTAATAAGCTTTTAAAAAACGCTAGGTAGCAAGAATTTCCTGAGAAGCTTGCCCCTCCCAACAATCAACATAGCCGACTCCTTCACACTGGTAGATAGATCTGTTTATACGTACGTTTATAATATAATAGAAACATGAGTATTTGATACGCAGAAAATGGTATTAAAATCTATGATCAGTTTGAGTGATAATATTGCCTGAATTTTTAACGATTCTTAAGTTTTAATTGTCCATAGTAGACGTAAAAGTCGACGTCTACGAAGTCGATCGAACACGGAAGCGTCCTACGTACATACACTACGACGCTCTTACAAATTTGTCTACGAACACATCCACAAGTCCAATATTCATCAAAACAAACTCACACAGGCGTTGCGCGTCTGCCGAATTACACGCACACAGCTAGAAATGTTCGTGCAATGAGAATTTGTGTGTTTTGGTGTGTGTGAATGAGAGGGAGAGTGTGACGAAATTTCACTTTCCGTTTTGGCAACGTCGCGCGACGCCTCCCCGTTCGTCGACATTTCAAATGGGGTGGGTGTACGGCTAGTTCGTTCCGAAAACGTAATTTTTATTTTTAATGTTATCGCTGTGAATTAGAAGTGATTCTGTTATACTAAAGAAAAACGAAAAACAAAAAAATATGCGTATATTTATTACTTGAATATTTATTAATTACTTTTGTACGTTAAAATAAATTGATTGATTTAAAATGACATCCAGGCCCAAAATATAACGCTCATGAAAATATTTACAATCTGTTTTTTTTTAATATGTGTAGTTTGTTGACAACCAGTCTTTTATATGATAATCGCGTTTAGTTCTAGGTGAATAGCTATCAAAGATTGTGATTTGCAAAGAATATAAGAGGGCAGGAATAATAAGAAGCGGTTGTGGTATTCCAAAAAAAAAATATGAAAAAGAGAGTTGTAGTAAACTAACGGTACTGTGTGTGGGGCATTTCAAATATCCACTTCAAAGCTCAGACGATTCTCGGAAGTGTCATCTTCGGTGCGAGTGAAACGACGTTATTTTTTGTCCTTCTCTCACGACTATCGACTCGCGAAGGGTCGCGAGTTAAATACTTTCGTACGTTTTACAATTTTACAATATTGGACATGGCCCGTTATACGATAATTATCTTTACATACAAAATTAAAAGACTTATTTAAGTTTACATTGCTTTAAAGTTTAAAGTATTTCAATATAGAACAATTCTTATTGCTCCACCTTATTTAAACATCCACGTTGGATGAATTGCTATGAAAAGATAATCTTATTAAATTTTATATAAGTTATAATTTTATTAAATAAAACAAATAAAGTTAATTTTATCGGCCTGTAGCCGATATGAAGACAATTTGGAAATAATTCAACATAAATGGAAGCTGATGTATTAAATAATGACTTTATTCTGAAAATAAGTGTATGTCATATGAACAATAAATCCTTTTTAAAATTTAATTTTGTATACTAGATTTCGATACGGCAAACTTGCTATATATAGATATTTAATGGAAATATTGCTTGTAGGTATATTGTTGCCTAAAATATTTATATTTTATTATATTAAATTACTAAAACTTATTATGCTGTATATTGAAATAGTAAATTAATAAAATAAGGTTTACATGTTACGTACATATAGTTCAGAAAAACGTAGCACGAATGATCAACGAACTCTCCGGATGATAGCGCCCTCTAATTTTGTGTGAATATATCATTCATATCATTTATTTATTTCTGATATACGAAAATTTCAGTTCAGTGATAAACTTGTAAATTATATATTTACTTCTGTATCGAACTTTAGAATTGCAGAATGGCAAGCAGAAAAAGGCAGGCGATTACGGTAATTGGACTGCTACTGCAAATGATGTATATGGTGACTAATATAGAAGAAATTGGTCGAAGACTGACTGCAATGAAGCATCATTCAGGATTTGTAGCACTGCCACTTACAAATTTTGATGGTAAGGGTGATAAGGTAAAGGTAAAAACACATGCGACCATTAATTAGAATCTGCGGGGCGTTATCGGCCGATGAACATCGTCAAAATTAATTGGCAAAATAAAATACCAAAGAAAATAATGACACTCTTGATTGACGGCATAATTGCTTGAATAATAATAAATATATATTTTACAACAGGAAAACATTATATTCATGGTCACATAGCCAAGTAAATAGACAGGCTAATACTTCAAAATGTGTTCTAAGTGCTGTATATTTGCGACTAATTTTTTTTCGAAACCTTGGCGCTATCTTAATGGATTCACCATAACAATGAGTACTTGTACATAAGTCGCTTGTCAACAATTTATTCGTTGTTTTATGTATCAAGGTCGTTGTATTGTTAACAAACTTCCTTAAAGGTTTTTAGACTAGAAATCTGCCGCATTTTAGATCGGTGTGTCATATGGCTTATGTTATCCACCGACCATTATATGGACTGTAAGTTTCTTTTCACACTATAATGTTAGAAGTAAGTAATTAAGTAGATAAGTACTTGAAAAAATTACATCGTGAATAATCAGATGGAGTGCCTTGCGGTGGTATCTTGTTTCCTTTATTCATTGCTACCATTATATTATGGGAAAATTTTAGGTTTCTTGGTAATGGAAGACCGGATAAAGTTCTACGGTCGAGAAGTTATTCTCTCTTTTACATAGAATTTGTTAATAACTTGACTCCAACGCCACTTATTCCTATATATATTAGTGAATTAATATGATATTATAATAATTTCCTTTAGTTTATTTAGGCATATAATTTTTTTAGAACAATGAGCAAACGAGCTTGCGGCTCACCTGATGGCTCTTTACTTAAAGGTCACTAAGTTGTGTCGGTCCGGAAAAATCGCCGGTGGTAAACTATTTCACAGAGGGATCGTACGATGAAGAAGACTCCTAGTGAAACTTACAGTGGTGGACTGGTGGACCGCCAAGCGTCCAGATAGTGTAACGGCACTTTAGCGACTTAATATTGTTGTGTTTCTCCGTTTATGTTTTTTTTTTCTGGTGTACAATATAATACATACTTTTGTAATAATATGTTATTACACCAGTGATATGCTTTTTATTTAAAAATGAATAAAAAAAATTAATGATGTCAGATTATGGTAATAACTTCTTATATTTACTCGAACACTACATAAATAAAACTAGTTTTTGCGAGTTTTATCATGTATAATAACCTATTTTGTACTCCCGACATTTCGAGCACTTACAACACCCATGGTCACGGGCCACGGACTGAGGTGTTCGACTTCCCGATGTCATAGTAAACCACGGCTACTTCCAGATTAAAATTATTAATATGAATTAATAATATGAAACGTCGGAATTATAAAATAAGTTAATATACGCGATAAAATTCGTAAAACTAGTTTTATTTAAATGAGCTTATGATCTTTATCTTCTGTAATAGATGATAATTTTGTAAAGTGTAAAAAGCAGGTAATAAAGTTCAATATATTTTATTTATAAGTCGAATTTGGTACTAAAGTTATACTTCATGTTATATTAAAATGTGAAAAGTATTTCAAAACTACATAGCTCGATGAAAATATATTACTTTTCAAAATAAAATTTATTTTAAATAGCTTTATTTCAAATGAACTAAAACGTGGATGCACGAGTGTATACCACAATATCTCTTTCCGTGTAGCTTAGCGGCTAAGAATATATATATATATATATATATATATATATATATATATATATATATATATATATATATAGAAATGGGCGTTGCTTAAATTATAGCGCAAATTCAAGCAACACCCAGATTTAACTCATAATACATAATACAATGTTAATTTTATTGTACGAAGAAAACATCGTGAGGAAACCTACATGTTTGAGGAAGTAAAATAAAGTAAAAGTATTACAAGCAAGCTATAATGCCCTGTCATCCCTTCAGGCGTAAAATTTTTCAAAATTTTCCTTTCTTAGTGAGTGCCTAGGTCCAGAAATAAGTATATTATATGTGAAATTCCAAGTCAATCGATCGTTTAGTTTTGATGATCTCGTGATGAGCTAATTACATATGTATAACACGAATGGGTTGGCTCGTCCGGGGAAGGACCACACTCACACACACACTCACAGAATACCAGCATAAATAGCAGATACGAGATGTGTATCAATGCATCCTAGTTGTTTAATAGTAATTTTCAGAATGCTTTGTAGGTCATTAAAATTGATCTAGAGTTATATTTAATACTTACATTAAGTAGCTTTTTATCTAGCTACATTGATATATAATACTAAAAAGAATGTTACGAATGATCCCAGGTTTATTTTTAAGCGTTTCGCCAATGATCTATAAAAATCCTTATGGGTTCAGGGTCGTCCAAATTTTCCTGATTATGTAAATATAAACATTTTTCTCGCAATAGTTCAAGCAGCTTAGGTTGAGCGATAGATCGATATATGTATATGGTTATAAAACAGACAAATAAAAATGTTTCCGGGCTGAAAGTGTTAACTTTTTAATCAACAGATTAAATATAAAAAGTAGCAGTAATTAAAATGCCGGAGATGCGGATGGAAATAAGGGTTCCATTGTTAATTACAATAATGCCCAAAGAGCTTTATTAAAATAAAAAATGACGGCAATGAAGCAAATCGATTGGAGAAGGTTGTACCGCAGGCTGCGCGGGAGTCGTATTACGGCCGGATGTGGCGGAAGTGGCGCGAACGCCGGACGCGCGCCATCTTGCTTTTGCTCTTACGCTCGCTCGGATGTCCTTTTGTTTTAACGAGTGCACGAGCCACTTTTTTAACAGAATAAAAAACAGGAAAATATATTTTATTTTATTTTATTCGATTTGGCTTGTGATTAGTTTGGGTATATTAAAATGGGTTACGGTGTTTCGTTTAATGCTTTTTGTTTTACATCTGTAAGATGTCGGATTTCAAATAAAATATAGTATGCGTGCTTTTTCCAAAAACATATAAATATTTGTACCTATGTTGTACAGGAGATATGACTCTACAAATTACAAGGAATTTTAATCAGATATAACAGTTTAATTTAAGCCATCAATTTATCATCTTTAGAATGGCGTGAGATTATTTCAAAAAGAATAATAATAAATTATATTTACATCACTGAACTTGAATACTTGCATCTGGACATTTTTTAGGTACTTCATGGTGAACTTAATCATACGAATAATAAAGAACATTATTCGCATTAAGTTCCTATGGGCTCTACGGCATGTTGACATTTGACAGTCGACACGAAAAAAAAACATCAAAATCCAGGTAGACTCTTTTGTGTGGTGGCTTTTGTCCCGAGTTGCTAGCGATGTGTGCTGCGTTTTTGCACAATGTCAGATAAATTATTTGCTAATTTACTATTCAAAAATTGCACCTGGTTGTAGTTGGAAGGATTTCTTACTAATCTTAGGGGTGTAAGCTATGATAGCTGAGAGTTTAAGCGCTTGTCGTATTTAAACAGTATGCGTAACCCGGATTCGATCCCCGTCGGCACCAATATAAGTGTTTTTATTGCTGATTGACCATGTGAACGGTTTGTAAAGGAAAGCACTATGCGTGAACCTACTTGGCTAAGAATTTAAAATATTTCAAAGACATATTAAGGAGCACCGCTGAGAACTAGTTACTTCACAACACTCTCAGAAAAGAGAGGAGGCCTGTGCCTATCAGTATAACGAATATGAGGTGTTACTTAAATGATGATGCGAAATGGTCACTTTTCGTATCACAAAATACATTACTCGTAGAAACAATTGTTATAATCATTTGTTTAAGTATTTCCGTGCCCCTGTAGGTTTACAGGTTTAGTTCTTATAAGCCTTAATCTTTTCTCTTTTGATTTCGTTTAAAGGTGATTGCACATTTTTGTCAACATCGTATGCGCCGTACTCGCGTTATTACAGAATTCTTTGTAGCGTCGCTAAAAAAGTGCACAAATGTATGATCACCTTTACTCTCTTTGAATATGTTTTTAGATTCAAAAAATAGTTTTTCTGTGTGCAAAAGTTTTTCCGTTTACAGTGTGACAAATCCGAATAATATATCAGCCGTTAGCACGACTATACAGGCGTAAATAAGCATTTGTTTGCTTTCCACTACATCTAAATTATGTCACTGGAGTTGAAGTAACAAGTACAAAAGAGTAAATAATCTATTTAAACTATCAGTCATAAAAAATACATATTCAAATTGTATTACAAACTATAAAGTTCTTTTTAATTATTATAATAATAGCTAGATATATATTTTACAAAAATGTTATACTTTAGTTGAAAATTTGTTATGTAATATTAAAAGATGTTACAGAAAAAAGCTTATAGATTTAAACTTTGCAATAAGGTACTCTTTTATAAATTTGTAGCCAACTAACAACAACACTTATCATAGTTGTTAAGTAGTTGGTTGCGGGTAAGAATTCTTGACGTAAAGTTCTTTGGCCGTTTGTCAAACAGCTGTTTATATCTGCATTCCTAACCGATTAATGTCAATGCTTTTAATTGCTTTTACGAATATTAGAAATATAAATTAACCAGAATTAATTTAAATTGGATTGGTAGAAAGTAACTTCTGTAATTAAGGCAACTGCATAGGGCAACTGGTTCGTGAACCTGCCAGTCACCCATATGCTAACTAATAAATATTTGATGTAACATATTATGAACGATTCTGTATCGCAATGACTAAGCGTATATTTGCGTCGCAGTGGGTCGGCGTGTTCGATTCCCGTAAATATTTGTACAATATTCGTATGTAGAGTGAATCTATAACTACATATGTATTCGAAATTCTATAATTATTAGTCTATAATATTCTTATTATTCTTTAATATACAATAGTAAGAAATCTGGCACATACAATAAGACATCATTCTAAATGAAAAAAGATGTAGTTTTTATTTTACTTTATTTGTTATTTGAAAAGGATTTGTTATGCTCATCATATTATGTGCATTATCTATGGGGCGAAGTTTACCAAAAAAGGGCATGTATGGCAATTCACAATGCTGTGTTAGTCCCTACATTAACGTATGGTAGTGAAAATTGAGTGTGGCAGAAGAAGCACGATAATAGAATAAACGCAGTAGAAATGCGGTCGTTAAGGAGTATGTTAGGCCTGAATCTGAGTGACAGGGTGAGATATTGTGTGATAAAAGAAGAGTGTGGTTTGCAAAATGATGTTGTAACGAGGATTAAGAAAGGGATGCTTCGGTAATTTGGTCATTTAGATATAATGAATGAGGAAAGTGTGACAAAGCAAATTTATGTTGCAGAAGTGAACGGAAGAGTCGGAAAAGGATGCCATAGACGAAAGTATATCGAGCAAATTGGCGATATATTGAAAATGGGCCAAATTAAGAGTACCCTTAACTGACGAGCATGTATGTGTAGGATGTGGAGGAGGCGAAAGAGGTGTTATAGGATCGTGCCAAATGGAAGTCCGTAGTTCCTGCCTTCCCATCTGGGTGACAGGCGTGAGTGTTTATGTATGTTATGTTATAATTTTTAAGTACCGTGTAGTGGCGTTGTAAGAATATCAAACATCCCATATCATCCCGTGGGTGTCGTAAGAGGCGACGCTACAGAGGTAAACAAATCAAGAGATGGGCAGCCGTGTCTATCTAATAACGACTAAAATAAAAATTCTGCGGTTGCCAACCCGCTCGAATATGCTATGAGTCAATCTATGGGGGAGACCTATGTTCAGCAGTGGACTTTAATAAACTGTAAAGGTAACGGAATATTTGTTACTGCTTAAGTTTGGATTACGTCTTCTATTACAAAAAATAAAGCATCTTTAACTTTTTCTGTGCAAAGTGTATTAATTTTATTTTAAAAATTTAAAATTTTTAAATAATTTAACACTGATTTTTCATGTCACTGGACCGAACTGACTGTGTGTTCCTTCAAATCGATCAAGAGACTGACGCTAAGGCGGATGTTTCAGGTGAAAATAACCGTTTTCAGCGTAGGTAGACATTGCTAAATAATGCCTAAATCAATCTTATTAGTTAGATAGGTTTAGTTTCGTGTTTTTGTGATTTTGTTGTCACGTTGTTTTCTTTGTATCACCATATCACATAAAAATGTTATTATAATTTCAGCGATACGTACTTTGAATTAAATACGTTGTCTCAGTAAACATAGAGTACAAATACTTTTTGCAGATCAATTTATAAAGTGTTTTTTTTTTAATAAATGAAGTCATCAAGGAAAAAGGCTAAAGCCGCAGGTCGAGTACCGTTCAGTACTTTCCCGTAGACAATTATTTTTTATTTATTTTAATGGCAGCGGTCTATGCAGAAAAATCATACCGCAGCTCTGTAATTAGAGAGGTAACAGAGCGTTTTGCGAAGAAACGGGAACGGGAAAAATGCAACGCAGAGTTTTCACCCCCGATTGTGACCCTCCATATGCTCTCACCCCCGTTGACTCATTCAACCTTTCTAGTTACATTGGCGCTTTGATACCACTAATTCTCACGAAATTGTCGTTTTTGAGAAATGTGATGTTATTGCTTTATTAATATGCATTGACATTTGCATGGTGAGTCAGTCGACTATGTTGAACTTAAATTACGTTTAAGATCCTAATGTTAATTCTAGCGAATAAATGCTATTTTATTCTGTTCTATTTTATTTATATAAGTATTTAAAAATATAGCGGGAGCGATTTGTTGAACTTATCTTTAAATTCCAGTATATAGTTGAAATATTTCTTGATTCCATTTTTATTTTTTGAAGTTTATGAAAATTCTCAGTGATTAAAATAACATAGAATTTGTTAAAAGTTATACTCAGTTGATTTTTTTATGATAACTAGTAACATCGATTTTATAATTTACTGAAATTAATTTTTAAAACATAAAATCGACAAGCAACACACTAAAACTATTATTTCTATTTTTACCTTATTGATGGTCGCCATCCAGCATTCTGTCCATTCTGAAATTAATTAGGAAACACATACCTGGAACAAAACCAAGCATTTTGTTAATTAACTTGAAAAAAGGGATTACAAAATGCAAATAGTAGGGGTTTTGAAATAATGCGTATATTTCTACAAATGTATAAAGTACGTTAATGTTGCAGTACAATTATAATTAAAAATATAAACGCAGTAAAATACAATAAATTAGAAAAAATAAATTAACTTAAGAGTGCTTTACATTTGGCATGTCATTAACTTTGTTATAAAAATCTACGTCAATTTAAGGAATGCTTAGAGTTTCTCTCTTTTCTTCACTTATTGATAATAGAAATGGACATGAATAGAGATACTTATTATTAATACTTAATTTAAGTAAGCGATAGTCAACGATTATATCAGATAACACATATTTAAGTTTTGTTTAACTCTGAAGTCGGTCCCTTAATTCTTCACGTCAGTTCACTATTTCTTGGCACCGACTCTGTAAGTTTCGCCCGTGCCTCGACATCTTTCGTAACGTTTTAAGTAACACATCATAGCATATCGATAAGTGGTACAATACGATAAATCCGTCGACAAAGCAGCTGTCGATGCGGACATATGGTCCCTACTTCCTGATGGCACCAGCAGCTGCTGATGCGTACGCTTGTGCCGATATACGCGAAAGCTTTTAAGTGATGCGGGAGGTGCTATCAGAGTTTTCTTATCGATATATTTTGGCATGGTGTCCAGTAAAATTATTTACTTACCTAGGCTTGAACGAAACTGAAATGTATGAATAAAAATGTGTCCGGCATCACGGCTATTTATGTTGAATTAAGAGCGTAGCATATTTCTGAAAGCTAAATTATTTAAACAAGTTTCACGTAATCTTAAATTTACTTTAAATTTCTATACATTATAAATTTTATTGTTGCGCACCCGACTTTTCATCATTAGATTTTTTTCTTAAATGTCACCCCTAATTATATTTCTGGACTAATTTAGAAACTAAACAATAACTCTAGCTGACGAACACTTCTCATACTTACTCAGTACAAAAAACAATAAACATATATATCTTCATTAATATTGTTTTATATAATTATAATACTTATGAATGACAATACTGGCTCAGTTTTGAGTTTTAGCGGGAAAGTTATATCTGACAAAGTTAATAAAATAGAAGCCATAGTCATCTCAATGATTACTTGGACTTTACTATAACTAATTTTATCCGCAAGTGCTTAGTTTTTGCAATGTATAAATCGAATACAGTTTAACCAACGGCAATAGTTTAGTTGTAGCCAGCTTAAACTGAATGAAACCGCATTTCAGCTGTCAGCCGTAACGATAGTATAAAGATAAAAATTAGGTTGCAATCTTGTTAAAAATTTCCTACATTACAGGACGTATAGATGTGAAGAAAGATTACTTTTGGAACCGAAAAAATAACAACAATAAAGTGTTAAAAGTTTTAAAAGTAAGGTAACTTGATGGGATAAAGCTATCCCTTTATGTTCTTCATTGAAAATAGCTTGTTATAAATGACATATTTTTAATAACTGACGCACTACATTTTATTTTTAAAATAAGGGTGGTAACACAAGCACACACGCCACCTGATGGTAATTTGATGTTGTGACCTACAGACATCGACATCTATCTTCGAATAAGATTCAAAATGCATATGCATTTTCACCCCTGAGGATTAAGATGAAATGCCTCATTTTCAGTAAAAACGTAGAAACTACCTCCAAAGGAATGACTTAAGTATATTTTTATTTGTGATCTATAATAATAAACAACTATAACTTGGAAGGATTATGAAATTCATTCTAGCCGCCGTATAAAGTTGAATTATAAGATAATTTATCATTTTTTTTATACAAATAAGGATGTCAAACGAGCTCACAGTCTATCTGGTGCTAAGTAGGTAGATGATGTAGCCTTTAGACATTTATATCTATGCCTCGATTAAGAATCGAAATGCAGATGCGATGTCACATGGATTGCCTCATTAGTAGCCGGTTCGGTTCCCATCTCTCACCACACGAAGCACAGCAGCATAATCTGCTGTTTTCTACTAGTTGTCTATGGGAGCGTGGTCCCATACCGACCCATTTGTTTTAATGTCAATACGCTGTAAAGTGATTCTATCACGTAAAACAAGATAAAGAAAAAATTTCTCCAGAAAAGTTATGCACTTTGCATCTTAAGCATAAATATTATTTTTGTGACATGTTTATGTCATGTATAATCGTGTGATGAATAATACCGAAGTAATAGAATATAAAATACTATTACAATTAAATTGCGAACAACGTGACGTTTCAAAACTATGCTCGACCCATAGAACAGTCGTCTACCTGGATGCACCATAAAAAACAGGTCATCGAACCCGACCCAACAGCTGCTCCCATTGAAAATGGCGGCCGTTTATGTCAAAAATTAATAAATGCAAGCCTGTTATCATGGATTGAATTGAGTTTGGAACGATTTACTTAGCTGCTTTATGCATTGAAAGAATATAATATAGTATATAATATACTTATGTTCTTATATTTGGGTAAGGGAATATTTTCGATTACCATACGACGTTTCGTTCACTTAGGGATGGAAGAGTCTTTGAAGTCTATTCACTAGTTTTGACAGAATCTTTAAAAAAAAACAAAAGAAAAAAGATAAGAAGGAAATTATCAACAAGGATAATTAAACCTAAAACGATTATGACTCATTTTCCTAAATTTTTTTCATTATAAAAAACCTTGGTATTACTACCGAATTAAAAGCTGTAGAAAATGATTAGAAAAAGTACCTTCATTATTTAGTATCTACTAGTTTCTACAAGCGGCTCCTACTAAGGAAAGCTAATAATATTTCGAAGGCATGAATACCAGCATGATGCTTCTGTGTTTCAGATAGTGAGTAAAGAGAACCTTAACAGGTAACAAGTCATTCCATCTTAGTTCGATTTCAGTCCTTATAATGGACATCTGCGTTTTGTTCTCTTTTGTAATTTATTATATTTTATCCTTGGCGACAAGGCTTTTAGCCATAAAGAATACATTTCTGTAATACTTAATCTATTTAAAAATATGTTAATAAATTTGCCTACAAGTATATTGATGCGTGAAATTGCCAAGTTTTTGGAAATTATTGACGAAATATAGTACTCAAATCGTCTAAGCAATTTTATATTACTATCAAAGCAATGATTTGATAATATTGGAGAAGCTATTTACAGTCACTGAGTCCCCACTAAAACTCCGGCATTTTAATTCTTAATCGAGGATAGATGCTATAGTGTATGGGCCAAACACTAGGTAAGCTAT
This sequence comes from Parnassius apollo, assembly GCA_907164705.1. Taxonomy (NCBI): domain Eukaryota; kingdom Metazoa; phylum Arthropoda; class Insecta; order Lepidoptera; family Papilionidae; genus Parnassius; species Parnassius apollo. The sequence goes on from CAJQZP010000528.1 coordinate 6,243,447, forward strand.
GTGCTCATTCTAACTCTTATTTCATTTTTTTAATGAAAAATCGCTAACTTGTAGAGTAGCGGACTATTTCCTATTACAAAACACATACAAATGAAGTCTCAGCAGTGAGTATGTAATTGTTATTTTACATATACATTGTAGTCACGAAATAGAATATTCCTCTCAGTCACGTGGAGTTATAGAAACTACAAGGTTACCAACATTAACTCCTTCGAAAAGCGTTAAGTTAACAAGTCGGTATAACATCCTTTCAGAATATCAGCTCAAATTATGTACATTAAGGTGTATTTAAAGTAGTAGTATAATGTAAAATTATGTAAAGAGCTATTACTGTAAGAGACAAAACGCAAATACATAGGTACAAACTATTAGTATTCTTCACGAAGAATGATGGATCAGACTTACATGTGAAAGGTAATGTGTGTCCCACATTACTTATATTAAAAAAAAGTATTAACCCTTCGAAATTTGTTTTGTATATTGATTTTATTTAAATAAAAAAGCCATTATGTTATTATGTGATGACAATATAATTTATTTATTTATTTATTCTTTATTGTGCACCAAAATACAGAATAACGAATAGAGTCAAACCTAAAGTATAATATCCACAACAGGCGGTCTTATCACTTTGAAAGTGATCTGAACCGAACAATAGTTGAAATAGAAGGGGTGTACAAAAAATATAATAATACATATAAATAAAGATAAGTGAAAATTATATATAATATATTATGATATAATAGATTAAATGAAAACAGTGTGGAAAAGGAAAAGTAACTTATTCAACAGCGTTCTGAGTTATACGATTCAACAAGACTTTTAAAAGAATGAAGAGATTTAGCACGACTAATGTGGAGAGGTAACGAGTTCCACAAACGCACAGCATTTACAGTAAAGGATTTCTTACGAAGGAGGAAGAGTGCAAAGGAGTAGAAAGAGAAAAATTTACATAGGGTCGAAGGAACCGATTATGGGTAAGGGAACGTTACTGGAAACGGTCTTTTAAATAATTAATGATATAATTTAATCAACATCTCGTTTTATCTCTTTACAATTTTATGACATCTAATGCGCATAGTCATTTCATTTTTATTTTAGAATTAAAGTACAAAAATCCTTACTTAATATAGAAGCCCAAGAGTTATACAAACTATCATACGTAGTTCGTACGACATAACTATTTAACATTTAAAATAAATAAACATAGAAGTAAAAGCTGCCATACCGCTTTGCCACATGTTACCAGTTAATACTCAACAAAATGCCCTAGCAACAAAGCCGTATGACATATTACATTTTATAAAAACTAGGGGCAGATGCGTGTCTAACGTAACATCCCCGCTATTTCCTCACATATAACTAACTATTCATTTACTTTAAAGTCTGATGTGAAATAGCACATATTTTTTCCACAATTATTATCATTGTCATTATTATTTATTATCTACGGTCACGTTTGATAACCATCGGTTTATTATTACTACGAATAACAGGATGATATCAATTAGAATTTAAAAAAAATCATAGGTGTGTCATAATACAACTATTTAAGAAGACCCGCCGCTTTATTTTGGAATAATTATGCTGTTATATATATATATATATATATATATATATATATATATATATATATATATAAAAGCTGTGTGTGTGTGTGTGTGTGTGTGTGTGTGTGTTGTTCTATACGTGGTAGAGCCAAACTGCAGCTATATTGTGGTTGTAGCAGAATGGGTCGGCTCGACCGGGGAAGGACCACGGTGCGGAAGGACACTGCTGTGTTTTGTATGGTGAATGTAGAGATCCGGAGACCTTTTTTTACTGAAAACGAGGCATTCCATCTCAGTACTCAGGGATGACAATGCAGCTGCGTTTTGATTCTTAAACGAGGATAAATGTAGATGTCTATGGGTTACAACATCCACTTACCATCAGGTGGGCTGTGTGCTCGTATGTTGGCCTTTTCTGGATTGGACCATTAGGACATTCTTTTAGAATTATCATATAGTTTTTCCTTTCATTAGAAGTGACAATCTTATTAAAATAACTTTATGAGTGTGGCGATTTATATTCACACACTTTATTGACTGTCTTGTTGGTCTAGTGTCGACAGGGGAAAACTCAACGGAGAGACTGGCAGCGTCTTCTTGATAACAGCTAAATTGAAAAAAGTATTTTAAACACATACAAGTTTTCAAAAATAACTTTGTTACTATTTACATATTTCCAATTTTCCAATACTTTTATGGCAAATGGCAATAAAAAAAATTGAAAAAATCTAAAAGTGCACGGCTCATAATGCTCATATGATATTAAAAAAATGTAGGAAAAATTCTCAATCTACAATAGAAAATATTTCGTTTAATTTTACTATTTTATTATTATTGATATTCAATTTTTTATTATTGCTAATTTAAAAAACTTTTAACAGCATGATTTTAAAACGATCAGAAATCAACTTAAATATTACTTTAATTTGTAAGTATTTGTACTCAGGCATTATCGTAAAAACTAGTATTTTTTACCTGACTCGTGAATTTTTTTTCTTGTCCACTTTATTAGGTTTTCAAGAAGTTTTTCATCAAGTCACACAGTATTTTAATTTAGCATTCACCAAAGTACACCTTCAGGTCAATGTATCAAGTCCGAAGGTAAGATCTCATCATAACTAACAAAACGAAGCCAAACTCGGCACAACTAGTTCTACACTTCGAGGAGTTCCAGTAGCAGATACCAAAGTACACTTTCAGGTCATTCCATAAAGTCCAAGACGTATCTGTATTTAGTAAAATATATTATTACAAGGCTGCTCAAGACACCGAAAATTTCGGAATTTCTAACTCTAACTAAACAAAATAAAAATTAAACAGCCATTTACATTCCATGTCTTCCCACATGATAGATGAAGAGATTAAAAAAATAGATTGACTTGAACAATTGATATTTTCAATAGTTATCGTGTTTACCCCCGTATGGAGGGGTACTTGATAAATCTACATCATAAGGCACTAAAACCACCTTTTTATTGTAAAAATAACAATTAATCGATTTTTAAATAATAATAGTAAGTTGAACAATCATTTATCTTTCTGAAAATGTGCTTTTTATATTGTTTATATGTTCAGTATGATTGTTAGATACGATTTCATGCGGAAAGCGTTGGATTCTCCATTTTTAGGAGCTAGTAGAATAATTATGACAAAAAAATATCGATTGCCAACCCGCTTACCATGAGGCTAGATTTGAGAGAAACCTATGTTCAACAGAGGACTTTTCTATATTCTGTAATAGTAATGGTAAATCAATATCATTTTGTCATTTACGCCATTGATATTACTTGTCTGTGCGCCGGTTACACTGGATATACGTATTTTAAAATATTTCAAATTTTAAAAATCTCCATGGTCGCAGAAAACAAACGGTGAGGAAACAAGTGAACAACTGGTTTAAAAGCAGTGGCGTAGTCCGTGGGCGTAGGTTTGATTTTTTTACAGCATTGGGAATCAAACGAACACACAGTACACCTGATGGTAAGTGGATGCTGTGGCTCAAATACATCCACATTTATCCTCAATTAAGAGTCAAAATGCAAATAGGATGTCTGAGGACTAAGATGAAATGCGTCGATTCCAGTAAAAAGGGTCTCGGAACTCTACACTCATAGTACGAAACATTTAAATATTACGCTCCTATTTACGCTGATATTCTGTGAGAGTATGGTTCTGCCCCGGTTGAGCTGACCCATTCGTGCTACAACTATAATAAAGCTGCAGCGTGGCTCTACCACGTACTAAAATTGATGAGATTTGAAAACAAGTAATAGAATAAGTTGAATCTTTGACATTTATTTTCATTAAGAAGTTTTTATTTAGTCATTTCCGTAAGAGAAAACGATGTTTTCATAAGGATCTCATGTTTCAAAACTTTCTCTAATAACAAAGTAAATACATTACAATGACTGAGATGAGTGAGATGAATGAGAAGTAACAATTAGAATAACAATTCCATTTAAAAGAATATATTTAATAATTGGCTATTAATAAATAAAAAAGCTTATTAATATATCTTTTGTACTATTTATAATATTACATTTTTAGATTTGAATATATCACAACAAAACAAAATGTCTTGATTGAAAATTTTCAATCCTCAGATAATAGTTCATTAGATAAAACACCACAAACAAATAAAAACTATGGTTGTAGGAATAAAATAGTTTAATTGTTTTATTTTTATAATACGTCGTGTTTGAAAATGGATAACTGTTATCTGATGACTGAAAATCAGCCCTAAAATTAGCTGGATCCTTCCATTCATCCATCATTAAAAGGCTATAAAAGTCCACTGCTGGACATTGGCCTCCCCATAGATTGTCTCATGGGGGGGGGTTGCCATAGTTGCCACGCTTGGCAAGTGAGTTGGCAACCGCATTTATTATTTTGAGTTGTTAACAGGAGAACGCTACTCATTGCCTGTTTAATTTACCCTCTGTCGCCACCCTCGGTACGATATGGGGTAATGAATGTTCTACAACGTTAGATAGGTCCAGTATATAATTAACTACCTACCAGTAATTAGTCGTACAGTACCTACTTATTTCTACATTTATTAAGTTTATTACCCTTGCGTGAAATTTATACCGAATGTTATAGATACAAATAGAAAATGAGTAACGTTCTAAAATTATGACAACGCTAGTACGTTTCGTAGTATTGCCGACTTTATTGGTCAGTTGTTAAGTCATTTCCATACAATCAATTTAGAAAAATGCGGTGTTATTTGATTTCGAGTCAAATAATAGACAGGAGGCAAAGGAAACTACTTCATTCTGCCTCTATACGTTAATGACCCTTATTACAGTGGCTGTCATCAAGTTCCCATGACTTTCAGTGGATAAAAAATTAAAAAGTGTAAGGTATAAATCAAATAAAGGTGGTGCGGTATAGCGTTACAATGTTTGAGCGAGGCGCGGCGGAAACGCGACTCAGTTCAGACCGGAGTCGAATCATAAATTATACTTTACAGTTCCCGCCGGCATCCAGTTACGTGCAGTTGTCATAATGACGAGTATGACGGAATTGATAATTATAAAGCTATAGCATATCATAAGTTATATGCTTAGAGTAACTACTGGCATACATTTTATTTTTTATTTTATATAATAAGGCTTGAGAAGCGAGCACACAGTCCACCTGATAGTAAGTGATTGCTGTGGCCTACAGACATCTACTCGTACATATATGATCGATTGAGAATCAAAATGCAGATGCGTTGGCCCTGAGGACTAAAATGAAATGTCTCGTTTCCAGTAAAAAAGTTCTCCGGTTTTCTACGCTCACCATACGAAACATAGTAGCAGCATTGAGCTGCTATTTTACGCTGGTATTTTGTGAGAGCATGGTCCTACCACCGTGTGGTGGTAATATATCTGTAGCATGGCTCTAACCACGTAAAAGATTATACGAATTTAAAATAACCTAGAGACAAGATAAGAATATTTTAAATTTAAATTATAATAGTTTTGACATTACCTAAATTCATATACTCAAATCTAAAAGTTCACAGGAACGCGTAAAAATATTTTAATGAGGGAGAACGTAGACAGTTTTAATAATTTATCATCGTCATCATTACAACCCTTTACAAGCCCACATCTTAACATAGGCATAGGAATGCCACGAAACACGGTCCTGAGCTACCAGCATCCATCGACGTCCTGTTTTACCAAGTCGTCACTTCTAGTCGCTGGGTCTACCTACACTAAAGAAAGAATGAAAGAAGAAAAAAAAATTTATTTGAAATGACAAAGAGAAACAAAAAACTCGATATATTACAATAAAAAATAAAATGGATTTTTGTGAAGTCAAATTAAGTCCCTATTTCAGCTAACTGCTGCTGCACCAAAAAACATCAAAGCCCAATATTCACTTCACGGACGGTCGTACATTACTTAAAGCTAAAAATAAAAAAATAAAAACAACCATTCTGAGAAGTGAGTGGGAAAGGAATCAGTATAAAAGAGGTATTATTTGGAACTAATAACACACTGTATAAGTGAACTGTACACTTGCATATCACATATATATCTATACATCAATACATACGTATATATATACATCATACACATTTAAATATACATACATATACATTATAAAGTGCTCAACAGCTGAACATCATATAGTATATTATCTAATCTTAATAAACTAAAAAAAAACTGAATTTAACTGTAAAGACTTTACGATTTAACAACCATAAACAAAAAGAAACAAAACAGTGAGTAAACTGAAAAATTAGTGACGGAATTAAAAAAAAAAACAGTTAATCTTATCCAGCAATTTTTCCAGCGTTGAAAGACTAACAAAAGAAAAATTAATTAGTGAAAAAAAAAATAATTTTAAAATAATTTTAAAATTACACTATGATTTCTGTTATGAGCTTATGAGGCGGCTACTCGACAACATATTATTGCCTGCCTGCACTATCATTTAGTAGTGATGTAAAAACTGTGAAAATAAGAATATGTGGCATAGCTCAAACAACTACTACCAAACCAGCAAATTAATACTTTCAAATTCCAAAAATACTCGCTTATATCTCGTGTCAGGTTATCGTAAATTGCATATTAATATCGTGCAAGGCAATTTCTATACATCGATCTTTTTTTGAGGTCGAGCATAAAATTTCGACAAAAATGAATGAAGAACAGCTTAGTAAAGAATATGTTTTGATAAATATAGGTAAGCAAGTCGGAAGCCTATTTTACTAAATCCCTTCAACTCTGCTTCGCGACAGACTTGTCAGATATGCCAATATAATTAATTGATATCTATTTTTCGTAATGAACAGCTATATCAAAACATTGTTTTTCCTCACACAATAAACCTCACACAATAAGCAGGCAAGGAACGTGTGTGGAAATAAAGGAAGTAATCAATCGAAGACCCTTTTAAAGGAATAATTAGTACGCTTTATCACTATTAAGAGCATTTTATTTACTTCAACTGCGTTCTGCACTCCGTATCACCCTTACCCTACATCGGTGCATAAAAACTGCAATTACCTATCAGTTCGGTCACACAATAACCAACTTGGCTCCCTTTCCAGCTACCTTAGACCTCCCTTGTCTCCCTGTGAATTAAAAATCAGGAAGAAGTGAGGTGAGATGTACGACACAACAGAGATCAGGCGTTATTGGTTTATTCTTAAGGGGTAGGAGGGCTTGATACCGGGAGGTCGTTAGCCTGGCTTTGATTGTCCGATGAGTGGTGCAATGAGCCTCTTGTGTATGTAAATAAAGAGGTAAATATTATGCAAGAAAAATTTTATTATGCATTTTTAACATATATTTTATTTCACTAAATATTAAGACACTAGTTTTATTTTAAAAGCCACAGTTTTGTGGTAATATTATTAATGAATTATAACGATTTTTAATTAACGTAAAGAGATAGGCATCTTCTCATTTAGATAAAGTTTTGAAACTGGGAAATTTGCGGTTGTCCATACCCAATCCGTGTTTTACGGACTTTAACTGTCCTTAAAATATTTTTACGAAAAATTTCGGTTTCTTTATTTGCAGCTTTCGAGCTTTCCAACTTTTGAGAACATGGTTAATTTTTAAAATTACAATTAACAATCATTGTTCTGATGGAGATTGAAGTGAGCTCACGTACTATGAAATTTTGAAGCCAGTGCTTATCCCCGAGCTACCATGATTTAATTGTGTTACTATGCTATTAAAATAGATTATTTTTATAAGTGGCATGGTAGCTTTTTACGTTATTAAACACTACTCCCATTGCTACTAGGAATTTCGTATTGTGTAGCAATAAATAAGGCACATCGTAGTTGATTTAAACCCTGAAAACTATTTATAAGCCATACAAATAGGTAGCTGTATCCTAGTGCGGGATTTGATTCCGCAGCGCTTAAATTCAAACTACACAACACCACCATTTCAGATTGTATACGCGAATAAACTTTGTTTATTTCTTTCAGTTTATTTCATATAATATTATATCCGAGGAAAAACACGCAACACTAACAGCTAATCACACGAGTATGAAAATCCTCGTAAGTATTTATAAGACCGAGGTCGAGATGATGTTCTCTCTTCCCCCTTTACCTAGAAAAGAACTTATATACCTGCTTTTCCGTAATTGCAGCAGTATACAGGTTGAATTGCATGTATATTTGTACTCCCCTTACTCTTAAATAGGCACTAGGTTCAGTAGGTTATGCGTGCCTCCCCTTAGCTACGTCTTCTTCTATGTAAGCACATAACGTATGCATCTAGCCTATATAGTTTCTCTAGGCTACGTTATCTAAAGAAACCATGGCGACGAGGAATTATAAAACTAACAGACTACAATTTGTTTCTATTGGTTAAATTTAGAGTATTGTTAGTTAGCGAAATTACGTCTAACTTATTGTTGTACAGCCTTACGGTCTATTGTTTTGTAGTCGTAGATTGAATCTAGTTAATTGAGATTCCTTTTTTGAATATTCATCTAAAAATGGTAGAGTTTATATATCTAGCAGTCATTTTAATAACATGGATTTCTATCGATTTCACCATACACAAATCATAAAATTAAAAAAATATTAAGTTCTGTCTTTTTTTTTAAAAATAAATGCCAATTTTTTTGCAAGTATAAAATTTGGAGCTAAAAACTTAAACGTAAAGTACCATCCGTGCGATTACGGAAATGACGTAGGATTGAGCGCGGAAGTGTTTTATAATCGTGTTTATTGTTTTATCTAGTCAGTAAAGGTCGAATGCAAGATTTTAATACAATAAAATAAAATTCAATTACTCCACTTGCGTTTTTTACATTAAAATTTTCAAATAATTATTTTAGAATCTTAAGATCTAAATGTCAATCACAAAAATTACGACTACGACCATTCTCAATTCGCACGGAGTAAAGATTTTATTTTTGGTTACTTTAAAAAAGTCAATACTAGATCAGTTATAGTTGCAAAAGTATTAAAGTAAACTTTATGAACATTTATTTATTACTTTTATTTTACATTTATTATTTAATTATAAATAAATAAACAATTGTTTCATGTTCAAAGACACACCATAGATAATCATTGAGTAAAATAAAAATAAAAACAATAACACATCAAAACTCGATTGAAACTCGTTTCAAAGTCACCCGACACGGTTTTCAATTCGTAGGTCAGCTAGAGTGCAGATTTGTAGGTTACGCGTGCAGTCGGCCCCTCAGCGGGGCGAGGGTAGCCCTATGTGCTACGGAGCGATGCAAGGCAATCACAAACGACTTAACATCAAGTTAGTTAACGTAAACGCTGTAACTCGGGTTAATCAGTAATACAATCATCTGAGTTGGTGCATAAAGTATTTATATAATATATTATACTGATGTATGCGATGCATTTTTGGAGCCAAATTTAATTTAACTTAATTGTACCCTTTATTGCACACAAAATATTAAAAAACACAACAAACTTAACTTTATAAATCTATATACAATTAAGTAGTCTTATCGCTAAACAGTGATCTCTTCTAGGCAAACTTTGGTGAAGGAGATCATTTTCATTTAAACATATAGAAGTGTGCATAAATAGTAGATATACAAGTATATATTAATAGTATAAGCTATATCGTATACGGGACAATGTAATAACGAGACACATAATACGTATATATATATATATATATATATATTAACATATTGCTTGTAGTTATTTTTTTATTACATCACAGACATATTTTAATTTATATATTAAGTAAGTTACTACAGTGATTGATTTATCATATATTTTAAGATTCTAGTACATGGTACTAAAATCAACTACTCCACTATATTAAAAAGAGAAACTAAAGTGATAAAAGTTTTATTTAAAAGCCGAAAGTTTTGAGAAAATGCTAAATTTAAACATTAATAATTTGCCTCAATGCCCCTTTTATCTTCTTCTTTTATTCTTTATCAGCCCGTGAGAGTCGAATACTATTCAATGGCCTTTCCCTTTGTAGGGAGAATTAACTTATTGACGATCGCAGTGCCAGAGCTGCCCTTTGACACTGTCGCCCATCGGCGGAGCGTTATAACCATCTCTACGTAAAAATATATATTTTTCTGTATTATGTATCTTTATCTCTTTATCTATATCATTTTGGTATTTCTCGCAGTCTTAAGACACCCACGGGACGGAAGACTGAGGCAGCAGTATCTGCCATCTATCTCTAACAACTGCCTTTTCCGACCCGCTTGCGAAGTGTGACAATTACGGCGAAAATCTGCTTATGCAGCAGTGTACTTTAAATGTTATGATGATGATTATTTAACACGGCAAGCGGTCTTTCTTATTAGCCCAGCATACTATGTAGGCGAGTTGGTGAGCCCAGATGTTAGATTCGGACGTCCCGCCATTTATCTTCAGACCTTTGTCCGGTAGTTTGTATGATATTTTTTATTGTTTACTATGTGGTAAATAAAGGAGTCCTCCTTTTTCACCTAACAGTCCGTCTGGGCAAGCACCAACCTCTTAACCATTTCTACCGGCAACAGTACTTGCACCGCTGTATTCATACATGGAGGGTATATAGCCAGTACAATTAAAGACTGTGAGGCTGCGCCCTCCTTTCTGCCAAGGAGGGTCGCGTTCGTATACGGCTTAGAGATCTCTCGTCAGATCGGTAAGCCAATCCATAAAGACGGTGTTTAGTGGGTAAAAGTCTCCACATAACCACGCAGCCGGCTGCGTGGTATGCTATGAGCATTTACCGCCTCCCTCCCCCGCTTTCCGGAGGGTTGCCCATATTTGCTTCGGGCGCAAAAAAAAAGACTGTGAGGCATTCCATGTTAGTCCTCAGAGGTGACAGACAACACATCTGTATGTAACCTTCCTCGTTTGTAATTAACAGCAGGTGTCCATGGAATACGGTAACCACATACCATCAGGTAACTGTAAGTTCGTTTCTCACTTTATTTATAATGAGAAATCCCCCCTTAGTTATGTAAATGCTAAAGAAACATTTGATTTTTTTAAATTAAATATTATGGTTTGAGAGATAAACGAGCTCACAACCTACCTGGTATGTGGATGTTAAGGATTATTATTTTCAATTAAGTATAGACTAGATATAGAGTAGATGACTAAGATGGAATATATTTATAACCAGTAAAAATGGTCTTCGTTACTTATCACTCACCATGCGAAACATACCAGCATTACGCTGGTATTTTGTAGGAGGGAGGTCTTTCGCCGTTCGTAACGAACCATTTGTGCTGCAGCCATACACTCGAGAATGCCTCTACTACCTAAAACCATGACTCAATGAATAATTTAGGATTATTAAAATAGCTATATTTTTGCCGCCAGAGCGTTGGATTATCATGAGTGTGCCGTATCTTACGTTGATACGGTAGTGCTATACACAAAAATAAAAATTCTCGCTTATAGTAATTCGATCTTAGTGACGGTACGTAGGTATTCCGACGCGTGCAGAATTAGATCTCTCTGACGTGGAGGGTGTTGGGTTGGGCCTGTGTGGGTATGAGTGTGAGTGTGGGGTGTTCAAGCTGCACGGCCCGACGTGTCAGTAGGGAAGTCTCTAATGAACTGTATGAACTATTTAGTTGCGTAGGTAAAAGTATAGCGAATTATGTATAGGTGTATTTTAACACGGAGGTTTAAAAGATATTTAAATCTGGAATATATTATAGATTTTGTAGTTTTTTTTTTCAGAAAAATATAACTATAATTCGGGTATTACATGAAATGTTTTAATGCATTCTTCGGAGCTTTATGTGCTGATTAATCACGATTTGAGTTGTAAAGGAAAACATCGCTAAGGAATATGCTTAAATGAGTAATTTAAAAAAAATATTTCGACGGCATTTTATGAAGTCAGCCAGTACGCATCCGTGCAGTGCGACGACTCTTCATTGCTCGAAAACTCTTGTTTTGTTTTTTGGTTACAGGCTCATGCGGTAATACCTTTGCCTGTGTAAAGTAAAAAAAAACATCCTTTAAAATAATTTGTTTCAAAATCTTCTCATACAACGTGCCGATATATCACATTGAGAAGTTCTTTGGAGATTTAAACGACGGCTTGACTCAACGGAGAATCAGACAAAATAACTTGAAGTTTTTATCAACTTCGGAGCCATCGATCACTAATAAAAAACTATTAGTTATCGATATTCTGAGCACTTGTTTCGTCATTTCCACTATAAGTTTACATGTGCAGACAGAGATAGAGACATAAATACAGAAAATCGCATCACTTTTACGTATCTAAATCCACTTCAAACAACAAATCAAGCAACAATCCGCTGGGGACTTGCTAAACCCCATATAGGGTAATACTTAACCTATATGTATAACTTTTTTATTTTATGTAAAAACAACAACGATTAATTCTCTCCCACACTAGAACTCGCGTTGCGTGCTAATCATTTTTTTGAGTCTAAGTAACGTCACCTTAATTTGTAAAATTAATTTTCAAAAAGGTTACTGTAGGGTAAACAAATCTTCCCCCCCCGAACGGGTTCCCGCCTTGTCGTGGCGGGGGGCTTAGAAGCCGTGGCTTGGTCACCCACGGCGAAACAAAGAGGAACCCATATGGCTGGTCCGAGGTGGAGGGCCGGCCCGAGGTGGCCACTCCGAGTGGGCTTGGGAAGCCCACTTTGGATGTGTGTTGGTGGACTGCGGTGAGAGGTGTGTCCTCCCCACCTACCGCTGCAGCCGAGGTGGAGTCGCGGAGGAAGAGGAGTGTTGGTATGGCGATGCGCCACTCGCCCTATCCTCCGCGACTCAAACGGGGCCGCACCGTTGATGCGGTGGTGGTGGGGCTGCGGGGGAGAGAGGATTGTCGGTATTGCGAGGCGCCGCTCTCCCTACCCTCCGCAGCCGAATCTTGGTTGGCGGCGGAGCCATAGACCAGATCCGCCGCTGGGGTCGGGAAGGCTAGTACTTCTAAGTGCTCGCTTTTCCTGGCCCCATGGCCTTTGTGCATGGGACGCGGGGGCGTCTGTTGCACAGACGTAATTGGAGGCCGTGGAGGAAGGCGTGCCATGTGTTCTGGTGCGCCTTACCTAGAAGGAGAACGGGAAGGAATTTTCCTCTCCCGAGGAGGTGCTGCCATGGGGCGGCAGGCGCTGGTGGGGCCGCGGATGTGTGCGAAAGCGTTCCCGTAGCCCTGCCAATATGCGACAAAGGTGGAACACCATGGGGTTTTAGTCGGTGCGAGTCCGACATAACCCGTCCTTGCCCCCGCGAGGCGGGTATGCGTAGGCATTTCCCCATGTAACAAAAAAAAAAAAAAAAAGGGTAAACAAATCTTAATGTATTAAAGTAGATAGTTAATATAAAAAAATTTACTCGTCATTAGGTCTTCTAGTAGATCGATTTTTGTAAATTATAATAATTTGCTTGCATTAATTTTCACTGAAATTTAAATATATTTAATTCATTTGCCGTATTTATTTAAATTAATTTACTATACATTGTTTGTTATATCTATATATAATGTAACAATCATGCACCAACGCACTATGTCATTTTAAGAAATGTATGTTAAAAGCTCTCCAAGTCTTATTGGAGTAGTTGAAACGAATAGGGCGGTAGACTGAGCGTATGCGTGGCCGCGCGCGATTTTACCACCACATTGAACATAAAATAAATATGCATCGCTTACGCACACCGCTGTAGAAGCCACGTAGAGATGTAGAGTTATGAATACTACGGAAACTTTATGAACTTTTTTTTAACTTATGTAATTTCGTATGTTGCCAGTACTTACCCAGTGTATTTAATTGCAAACCGTTTTATAATTTTTATAATGCAACTGGCAAATAAAATTGTTTAGAATTAAGAAGAAGAAATACAAAGATTTGAATACTTCATAGACATAATATTTTCAGATAATATATAATATATCGAGTTTGTTTCTTTTTGCTTCTTGTCACTTTTGAACTCGTTTTATATTAATTGATACGTAAAAACAATTGAAAATAATTTTTATAATACAATTCCATTTATTTAAAAATAAATTAATATGTGAAACCTTTGCAGTCTACGTCAAGGATCATTATTTTAGATAATGAAATTTTACTGCCTTATTTTTTATAGCCGCAATAACGAAACACACCATTTAAAAACCCGATTTTACAGTGCAAAGTAATAAACAAAACGCACTTACTTTCGTGTCGAATGCATGGTAAGGGGTGCAGCAACGCACCCCTCACGCACTTTCACACAAACACACACATAAAATATTTGTATACCGAGAAACTGGAACGCTATTGGTTGAGATCAACGCACACATGCGCCGTATCCAACGGATATATATAACTTAGTTGTATGAATTAGTTGCGTGCATTGGGGTAGTCTTTGCTAGGAAAAAGTATTGATTTGTTGCTGCGTTGCTTAGTGCTGTGGAGCTTTCGTACGTCCGATGAGTTGGGAGTAATTGCCTATAAACAAACTTTAAATAGGATAATAAAAAAAACGTAAAATTAATAATAACTGCTCTATTTACATCCTTAACATAATGAAGATTTATTCGACATAATGTTAAGGATTTCAAGAAAAATATTTTAGTAGGTTTTGTTGCAAAGATTAAATGTCTATTTACAAATATCAATTCCTCTAAAAAACATTTTTTTAAATAATTAATGTTGATTGTCTAACATTTCTTCCTCATTAATCCTATAAACGTTAATTCCTCGCACTTCATAATTAGTAGAAAAAGTAGTGGTACCAAAAAGAACGTAAATCATAAACTTAAATTTTTTTATCCTCTACCTTTTTAAAAATAATATATATGTTAAAATACAAACCTTGATGCAAAAGAACCGATGAATTTATTTTTGTGTTCAAATTCATTATAAAATCTTTACGCAGATAAAAAAGAGCTAAATCGAAACAAGATTTAATTGTAAGAAAAAAGTTTTTCATAATAAAAAAATATAATGCAGGCCGCTTACAAAGTTAAAAGATTTTTAAATAACGCAAAAAAAATCAATTACGCAACCCGGGCTCCTGTCACATGTAATAGTCCGAAGCGGTGCGTGCAAGATGCAT
Organism: Parnassius apollo; assembly: GCA_907164705.1. Taxonomy (NCBI): domain Eukaryota; kingdom Metazoa; phylum Arthropoda; class Insecta; order Lepidoptera; family Papilionidae; genus Parnassius; species Parnassius apollo. The sequence continues at coordinate 6,258,510 of CAJQZP010000528.1, forward strand.
CATTAACAAGTCGATCCGTCCTGCCCGTTACATCAGCTGATAGTACAAAAAGCTTCACCTAACATCTGCCGGCCGCCGTGAATCACCGGCCCTTGGCTCGTGCCGACCCGAGGATAAAAAAAAACGAAAAGTGTAAACTCCCGTCGACCGTTATAATCTTGCTGAAGTGGGCGGACTCACGTGGCAATTTCTTCATTTAAGCTAATTTTTATTGTATTGGTTTAATATGAAGCAAAATATATATAAAATAGTTAAAAATTTATTTTACTGCTGGAATTAAGTTACAAAAGTGTTGTAAATTTATTCATATTAATAAATATACCGTTTATTATTGTTCACTTTAATGTGAAAAAGACTCAGCATTTTAGCTTAATGTATAAGAAATACAGGATTTATTCAGTTATGACATAAAGTACTCGTAAATCGTAATTTGCTGTTATTTCGTATATTTAGCTCGTAAATATAGTGAATCTAGACGTATATTAGACAAACAGTCATCTTAAGTATTTTTAAAATGAAATATTGTATCGCTTATAATAAATCCAGATTAATTTCCAAATCTGACACATTTCTGTGCCATTAACTCGAAAGAAAAAAAATGTCGATTGGAGTATATGAATAATCTGTGAAACAAAAAAAGCCATTAAAGTCTGCGACGAAAGCGGTAAATTTATAAAAAAGTTTCTTGGTAATGTTTATTGTTGTTTGCGAGGATGGACGATAATCCATTTATTCCTTTAGCAAAACAATTTTTGGCATCAATTTTTTTTTGTCTTATGGTTACTACAAATTATATTAACATTACGGATACCGAAAGATTTAGATATTGAGTTATTAGATATTTTAAAATTTTTTTTTAGAAAACAGGAGGTAGAGTGAGGTAATGTTTCACAAGAATCTACTACCCTATATCATCCCGTGAGTGTCGTGAGAGATGACAAAGAGAACTGAATAAGGAGATTCGTAGCAGCATCTTCTAATAACAACTTAGAATGATAAAAAACAAAATTAACTTCACTATGCATATATCTAATTTAATCTATGTAAGCTAAGAACATCTCATCCCCGTGACCATGGTAAGCTCAATTATTTCAATGTTAGTTTGCGTAAATATAAGAAATCATTAGATAAAAAAATTGCCAACCCGCCTGCGCTGCGTTGCAACTATGACATAGGGGGGATCTATGGGGCAATTTATGCGGGAGGCCTATGTTCACCCCATCATTCATAACTTTGAAGATTAATATAATGCTTACTTCTCTTTAGTGGCTTTGTAAATTCTCTTCGAATTATTTGTCTTTTACACTACTTTTGAGAACATTCGCCCAAACGCCTCACGATGGTTAACTCTTAGGTTGGTTAGCGCAGAGCTGATTCCATCGCACTGGTCATGTTGATCCTTATCACCAGTCAGATTTTGGTTCAGTTTATTTAAATATCAGAGCCGTGGTAGCTCATGGGCCATAAATTTCATAGTAAGAGCAACCTGGGTTTAATTCCCACTCACACCAATGACATTGTTAATTACAATTTATGTGCTGATTTACATCGTGCTTGGCAGTTAAGCTTATAAATTGTTAGGAATCTAGCATGTCCTAGAAAAAAGAAAACAATGCATTATTCTTGTGGCAGAAGCCTATTGTACCATGTTACATATACCATTTTAAAGAATGCTGAGTGGAAATTTTGGAATTACTTGCTTTTTTTTGAGAATTCTTTCATACTTGGAAATAAACTGCAAAAGTAGCTTCCGGATTATTGTTTTGACCAGTTGGTGGGTTGGAACATTTGTAGACAACACGGTCCAATAGCCACTGCTCTATAGCCCTCTCAGAAATGAGTGGAGGCCTCTGCCCAGCTGAAAGGCGCAGTGTAGGTTGTAACTTGATTATATTTATATGACTCTTCCACTGTTAGACGGTCACCAGTGCCTCGTCAGCAGGATGTACTGCAAACAGATGAGGTTGGCATTCGGAATAAGTATTGAAATTAAATAAAAAAAATCTCTCTCTCCCTCAACAGCCGACTGCTAAACTTAGGATGGATTGCATCATAGGAAAAAAATTCGCCACTGTTGCAAGGCTTGGAATAAGTTGGACGATGCTCCTGCCCATATCCTGTTTCGATTTCCCGCTTTTGCCTCTTATTGTAGGTTTCAAGGGTTGACTTGTGGTAGAGGATACCCTTACACGGCATATATATTTTTATTTAGGTACTAAGATACTTAAACCCTAAATGTTCAAAGCTTACTTTATCTAGAATGTATTAGAAATTGCAGTTTAAACACAATAATAAATGAACAGAATCTTTTTAAAGACTGGCTACAAAAGAAATATAAATGTAACTTTCTTTTAAAAAGAAAACAGCAAAAGAAAACCTCCTTATCATTGGTTTGACTACGCTTCTTAGTTTTTCTTCCAGGGCCAAATTAATATTATATAGTATACAAATGAGACGGTTGGGTTTTTTTAACCAGGCTATATTAACTCTTTTGCTGTCCCGTGTACTACATGTAGGTCATTTTTTTAAATTATTCTAAGCCAGCGCTAAGCTACAATCCCACCTGATGGTAAGTGGTGATAGCCTAAGATAGTGAATTTATCTGATTTAACAAAAACCTATTCACTCTTGCCTTGAAGACACTCACACTGTAATCGAATGGAAAGACAGATGCTAGCTACTTATTCTACTCCTTTGCTGTACGCATGATGAACGACGTAGCAAATCGTTTGGTTCGAACGCGTGGTATGTCAACAACCGACCACAACAGTCCGATGGTGGAAGGGAGAGAGAGGAATTAAATTACGCAATTCCTGCGCACACTGAAGCCTTTCGGTCTTCTACAGAAATGCATCCTGTAGAAGACCGAACCGGCTTTGAATTGGTTTTAACCAAATTCAGGTCACCAATAAGCCACTTAGCACGCCTTTCCATTGAGTCCAAAGCTGCTAGGTTGCATTTTGCAGCACCAGCCCATATATGGCAGTAATACTCCATGCACGACCGGACTTGCGCTTTATATAAGCAGTTGCAATTGTAAGCAGTTGTCCCGGCGTGAATTATCGCCGCACCTTTGCAAAGACTCCTAGCTCCATTGCAGCCGCTTTGGCCTTGGACTCAATGAACCGCTTGAAGTTCAATTTCGGAATATCTCCAGGTCGGTGCCATCCAGTTATACATTTCTGAAAGAAAGAGTCAAGGGGAGCTGGCTCCTTTTTGCAGTGAAGAGACACGCTTGTTTTTTGAGGCGTTGATTTTCACAAGATTTGCATCGCCCCATTCGGAGAGTGCCCGTTGCTATTGTCTTACTATTATGTCTGAAAATTGGACTGTGAAAGTGTTTTTAAAGTACTTGTTAAAATACTTTAAGGCTTGTCATTTCATGTTTCCGACAAAAGTTTTGTATCAATTTAAATAGATGCAATTTAATTATGTCGATATCGTAGATACTTTTCAAGTGATTTCTGAAATGGAAAACTTTTTTTGGCATTCATAACGGAAAGAAAATAACATAAAGCTGGCAAGAAAAGTTCCAGCTGCATTTTACGATAAGACATCAATCAAACACTAAAAAACACCTTTTAAGTCAACAATAGATACAATCGTTCTACGATAAAAGACCTAGAGGTGTACTTTGACAGCCCGCCATGATTGGAGCATGGCGCTTGCGCAGCTGCCGCGCACATTGCGCGCGACGCGTGCGCACAGCGGAGATAATGTGGTCGACATATGAACCAAACGGTATAAATAATGCCTTCACAAGGTACAACTTTTTCATGTAAACTAGGAAAAAAGCTTGAATGACGACGGAAATCCGTAATGTAGAATTTTGTTTCCTATTTTAAGCTTATACGAAAGGTTTTGGTAAGGAAAGGTTTACATAAATTAAGAAACAGTTAAAGAAAATTAAATTTACAGACTATACACGTCCTACTGATTGGCAAAAGTTCTCCTTACGCGTTTGGGAGGGTTTTAGTTTTTGAGCCAGAGTTCGGCAGTTAAGACTTCGCTGTAAAGAAACAGTACTTAATCCAATTATAGTAACACCAAAATTATAGCACCAGAGCTATTAAAATCCCATAATGAGTTAATTAATAAATTCATGTTAAAGTTAAGTTACAGTCCTATACACGTCCCACAGCTGGGCACAGGCCTCTTCTCATTTCGAGAGGGTTTTAAGACAGGGAAGTGTTCGTCGCGCTTCTCCAATGCTTGTTGGCGAACTTCACATGTCTTTGAAATTTATTTCTCAGACGAGCATGTGGTAAATCAGCTTTAAACATTGCAATTAACAATTTCATTGGTGCCGGCGAGGATCGAACCCGCTCGCGTACTGTGAAATTTACAGCGAGCGCTTACTATCTGAGCTACCACGGCTCTTATAAATTCGTGTAGTATTTCACCTTTCACCAATGGTAGTGTGGCAAATATATTTTCTTTGTTGTAATTGCCGCGTGGTGGCGGTGTGAAAATTCTTTTACCATCAACATACTCGTACATATTTCGTCCCGTGGATATCGGAAGAGGTGGCCATGGGCAACACCAGAAAGATAGAAGATACTCTACTATCTATCTATCTATACTTTCATTTTTATCTATTACCATTACTATCACAACCTATAACATATGCCTTCCCCATAGATTGGCTCATAAGGGGGATTTTGGGCCACCACCCCACAGTTTTTTTCAGTTCTGTTTAAGTTTCCGATTGTCGCCTCTTACGACATCCACGGAATGGAAATGAACGAACGAAATGAGGAAGTGGATATTCTTAGTTATTTGTACATATAATGAATCTGTAAAAAAATTGTGCGTTGGCGATTCACAAAAAAACTACTGAACGGATTTCCATGAAATTTCTATGTAGACAGTAAATGATCGTGTTAAACATATGTATATGCAACTTTTTATCCGCGGATGAAAGATTAAAAAAAGAAAAAGAAAATGGTTTTCCCTTTTTTTATATTTTATTTTCATTATGACCGTTGATGTTTCTATTTGCCGTAAAGAGGATTTAGCTATACATATAATAAATCTATAGATAAGAGTATGAGTGAAAATAAAAAACCCATCGTGCCACCAACCAGAAAGGGCAGAACAACGTCTACCGGGCCTGCTAGTTATTACAAAAATAATAAAATAGTAATAAGTTTATGGTAATATACGCTTAATATTTATACCATTTAAACGGTACTAAAGCGAAGGATCTCAAAAAATGTTTACAAAAAGATTCTTTATTTGTTACTTTGTTTACAAACGTTTGCATTTCCCACGTGGTAGCGCAATGCTGCAGCTATATTACTGGTATACCAGCACGGATGGGTCGGCTCGACTGGGGAAGAACCACGTTCTCACAGAATACTAGCGTAAAATAACAGCTTAACGCTGCTGTGTTTCAGGGAGTGTAGAAAACCAGAGACCCTTTTTACTGGAAACGAGGCATTCCATCTTAGTTCTCACGGATGACAACGCATCTGCATTTTGATTCGTAATGGAGGATAGATGTAGATTTCAATGGGCCACAGCAACCACTTACCATCAGCGGTGGAATGTGTGCTCGTTTGTCACCTTTATCCCATAAAAAATTTAAAAAGTTTAAACTGCACACTAGTTACGTTGACTTTACTCGGACGTTGAATTTTTATTTTTTTTTTGTAACTTTTTTCCAAATGTTATCATCATCAATTGTCGCAAATATATCAAGAAAGCTAACAGATTGTTAGAAATTGCTAAGTAGATTTTAAATAAAGGTGATCCCAGAACAAGGGAAGGTGTCTCCCCAATTTCCTCCCAACGCTAAGCTTTACGGTGGTTGTTTTAAAACTAATTTGCTAAGTTACTTTCCAGTCCTTAACTTATAATCGTAAATTAAGTCAAGTACCCTCCCTTCTCATGTTTTATTGTATATATATCCTGCGTTTATTGTTTGCAATGTTCTATTTCATGATATTGTTGTTCAATTTGATTGATTAATGATTATTTTAAGTTTCATGGGCTTCATCGGCAATAAACTTCTACTGCTGAAGTACAATATACTCCTGAATTATCTAAATTCTTTTGGCACTAATAATGTATACCCCTTTAGGTATTGAAAGTATTACCTCTACATATAATGTAGCGTATGCGTACGTGTATATAGTATATGATTACCTATTTATATGCAGAGAAAATTATCAGTTTACGTATATGCCTTTTGATTAAAATAATGAAAAACTCAACATTTATTTATTCACCCATCAAAAGTACAGCAGAACGTATGCTTCCTACATAGATTGCGTCATGGAGAGAATATTTTCCGTAACTGCCACGTACGCATTTCCTTTTAGTTATCATGAAATTTCTGCTCTGTTTCCTCACCACAATCAGAGGACTACATACCTATTTTTGTCCGAACTTATAATGACACTTTTATACAAGTAAGATTGATAAACGACACACGGTCCACATGACGATAAATATCTACATTCATACTTAATTAAGAATCAAAATGCACATATGTTATGATTTCTTATATTTACGCGAACACTACACATTGAAATAATACTAGTTTTTACGGAATTTATCGCGTATATTTAACTTTTTAAATACCCGACGTTTCGAACGCTTTACAAAAGAATTAAAGAAAGTTTTAACGACGTTTGACTATAATTTTTGCATGGAAACATTAAATAAACGCGAAATTAGTAAATATAACGAATGCAAAAACAAACATATAGAAAAATATCAAAAATTAACGAACAAGTCAAATTATGTCAAACATCTGAATCACTGCCAGAACCAAAAGCAACCATTGACAAACACAGATCATAGATCAATCGCGCTCTATAATCTGTCAAAACAAACACTGGATGATGCAACAATTAGGGTTTTATCCAAAGGCCTCAACTTTGCTATTACACCCGGCAAATTACCGTACGAAGAAATTATCTGTAGTGTCGAGGACTGTTTATTTAAAAACAATATGCGGAAAGAAGATTTGGAGGCGATACGTCAAGACATTTCGTCTATGTTACGTCGATGTTCAGTGCCTAAACCGAATCTTCTCAAAGACGAATTTATAGCGTTAAAGAACCTACGCAATAAACCAGAACTTACGATTCTCCGCGCAGATAAGGGAAACGCCACGGTAGTCATGGATACGTCAGATTATAATTCTAAAATACAAGAACTTTTGTCGGATGTAAGTACCTACTTATAAAAAAGGTTAAAAACGACCCAACAAATAGCACACTAAAAAAAACTAGTGACCTCATAAAGAAACACTCCGAAAAATTAAATCTGGACGTATAGTGGATAATACCTACGTGCGCCAAATCACCAAAATTGTATGGGTTACCAAAAATACACAAGCCATTTCCATTACGTCCCATAGTGAGCCAAATCGATTCACCAACTTACAGATTGGCTCAACACTTAGCGAAAATACTCTCACCGCTCAGGGGACATACAAGAGCACACATAAAGGATTCCTACCATTTTGTCAGCGAGATTAAAGACCTACATCTGGCAGACAATGAAACTATGGTCAGTTTTGATGTGCAGTCATTGTTTACATGCTTACCTGTTGAAGACTGCATCTCAATTGTAACTAGAAGGCTGGAAGAAAACAACATGCCCGTAGAATATGCAGTATTACTCAGACACTGCCTTACATCTGGCTACTTATTGTGGAAGAAGGAGTTCTACAAGCAAGTAGATGGTGTGGCGATGGGCTCATCTGTATCTCCCATTGTCGCCGACATATTCATGGAAGACTTTGAGGTGAAAGCCCTGCTTAGTTCTCCCATAAATCCAAGATTCTACAAGCGGTACGTAGACGACACTTTCACAATTCTACCTTTAGATAAATTAACTGTATTTTTAGACCATCTTAACTCTATTAATTCTAAAATTCAGTTCACAATGGAGTTAGAGGCAAACAATTCCTTAGCTTTTCTAGATGTGTTAGTAATTCGGAATCCTGATAACACCTTGAGCCATACTGTGTATAGAAAAAAGACCCATACAGATAGATATTTAAACGGTGATTCTCACCACCATCCTTCACAGTTAGCTACCGTGGGTAAATGTTTGTTTCAGAGAGCACGAGGGATCTGTGACAGTAAACACCTGGCTGCCGAGCTCCACCATGTCAAGCAAGTTTTGCATGACAACAAGCTTCGAGTCCCGCGCGTACGTCACAGTGAACGAGTGAAGCCGGCCACAGTCGAGCGTGTACCTGCTGTACTGCCATATGTTAGAGGAGTCACTGACAAGATTGGCTACATCTTGAAGCGCGCTTCCATCAAAACATACTTCAAGCCGCTGAAGAAGATTGGTCAGTTTTTAATATCAGTCAAGTGTAGTGTCCCTCTGCAAGATGCAGGAGTGTACAAGCTTGATTGTGAATGTGGTCTCTCCTACATAGGACAAACTAAAAGATCAATAAAAACCCGCGTTAAAGAACATTTAGCTGATGTGAAGAATCGACGCTCCGGGAAGTCTGCAGTCTGTGAACACGTACAGGATCGCCCCCGTCACTACATCAGATTTGATAGACCGCAAATCCTCGCTAAAGAACACCGATTCCTTCCAAGGATAATTCGCGAGGCTATTGAAATCAAAAAACATCCTAATTTCAATAGAGAAGATGGCTGGGTGCTACCATCTGCTTGGGATCCTATAATAAATTAAATTAAATCCCAACCCAAGCATACAACTGCAAGACTTCAAGATACCATAAGTTCATACTGCATAGATCGGAACAAAAGTTAAATTTTAATCTATGGTAACCGCGGTTAACTATGACATATGGACGTTGAACATCTCAGTCCCGCCCGTGACCATGAGTGCTGTAAAGCGTTCGAAACGTCGGGTATTTAAAAAGTTAAATATACGCGATAAATTCCGTAAAACTAGTATTATTTCAATGCACATATGTTATTACTGCTAAGAACTAAGATGGATTACCTCGGCTGCAGTTAAAAGGGTCCCCGTTTCTAGTCACCTACCACATGAAACATACCAACATTATATTACTATTTTACGTTTCTTTAAAGTCGTGCCCCTGTCTTTAACGAGCCAACACATTCGTGCTACCTTACTTCAGTTGCAGCGTGGATCTGACACGTATAGATTAATTTTCCGTATCTTTGACTCTACGCGATGCTTTCTTACACATTACTAATATGTGTTTGACAACCACAATCAGCAACAGTTGCCTAACGTATCGTAATTGGTTAGTATAACGATGACCTTATTAGAAATGTATAACTTCTTGCTTTAGCAGTCTAGACAGCGCCTTCGTTCGGAGATGATTTCATTTATTTTAGGGTTTATTTACAAAGTGATTATTTTGTAAAGTCGGTCTTTAAAAGGCAAACATACATTTCTATTCCTTAAAAAAATATATACTCATTACCAACATCTATGAAATAGTGTGAGATTTGAAAATAAATCTTATTAAAAAATAAGATATTGTAGACAACATCGAATACGATCAAATATTACACGGGGTGGTGGATTTACCACATTACATTAAACAAACTACACTGATTACCATTAATCAAATCCGTGTAATAAATATTATGCTGTAGATGTAGCAACCCGAAATATACCAAACAACGTTGAGCATTGGCTATAGTTCGAGGTCCCAACACGCCTACTTATTAAGGAGACCTCAACCTATATATATATATATATATATATATATATATATATATATATATATATATGGCATACTATTATGATATTATTATAGTTTATAATCAACAAATTAGCAAGCTTTCTTACATTAAAATATATAAAATGATAATAAATACTAAATAATTTAATGTAATGTGTATATAAAAGGAACTGAAAAGGTGCTCGTAATTCGTGATTTAAAAAAGTTAAAATTGAATGCGATAAAATCCGTAAAAATAGTTTTATTCCAGTACGTTTGTTATTTCTATTTTGGATAAAAACCCAAGTCGTTCGATCTTATTATTTTATCATATTTCGCTGTTGGTACGAAAGGTTCTTTCTTTCCGAGAATCGATATCATTATTATTGGAGCTTGCAAAAAATACATTTTCGCATATTTATCTGAACATCGATCTAAAAAGGTATTATTTTACCATTCATATTATGAGTCAAATCACTACACTTCACATTTGCTATTCACATAATATACTTAAATTTAGAAAAAAAAAATACGTATAGGTAATACGTATATAGGTAAACACGATTTCGACGTTATTTTCGCGGACCATTAAATCAGCTGTAATGTTTTATTACTATTTTATTGTAATAAGTCGCTTTGTTTTGAATTTCGATTTGTGTAAATCGTCCCTGTCTCACTAAGCGATTAAGACATTAATGAAATGAATATTTTTTGCCAGAAAACTCAGTCCGTCAGCACGATTAAGCCCGTAAAACGTAATGAGCGATCTAATATTTTCGTGGAATCGGCGTAGTTAATTTTCGCGGTAATGGCAGTTATATTGCTGCTTTGCAGATGTATTGAATCCGTTTCTCGAAAACAGACAGCAATAAAATTGATTTAGATAATTATTTAGATAACAAAATTGTTTTTATCTAATTATGCTAGCAGAATAACAACATATTAATTAAATCTAATAATTATGTATATGAATACACATTGCAAGTATTTTTACCCATTCTATCTTTTATGCGTAATATTTCTGAAGCTATAATAAAAAATAAAAAATATTATATATCAAGTAATTTAATGACTTTTTAGAAAGTACATTGTATTTATTTACATAACATAATATCATAACTATTTTTTGTTAAAACAACCACCAGACTTTCTTACTCAGCGAGTCGTAAACATATTACTTCCGCGGCCATTTTACAAGCGTGCGGAACACCATGTTGGCGTGCCACGACAAGATGGCGGTAAAGAATGCAGACGAATAAATTAATGCAAATGGTAGCTCGTAAATAAGTCATACAAAATTTGTTTACCTCATCAAGATTTTTTGCAATTAATTTAGAATTCAACCGATTTAGATTTATAAACATTATTTTGTATATGTTTTGAAAGCAAAAGAGTTCCGGGGCTTTAGGTAAAGTTACCAAGTCAATCCAGATTTTTATTGAGTTCAATACACAAAACGGTCTCTGAGCAGTCTATTCATTAACACTGGCATTGTTAATGTTCATTATTTATGATCCCAAGGGATAAAAGTGAAAATCTAAAAATGAAAGCAAAGTTAACTTCGCTTTAATTTTTCCACTTTACATCGTTTCATTTCATTTTCAACTAAAATATTTCTTTTTGTGTGATGATTTTATTCGAACATTTATTTGATTCTTTTAATCTGTTATCTGTAGTTCTAAAATGTAACAAATTTGTGTTGCGACTAAAGGATGCCGATATTTTTTATCGCCACATTTTTGTAGATCCAACACTTCGGTTGTTTGTTAAATCCTATCTATGTTGTATTCTTGTATCTAATACTTATTTCCAAACAACTAGAAATAAATGGCAAAACTAAAAGCTTTCGCCTTAATTTATTGTATTACTTTTCAAGCACAAGGAACGCTTTAAATCTTCAGCAACTGTTTTTGTAGCTTTTAAAAAAAATTACGTAACTCACCTTTTTCTCGGTCAATTTCTCGCATCGCCTCTGCTTGCAGATCTGATGCGACTTGTCGTTGCGACACGGCGCACAATCGCCACAGTTGTCCTTGCGTTGGCAGCCTATGCATTCCCCGCAGCGTTTCCGCTTCTTTTTAGTCTGTGATGGGAAGTACTACAATAAAGTGATTTTGTTTCTTAACACTTTATAAAATTGAGACAATATTTCACCTCGACTCCGCCAAATAAACAAACTTTCAACGTTTTAAGTCTGATGTTTATAAGACTGAATATTGTGTACTGTACACAAATTAATTTTGTTTTTATATTTAATGCTGTAAGTGTGTTTATACTCATATATCAGATCTATTTAACAAAGAAATCTCTTAATTTCAAAAGCGGAACAACCCTTCCGTTTACGCCAGACAATATATCCAGTCCAGCAACAGACAGAAGTACCTAAGGTGCGAGACGTCTAGCACTTCGATTGTCGATGGAGTGACGATTAAGGAAAATACTAACTACAACGGGAAATGCCTATATTCATTCAACAGTGGCCTTTTACGGGATCATAATGCAGTAAAATAATACAATAAAATATATAACTAAATAGAAAAAGAAGATATATAAGAATCTATTATATCTTTGAACGAAAATTAACAATTTTTATACTGTAGTTATTAACTTTAAATTTTCGACGTATTCTACTGTCGAAAATAATTAGAAATTATTACTTAAGATTTCTATTTGTACATAAACATAGAAACTTCTTTGGAAAAATATGGAAATAAATTTTAACTGTCTTTAGTCACTAAAGACGTAACTGCATTTAACGCGGTAACACAGTTATGTTGAAATATTTAAAAAAAAGTTTTCTGTGTTTATCTACACATTCGAATACCTGGCCTTTTCATACTCAATTGAAAACCAAATAAATGCTTAACTGAGTTCAATCTTCGCGTGTCCGGTCTCGAAACTCGGTCGCATTAAATGCAAAAAATGTTATTACAAAGCGGGCGAATTTGAAGGTTTCTGAGAAGCTTGTTAACGAGTCGTCTGGGTTATGCGTCCGCGTCCAACTGAAAAGATCGCAGCAGTTTGATGTGTTCATTTTTCACCCATTATGTTGTATATTATACGTGAAGAGGATACCTGAACTGCCAACAATCTTTTTAAACGTCTGATAAAGGAAGAACAAAAGTTGACAAAGTGTGTGTTATACACGAAACGTAGGGTCCCGCTATGCAAAATATTAACTTATTTGTCTCTGGTTAAGACTAAAGTCTATTTCAAGTGAGAAGGCTTGTGGAAATGATGCGAATTAAAATGTAAAGTATGGATTTTGACAGCAAATAATAGGTTTTTATCTATGATATTGCCGTTCTGCAGTACTGACCATTCCAAATCAAAATTATTTTTGTTAGGCTAAGAATTCCAGTTTCTTAGCCTTACAAAAATGTTTTTAATTTTATTTTAAAACACGGAATTCTTTTTTCAAAATTAGTCGTTTGTTTATTGTTAAGTGTTATGATTTCATTGTATTTGAATCTTTTTCGTCATCATGTATACGTTAAAAATTCCAGTAATTGTGGAATATGAGTATCTACGCAACGCGGCAAAAGCGAATACTACAAATGAACACACCACCTGTTTTTGGATCAAAAAATCAATTCAAAATCATGAAAAAATGAACCTCGAAATCTTTGGTTGACAATGACGAATTAAAGGCGATTGTGGAAACTGATGATAGACAATCTATAGCTGAATTAGCAACAGTTTTCGACGTGAGCACCAAAACAATATTGGTCCGAGGTAAAAAGGCTTGAAAAATACTCTACTAACTCAATGATCGCAAGCGTGATGTACCTACGCGTCGAAAGACAAACAAGGGAAAGAGTTTTGAACCGCATTGTGGCCTGCGACGAAAAATGAGTTCTGTTTGACAATCGCAAGCTCTCAGCAAGTTGGTTGGATCCTGGTTCATCACCTAAATAACGCCCTAAACGAAAATTAACCCCTAGAAAGGTGATGATCACTGTTTGGTGTTCTGGCGCTAGTGTGATTTATGACAACTTCTCACCAAACGAGATGATCATTACTGAGGTTGTGTACTGTGAAGAACTGACCATAATGATTTAGAAGTTCGCACGTCACCAACCAGCTTTAGTTAATCGCTCGTTTTATTTCGTGAAAAAGACTTCTTTGAATCTGAGCTTCCAATAAAGCTACAAAGTAATTTTATTACTTTGGGTAATCATATAAATATATGACAATATAAACATTTAAAATTATTATAGATTCCTTGCCCTTGATTTTGGAAGCTACTTATCGATTCTTGTACTGAACCCCAAAAACAATTTTTAAAATGATTTAGATTTTAAAATTATGTACTTAGAATAATGATTATGAAATGAGATTATTTTTGAATTGTTTCGTCTTTTACTAACGCGTTTTAAAAAAAACACGATAGTAGACACATTTAAACACTTTTAAAAGTACCTAGAACTCATGATCTTTTTATTGGTTTACAGTACGTGAAGGTACCTGATTATTTCTCAGATTAATACATTTTTAATTTCGTAGATAATAACTATAACGTATTATACGTTTTCTTAATGCCCAAACCAAATGGTGAGCCACATTTTCCGGTTTCCCTCTTCAAAAGATACAATTAAAGTCTTAATTTTATTCTATTTTGTCATGTGCTTTTTTACATAGAATTAAACAACAACCGTAAAAAATACAACAGCTGTGATACGGTGAATGTTGAGCCGCCATTTTCTGGCGCAATTTCATTCGTGCATGCCTCGGTTATCTTCGGCTGTAATCGGAATCACGCGATTGTATAGACAAACAGCTGACGCGCATTAAAAGGATATTTTTTTTTTCTATCTTTTATATTTATTATTTAGATGTCAAACAATATTTTTATTACGCACACACTACACAATACTTTTATACAAAGTTTTATATGGTATTTTGGTTACCCATAGTTTTGGATCTCATCTTAATAATTTGTCGCGCAACCGTTTTCGGCATCGAAAAGATCATCAGATATTAGAATAGACAAGATATTACTACAACTTCCCTATTTCTGATTCTATTGCGGATATCTTCATTACATTTTTATCTTACAGAGAAACTCCAAGAAAAACTCTCTCTGTAACACGCTAAGCGCTTTTAAGCTTCCTCCTAAAGCCAGCAATGAAGGACTACGTCTCGGTTTCAAAGGCAAAAAATGTGAAGTTAATTAATTTTCCAACTTTGCTTTTTTTTGGAACAAATGAACATTACAAAATTGTTCGAGAAACGTAAAATTACGAAACTTTAGAAAAATTTCAGGTACTCGTGCAAGCGGTTATTTTTTTCACTACTTTCATACATTTACGCAATAAATCAACAAAAATTTTGTCGCCTCTTCCGCTTTCCCTGTTTCGTTCTTTGTTCTAAGAAACTTTCGCAATGGATTTTCCCGGCTTGACTCATTCGTATAATGAGTTCGTAACTTATGAATCGTGTATTACAAGTTAAACGAATATAAGATCTATTTCAGGACGATACAGTTCAAAATATTACGTCTAAGTTAACGTGGTTAGAAAGAAAAATGCTATTTAATGGGTTATATATTACTGTCTATTTATATGATGAGATTTTCGGGATTGTACAGTAACATTGAGAGACAATAAAAATAACAATGTATTTGTCTTTCTGCTAAAGACAAAATATTAGTCTTAACTCATACTAAAATAAAAAATATCATTATCGTTTGCTCGAAAATAGTTAACCGTTAAATACACATATTATACAGTTATTGTTACTCAGAGGAGTGGTCAGAGACTACGAAATTCCATTTGGCACGATCCTTACATACCTCTTTCACTTCTTTCATATCAATCACAGAAATCTAAATATTTAGAATTAAAAAAAAATTAGATTTTTTTTTCTAAAGATATCAAGGTATATCTATGTACACTTAATCATCGATTAAGCGTACTAATATTTCGACCAATCTTTATTGTATCTCTTGTCAGTACCTACATCCATTGTTCAGTATATCCAGTACATACAGTATCACTATACAATTTTATACGTTGTAGAGCATGCTGCAACTATAGTACTGGTGTAGTTTTAGCGAGAATGGTTCGGATCGACTAGGGAAGAACCACGCTCTCACAGAATACCAGCGTAAAATAGCAGCTTAACGCTGCTGTGTTTCGTATGGTGAGTGTAGAGAACCGGATATTGTTACTGGTAGCGAGGCATTCCATCTTAGTCCTCACGGGTGACTACGCATCTGCATTTTGATTCGTAATTGAAAAAGTAAGCTTAGTCAATAAGTTAAACAACGTTCTAATATTAAAGTAAAACAAACTATTTATGATTAATTAAGTATTATTCTTTTGAAATATTAAATAGTATGATAAAAACGCTTTAATACGAGTATCCTTTTACACGTGGTAGAGCCATGCTGCAGCCATATTAGTTGTAGCACGAATGGGTCGGCTCGACCGGGGAAGGACCACGCCCTCTCAGAAAACCAGCGTAAAATAACAGCTTTACACTGCTCTGTTTTGTATGGTGAGTGTAGAGAACCAGAGACATTTTTTACTGGAAACGAGGCATTCCATCTTAGTCCTCATTGGTGACAACGCCTCTGAATTTTGATTCTTAATCGAGGATAAATGTAGATGTCTGTGGGCCACAGCATCCACTTACCATCAGGTAGAGTGTGGGTATATTTATCACTCTTATTCCATTAAAAATCCTTGTTAATTTACTTCTTGTATGTATAGTATATATTACGAAATAAATTATATATTCTCGTTTCTAAGAAATTAAATTGCCATAATTGGCTTTAACTTGAAGCTTAAAATAAAACTCAGGAGTTTTTCTAGTCTTTGACGCGTTAAAATTTTAAAAATGTATACATACATTAATTAATTTACAGTTTAAATGTGTTACGCAATCAAGTAAATGAAATAATTTTCCCCTCCTAACGAGCATACGTAAACGCCCTTGAATTCAATCCCCTCGCGGGTTTAGATGACTTGGGATTTTTGGTCTGACATTGAAAATATTTTCTTGTAGCTTTTGATACTGAGAACATGAACAATATAATAAAAAAAATTTGTAACATTCTTTTATTAGCTTTGCGAGTATCTATCTATGTATCGGAATCTTTTAATGTAATTTTCACAAACATGTAGACAGCCGATTGACATGAAAATTTGAATCGAGGACCGATGAGAATTCATTGATTTAGTTTACACTAGTATCCTGTTCAGGATCACCAGGATAAATAAAATAATCACCTTAGGGTCGATGCGTGTTGTTTAGGTTTTTTAGTCTAATATTAGTGTTTTCCATTTTAAAATGTAAAATAATAAATTTATGGCGTGATGAAATTTTAACGATCAATAACTTTAATCTTAACTATTATTAGGCCAAAAATATTTTCTTTAACTTTTTATATTGAGTACAAGGAAATTAAAAATAAAACATAATGGTTATTCCGCTAGCCAAATTCGAATCTTTGTAATCGATTATTTTCATCAACGACCATCCAACATTTATCCAAGTATGATTTATCAAATTGTTCAGTGTGAAATAATTTGTGTTCAATTTAAAGCATTTTATTCCAACCTTATAAATATCACTATTGAAAATCGTGACAACTTTTGACTACTATCCAAAACTGTCAACTGCGCGAGAATTATTTTACAGGCTCTTATAAACGGGAAAGCGGGACTGACTTAATAACTAGGTATGTGGACTGCTAGGCAACAGATTTTACAATTAGATATTAGATGGAATGAATGGTCTTGGAGGATTATTTCAAATCTATATAATGCCATATTAATACATTTATTCACGCGAAACCAGGCAGTTCGCTAGTAATAAAGAAAACAAACATAATCAAACTAAAGACCCATTTTGAAAATGTAAAATAAGTTATGTTAATATATGTTATTATTATCTATTCTTAATAAATAAGTGAACTACAACGATTCAATATTTGTTGAACTAAAAACTTTTTTTTTCGTTATTTTTGTTTATAATTACTAGATTACCTATGGATGCAATGTATATGGGAAAGACAATAACTAAAAAGTCCTGAAACTTTCAACTCTTCTCGCAGTATAATTTCTTACTCTCTTACATGTAGTTTCTTAGACCTGGCCGAAATGTTTGTATAGTGGTCATTTTTTATAGAATAAGGGTAACAAACCTGTACACAGCCCACTGGATAGTAACTGAAAGCTGCGACCCATAGACACCTACATTTCTCCTCGATTAAGAATCAAAATGCAAATGTGTTTTCACCACTGAAGACTAAGATGGAATGCCTTGTTTTCATCAAAACGGGTCTCCAGTTTTCTACACTCCCCATACGAAACACAGCAGCATTAAGCTGCTATTTTACGCTGGTAGTTTGTGAGAGCGTGGTCCTAACCAGTGAAGACGAACCAATCGTGCTACAGCCATAACATAGCTACAGCGTGACTCTACCACGTACGTCTTAAGCGCGACTGCTTCTTTCTAAAAGGCTTGCAACGCACCTACATTTCCCTCGGTATTTCGGGTGTTCATGGGCTATGGCAATTACTTACCATCAGGTGAGACGTATGCTCGTTTGCCTCCTCTTCCATAAAAAAGCACATGGTCGCAGGTACAAATCTCAAGTCGGGCAAAAACGATTTTCTTATTGGGTTTTTCTGTCAAGATATTCGCAGTATCAGCCCGGAATTAGAAGTCAATTGTGTTTCACCATCATGCGTTGAAAAACTCGTGAGGTCGTTGGTCCTGCGCCTGATATCTCTCCGGTCGTCTCAGATAGCCGTCACATTAGACTATGAGAGTGAGGGAACAGAGAGTGCACCTGCGCTATGCGTACACTCGTATATACACTATAATCTCGTCTTGCACAGATGATTAGTCTCTGTTGAGAATAGCCGTCTAGACCGGAATTCGGTCTGAAAAACATTACGAGTACATGTCAATTTAGCCAAATGCCTATTAGTTTCCGAATCCAATTAAAGACGTAATAAAAAAGTATATATAGTGTGTCGGGTTTATATTTGATCATCTTGGTGTATCATAGCTCCGTCACAAGGCGCAGACGTGCATCACAAACAAGTTTGGATGCAAAATTATCGCGGTTCACGTGATACGCCTTCGTGATTCCGTATCTGATACGACCCATCCCGTAAAAACCTAATATATGATACATCTCGTACCGAATACAAGTATCGTGTATCGGTAAGGACGAATTCTGTTACTATTATAACGAAATTATACGATACCTGATATGCACGTTTCGCAAAAAAGAAATACGAAAATCCGGAACCTCTCGACTTAAAATGATAATACGACTTATAACGTTAAAAGATCGATAAATTTTTTGTAAAAGGTTTTTAATCATTATTATTTTTAATTTAATAAGTATCTTAGAACATATTGCCGGTATTGTAAATACTAGGTCATTTGTTAAGATTGTACTAATCAATAGAATCATGTGGCTTTGGGGAAAATTATTAGGTAAAATTCAATTGACAAAATTTATAGCTATTTATTTTATTGGATAGTGTGAGAAACGAGCACACAGTCCACCTGATGGTAAGTGGTTGCTGTGGCCCATAGATATGTACATTTATCAATATGCAGATGCGGTGCCAGCTCTGAGGACTGAGATGGAATGCCTCGGTTCCAGTAAAAAGGGTCTCCGATTCTCTACACTCACCATACGAAACACAGCACCATTAAGCTGCTATTTTACGATGGTATTCTGTGAGAGCGTGGTCCTACATCAATCGAGCCTACCCATCCGTGCTACAAATATACTACTAATATAACTGCAGCATGGCTCTACCACGTATAAAATTTCGAGAGTATCTACCAAGATGAAAGGTGCTTTATAAACTAGGTGGTATATAATTATTTTTTTATCAATTTTCTACAATCTACATTGTATGTATACTGTATGTTTGTCAATGTATATTAGGTAGACACTTAAGCTTTTTGTTTTGTTCTTTATGTATAATTTATAAGAATTTTACATACACAAGTATAATAATGTGTAACTTAAGTTTAACGGCTTCTTTGAAGTAACATTGCAGTTTAAGCTTTCGCGTGCGGATAATGAGTACTTTGATAGAATCTTTATAATATTATTATATACATACTTTTGAACATGGAATAATCGGTAAAAGTCAGTCTTTTAACGGTGTACAGGACAATGGTTCTTATTTTCACATTACATAAATACGAATATGAAATGTATCACCATGATTTTTTAAAGTGAAAATTACAGTGTCGCGGTGTACCACAACGGTGTAATTTCATATTGTAAAACAAATATAATCATATAGAAATATACAAATTTTAATCATTTAAGGTGAAAAATTGTAACAAAATAATTTTTCCTGTCTGAGATGTTCTTAAAAAATTTTGAACATTACATGGCTTGTCTTCTACTATGCAAGTATTTTTATATACAATAAGGGTGACAAGCTAGCAACTAATGGACAGTGAATACTGCGACCTATAGACATTTACATCTATGATGAATAATAGGAATCAAAATTTAGATGCGTTGTCACCACTAAGAACTAAGATGGAATCCTAATCTTCATAGAATAGATGGTCTATAATTAATTTGAGAACCATGTAATGTTGCCAATCAACTAAAAATTCTAATACCTGTTGGTACAGCAATAATTATAGTTGCAGAAGTAAAATAAGCTCGAGTATCAATATCTATTCCTACAGTAAATATATGATGAGCTCAAACAATAAATCCTAATAAACCAATTGCTATTATAGCGTAAATTATTCCTAAACATCCAAAAGTTTCCTTTTTTCCGCTTTCTTGTGAAATAATATGAGAAATTATTCCGAAACCAGGTAAAATTAAAATATAAACTTCTGGATGTCCAAAAAATCAAAATAAATGTTGATATAAAATAGGATCTCCACCTCCTGCAGGATCAAAGAATGAGGTATTAAGATTTCGATCTGTTAAAAGTATTGTAATAGCACCAGCTAAAACAGGTAAAGATAATAATAAAAGTAAAGCAGTAATTCCTACTGCTCAAACAAATGGTGAGTTATATACACTCACCATACGTAACATAGCAGCATTGAGGGGCTATTTTACGCTAGTATCCTGTGAAAGCGTGGTCTTTAGCCGATTTAGCCGACTCATTTGTGATAACGTATAAAGTCTTTAGTAGTTTTTCTTTTGTTTTTAAAAAACTGTGCACTGTCAGTCCACATTTCGGTACCATAGACAAGAACAAGTTGGATGAACTGCTAATAGATATTAGTTTTTTCAAAATGGAGTAAAACACTAAACTATCATTCAAAAGTTTATTAAAACAGTACATTATTAACGAATGATATTTACGATTGTTTACTTTGTAAGTACATCACAACGCAGGTGCTTCGTTAAATCGCTTTTAATAATGTCACGTAGACAACTAAGTACATCATAGTAGTTTCATTTAACTATTATATCCCTGTAGCTGTTGCTTCTAACATCTTAAAAAAAACAGTTTCGTAAACATTTATCCACGATAACCTGGCAGCTGCACCAGCAAATGTGTTTGTTGTTAGAGAGGGAAATGCTAATATTTATTATTAAAAGAATATTTGATCTTGCATAGTCGTTAGAATATTCTTTTACATCAATTCGAATTGCAAATTACCGAGAAATACCAGGGATATGCCATTACCACTCGTCTTAGTCACAAGCGACGCCCATAAATCAGTAATATATTACTTACTAAGTCTCTAAAGATGGTCATATATTATGCCGTGTAAAAAAGGTGTGCGAACAGCATTTTGCTTGCGATAAAATTCAACAAGCTACATAGCAATAATGCATAGTGCTTCTCAAAACTGCCGCCTAATTACGCCCGCCGTTAAATTTGAATGAAACTCATAAAATTTTCTAAGCAGGACACGCGTAAATCGTCCGACTTTAATTTGTATTTTAAATGAGAATGGAAGTTAATTTATCGGCGGAGCAAGCGAATCGGCTAACTATTAAATTTATTGCCGCGAAGACAGAGAGTTCGTCCATTTCGCAACTCGGAGGCTCGAGAATAAAAACTGCTCCCCGAATAATAAAAGGTGGAATTACTGAGAAAGTTTCTCTTTTCCGGGATCTCTCGAATATCTACTTCGACAGTGTGTAGGTAACTAGATAGAATTTGTGGATTTCTCGTATCGTATAAATTACGGTCATATTTCGTGTTTCCCAAATTAATCTTTCATCAATGCTTAAAAGTTTTATATTAATCCTCCATGAAGAACCAAAATGCAGATGCGTTGTCATGGCCCACCCCCTCCTTCAGGATTAAGATGAAGTGTCTCATTACCAGTAAAAAGGGTCTGATTCTCGTCACTCATCAAACAAAACACAACAGTATTATGCTGGTTACTTAGGATGGTATTATGTAAGCGGTGGTTATTTATCAAGCCGACCCATTCGTACTATAGCTAAAACACGTATATCTTAATAAAAATCGTGTGTAACTAACAATTAAAAAGAAAAACGGCGGAGTCGAGTCATTAAATAGACATGTTAAGGAATTTTTAATTCTTTTTTTTAATTTTTTTTGATGTCAATAATTATAAATATATTATATCAATACTTAATTTGGTTAGTATAAGTCAATAGTTACGAGTACATTACGTTACAAATCCTTAATACGCCTTGCAGTTAAAAATAAAATATAAAGTATAACTCACCTGTTTTTCACTGGTTATGTCATCCAACTCCATAGGTCCAGTCGTCATAGGTGGCGCTCCATGCATTGGAGATTTAAAGCCTGCAGTCGAAGATACAGCAGCGACTTGGCCGCTACTCTCAGACCCTACTTCCATATTGGATCCGTCAGACTCGGAACTGTTTGCGCGCATTTTCCGTCTCTCTTTCTTACGGTAATCTGATCTCGTTGGAGACGATGCACTTCCAAAACCATTTGTTTTTTTATCATATCCATTGTCTAATAACATGGGGTTTTGGAAATTACTGTGATGTAGCCCGTTCGGCGTGTATTTTTCTTGTAGAGCTTTCATATCGAAGGGCTCATTTTTCAGAACGTGAACGACTGTAGGACTTTGGATGTTCTGTATTAGGCTTCCGTTTTGATGAAGAAGAGTTCCATTCTGATGTAGAATGCCATTTTGAGTTGGAAAAGCATTGATTGTAGCGATATTAGGTTGATAGAGTTGTATATGTCGGTCATCAATATAAGTTTGCCCCGCTGGGGCTAGCTCTCTTGCTTGTAAAGGCGCTGGCACAATTGGATAACTTCTAGCGTTAACAGCTGTTAATGTATGGAATGTTGTTGCGTTTACTGGCGATAAGGTTGTCAGAGTAGTTGACAAAGGCGTGACCTGCGCCAACGTGGTCAAATGTGCCGGAGACGATGGCGTCGTGAGCTGCGTGAGCTGGGTTAACTGACTAGGACTCGCGCTGGGCGTCGGGCTGGCTGTTACCGGCACGGGGGTGACACTTGGTAGACCCGTCTCCGGTATCACGGTCGTCTCTGGAAACGTCTGGAATTGGCTCTGAAAGGACGGCAGCTTGTTAGGTATGGGCTGCAATGTGACCGACTGGTAAGAGTCGAGCGGTGAAGAGAAGCCCGCTCGTAGTATCGCATCCTTCGAGTTGACTGTAATCGGCATCGACTCCCACGGTCGATATTGCGGCTGGCTCGCGATGACTGAAACCGTGTCACCGGTTCTCTCGTAATATTCCCAGGCCGGATCGAGCAGTCGGCCGTCCGCTGTGAGTATCCTCTGCTCGTTTTCTGCCATTTCGCCGAACGTCGAGAAGGGCGGCAAATGCGCGTTATCCGCGCCCGCCTCACTCCTGAGCGTTTCGCTCATGACGTGTTCTCTCTACGTAACCGCATCGCGTCACTCTTCCGCGTTCCGAATTCACCACAAATACAAAAATAAGCTCTAAACTAAGTCTATGTCTATGTTGTACTGAACACTCGGAACTTCACTGGAACTTTCTAATTTGTACTTTTAATATCTGGCTTCGTAAAGTTCGTTTTAACTCTAAATAGCACTTAAGTTACGATTATACGGCACACCGGTTTACACTACACTAATCACAATATATTCGTTTGCTCACTATGAAATAAATTTTATAAAAATCCTTAATAACAGGTAGTTAAACTTAGATGAGCCTTAACATTACGGGCTTATAAAATCTTTGGCTGACTTCTTTTTATTAAGAAAATGCTCGAGGAATCGGTTCTTTTATTTGTTAACTAACGATAAAATACTTTGTGCACTTGATTAACGATTTCTTTATTATTTTGGAACGTTTAAATACTGGTCGTTGATAGATTCTCTTCTAAACTTTGCTCATTCGAAGGCTTCTTTTTATTGTAAATACCGATTAATTCAGACTTAAATTAATTTGTACTGTTTGGGAGTTAGCGTATACTATGTGAATTTTTACTTTTTTATTTTTATCGTTAAAAAGGTTTTAAAAAAATAGTGCTTAATATTATTTTTTTTTTCGAAACAAAAG
This sequence comes from Parnassius apollo, assembly GCA_907164705.1. Taxonomy (NCBI): domain Eukaryota; kingdom Metazoa; phylum Arthropoda; class Insecta; order Lepidoptera; family Papilionidae; genus Parnassius; species Parnassius apollo. The sequence goes on from CAJQZP010000528.1 coordinate 6,282,635, forward strand.
ATATGACTGGAGGCTTTGGTTTGAGGAATTCGTGTGTTTTGGTTGACTTGTTGGCTGTAGTGTAGCGACGCATAGGGCGACAGACTTGGCCAGTGCTATCCGTGCGGCCGGCACGATTCTGTGGACAAAAAATATTTTTATAACTAAATATCTTATAAATACAAAGATAATCAGAGTGTTCTCCCCGTGAGCGTCAAGGAGATAATATTGCAGAATAAAAGAGTCTCTCATAGCCTTCGATGGTGGTATGATATAATAAATTAGATGTAAAATATCCTGGCCGTGACCGTGTAGTGTCGGTGTGAGAATATCCACTACCCTATATCATTCCGTCGGTGTCATAAGAGACGACTGACGGAAACTGAAACTGGTAGATGGAAATAAGCATCTTTCTGTAACTGTACTGTAAAGTTTTTTACGTGGTAGAGCCATGCTGCAGTTATATTAGTAGTATAGTTGTAGCACGAATGGGTCGGCTCGACCGGGGAAGGACCACGCTCTCACAGAATACCAGCGTGAAATAGTAGCTTAATGCTGCTGTATTTCGTATGGTGAGTGTAGAGAACCGGAGACCCTTTTTACTGGAAACGAGGCATTCCATCTCAGTCCTCACGGGTGACAACGCATCTGCATTTTGATTTTTAATGGAGGATAGATGTAGATGTCTATGGGCCGCAGCAACCACTTACCATCAGGTGGATTGTGTGCTCGTTTGTCACCCTATTCTATAAAAAACAGAAAAAAAAACTTCGAATATATAAAAACTGCTGTTCCCTAACGACCTATCAGACAATCTATGGGCCTATGTTATGCAGGGGACTTTTGTATGCTGTTATGGTATGATATGGTAAAATATCCAAACTGACAACGTTGAGCAAAGTATAGTGCAAAACATTTAGTAGTTCCATCACAAATCTCTTCGCAAAACGAGGCAATTATGGCAAATCTTACAAAAGAAGATCATTCTAATAACAACAAAAGTGCCCTTTTTATATGCATACATAAGAGTGCTCCACTTTGCATTAATTAAATTTTTGAATGAGGTCTATGTTCGGCGGTGGTCTTATAGTGCGCTGTACTGATGATTATGAAGATTCATGAATACGAGTGATGTGTAGTACCCACCCATTCCATCCTATTATGGGTGTCATATAATTCGGTTATACGAGTAGGTAAATGCCACGGTATTTACAGCTAGAGACGATTAGGTGTCAGGGCATGCTTTCGATCTGTGATAGTGATTGTGACTGATATAAAAATAAAGAATAAATAAGCAATTAGCGGTTATTTAAGAGATTAGTTACTTAATCTTTAAGTAAAACTGGAAGTTTCTACTATTTTAATCATCTACAAGCGAAACAGTTATATAAAACGTTAATGGCTTTTTGGGACTGTGATTTTCTTTCTTATACAATTGGTGACAGTGTAGTTTTTTTAGAATAGAGGTGACAAACGAACACACAGTCCACTTGATGCTAAGTTAATGCTGTGACCCATAGACATCTATATTTATCCTCGATTAGGAATCAAAACGCAGATGCGTTGTCACTCACCCCTGAGGACTAAGATGGAATGCCTCGTTTCCAGTAAAAATAGGGTCTCCGGATCTCTACACTCACCACACGACATACAGAAGCATTAAGCTGCTATTTTACGCCGGTTATATGTGAGGATTACCTTCCCCGGTCGAGAGGACCCATTAGAATAGAATAGAATATTTTTTATTCAACGTAGATTACAAGTAATTCTTATTGAAAGTCAATATTTTAATTTACCACTGGTTCGAAAAAAACCTCTGTCCAGAGAAGAACCAGCAAGAAACCCAGCGGAACTTTAATTCATTCAACCATAATATAGCTGCAGCGTAGCTCTACCACGTATGAAAGTAGTCTAATACGTAGTGACCGTGTAGTGGCGATGTAAGAAACCCACTACCCCATATCGTACCGTGGGTGACGTAAGATGCGACAAAGGGAAACAAACCAGGAGATAGCGGCAGCGTTTTCCCAATAATAACTTAAAAATACTGTAGCTATAACGGTAGTAGTCTATAACAGTAATATTCATTACCACATATCAAATTCACTGCTGAACATAAGCCCCACTATAGAAAAGTCTCATAAGGGAGATGTTTGCCATAGTTGCCACGTTTGGCAAGCGTGTTGGTAACCGCAGTTTTCAGTTTTTAGTCGTTATTGGGAGACGCTGCAGCCCATCTCCTGATTTGTTTTCCTCTGTCGCTTTTTACGACCCCAAGGGATGACGTGGGGTAGTGGATATTCTTACACCGCCACCACACGGTTTGTAATGAATGTAATTAATGAAAAATATAATAATAATGTCCTCCAGACCGAATTTCGGCCACGGCGGCCTACCTCAACGGAGGCTAGCTATCGGCGCAGGACAGGATTATAGTGCCCAAGTGTATGTGCAAGCACAGGTGCACTCTCTATTCGCTCACTATCATAATCCGATGGGACGGTAAACCGACACGACCGGAGAGAGATCAGGCGCCAACGCTTTACGTGCTTTTCGAGGCAAGGGGGTGAGACACCGCTAACTTCCTGACTCCGGGTAACTACAGAGAATTTCTTGACAGAAAAACTCAATAATTAATTTTTTGGCCCAACCCGGGATTGAACCCAGGACCTCATGATCAGCAGTCGCACTACTACAACCACTAAACCAACGAGGCAGTCAGTGAAAAAAAATTAATGAAAATTATAATATTTAATGTACATATGTATATAGGTTTAATGTATGTTAATTAAAAAATCATTACAATACAGTTACGTTCGTAACCAACAATTATTCTTAGTAAGTAACATAATTTAGTTAGAAATATGGCCACAATACGAAAAGTATGGGAGAATTTTAAAAGTTGTGCTACGGGTCCATATTGTTTACTGCGCAGTGACGCGCACGCGCGCTCCCCTATTCGGATCGCTTGCTCGTCGATCGATGGCGGGAACTGTGGCGCTGCTGTTGAGTTTATTGTTTTTGTCCTGAGTACAAAAAATGTATAGATTTTTTTTTATTAAAGCAGCGAATTTTGTACAGAATTTTGCAATGGTTTCTTTATTTTTAAACATGTAGTTAAGATTACTGACGGGTCCGAGGCGCAGTGTCCTATTTTTCAAGCTGCGGCGCTGAAGGCCGGGAATTCGAATCCCTCACGGAACAAGTATTTGTATGGCCTACAATTAAATTTTCCTGGTCTGGATGTTTGTCCTTGTGCAATTTGTGTTTGTAAACTGCCTTTATGATAAAGCAGAATATACGTGTTGGAAATGATTTTTTAAATAAAATAAAATGATAAGAAACTCAACCAAAAGGATTACAATAAGTATAATAGAAATAGGTTTTCAGATAGGTGTGTTGGAGATAAAAGAAAAGGTAGAAAAATATTTATGAAACACAAAACACATTTTTATTTTTTCTAAATCAGGTGATTTTAAATCGAGTAAGTGGTTTCGAAAAAGCTCTCATAACTTAGCATGACGTGGTTCGTGGTTGCGCTTTGAGTAAAACAACATACTTTCGTGTCTACCTCTCTTGATGAATATGTCATTGTCTCTGTATTTGTATGCGTTGGTAATTTTATAATCCTACACATAGTAAAAAGCTTCCGAAAGTTTCCGGAAGTTATCGGTTGCAATGTTGAAATAAGCCGGAAAAACATCATCAATCTTTTTTTTAATTAGTAAAATAAAGTTCTTAATTAGTAAAATAAAAATGCTTTAATTTTGGCCTCTATTTCTTGTTACTTATAATTCATTATTTCTTTTTATGGTTGGTTTCCAACTTTTATTTTTATTCAATAATATAAATTTAATAATAACTTCTACCTTAAATAATAAAATAATGAAAAAAAAAACTATCCCAAGTATGTTAGTTAAATTTTAGTCATGTAGTGGTTACGTATAATACAGTAAATATAAGTAAAGAAAAACGATAGAACAAACAAGTTATTGTCGAAGCCTTCAGTTACACTTAAAAAGGCAACTCGAGTGGATCTTGCGAATCGTTCCCGACATTATGTCGGCCCCGTAGATAAAGAGCTCCGCCCGATAATCACGTTGTCATGTACTGCTAACATTTCACGGCCCGTGGCGTCACAGCGGTTCCCCTCCCCCTCCCTGAGTCAGAACCCTCTTGCACCTTAGGACTGGGCATCTATATCGAGAAGCTCGAAGTTCTGACTGTAGGACGATTTTATTTTATCATTTAAAATTAGTGATATAAATTAAAATTTATCACGTAGTTGTAAATTATAATCATACAAACTGGAATAGGAATTATACTTTTTTATTACGTTTTATTAACTCGCATACGTGTTACTTCGGGTCGAATTTTGTGATTGATTTTAAACAATTTTAAAATTTTAAAACTTCCCGACTATGAAATATGAAACAAAATAGTATATTTCAAAAAATATTATTGTAGTACTTGTTATTTTTTTAATAGTTACCGCTATAAGAAATATAGAATATATATGCTTTTTATTTTTTTTTATAGGATAGAGTCACAAACGAGCACACAGTCCACCTGATGGTAAGTGGTTGCTGTGGCTAATAGACATCTACATATCGTATCTCAAATACGAATCAAAAGACAGACGGGTGACAACCCGTGAGGACTATGATGGAATGTCACGTTTCCAGTGCAAAATGTCTCTACACTCACCATACGAAACAGAGCAGCGTTAAGCTGCTATTTTACGCTGGTATTCTGTGAGAGCGTAGTTCTTCCCCGTTCAAGCCGACCCATTCGTGCTACAACTATACTACTAACATGGCTACAGCATGGCTCTACCACGTAAAAATGCTAAATAATTATGAAGTAATTATTATTGATTTGGTAATGTTTTTTAAGTAATTTAAAGGTAGTATTGTAAAGTATCTGTGTAAGAATATTCTTACACAGATACTTTACCTTTTTCAGTAATTCAAGTTTCAAATGGTTCGCAGACTGGAAGCGAAGCTGAATTTCTCTTTATCGAAGTTCTTCTTGGTAATACAAAATTACTTCTCGGAGTTTTTTACAGTCCCTCTCTCACTGTCGACTATTTCACCACGTTAGAAAATATTCTTGACAATCTTACACCTATCTATTGTCACAGTATTATTATGGGTGATTTTAATACTTGTCTTTTAAAAAACAACGCTAGATCAATAAAACTTAAATCTATTATTGAAGCAGCAAATTTAAAACTTCTTCCCACTTCTGCCACACACTTTTTACCGAACTGTACCCCTTCTCTTCTCGACATAATGTTTGTGTCTTTACCTGACCATGTTCTTAAATTTGGGTAACATGCTGCTGATTCTTTTTCCTATCACGACCTTTTATACTTGTCATACAAAATCCGTCCCCCTAAAGCTAAGTCAAGGATACTACTTCAGCGTAACTTTAGTGACTTGGATTTGGAGCAGCTTTTAAATGACGCTGTAAAGATTGATTGGAGTGTAGTCGTCAATGCGTCTACTGTTGATGAACAGGTTGCTTTGTTCAACTCTCTGTTAATTCAGCTTTATGACGTTCATGCTCCTGTTCGTCCAGTGCGTGTAAAGCATCCTCCCTCTCCTTGGCTGACCGATGATATAAAAAAAATCATCCACATTAAAAATTGTGCCAAAGCTAAATACAAGTCACTTCCTAGGGATTTGAATAGAGAGAAGTATAGATTAGTACGGAATCGTTGCAATAATCTGTGTAGAAAAGCACAACGACGCCATATCCATGAATCAGTACAATATCCTGACCCTGCTAAGGGTCTGGAAATTTCTTAAGTCCTTAGGAGTTGGGAAATTACGACAAAATCTCACACACTCTTCGTCTTGCATTAACGATAAAGCAAAACATAATACTTTGGACTCTCTTTCAACAGCTCCCACTCCGGACACCTCTGCTTTTAATTTTAGCCAATTTAACAGTTGTGATGTTAAGAGAGCCATAATGTCCATCCATTCAAATTCGATTGGTAGTGACTGCATTAGTCGGAAAATGGTCATCCCTCTCATTGATCTCCTTTTACCTATAATCACGTCTATCCTGAATAATTCACTGAATTCTGCTTTTTTCCCTTCAGCTTGGAAAGACGCATTTGTAGTTCCTCCTCCGAAAAAGTCAAATCCCTATTTTGCCTTTCTTTTCCAAAGTTCTAGAATGTCTTGTGCACAATCAATTAAGCACCTATCTTTTAAAACACAATCTTTTAAATCCCTTGAAATCCGGTTTCCGTCCTGGCCATAGTACGACTACTGCACTTTTACAAATCACTGATGATATACGGTATGGTATGGAGAAACAAAAGCTTACCATTCTCACGTTGCTTGATTTCAGTAACGCATTTAATACTGTAGATTTTGATCTATATCTTGTTAAGCGTCCTACGCTCTCTCAACATATCTCCAACTGTAGTTGACTGGTTTCGAAGTTACTTGTTTGGTCGTCGACAGCGAATTCAGGTGCGAGAGGTTTTTTCCACGTGGACTACTACAGCTGCTGGTGTACCACAAGGTGGCGTGTTGTCTCATCTCCTGTTTGCAATTTTCATTAACTCTATAAGTCATAATTTGTCCTCTTACTATCACTTGTATGCTGATGATCTCCATATCTATACTCAGTCCTCACTTGAAGATCTATCTAAAGCAGTTGAAACTAATAACGCTGATCTGAATTGTATTTCGAATTGGAGTAAATGTTATGGTTTAACGATTAATCCTAAGAAAACTCAGGTCATTGTCATCGGTAGTTCTAGATTAATTGGTAAAATTGACTGGTCTTCCCTACCCCCTATTATACTAGACTGCACTCTAATCCCTTACAGTAACAAGGTTAAAAACCTGGGGTTGTATCTTGACTCCTGTACGTCTTGGACCTCACAGGTTAATGAGGTCAGTAGAAAAATGTTTGCTGCGTTACGTAATTTCCTTCCCACAGCAACTAAAGTTATGCTCGCCCAGTCTCTACTTCTGCCTATCCTTGACTATGCTGATATTTGTTATCTTGACATTACCGAGGAGCATCTTAATAAGCTTGAGTGCATTCAAAATTTATGCATTAGATTTATATTTGGGCTTCGCAAATATTATCATATCTCCGAATTTCGCAAACAGCTCAAATGGCTCCCGATCCGCCTTCGCAGGAATACTCACATTCTCTCTGCGTTGTATAGTGTGCTGTTTAATCCTTCTACTCCTCTTTATTTAAAAAACCGTTTCCAGTATCTTTCTCTTACCCATAATCGGTTAATTTGTTACTCCGTCAATCTTTCTCTCTCTACACCTTTGCACTCTTCTTCCTTTTTCAAGAAATCCTTCACCGTAACCGCTGTGCGATTGTGGAACTCCTTACCTCTCCATATTCGTCGTGCTAAATCTCTTCACTCTTTCAAAATTCTTGTTAAATCGTATTATTTAGAACGCTATTAGATAAATTACTTTACCTTTCTCTTACTCTTTTCATTTAATCTATTATATGATATTTCATATATAACTTTCATTTTCTTTTATTTAATTATTGTATTTTTTTATTATTATTTTGTATGCCCCCCCTCTATTTGTAACTTTTGTTTGCATCATTCCTCTACGCAAAGGTTGTCTGGAAGAAATCACTTTCAGTGATAAGACCGCCTATTGTACATACTTTAATTAGTTTTAACTATATTGATGTTTCTGTATTGTGGTGTACAAAAAAGAATAAATAAATAAATAAATACTTTTCTATGATATGATATATGATCTATTCTATAATATGGGCCATAAATGACCATAAATGACTGAAGAGGCGACAGAGGGGATTAAACTGGGAGATGTCAAGTAGCGTGTTCCAAATAACAACAAGATCATAAAAACTGCTGTTGCCAACCCGGATGTGAAACGTGGCAGCTATGGCAACTATCCCTCTTATGAGACCTACGTTCAGCAATGCACTTCATTGGCTCCATGGCCTGAGATTTCATCATCTTCATCATCATTATAGCTCTTAGCAAGATCGTTGCTGAACATAGGCCTCCCTCAGGGAATCCAAGGAAAAATGGTTTTTGCAGTTGCATCCACCGACTGACACGACATACATCATGTCTGCACTTCATATAGTGAGTGCCGCTCTATGCTTCATTTACTGGGTCGAGGCTTCCACTCGTGCACCTTTCTTTCCACTTGTCAGTTTTTCGGCGTTTTCACTATGGTTCTATTTTGGTTCTGTGGATATCGTCGTAACGATCGGTTTCTATCACGCAACATTAATAAATAATTTAAACGAAATCACAACAATATATGTTATCTTTAGAACAACCTTAGAAATAAAAAATATATGTATGTAACAGGCAATCTTCATAGTGAAGGCGGTATTTCTGGTCCCAAAACGGTTCGGGTCGTCACGTGGTACCGTGTATAAAAGCTTGTAAACAAACTAATAATAGAAAGGGTATGTTCATAGTAATGCCACGCTCTATTTCGGAGTCTCTATTTTAAGGAAAACTATTTTGGAGGTTTGTTCATTTAAATTAAATTATGTTTGTACTTATATTTATAAATGTTGATCTAAGATACGTTGAATTTACCATTTTACACAAAATAAGTAATAGGCCAGTGCTTAAGGTTGATTTTACTAAAATTAAGCATTTTCGTTAAATATCTTTTTTTATTTGAAAAGATTTTATTAAAGGCCATTAAAATGTAAATTTAAAGTAAAACTAATAATGTGCCTTTTTTGTTAATGATTAATAAACTGAATAAATATTCAAAGTCTTAATAACTTTTTTAATAAGTGTGACAAACGAGTACAGAGTCTATCTGATGGTAAGTGTTGCAGTCACGTTCTTCACCACTAGACCTTTGATTATATACATTTCTATATATGTGATTTGTGCTCGTTTGTCACACTTATTAAAAAAAGTTATTAAGACTTTGAATATTTATTCAGTTTATTAATCCTTAACAAAAAAGGCACATTATTAGTTTTACTTTAAATTTACATTTTACTGGCCTTTAATAAAATCTGGCCTAAATACTGGCCTTTAATATAATCAAAACACTAGACCAATAAGGCAATCTCTGGTTAGTATAGTACATATTGCATCTGGATAATATGCCTACGTTAGGAAGAGCAGATAAAGCCATTAAGAGCGTTTTAACAAAAAATCTACGTTTAAGGATGGAAAACGAGGATGTTGTGTGTTTCATAGACAATTACATCTTTTTTCAATAAAAAATCAAAATGTAGATTCATTGTCAGTCCTGAAAACTTAGGCGTAATGCCTTGTTTCCGAAAGAAACCTCAATTCAAAACATTCATATTTCATTTACATCATACATTATTGAAAACAGTACTATTTCGCTTGCTACTTCAGGCTTGTATAGTAGGACTACACAAGTTATGTACGTTATACGTCGTATATATATACGTGGTATAAACTATTTTTTACGTAGTAGAGCCATTCTGCTATATTATTGTTATAGCACGAATGAGCTGGCTTGATCGGGGAAGAACCACGCTCTCGCAGAATACTAGCAGGAAATAGCAGTTTAATGCTGCTGTGTTTCGTATGTTAAATATAATGAACCGGAGCCCCTTTTTACTGGAAACGAGGCATTCCATCTTAGTCCTTAGTTATAACAACGCTTCTGCATTTTGATTCCTAATTGAAGATAAATGTAGCTGTGTATGGGGCCACAGTATCCACTTACCATCACATGGATGTGTGCTCGTGTGTCGCCCTCATTCTAATAAATGTAGCACCTTATTGTATTGATAGAGCGAGATGATTCACAGTCATGTTACAGTTGTTGAAATCTTTCAATTCTTTATCACGTAGTCATTTGATATACATAAATTGCACAAGAACAAATATTCACACCGGAAAAATAATTTATAGGATATACTACTCTACAGACCGTAACGCAGCAGTTTAAGCACTGCTATTTGGCGTCAGAAATAGGTCCTTCGAGAAGTCCTACCATCTCTTCATCGAGCTCCTATCCATATTAACCGACATAAGCTTGCAACTTACTGCTTAAAAACATTCACATTTTAAAAATATAGTTACAGATAATTTAAAATCGTGGAACAAGGTTTTCTATATTGGTTTTAACAGTAGTGCTAACTGTCTATTACGCTGTGTAAGCTCTACTACAGTTTTTACACAAGAAGATATTTATTTAAGATTTTGTTACGAAATAAGAGGAGATGGCCAAAATGTGCCCCAAGCTGTACAAAAATAAGACTATTACTATTAATTTAGATAAAACAAAAAAAAGAATTTTGAATAACTATTAAAATTTTATAGCAGCTGTTGAAATAATCAAGTTTAAAAGTATTTAAAGTGATTTCTTTTCTTAGAAGTCACTCTATAGCACATTTAATGTGACCATATAATACTTAAAAAGATCAGAGTAGGGAAAAACAATAGCTAAACTCATAAAAATACTTTATTTATGATATATTATGTGTAAAAATTAGAATTAATACATCAAAATAATCAAAATGCACGAAAGGATAGGATTTTATTTATTTGTTTAATACAGCAACAGCTTAAACATGTAGCATTACATTATAGGATAGGGTTATTTTACTATAGGACTTGCAACACTGAATCCGTCCGTTACATCAAAACAGTCTAAATGTCACTTGGTATATGATATATATATATATATATATATATATATATATATATATATATATATATATATATATATACGCTTTTTTTCGTATTTGTGTTTTGTAATAGTGGAGTTTAGGGTTGGTTAGTCTGGCTGCTACAGTTTTATCGTATTTTACTTTTATTTAATAGGTGCCATAGCCCACGCGAGTGCCACTCTAATTATAAACGGTGTAATTCATAAGTTTAATTATTTTCTGTCTAATATACTTCGATCAGAAATAGTATTAATATAATTATGTTACAAAATAATAATTTCAAAGACTGAAAAAACTGCTCCTTGTTTTTTTAGCTAAACCAGTTAGGATACATCCTAATCATCATTAATATACATTAACCTACATAACACTCATGAATTGGAACTTTATTAATTTTAAATCTTCATAATTTTTGTCCACTACTGCGTAGCTACATGCACTTTTCTAATTCTTTATACCTATAGAAGATCTGTACTTTCAAATGACATAGATTTCATCTCTGTACGGTCTGGGGCACAGGTTCATACAATTTTTAGCCATCTCCTTTCTAGAAATTTGTAGCTTTCGTAGCAATTAAGTTAAACAAAACCCTTTATTTAAATTAAACCAGTTATTGCGGATTTTATCGCGTATATTAACTTCTTTATATTTCCGACGTTTCGAGCACTTTATAGCACCCATGGTCACGGGGGAGGGGGACTGAGGTATTCGACGTCCCGATGTCATAGTTAACCGCGCGTACACTTAGATCAAAATTATTACCTAATTTTTTTTAAATATCTTAATCTGGAATATAAAAAAGTTAATATACGTGATAAAATCCGTAAAAACTTGTTTCATTTAAACGTGTAGTGTTCAGCGTAAATATAAGCAATCAAAATCCTATATTTTTAATTTATTTATTATTTAGAAGTTGAATGCAAAGTACAAGTAAATAGCATCTGACCACAAAGGTTTGTTAATAATACTTTTACGCTATTTTGTAACCGACTTCAAAAAGGAGGAGGTGTACAATTCGACTGATTGTTTTTACGTGTGTTACCTCGATAACTTTTTTCTGGGTAAAACAATTTTGATGATTCATTTTTTATTTGAAAGCTGGTGCTTCTCGTGTGCTCTCATGATCAAGATCTGACTGGTAGTTTTTGAGTTATTATTAATAATACGTATTTAATTTATTTCGATTACATTGATGATGTTTTCATTTTATTTATATTGAAGTCGGTTGTACAAAATTAAAAAAAAAATTACACAAGCCAAAAGTAATAAAAGTACAATATTATTCAAAACTAAATAAGAACCTTACTGCATATTGAAAGAGGTATTTTCATATTCGTATGTAGATTAAACCTAACTGAAATTTTACGCAGGATTTTTAAATAGGTACACGACTATTGCGTCATCATCACTTCACAAAAGTGCGATCAAAACGTCCCGACTAGTAATCACCGGGCAAAAGTCTTTGTAGATGCGCACAAAGAACGTTCGACGAAAAAAAGATTGAAAAGCTCACTCGGCACGATGGTGACCAGGATTACTTTTCGTTATGGATATTCATTTTTACGATTTTTGATTAAATTGTTTTTAATTAAACAAGTCAAAGGACGTTTTTTATCCTAATATGTAATTTAAAAAATCCATGCTGCGTAACAAAAGAAATCTATATATGCAACAAAATGTGAACCTGGCAGTAAAAACGAAACTAACAAATATAATTATATTTTCAGCAAACGATTCTGTTATTAATAAGAAAGGACTAAAACAGGACTACAAAATTTTGCCCAGCCTACTCGGAACGGAACGCAACACGTATTATGTGCGTGTGTGAGCGCACCGCTACTCGGTGATTCGTACGCTAGTAAGCTTAAGGATTCGTTTGGTCAATGTGTGCACGAGTTGGTACAGTGTGCGTTGAACACTGGTATCTGGGTCTCAGTTGTCAAGGGCAACCGTACAACCGCTGCAGCGAAAGCGCTGTGCTTAAAGCGCCACGCTGTAATTGTACGGCTTATTTTTAGAATCGGATGTTGTCGCTTTTTTGTGCGGCGCAGCGCATTGCAGCGGGAATGTTTAGTTGACGCTCGGAAATCCTTGAAACTTATAAAAGCTGAACTTGAATACTGCGTGGGTAATGTTTTCAGTTTATATTTAAGAGAAACGTATGCTTTACGTACTTACTAAATATTTGTTTACAGTAACATTTTGAGTTTGACTGTGTAATGAATTACAGATAAATTATTTCATTATTTAAATTGAAGCCATTATGTATCCAAAACTACTTTGTAGGTTGTTCCTTCAATAAACTCCTTATGTAATATTAAAAAGGAAGTAAAAGTAGCGCATGGTATTTCCTGGAATATGATATAGGCCTTTATTACATGGCAATGAACGAGTTCAAGCAACCGACTACTATTTGATCGAGTTTTTTTCTTGACACTACCAGCTGTGTTATACAAAGTAACACATCCGGCGGCGCTTGCACATAGTACCTGCGCCGGAAACTGATATCTCTGTCCCAGTGATCATTTGCTGATAATCAAAGATAAGTTACTAAATGTATACGCGTATAAATATATATCTTGTATTGAGCACACATGCAATACTCATATATTGGCTAAATACATACGCCTGTGTTGTTTATTTGTACAATTTTATCAGAATAACGCTAAAACTATAAAGTAAGATTTCTTACGGTAAGTTTTAACTATATTTTGTTCTAAACTCGAATATGAAAATGTTATAAACCGTAACATCAGTTTGTTTGTAGAATACTCCGGCTGTGTTTAATAGACATGCGTAAGGACAAGTAAAGTTCGAGACTGGAGCATATTGTGGGCTTATACGCTGTAAGTTACTTTGTTATTTTTATTTAAATTTCTTCAAGAATTTATCGGGTGATCTACAGTCTAGTGTCCGAAATACACTGGGGCAATACCAGTTACAAGTAAATCACTTCAGACTCCACCGAGTATGGTTATGTAGTTATAGTATAGTTATATAGTTATAGTATAGTTATATAGTTATAGTACTAGATAGTTCGGGTATAGTTCAAAGTTCATGATAAAATATAGCGTTCAGTTTAAATTACAGCTCAATATGTACCTGACAGAAAATCTTAACGTCATCGATTTTTGGTTAATATTCTATTCTAAATTTAAATTAATTTGATAATGGAATTCCCACGAATAATTTTGTGCATTTGTTTATACAATTACTTGTTTATAATATGATCCAGTTCTATGTATTGTATTACCACACCTTTTGTCAAATATGGGTCAGCTATAAACCTTTTGCATTACTTAAAGCTCTAGAATTTATAAGATAGTAAAAAAAACCCTTAACTTTTTGCGAAACTTTCTAACATTTTTATTATTTACAAAGAAAATATCTAGAGACCCAATGGCCTCGGTTTCTTCGGAGAGAGGTGGAGCCACTTTTCTTCTGAATTATAGCCTATGTTCTGCAGTAGACTTCTGAAGGGTTGTATTGATAATCACGATGATGAATTTCAGAGAGAGATTATATTAATGTAGTTTGCTGGAAAGACAATCAGTTACTAGGTATCGAATGGTAGTGGTTAATGAACGCCTTGAAAAATATTGTATATTTGATAGGTATATAAAATTGTTATAAATTACACATTTAATTTTAAGAAAGAAAGATGCCCATTTTTCACCTGACGATGTATATAAATGAAATAAATCTTAAAATTCAGCTAATTGGATTGTAAATTAATTACGCTTATCAAAATTTTAAAAGAAACACAGGAAAAAAATATTTTTTTAATATTTCTTTAAGCTTATTCTACGTCAAGCGTAAAGGTATTAGCTTATTTTGAACGCATCTCAACTACCCTTTTTAGGACGTTCCATTTTACACTTGTTACTTTACTCAACTTTGTTTCTGAGTTTTATACATTATTTTAGCTTTCATTTAATTAGTAAGCATTTTTATTAGTTTTTGTATAGTACAGATTATTTAAAAACAATAAAATAATTTCTTGAGTACCTATTTGGTAACGCCATACCTAACCTAAAAAGTGACTTTAATATTTTTTGGGCTTCGTAGCGTTTAAATCGTAAAAAAAGGCTATATGACATTATTTTCTAAACTTACATGTAGTTTTTCTACTATACCTTACAACTATACATAAACTTTCATTATCAGGTTTTTATATGTATGGAAAGTGGGCATGATTCTTTGGTTTATATTGTTTTTCCCAGTTACAATAAATTACTACATGTCTATAATATTATATGTATGTTTATAATTTTATTATAATTGTAACAAATTTATAAACATTTATCAACCATCAATGAAAATGTTAATACGTTTCCAAGTTTCTTAAATATGATATGGAATGCCTTGTATTTATAGTAACTGCGTCTTCGGTTCTCGTCTCTTATCGCAACAGCTTTATGTCTTATTTCATGCTGGTATTCAAATTTATTCACATAAAAATGTTAAAATTACAAGTATTATGTAAGAAATATATTACTAGATATTTTAACTATTTTATATTCATATCAGGTGCAATGAGTTAAAATGTTAGAAAAAACTGTTTATAATATCAGCACATGGACCTTTTAATGATTGGAATAGTTTATTTTTATCTATTCTTAGAAAAGTGTGCCTACACAAATAATTGGCAAAATTACACTCACGGTAAGATTTTTTAACCTAATTGACGCCTACTACAATTATAGCTATATTTAAATGTATATGTATTTATATGCCATACATATGTATTCTGAAAAAAGTAGAAGTAGAAAAAAGAATTCCATGTTTTTAAAATAAAATTAATTTGAAATTAGAATTCTTAGCTATACAAAATTAATTTTGATTTGAAATGGCCAGTACTGCATCACGGCAATTTCATAGGTAAGTACCTATTATAAAATAAATAAAATGTAATATATTTATTATGGTTGTTTAGTACGAATGCGTCGGCTCGACCGTGGTAGGACCACTCTTTCACAGAATACCAGCGTAAAATACAGGTTAATGCTGTTTCGTATGGTGAGTGTACAGAACCGGAGACCATTTTTACTGGAAACGACGCATTCCATCTTAGTCGTCAGGGGTGACAACGCATCTGTATTTTGATTCTTAATTGGGGAGAAATATGGGCCACAGCATCCACTTACCGTCAGGTGAACAGTGTGCTTGTTTATCACCCTTATACTATAAAAAAGTAAACTGTTTTGATGTTTGGCGGCAGTATTGCTGTTACTTTTTTTAATCGATTGTAATATTCTTTTTGCCTACGTGACAGGTCTTAAACATAATGCCTGTTCCGGAAGATGCGCCATAGCTTGCCCGTACTTGCGTCAGCGTTTAAAAGTAGTAGATCACTTAGATGTTTTGTGTAGTGTCTGTGCTTAGTTGACGACCACGGACAAGCGTTTTGTTTCCGTTTTTTTTTATTACTATGAAATTTGTTTTTAATTTAAACGATTACGAATAGCAGTAAGTTTACGTAATAGCAGTAATCTTGCAATAGTACCTACCACGTCACCCTAGACGATGTTCGGAAGGTCAAAATGTGAGTACCGCGGGGTTTGAAAAAATGTAGTGAAGGGATTACGGTGCCGCTAAGTAATATGCATTCGCACTTTTACTAAGTAAAAGGTGTTCACACGAGGAAGTTAAAAGCGCAGTTGATGCAGATAGGGCGGACAACCCATTAATGTATTGTTGGGTGGGCCAATGTCCCCAAATTACAAATTTTCAATTCTTTAAAATTGTTGAACAGTTTAAGTTTTCAAATGACAGTTAAATAATGTTTATTTACCTTATTATTTCAACTTCTTAAATTAGGCACTAACATAATTTTATAAGTCGGAAATAAAAATTATAAATTATTACAAGATCTAGATTAAGAAGTGGACATGTGATGGGTTCTAGTGATAGCGATAGAAGAAATTGGGCAAGTCACGGAGCATCGCCTGCAAGGGCCGTTACTTAAAGTTATTATTACGTTTTTACTTGCACTGCACTGCAAACGTATATCCAACCCAAGAGTGGTGCATCTACCTTCATAATCCGCCCATCTCCGATGTAGCTTTAATACGATTCGATGTGATGTTGGCTTGAATTGAATGAATATTAACATCCTCTACCCCATATTATTCCATGAGTGTTGTAAGAGATGACAAAGGGAAACTGCAACAGGAGATAGGCAGCATGATCTTCCTGATAATAAACCAAAATATTAAAATAACTACAGTTGCTAGCCCCGCTACCAAGCGTGATAACTATGGCAATTCCTCCCTATAAAGCAATCTATGCCTGTGTTCAGCTGTGGACTTTTATAGGATGTGATGGATGGAATGGAATGGATTTACTAAATTACACAAATATGTAAATATTTTCAATATTCAGGCTGAATTGAAATGTATGAGACAGTAGTCGACACAACCAACACAGTGTAAAAACATTAATTTTGTATCGATCTCGGACTTATCGTGTCAGAATAGAATCAAGCTGTGAACAAACACTATTGACGCGTTCTAAAAAGTTGTGCACAAGCGATCTAACAAAAATCCAAATAAAAACTCTAATCAAACTGACAATCACAAAGACACACTGTCAAAATAATTAGTCAGAATGTCAGTTTGGGCTAAAGTTATCGAATAATGAATGTACATTAAGTGCGCAGTAAAATTAGCCACTCGTTGACATTACATACGGCCATAAATAAATATTTTCGAATGAACTGTGCAACAAACTGAAGGTTGTCTGTAAAAATGCATCTTACGTCTTTGCCTCACTTCCAAATTTGAGGTTATTCGATCTTCTAGATGCTGTTACAAACAATTTATAATAATAATAATAATAATCAGGAGCTAGCTCTGGACTCGTGGATTGCCTTATTACGAGCACTTGCTGGAAGCCGTGCTCGAAAATGACCGTGCCAGGTACTACTGGTTAACGCTTGCTGTAAATATAACAGAACGCGAGTAACCCGGGTTTGATCCCCGCCGGCACCAATGAAATTGTTAATTGCAATTTTAAGTGCTGATTTACCACGTGCTCGGCGGTGAAGGAAAACATCGTGAAGAAACCTACATGTTTGAGGAATAAGAAAAAATATTTCGAAGACATGTGAAGTTCGCCAACACGCATTGGGGCAGCGCGGCGGACATTTCCTTGCCCTAAAACCCTCTCAGAAATGAGGGGATGCCTGTGCCCAGCTGTGGGACGTATATAGGCTGTAACTTTACTTTTTTTTAGGTACTACTGGAACCTGGTCTTCATTACAGAGACAACTATTCTTGCGAATAAGCCTGTTATTGTGCTGATGGACCGGGCACAAGGTCAAGGATATTTTTGATTGACTTAACATTCAGTGTGACAAGAACCTTGTGAAAACCAAAACAGATAAGCGAACAAAATATATAGACCTGGCTTCCGAGATGACCGACATGTGGCGTGGGCCTGCTGGCCAAAATTATTCCTGTAGTCGTATCTGCAAACGGCCTAATCCCTGTCAGCCTCTCGGGTCATCTGAGGCGTCCTTGATAGACCACTCTGCGCTCAAATGCAGAAGGCGGTGCTCCTCGATGCCGCCTGCATTGTCTGCCGGTTTCTGTCCATTCCCCCGACTCTCGGCCATTTGGTTCCCCTGCCGAGGCCTTTCATCTGGTTAGGTTTTTTTTGTATATTTATTTATTTATTTTATTTATATATTTTACGTATATTATATATAAATAAAATACATAAATAAATATACAAAAAAAACCTAACCTAACCTAATTACGTGTCACGTTGTTTGTCCGCGATGGACTCCTAAACTACTTAACCGATTTTAATCAAATTCGCACACCGTGTGCAGTTTGGCCCAACTTGAGAGATAGGATAGTTTTTTTGGTCATGAGTGACCCACAATTTGTCTGTCTGGCAAGCTAGTTTAATGTATATTTGAAAAATACATTTATACCCCAAATCATAATAATAATGCCAGTGCGTGTTGGCACTCGCATAACGCGCGATACCTCTGTACACTATGTTCATTATAATTTTAATCAACGTATTTCCACATTTCAAGTTAAAGATATATTTATATTGTTTTTTCTGTAATTACCTTCGACCTTATATCGCAGTCAAAAGGTTAACTGGCAGGAAAAGCTTTGAGATTAAGCCCACCTTTTGTTCCTATACATTGGTTAAGGTTCAGTAAGGAGTAAACAAGGTCGTACCAAACCCTGATATATGAGGTGGTGGGGCTTGATGAATGGCGTCATAACCATTTTATTTACACCGGACGTAAAATAACCAGATCGGCGACGCGATGGGCTGCCAAGCGGACGATTTGCAATGCAACTATGGATTTGCCTTGAATCCTCCTCAAAACGGGGGGGGGGGGGTCTACGGCTAGCAGTTGACTTTTAAGGGCTTTTAAGGGAAAACGTAGCAGGAGGGGCTTAATGTGTTTTTTATAGAATAATAGTGGCAAACGCAAACACAGTCCATCTGATGGACGCTGAATGCTATGGCCCATAGATATCTACATTTGTCCACGATTAGGAATCAAAATGCTGATGCGCTGTCACCTCTGAAGACTAGGATGTAATGCCTCATTTCCAGTAATAAGGGCATCTGGTTCTCTATACTCAGAGCGTGGCCTTACCCCGGTCGAGCCGATCACTCGTGCTACAACCATCATATAACTGCAGCGTGGCTCTACCACGTATAAAGGTTAATACAAAATTTTGAGGTCATCACATAGGTTTGCCTTTCCTGATACTAGCTACTTAGAAATTCGATATATTTTTATTAAGCTGTGCCTGCAACCATGGTAAAAATAAGTATGACTTCCATCCTAACACCAAGTCGACAGATGACACGCAATATCAATGAAGTGATTTGACCAATGTATGTAAAAAACCGATATAACCCATACAATGCTTTATAAATGATATAATCTACTTATACATAAAACGGTTAATAGTTTACAATTGTTATTTAAAGTCTTCGAAAAAGAGTGAAATAAATTGGGAATTTTCTGACAATTTTTGTTGTAACAAAACTGATTTACTTAATAATTCAGCAATGTTAGTAAGAAGTTCTTATCTTACAAGAAAAAAAAATTTCTTGTACAAACTTACTTTTTTGTTACGCCATTTATATTTTATGTTCCGGTTACGCAGTAGTATAATAAGTCATGACGAAGTCAGCCTTTTTTCAGCCTTAATTGGCAAATCGTTACAACAACAACAACTAGTCAATATAATTTACAATAAAGCATGGAGGGAACCCTAAAATAACGAATTAGTATATTGAAAGGAGTTTTGTGAATAAAATACATATCATCCGACTTGGCTGTATGGTACAATACTATTGGCTGCCTTAATTGGCGAATATTAACAACCATAAGAACTAGTCAATTTAGTTTTAAAATAGTTCTGATGATTTTTTCCAGACTTCGATAGACCATTAGCTTAATTAAATAAAACATATAGCATGTTTTATTATATTATTTTAATGATATCTGTAGCGGTGCCATAAGCAGACGCTTAATGATTCCGTCAACAATTATTTCGCCATTGTCCTTTGTGTTTACCCATACCGTCTTCTAGAGTTTCTACCATACAGTGAAACTCGTGTGCGATATTTTTATTATTTACATACTACATAAAATTGAGAGTTTGGAAAGTTTTAAAAACCGCACTATAAAATCATTGTTTCTCACAGCACACAGACCTACATAGCGTCATCAGAGTGTAATGACAGCATGCACAGGATGCGTACATCAATTTGATTGCCGGCCGCAGCGGGTTCAATCCTAGTTGTTATTTTGTTAAATCGATGGTTTGATAAAGAACTGTGTCGTGTTGAAGTTTAGAAAAGAAATATCTACAATTGAATGTAATATGAGACGTAAAAGGCCTTCGGAAATGTATTCGTCTTTACGAAATAACACAATGTAACTTGTTTGAAACGGATAATGTGAGTATGATAAATCGATAAAAAGTAATTAAGTGGATAATTTTATTTTACTTAACTTACTATTTAAGTTTCATAAATATTTTTAGTTATAGCTATTTAATAAAACAATAGACATAATTAAAAAATTCAGATGCAATATAGATCACTAATATAATAACTGCCGAATACTTTTTTGACGTCACTAATGTAAAATTTGAAAGCATAAAACAAAGCCAATACCACGATTAAGGCGCATTACAATGATAAGGCGACGAAAGAATCTCCCGATATAGAGTTACCGTCCCATCCCATTCAAGCACTCGAATCGAGTTGAATAGGACCGCAGATGTGGCGTTTTTTATAACAATCTTTCCCACACTACTACTTTTTCTGATGCCTTAATACCTTAACAAACAACGTTACTTTTAAACAGAATAATCTTTACAGAGATTTCATCCTTCACACGATCTATTAAGGATTGTTATTGTTAAAATATTGTACAATTAAAACGCAGAATAATGTTGGTCGATACAGTTTTGTAAAGATTTTTTGTTGCACGCGTCTTTCTCCTATCGGATGCGACATAGGAAATTGAGTATTTTTTCATCATGCGCGTTTAAAATGGAATTGTCTAAAGGAAGTCACACATGCGTGGCGTGATTGTTTGATTTAGTATTGTAGCCTTTTTTACATTTGTTTCCACTATTAAATGATCGAAGACGTGTAATAAAAACAGAAAAAATATCTTGGATTAAATTAAAACTGTATATAAATTAAATAACCAGCCAAAATTATATTATATCAATACAAAGAAAAGGAACTTTCTCAACATTTATTCTCGATATTCTTAATTGAGCTAAAACTAAGTGAAAAGTTTTCTCGATACTTAAATAAATAAAAATTCGCATTAAAAAGCGTACATTCACCGGCGCGTCTCATCCACCCCAAATAAAATATTCTCCACAATTACGAAACCACCAAACCTTTACCCACCTCCTCCTCCGGCCATGTTTGAACTACCTAGACTACAGAGAAAGTGTTCTGTACAAGCCGTTATGAAAACTGAACGCGTATTTTTAGTTTGTTCAGGAGCAATAAGGAGAGGATTACTGAGAAAGTATGAATCAACTTAAGATATTACGCCCATAGCCAAGATTTTCGGGGATGAAGTACTTTCATACTTTATTAAAGAATTGAGTGTTTCTTAGTGAAATTTAAGTGTTTATTTGGATAAAATGTTTTAAAAATATTGCGATTTTTAAAACTGTCCAGTAGCAAAATGAAATTTGTGATTAAAGAGAGACAATTTTTATACAATCTAGATTACTTGAGAAAATATTAGTCCGTGTTGCTAAAAATAAGTCGACAAAATTAAGCCAAATTTTAAGCTGTGCAAATATGAAACAATATATATATATATATATATATATATATATATATATATATATATATATATATTATATAACTATTGGTTAAAAAATAAAGTAAACTTTACTTTGTTGTTAAGTTATATCTTTATAATAATTAAAAGAGTAATTGAGGTTTTTTAACATTTCCATTAAATAGGTAAAGCAATGCGAAATAAATTATCAAATTCTGTTTTTTACAAGCACATGGATATTTTTGTACATAAATCAACACAAATACCTCAAACAAAAAATATTTAATTATTAGAGAAAAAAACCTTTATTGATATTATAAACATAAACACTTCACTTTGAAAAATGTCTAAACTAACTAATAGGAAACATAACTCGACAGTCGAACTAAAAAGGAAGCAAGTCCGTTGCACAATCCGTAACGTTGCTCTGGTTATACGAACAGTTAGATCGGGCGAAATTGGCCAATTTGTTTATTTGTTTTCATTGGCCTCTCTGAACTTGACTCCCCATTATCGCATTCACGGGAGGAAGGCGTATTATTTATCAAATTAATCCGTGGGACCGTCCGGGATCTTGTAGCTGAGTCGTGTGCGTCTGGTAAAGCGTTTTCACACAAACTCTGTGCGTGTGCTCTCGACTGGCATGCAAGTGCGGGCTTGTAATTATATTATTTTTCAACAAAGACAATAAAGAACAAATGCTATTTTCTTCTATGTCTGTTTTTATTGGTGCAATTATCATATTCGTTTGTGTTTATAATATTAATAATTTGAATATAAATATAAATTTAAATCCAATACTTCAATATTTCAAGTTAATAGTTTTATATTAAATGACAGTTTACGCGGTGGATCCACGATGCAACTGTATCATGGTTTAGCACAATTACGTAGGCTCGACTTGAGAAGGATCACGCACTCGCCGAATCTTAGCGTAAAATAACAGCATAGTGCTGCTGTGTTTCTTGTAGAGAGTGTAGAGTACCGGAGGCTCTTTTTACTGGAAACGAGCAATTTTGTCTTCATCCTCAAGGGTTTACCTGCAATCTTATTCCTTAATTGAGGATAGATGTCATCTACATCTATAGGTTATAACATCTACTTACCATCAGGTTTACTGTGTACTCATTTGCCATCCTTATTCTATAAAAAAAAACTACAGAGAAATCTTTATCAATTTAGTTCAACGTTTCGCTAAAGCTTTTAAAAGCTTGCCGGCAAAATGAATCACTTACGGAAGGAGCGCTTAAAGCCGTATGTAAAACATATTTAAAATCGCCGAAAACTAACTACAAACATGCTAAACAAAGTGTGTGTATAATATAACCAAATACATAAAGAACTCTATTGCAGCTCTACCAAGTTTACGATGTTCTCTACTTTTTTATTGTGAATAACGACTGCGTTAAAAGAACGTCGTATTTTACTATTTTCGTTATTAAAATGTTTTCTTTAATAGTTTTTGTTCCTTTGAATTTAAACCTTTTGATTATTTACAAAGGAAAACGTTTTTCAAGCAACTGATACAAGAATTAGATTGATGGGCTGGGTCTGCCATTTTGGAGAAAAATGGGAAAGGCAAGTGTCAACGGTACTTTGATAATGATAAGAATTAAAGAAGCTAATTTATCAAACTGTTATATTCTTATATAGAGAAAACTTCTATAGGTTCTAAAAAAAGAAATCAATTGTTAATAGAACATCTCCTTGTAAGTCTTTTTATTATATATTTATATATAGGTTATCACAATTAATTTCCTTACGTTTTTGAAGCCTGTAAATGTGTTTTCACCCTAACTGCAATCTGCGCATTATTTCGCGACACAAATCTTGAGGTATTCAAATGAACGGCTTAATGTGTCCAGACACGATGACGCAAACATGCACGTACTTATACGTATCTATTAACTTGCGTCCATATAACGCGGGAGCTTATTATGTATCATTAAAAGGGACTCTTTTAAGTTAATTTCGCTTTGCACAATTAAGGGCTGAATTGCGGGACATCATGCGCAGTAACGATAGCGACGGTTCGATGCGTCATCACAAACCCCTTCATTCATACTGGCCCTTATTCCCACAAGCGTGTACACGGCTTAATATTTACATTCCAATATGAAAGATAATAACAGAAATCTATGTATTTCAATATAATTTATGGCAATATTTAATCTCTATATTCTAAAGCTGCGTGTTATTATTTACACTAGAATTCTTTACGTTGAAAAACTTGTTTAAATGAAGCTTATAAATATATTTACATCTGCAAATATTACTGAGCAGTCTAAATTGAGGAGCTATGAAGAATTTGGGGACATGAATGATGCATAACACTAAAATGTTGAAAACTCGCTATAAACAGGAATCGATTCGCAAAAGCTCCACGACGAAAGCATCGACGGAAGCATGCGAACGTGCACCGGACCTCGCTTCACGCTCTACTGCCGCCGCGTACCTCTAACAAAACCACAAAAAACATCCAGAATATACCACTAAAACGTAAACTACACTTGCACAACTTGAAAAGCTCGCACAAAACTTTCTGCATCGAGACGCGACCGATACCTTCTCTGGTCGCTTGATCCATCCGCGCCTCCTTTTTTTTTCTCCGTCTCGCTGCCTCGGAAACACAAGAAGGACGCGCGCGAAAAATAAACAAAAAAGGATAAGAAGTTCGCGATCGCGACAATGCGTGTCGTTGGTGCGAACGACACGCGTGTAATCGCGGCGGCGGTCGGCGGCAGACTAGCGCGCGACGTGTTAGAGACTAGAGAGTAGAGACGGAGTAACGGCTGTAAGCTAGAGTCCGTTTGCTGCGCTTATTTTATTACGCACTTTGTATAAATTTTTCTTGTTTGTGTTTTAATAATTTTGATAAGTGAACCTACCTATAAAATCCAAATAATGTTGAAAACTCAAGTTTTACGTTATGTCAAGTAAATATCAAATAAAAATATTTGATAAGTTGATAAAAAAGTCTTTGCAAATATAATAATATACTTAGTCTTAAATGTAAATAAAATCTTCAATATCTGTTAATGTGAGGAACGAAAATAGAAGATCTATAACGTCAGGTTTGTGCTACAAAGACAGCACTAGGGGGCGCAGCACACAGCTGCCGCTGCGTCCAATGGCGGGCGGTCACGTGACGCCCCGCGCCCGCACACGCTTGTTTACAAATAATAATAATAGGGACGGTGGCGCCGCCTCTACACCGCGGCCGCTACGCGCTACGAGCTACGCACAGCTGTCGATGCATTTGGCGGGATTCGGAGCATTCGCTCATGCTTCGATCTGTTTACTTCGGAGCTTACAGCTTACGCTTGCGATCGATGCTATGCTTGTTATTCGGGTACGTTTAATGCATTGACTCAGGATCGGTGGTTTCGAAAGTTCCGACAAAGCACACAAAGATATGGTTTTAAGAATGTGTTTTCACTAAAATTACATATTATAGTTAAGACTTCATATTGTTTAAATTAATTGCTTTTTTTTGCTTTATATGTATAATATTCAATTCTAAAGTTATCATTTTATCTACATTATTAAATTGGGTTAAATTTAAAATTTAATAGACCTTGACATAGTTCTAGAACTAATATTATAAATTTAGAAACTACGCCTATTATTTTAAAGAGTGGAGTGTTATTTACATTAAGTTATGTTTTTTTTTATTTCACAATAAGTACTCAAAAGCCTATAATAGGAACTTTAGTTAATAGCTTTCTGTAATAAATAGCAGAAACAGAATACATATATTCGGCTTACAAAGACAAAAACGAGACTAATTGTATTACATTCATTGAACTTACATAAATACCAATGACTAATAATAATAAGAGACGTCAGTAAATAAATAAAAAAAGCAGTTTGTCAATAAGCGCAAGTAGATTTTTACTCAAAAATAAAGAACATAGCTTTAGTGACCCAACAATAAGATAAATATTTTATCTTTTTTTCCTTCAGCATCACGTAAAATTCCGCTGCTGTAATATTTTTAAAATATGGGTGACAAACCAATACACAGTCCACATGGTGGTAATGTAATCGTGAATGCTGTGATGCATAGACATCTACTTCGATCCTTGATTTAGAATCAAAATGTAGATGCGTTGTCACCTCGAGGATTAAGATTAAATATTTCGTTTCCAAAAAGGGTCTCCGGTTCTCTACACTCACCATAAAAAACAGAGCAACATTGAGCTGCTATTTACTCTGGTATTCTGTGAAATCGTGGTCTTATAATGGGTGAGCCGACTCATTCGTGGTAGAACTATTGTATGTTCTCTATGAATTCTCTTGCTGTAGGAGGATTTGTCGTAATCGGCACACAGGAGGCGGATGACGATCGTCATATCAGACGTCTCGCACTTTAGCGGTTGCTCCCTGTCACCGGTCTAGATATTTTACGTCTGGCGTAAGCGAGATGGTACACCGCCATCTATCGGAAGGCAGTAGCTTTTTTGATATTTCCCATAGTAGTATAGCCACTACCCGGGAACATAAAGACAATATACTCGTATATTTAGAATACAATCATAAATGCCTTTCATGTGATAAGTTCATGGCGAATTAGCTTATTCTTTAACTTGCAATTTTTGACAGTTTATAACTGCAATTTTTTTATGAATATTAGCTACGTAATTATAGTAAATGGAATAAATTATCATTTGTCGAAATCCGACGAGTAGTTTACAATTTACGAGTGGAAATAGATAAATAATATGTTTAACATCTTATTACATATACTTACATACATACTTATATACCGGCTAAAATATTACCCTCTTTACTTTTTATCCTTTTGACAACAGTCGCAGACATATAATAAAGTAAATCAAAAGATTCTCTAAAGATATGATTAATTGAAGGACTAAACACAGATCTCTTAATGATCATTGCAAACTTAAGATGGCAGTGCAGAGTTAACTGTCTAGGTGTTTAGTGCCACTAGTCTACTCGGAATAATAATATAATAAAAATAATGTTATAAAAATAATAGTTATAGGTACCTTAAATATGATCATAACAAAGGTGACATAGAGATACTGGGTTAAAACTAGGGATGTAACGATATATAAATAATTGTGCCGATACGATACTGATACCGATTATTGTAGTAAATAATCGGCGATACTGGTACCGATACCTTTATCGGTGACTGAGTAGAAATAAAAAAAAACAAATAAATAATAAATAATTTTCTTTATTATGCATAAAAATTACCTATATTTATATTATTAAATTATCAAAATTTCAATACAAAATTCAAAATTCAAAGAAAACTTTTATTTATATGAAATAATCAAGAATATTCTCAAGCAATCAAAGCACTGATTAAGGAACTAAATCTCATTATAAGTGGTAAAGTAAATCATTATAAAAGATAAATTTAGTTATTACAGTTAGCTTTTGGTATGTTTTTGTGAAGAAAACAAAGTTTGTTTAAATTATTAACAGATAATCTGTTACACAAATAATTTTGAAAGAGACCTGTAGTTGAAAACAAACACTCTGAGGTAATTACGCTGAGCAAGAATGTCGCGCGCAAACTGTTCGTTTCGCGCGCCTTTCAAACTCTTGATATCGGGATATAATCGGTCTCCCGATTATATCGGCCGATATATTGGTATCGAAATCGTTACATCCCTCGTTAAAACTGAAACTGTGACACCTGTGAAGTAAATTTTGCTCTCAATTCTCCACATCGCCAATGTGTAAGCAATAATGAAATTATTTAGCCATTTTTGCGAGGAGGGTGCAGAACGTCCCTATGTCGCGACAGGTTGCTGTTTCCGATTGTTCCGGGTCCAGGATGTAAGGTGCGAAGAGGGTTGGAACCCCAGTGCATACGTTCACCTAAATCCCTGGTTAGACCCCTATGAAACTGTAATCATCTGCCCTTAGACCACAGGTCAGAGATAAGAATTTTAATTTTGTTTTTATGGATACTTGTATTTTCCTAATAGACTGCGAAATAAATTTACATTAATTGTGAATTGTGAGAGATAAATATTTACTGTTATTTAAGTTCAGATATTCGTATATTTTATTAGAAGAAACTTGTGTTATGGTGTCATTTTCTTTTACTTCTTCTTTATGAGCCCGTAAAATAAAGGACATGAGTATCTTCCGATGTAGAGGGCAAAATCAAACCTATAATTTTACAATTAAATTTAAACACAATTTCTTATTAATAACCAGTACCAGCAACCCGCATCGATTTTGCCTAGATAGTATCTTATAATATGACGTTATTTAAATTGAAAAAAAAAACGGACAGATATCAGACAAAAATTTTAATAATGATTTTTTTTAAGAATAGTAACAATGCTATAAACATTACTAATATTCCCCTTAACCACTCGTGGTAAGCTTAAATAGCTTGTGTTATGACTGGTTCACGCCAGTAGTCGAATGGCGGATTCGACCCCACGACCTTTTTGAGTTCTCGGTCTGCGCCCAGCCATTAGGCTACTGTCGCTTAAATTATATCTCAATAGTATACAAATAATCTCCTGAGCTCAATAGAAGCCAGTTATTTCAATATTACGGACAGTAACTTCAATTATATATACATTTATATAATTGTAATAAATAATGAAAAATTGTTTTTTCCATTTGCAAATTGTACTTATGATTTTATTATCTCTAAATTGGCCGAGGGGTAAGAGGATTGTCGAAGACCCCCCATTAACGATACTCGTGTGAGTTAAGAGGAAATAAAACCACATACAATTCGCGGATTATTATTTTTTTAATTAATATTAAATTTTTTAAATGTTTTTTGAAAAAAAAATTGTATACGCTTGGATATGACAATCCTGATTCTGATAACTCACTTAACGGGAACCACAGGGTTTTTGTTACAAGTTGTATATATATATATATATATATATATATATAATACAATAATCTGACATATATATATATATATATATATATATACATATCCTCAACAAGTTTGCTAGTTTAAGTTTACGAGATTGCAAACTCTATATATTATAGAGCGTTAAAAACAATGACGTCACAAAACGTGTGTCACAGTTAAACGTGAACGGAATGACACATGCAACAAATTTAATTAAAATTAAATTTTAATTAAATTTGTTGTCTGTGTTTGTTATTTAATTAATAACATTTACAAAAAATACGATAATAGCCTACATACGAGATCAACGGGGAACTGCCGGAGGCAGGCCTCCTGTCGTTTTTGAAATGTTATAGGAGTAGAAATATGTCCGCCACAAAGCCGTTTGTTCGAAGTACTACACTTCATATGTCCTGAAATATTTTTTAGATATCTCATACGAGCTTAAATCCTACACGATGTTTTTCTTCACCGCAAAACGAGTAACTCAAATTACAATTAATTTCAGTATTGCAAACGTGGTTTAAACGGGGTTGGTTATTTAATTAAAGTTATCACTCATCTTCTGAGCTTGCAGGAGCCTTGTATATTTGTACCGGATTTTTTCGTTAATAACTTCTAAAAAAAGGAAGGTGTTTTCAATTCGATCATATATTTTTTGTATACGTAAACAGATTTTGGTGATTCTTTTTTTATTAAATAGTTTACACTTTCAGGGGTGTACATTGAAATTATGGTATCCCTTAGTCCACGAAAAACGACAATGAGAAGTACTTTTAATTTGAAGTAAAAGCTAACTTGAAGAAACTAAGAAGAATAAAATAATTTCATATTCTTAAGTCGTGCCTTAATTCTTCTAGACACTATGCCTTAGCATCGACTTCAAAATGTAAATTAGTTTATTCTTTGAGTTCTTTGCAGGCTTTTACTTTTACAATATCCTAATATAATGATGTATTGATATTTAAATAACAGTGCTTTAAATAACTAATTCAGGAACGGTAATGTAAGTATATTGAGAAAACAGAGTAATATTTTTATACTTGGTAGAGTTTCACTACTGAGTGAATAATGACTGCATCAATAAACGATGAGGTAATAGGAAAATAAAAGACGGACAGTGTCTTCCTAGTAATGAATAAAAATAAGATAAAACTGCGGTTGCCAAAGCGCTTGCCAAGAGTAGCAACTATGGCAAATATCCACCCTATGTGGCAATCTATGGGGAAGACCTATGTTCACTGGTGGACTTCAAAACTGTAACGGTAAAAAATGATCAGCTTGACTTGGGGAGAAATATTAGAGTATAATAGCAATATAATAATAATACGTTGTGTCCTTTCATTCATATGGTGAGAAAAAGACATTTTCAATGGTAACGAGGTATTCAATCTTAGTCCTCTAGAGAGTGAACTCGCTTGCTTTCGGGTTGATGTAGGTGTATATTTGTCACAGCATCCAACTACCGTTTGGTGGACTGTGTGCTCATTTGTCACCTGTAATCTGTGAAAAGAAATTAGCTCGATTATTTGAAAGCTCAAAATGTTGATGTTTCGAACAAATAACTCTTTTCCCAGTCTCGACTGTAATTCAACTTTCTTCCATTCAAAAATTAATCAATTTGATAATGATATTAAGGATATTCCCTTAGAGCGGTCCTTCCTCGGTCGAGCAAACCCATTCGTGCTGCAGCCGTAATATGCAATGGCATGGATATACGGGATACCAATTCTCGTGTTAACACAAATATGCAATAATGTAACAACAAAGAAAATATACTAGAAATAAGTAAAAGAAAGTCTTTAAGAAATTGTTCAGAATGCAGAGAATGAAACGCTGTTTAGGCACTCTGCTGAAAACATGACTTACATCTTCAGTATCTGTCGTGTTTAAGTACTTACTCATATATGAATTTCTCTTATTATTAGTTTATAATTTTTGATACTTACGCTATGAAAATAACTAAAATTGAAACATTGATAAGATTTCGGTTGTTACTTATTTTATCTATTTTATTTCAATTTTATAGAATAAGCTTGACAAATGAGCATATAGTCTACTTAAGTCTACTTAAGTGAATGCTGGGCCCATAGACATCTACATCTGTCCTCGATTACGAATTAAATTGTAGGTGCGTTGTTATTCCAGAGGGCTAAAAGAGAATGCCTATTTAACAGTCAAAAGGGTATCCGGTTCTCTACACTTTCCATACGAAACACAGCAGCAATAAGCTGCCATTTTACGCTAGTATTATATGAGAGCATGACCTAATGGTAAATGCATGCTGTGGCTCATAAACCTGCATTTAACATCGATTAAGGAATGAAAATTCCGGTGTGTTGTCACCCCTTATGATTACGACCCTCGTTGCCAGAAGTTGACAACTTTGACACTGCTCTTCGCAGCCGGTCTGGGTCCCGCTGATGGATTCTCCACGTGATTACCAAACGGAAAACGTAACATAACGATAGCAAGTTTTTCTAGCAAAACAGAAATAGATTTCTTATTAATAGTAGTGTGTTGCATAACTAGTTACTGCATTTTAAAGCCTTTAAATGGCACGTACTCAAAGAAAATGATGTAGTCATGTGCAGATATATTAACAGGTTGCAAGCCCATCGCTTCCACCACATAAGCAGCCCTCAGTCCCATTCTCGACTTTTACGACACCCATGGGAAGAGGGAGAGATGGATGTTTTATCACAACGCTAGTAAACAGAATCGAGAGTAATTCTTCAGTTTTACTCTACAAATCTTATCAAATTTTGTTGCCTAAGTATTAGACAAATAAGCTTACTTAATATAAATTTATCGTCACAAGATTTGTCAAATTTCATGCTTAAGTAATTTTCTCACAAGAAAATAAGTAATTTATCCAAAGTTCATATAGATTATATTTCGTAGAGGGGCTCATAATTCTCTCGATTCGTAAATTAGAATAAGAAATAAAAACAAAACACTATCTGAAAGAAAATAAAAAAAATAAACGTGTAGTTTTTAAGGAGCTTGCTCTTCGTCTAGTGTTCTAAGCGTTCAAAATGAAATGTATTCGCGGCCGACAGAACCGTTCAATCGATTGCATTGCACCCTTGTCTATGATGAGTCATCGAAATTTTACCATCATCATAACAAATTGCTTTCTACCATTATATTGCTATATATTTTATTTACTATAGGTGTGTTACAATACGTATGCTATATACGCTATTATATAATTAGGATTACTTAAAGCTGAAATATTATTCGTGATTTAAAGTTCGGTTTTTTCCGCCATTTGACTAGTATAGTGAACCTCTCTTAACACAAGCATTTTAAGCTTACTAAAAGTGGTTAAAGGAAATATTAGTAATTTTGATAGCATTGATAGTATTTAAAAAAGAAGTTGCATTTCAGATCTTTTATCGTTATACTTCGTAAATATTACTATCCAAACATGTATATAAAATTAAATTAAATAAAATGAAATTTAAAAATAAATGACGCTTTCAATCTCCTCTATGTTTGTCAGTTTTCGTGTACATAAACAACTATTTTCAAAAACAACAATTTAAAATAAATTCAGCTTAACTTGGTTAGCCTAAAAAAACTAAATTATGCTACAACATATCCCTCTTAAACACAGGCCAAGGTATTCCAAAGTGCGAACGTGAAACGGGACGAAATCAAAAATTAAAAAGGTTGCAATGCGTGCAAACCGCGCTCTTGCAACGCGCCGCGCCAATTTCATTGCTACAAAAGTGCGTAATATCGATTACTGGCTCCCTTGTCGTACCATCCGTCTCTTTCCTACGACGCACGCGAATCACAACGGAAGAATAAAAGCGTAAACAGAAACGCGGTGCGAGCGGCAACTTTGTGCATAAAGCTGACATGCCATTTTGTTTTCACTTTGGGCGACTTAAGACCTTTTTAAATCGTCTGTGGTATCCCCCGCCATCGTCGCCATGACAACCGATCTGTCACACGCACAGAACATAAAACGCAAGCATTGATTTTTTCCCTGCTTCCTCTTTTACTTTTACGCGTGTCGAGCGACTTTTTGCTTGGATTTTTATTTTAAAAGTGCGAGTTTTGGCGCTCACCGTGGTTGCTTTTAGACTTATTGTAATATCGAGACTTTGATACAAGAGTTATGAGCCATGATTGTTATTATTATTCTAGTCATTTTATATACTTGCTTTTGAAGGTTTGTTTTTTAAAGGTATTATGTGAATATAGTTCTAAATAAGGAACATTATTACAATATTACCTCATAAAGTAATCTAAAAATAAAAAAATGGTTTGTTTAACTTTTGCTCTACTTGTAGAGCAGAATTATTAACAAATATCGATGTTCTCAAAATTTTCTTGTTATTACAAATATTAAATGTCAAAATTTTCTTGTTATTACAAATATTAAATTTGATAAAAACGAGTCCTTTTATATCTTAAGGATAAATTTGTTAAGGTAGGCTCTGTAGCCCTCAGCGAGCGGACCCAAGGGTTGAAGTCTCAATCCCTCGCAAATGTGGCGATTTCCACCCTCTCATCCGTCGTTAACTCAATAGTAGGAAAATATGTTGTCTTAAGGGACAGTAGTTGAATATAACCTTAAGTGGAAAATCGTATAATTATATGGTGAAAAAATACGAATAAAATTGTTGTATGATGTTACCGTTACAGCCGATTAAAACCCACTGCTGAACATAGTCCGTCCCCCTAGATAGAAAGGATTTTGCCACAGTTGCCACGCTTTGCAAGCAACTGCAATTTCTTATAATTTTTATATTGTTATCAGAAAGAAGATACTGCCTATCTTTTATTTTAAATTCCCTCTGTCGCCTCTTACGACACCCACGGGATTATATTGGTTGTGGATATTCTTACACCGCCACTAAAAGGTCTTATATATAGTTCTAGACGCTATATTACGAAACCTTTTTAATTTTTTATGTGTATAAACAGATTATGAGTATTAAACGAGCACACAGTCCAGCTGAAGATAAGTTGAAGCTGTGGGCTTTAAACATATAAAGTATATCTATTCTCAATTAAAAATCAAAATGTAAATGCGTTGTCATCCCTGAGGACTAAGATTGAATGCCTCGTTTCCATTTAAAAAGTTCTCTGGTTCTCTATGCTCACAATACAAAACACAGCAACATTAAGCTGCTATATCATGCTAGTATTACCTGAGATTGTGGTCTTTTCCTTTTCGAAACAACCCATTCGTGTTACAACCATAATAAAGCATGACTCTATGGCGTTTTTCTTTTATAGAATAAGGATGGCAAACGAGCACACAGGCCACCTGATGGTAAGTGGATATTGTGGCCCATAGACATCTACATTTATCCACTATTAAGTATCAAAACTCAGATGCGTTCTCACCTCTGAGGACTAAGATGCCTGTAAAAAAGGGTCTCCGGATCTCTACACTCACCATACGAAACACAGCACGAATGGGCCGGTCGACCAGGGGTAGGACCACGCTCTCACAGAATACCAGCGTAAAATAGTAGCTTAATGCTGCTGTGTTTCGTATGGTGAGTGTAGAGAACCGGAGACCCATTTTACTGGAAACGAGGCATTCCATCTTAGTCCTCAGGGGTGACAACGCACCTGCATTTTAATCCTTAATCAAGGATAGATGTAGATGTCTATGGGTTACAGCATCCACTTACCATCAGGTGGACTGTGTGCTTGTTTATCACACTTATTCTATAAAAAAAAGTTCACCGCTGAACATAACCTCACTTTAGCTTATGTGGATTGATACTCTCTCGGAAGCCGAAAGATTTTTCTAGAATTTCCCAGAGTTTTTACTCTTATGAAACACACACGGGACTAAATTGAGCGATGGATTGGATGGGTAGAAAATGTGGCAAATATCCAGTACATCTAGGATCAGCAACTGCTTTAAAAAGATATGTGACGTTTCTTAAGGAGTAATATTAACTTAAACAATATAATACATTTGTTTATATAATATTAGGGCACTCATTCTCTGTTTTGGAGTCCAACTGGACTGAGCCACCCTCTTACTTATTTCGGTAAATTATTAATTATAGAATAAAATATATCATCATCATCATCATCATTGCAGCCCTTCACAGGTCCACTGCTGAACATAGGCCTCCCCCAAGGAATGCCACAAAGCACGGTCCTGAGCCACCTGCATCCATCGACTTCCTGCATACCAGTTCGTTACTTAATCTAGAGGGGGGTCGCCCTACACTACGACTACCGGTAAGAGGCTGCCACTCGAGAACCTTTTTTCCCATCGGTTGTCGGTTCTTCGAACTATATTGCCACTTTCGATTACTAATCCGTTGGGCTAAGCGTAAAAATGCTGCTAATGCTGCTATGTTTCGTATGGTGAGTATAGAGAACCGGAGACCCTTTTCACTGGAAACGAGGCATTCCATCTTAGTCCTCACGGATGGCAACGCATCTGAATTTTGTTTCGTAATAGAGGATTGTTGGCGACGCGCCTATAAGAATATTTCAGTTTATTGAGTCAACCGATGACGAATAACGTCTCAAAGGCATATTGTCCAATAGCAATGTTCTAATAAGAAAATGCTTAGTTAAATCTTAAAGAAATGTCGAATTAATGATATGAAGGTCTTGGGTTCGACTCCCAGGCCGGACTAGTTTATTGTTTTCCTAAGTAATATCTTTCAATAAATTCATATAGGGAATTTTAAGATACAAATTACGTTACCGGATTGGTTCCCCGGTTGAAATCATCTTTCCAATGATGTAAATTTAAAAGAATAATTAAATAAAGTTAAAGATCGGATTTGTTCCCATCACTCTGTGCATAAATAGAATTAACGGAAATTAATTGCATAAGTATTGTTTTATGTGAGTTTGATATGTTTTGTACGAAAACAAATGCCTATTTGTCATGATTGATTTATGAAAACATTCACTTATATTGTTTGATAAGAAACATAACTGATAAGAATCTGATTGGAGATAGTTTCCTACAGTTCGAAAATTGTGTAAAAGCATTTAATTTACCTAATATTGTTAAAATTAGTGTATATCAGACTTCCATTTTTTCTGATAGCCGAGAGCCGTGCAAAAGTTAGTTGTTCAAATAGTGTGAGTTCACGGAAGCACGCTGGCCACGCCCTTAGGAGGCCGAATATGTAAAAATTTAAAATGTTTGTAATTTCAGCAATTTATGTAAAAATGACTTATAAAACATTTCAGGTTGATTGTACGTGCTAAAAAGGTGAATTCTGTGTTATTTTTATGTGAAAATTCCTGTGTATAAGTGAAATAATGATAGTTTTGTATAAGAAATTTAAAAGTGTTTTAAATAGTGAAATAAATAGATAAAATGTAAATTAAACTATTGTATTAGTTAACTTATGTATAATTTCAAGTGGAAAACATTGTTTTAACTTTCTGTGTTAAATATTTAAGAAATTTCGACTTCGAACTTGTGAGTAAAATAGGCATATTTCATTTAATAAATAAAAGGTTTTTCGTGATATAAAAATGTAATGTATATCGTAGTGTAGATATTGTTTTGTGCTATCTATACACGTAAATTATGTTGATGTACGACTTATGCAAATAAAGTAATTAAGTAAAACGTGAGAGAGTAATAGAACAAATTCATGTAATTGAGTTGCGCAAGCGCGCGAATAGCGCGGCTCACTTTCGCGTATAGCTCTGGGGTAGCTTAGTGAACGGGTTTTATTGCAATTCGTTCGGGGAAAAAGTTCGGAAATCATACCAGCAGTCAATAAGAAGAAGAAAGAAAAAGTGTAGGGAAGTGATAGGGAAAAGTGATTACTCTCTCACGGAATGGATTGAAGATAATTGCTGTTTTATTCCCAAGAAATTCATCCCTCAAGTTATACAGTCCACATCGAAGAATTAAGGCGTTGGGACCGGGACGACTTCGGAAGACCCGTAATCCCCGTCTGAACCTACTTGCTGAAAAGGAAGAGGTTATCGCCCTTGTGTGTTACTCCGTTGCGGAGATCACATACGTTGTTCCCGAACCCAACGTAGGCGTTATAGGAGGCCGGATCGAGAGAAGCCTCGATTCCTCCCTTCTGTTTCTTAGTCGAACGTTTGAATAAGCTGCGTTTCCTTTTCAATTGGTCCTTCGCG
Organism: Parnassius apollo; assembly: GCA_907164705.1. NCBI lineage: Eukaryota > Metazoa > Arthropoda > Insecta > Lepidoptera > Papilionidae > Parnassius > Parnassius apollo. The sequence continues at coordinate 6,319,579 of CAJQZP010000528.1, forward strand.
GCCGGATTGAGAGGACGCCCGAACCTGGGTTCCTTTTCAAGGATGGATGTGGTTTGTCACCCTATTCTATAAAAAAATCCCGTAGAGATTAGAGAACCCCGAGCATAGCCTTCTCCATAGATATATCTAATTCAAATAATTATAAATTATGTATTTATATAACGTTTTACTTTTGAAGTCTATCTAGATATGTATATGTCAGCCCTGAAAAATTATTTTGTTCTAACGCTCATTGATTACTCGTGCGCGTTCACTAGGTACTTAAACTATCCCCCCTGAACGGGTACTTGCCTTGTTGTGGCGGGGGGCTTAGTAGCCGTGGCTTGGTCAACTGCGGTGAACTAAGAGGAACCCATATGGCTGGCCTGAGGTGTAGGGCCGGCCCGAAGAGGCCACTCCGAGTGGGCTTGACGAGCCCAATTCGGATATGTGTTGGTGGGCTGCGGCGAGAGGGGTGACACCTCCCCTTGCGGCTGCAGTCCAGGTGGAGTCACGGAGGAAGAGGAGTGCTGGTATGATGATGCGCTACTAGCCCTATCCTCCGTGAATCTGACGGGGGAGAGGGGTGTTGGTTTTGCAAGCCGCCGCTCTCCCTACCCTCCGCAGCCAGATCGTGGTTGGAGGCGGAGCCATAGATCAGATCCGCCGCTGGGGTCAGGAAGGCTAGTGCTTTTGAATGCTCGTTTTGCCTGGCCCCATGGCCATCGCGCATCGGACACGTGCGCGTCTGTTGCGTACGTGAAAATGGAGGCTGCGTAGGAGGGCGCGCCATTTGTTCTGGTGCGCCTTACCTGAGAAGGAGAAGGGGGAGGAGTAGTCCTCTCCCAAGGAGAGGCTGCCATGGGGTAGCCAGCGCTGCAGGGGCCGCGGCTGCGTGCGAAAATGTTCTCGTGGCCCTGCCAATATGCGACGAAGGTGGAACACCGTGGGGTTTTTGTCGGTGTGAGTCCGACATAACCCGTCCTAGCCCCCGCGAGGCGGGTATGCGTAGGCATTTCCCCATGTAAAAAAAGGTACTTAAACTATACCTGGTATGCGATGACTCTACCGCTACAACCTACTAAAGTCAACTGCTGAACATAGGTCCCCCATAGATTGCCTTATAAGGGGGATATTTGCCATAGTGGCCACGTTGGTAAGTGGGTGGGAACCGCAGTTTACTTTTATTTTTAATCTTTATTAGAACAGTTATTAGAAAGCTGCTGCACATCTCCTGATTTGTTTCCCTCTGTCGCCGGTCTTCTTAAACGGCTTAATGCGATGAATCTACAATTTTTTAATTTATTTATTTTTATATATCCTTTAGCAAAATCTTCTGTTTTTCTTTTGTATATATTTTTTTAAACTGCTGTGACGAATAAGCTAACAGCCGCGTGATGGTAAGTGGCTGAATACCATTAACATCTTTAAACAGACATCGCTTCTATAGCGTTGTCAACTCAGATAATTAAGCTGGCAAATAGGGCGTTCCGTCTTACAATCAGTAATTGCACTGCCTCTCTTTACTTTTCTTCCGGCACACAGCGGTGCTAGCAATACTATTTTGCGACTTAAATAGGTTCAAATAGAGAAAAATGGTTAAAAACTACCATGACGGACTCTTAGGCAGATTTGGGTCTTTTAAATAATTTTACATTCCATTATGCCGTGTAGTGGCGGTTGAGAATATCCACTACCCCATATCTTCCCGTGGGTGTCGTAAGAGGCGACAGAGGGACACAGAAAGGAGATGGGCAGCAGCATCTTCCTAATAACAACAATAACATAATAAAAAAACTGCGGTTGCCAACCCGCTCGGCAAGCGTGGCAACTATGGCAAATATCCCCCCATGAACAACGACGCAAATAAACGGCCCCCAGTCCCCAGCGGCCCCGCTATCCTGGCTACGGTGGTGACCATGGTGACGGCGGGGCAGGGGGTGCTAAGAATCTCCAGTGGAGGTTCGGTTGTCACCTACGACGACTCGACCTGGCAACGTATAAAGCACGCACCCTGAGGACTGACGAGAAGATACTGGAAGGAGGCTGAAAAAAGAGGTAGACAAGTTGCGCTGGCATATTATTGGATTATCTGAGGTCCGAAGAGAGGGGGAGGACACGGTAATCCTCAAGTCCGGTAACTTGTTCTATCACCGGGAGGGCGACCATCTGCCCCAAGGAGGTGTCGGATTTATCGTCCACAAGTCTCTCGTCAACAACGTTGTAAATATTGGGAGTGTGTCGACGAAGGTCGCGTACCTGATACTGAGAATCACCAAACGGTATTTCCTGAAGGTCATACAGGTCTACGCACCAACCTCGGCACATCCCGATGAGGAGGTGGAGGAAATGTAAGAGGATATTTCTAGAGCCATGCATTCCTCCAAAACCCACTACACGGTGTTGATGGGAGACTTCAACGCAAAACTAGGCACAAGAGAAGGCGGTGAGCTGAAGTTAGGTAAATTTGGAGTAGGGGAACGGAACCGTAGGGGCCAGCAACTGGCTGACTTTATGGAGAAAGAGGGACTCTTTATGATGAACTCTTTCTTCCAGAAGCGACCCCACAGGAAGTGGACCTGGTCAAGCCCCGACGGTTCGACAAAAAATGAGATTGACTTCATTAAGACGACCAGACGTCAACTGATCAGTGTGAAAACCGGCAGCGATCACCGAATAGTTAGAGGCACACTGAACCTAAACGTTAAGTTGGAGAGGTCTCGTCTAATGAAGTCAACGCTCCGTCCCCCTCGTGCTCTAATCCAGAATTCCGAGACTTTTCAGCTCGAGTTACGTAACCGCTTTCAGTGCCTAGAAGATTGCAATGCAGTGGACGATATGAATGACAAGCTCGTGGAAACTGTCCATACGGTCGGAGCTAAGTTCTGCAAGACCGCCGCAGAAGAACACAAACACTCTCCGGTCACACTCTTAATCTCATGGCTGTTAGACGGGAGGTGAGGCTGCAATCGTCAACAGATTGGCCAGCATACAGACAACTGAACAGACAGATCTCCAAATGCATGCGGCGAGACTTACGTAACTTTAATACTACTAGTATTAAAGAAGATATCGAGCGGAACCAGGGCCCCAAAGTCTTTGCCAGAGATCTGTCTGCCAGAAAGAGCCAACTGTCAAAGCTGAAGACTGAGTGTGGTAGGATCGTTTCCGAGACACCTGAGATTTCGAGTGAGATTGAGAGGTTCTATGGGCAGCTGTACACATAATCGTTAGAGCCACACGCAAGTGTGAGTAACGATCCAAGAGCAAGTCTTACCCGACACTATTCCGATGATATCCCGGACGTCAATCTGAGCGAGATTAGAATGGCTCTCCAGCACCTTAAAACGGCAGGGCCCCAGGCGAGGATGGAATTACAGCGGAGCTTCTGAAAGCGGGTGGAACACCGGTACTTGAAGTCCTTCAGAAGCTCTTCAATTCCGTCCTCCATGGTGGTACTACTCCGGAGGCGTGGAGCAGAAGTGCGGTGGTCTTATTCTTTAAAAAAGGCAACAACGCTCTCTTCAAGAACTACAGATCGATTTCCCTTCTGAGCCGCGTCTACGTGCTGTTTTCCAGAGTCATTACGAATCGTCTCGCACGCAGACTCGATGACTTCCAGCCTCCAGAACAAGCCGGTTTCCGAAAAGGCTTCAGTACCATAGACCACATACATACCCTGCGGCAGATTGTACAGAAGACCAAAGAATACAATCTGCCACTTTGCCTGGCGTATGTGGACTATGAGAAAGCCTTTGATTCCGTCGAAATTTGGGCGGTGCTACAGTCCCTTCAGCGGTGCCAAGTTGACTGTCGATATATCGAAGTGCTGAAATGTTTGTACAGTAGGGCTACAATGGCTGTCCGAGTACAGAACCAGAGCTCGAAACCTATCCAACTGCAGAGAGGTGTAAGACAGGGTGACGTTATATCCCCGAAACTCTTCACCGCTGCGTTGAAAGACGTTTTCAAGCTACTGGACTGAAAAGGATACGGTATTAACATCAATGGCGAGTACATCACTCACCTTCGATTTGCCGACGATATAGTCCTTGTGATATAATCGCTGGAGGACCTTAGCACTATGCTCAATGACCTCAATGGTGTCTCCTAACGGATAGTCTTAAGATGAACATCGACAAAACAAACATCATGTTTAATGTCCATGTCACACCTATGCCGGTAGTTGTTGGGAGCACTATGCTCGAAGTTGTTGACGAGTACGTTTACCTGGGACAAATAGTCCGACTAGGTAAGTCCAACTTCGGCCGAGAGGTCAATGGACGGATTCAACTCGGCTCGGCAGCTTTCGGGAAATTACGACACATCTTCTCGTCAGGTATACCTCAATGTCTGAAAACTAAAGTGTACAACCTGTGCGTGTTGCCAGTGATGACTTACGGATCAGAGACGTGGTCCTTCACTGCTGGCCGTATGAGGACGCTCAAGGTCGCTCAGCGAGCTATGGAGAGGGCTATGCTCGGAGTTTTTCTGCGTGATAGACTCAGAAATGAGGATATCCGCAGTAAAACCAGAGTGACCGACATAGCCCAACGGATTAGTAAGCTGAAGTGGCAATGGGCCGGCCATATAGCTCGAAGAACCGATAACTGATGGGGAAGAAAGGTTCTCGAGTGGCAGCCTCGTAACGGTAGGCGTAGTGTAGGGCGACCCCCCACTAGATGGAGTGACCACCTGGTAAGACATGCAGGAAGTCGATGGATGCAGGTGGCTCAGGACCGTGCTTTTTGGCATTACTTGGGGGAGGCCTATGTTCAGCAGTGGACTTGTGAAGAACTGTAATGATGATGAATGATGACATTCCATTATTTATTTATCCACGAAGTGCGTTATGAGACTTAGTAACTAAACGAAACATGCACTTATTAACAATCACATGCATGCGATTGTTAGTACTTAGATAGCTATGTCTTTCAAGGTGCACCTTGAAAGACATAGCAATAAACAGGAGATGGACAGAGACTCAAAAATTATTTTCCTCAATGTATTCATTAATTGAATAGTAATTTTTTTAATAAGTATATCTTTTAATAATAATAATAATAAAACGTTTATTTCAGATTAAAAAATTCATACAAATTTGTTAGTAAATTAAATTAAATCAAATTAAATAACTTACAATTTAAAAATATTAATTAAGATACTTAAGTGTCCCACCCATATGCATTTGAGTCCAATGCCCTTGAATGGGACAATCAGGCCTATCTTTAACTACCTTCAGGACGCCGTTTGAGCTCCCCCGCAATCTGCACCAGCTGGACGATATTCGCTTCCGTATTATGTCATGAAAATCATCAACAACCGTTTCAGCAAACATGCCAGATGCACTGCAGAACACGGGAAGGCCCATCAGCATCCTGAAGGCATTATTATATTGGACGCGAAGTGCATTATAGGCCCTTTGCGTATAGCTATACCACAGGCTGCAGGTGTAAAAGGTTTGGCAGTAAGCCTTGAAAAGAGTAATTTTGACTTCTCTAGTACACCCAGCAAACATGCGGGCAACCATATTGCATCGAACCGCCAATGCCCTCCGCTCCCTCTCTATATCACAGTTGTCTGTGAGATTCTCTGTAACAACGTGTCCTAAATATTTAAACTGTGTCACCCTACTTAATGGCACCCCAAGGAGCTTGACCGGAGGCACAACCTGGGGTTTTTTAGCACCAACTTGAAATACCATTAACTCACTCTTTTTGGTGTTATAGAGGAGACCGTGTTTATCAGCGTATACTTCACAGATAGCCAACAGCTTACGCAATGCGCTCACTGATGGACTCAGCAACACCATGTCATCAGCATAGCTAATACTATTAACCAATTGTCCGTCAATGGAACAGCCTATCCCGGTGCTACTGAGTGCACCAATGAGCCCGTCAACGTAGAGACTGAACAGCAAGGCGAGGATAACCCCCACTGCCTCACCCCGCATTCCAAAATGTATTCGTCAGATAGCGCACCAGACCATTTGACCTGGTTAACTTGATGGCCATACCAATATTTTAACGTGATGATTTTAAAGACCTTATGAATTTATTAATAAATTTATGAATTATTAGAAACAAATAGTTTCGGCTTTTAGGTATTCTGGCGATTCATTATAAATTTTAATTGACATCGGGTAAGGACCTGAAATGTGTAATTTTAATTTAGATTTTGTTTGCGAAATGTTATTTTTATAACGAGGTTTGTTGTGCCGGGGTGCGTCTATGATTTTGATGTAAAAATTTGAGCGCTTTCTTACAAACTTGCACATTGCTTATATATATATATATACGGCATTGTTAGAATATTAATACTTTAAAGTGAGGTTTGCAGCTTTATGTTTATGTGATACTTGCAAGTAGGTACGCGAGTAGTTAGTTAGTACCAGTTCTGGCTCACTGAGTCAGAAGTGGTACAACGTTCGTCGACTCACGATCCTAAAAAAAAAAGGTTTTGGCATGCTCTGAACACGAATCTGCGGTCCGTTTTTGCGTATGATGCACGGTTCCGGAGATGTGCAGATCATTTAACTCTTATCTAATTGATATCCGGTGAGGGCCTCCACCGGCATTAGCGTCCCATTGTTCTTAATTATTGTTGATTGAACACCGTCATTGTCTACTCGTGCGTCGGCTTATCAGTGCTATTGTATTATACTTCTTTGTTCCTAACTGCAACGCCAATCTGAATCATCAATGAATTACATTACCTAGTTTTGTTACAATTTTTATTTACGAAATACAAAATCTTATTACTTATTATCTATAAAATAGAAGCGAAACATCCCATCCACTAAAATATAGTTGTACAATGTGTTCCCTGTAAATATACTCGTAAAACTATGCATTGAACATCCCTGAAACTTATATAGCAAATACATTAAGCAATATTCGCCACAAACTGAAGTCCACTCATTCTGAATCCTATCAACATTCCAGTTCCATCTTTTACAATTCCTTTTTAAAAACTCTAGATGATATCGTACAGTTGCTCGTCCATATGAATCAAAATGTTGACCGACGTCATTCGTATCGATATATAAAGCTACCCAATGTGACCCTGGTTTATCATCTGTATAACTGTATGTATAAAGTTACTATCAATTCCACTGCATAAATTCTTTAGATAAGAATTATTACTTACTGGTACTATATAAGACCAAGCAACTGCAGTCATGGAGTTAGTGTATGGTCGTTTGACCGCAGTGGATCTATCAATACTACATTTGTGTTACTTCAACGCATCAAAGGCCATGGATGTAAGTGTTTATTCTATTGACAAACTTACTTTTCTTTCTATTATTTTCTTACGTGTGTATGATTTAGTGTTAACAAATTATATTTAAATATTGTGTGTGTGTACATGATTGAGCCGTGGTAGCTCAGATGGTTAGCGCAAGCTGTAAATTTCACAGTACGCGACCCGGGTTCGATCCCCGCCGGCACCAATTAAATTATTAATTGCAATTTTAAGTGTTTATTCTATTGACAAACTTACTTTTCTTTCTATTATTTTCTAACGTGTGTATGATTTAGTGTTAACAAAGTATATTTAAATATTGTGTGTGTAATATGATTAAGCCGTGGTAGCTCAGATGGTTAGCGTAAGCTGTTAATTTCACAGTACGCGACCCGGGTTCGATCACCGCCTGCACCAATTAAATTGTTAATTGCAATTTTAAGTGCTGATTTACCACGTGCTCGGCGGTGAAGGAAAACATCGTGAGGAAACCTGCATGTCTGAGAAAATTTCGAAGGCATGTGAAGTTCGCCCACACGCATTGAGGCAGCGCCGCGGACATTTCCTAGCCATAAATACAAAGACAATAGCAGAAAGTGAAAAAGTTAAAAAATACTTTTTTAACAATGACAGTCATTAGTTAATCATTAGTGAATGTGATTATGTTTACTTAAATTAAAGGAAGACAAGAACAGAAGGAGTAAATGGGATGATGGGAAGTAATGAAGCATTGTTATGTGAAGTTTGTTGGAACAAACATATTTTTAGTCACGTGTAAATACTTTTAACATTTTGGTTCAAAATGACACAAAATCTAAAAAAATATAAGATACATCACCGACATGGACGGATTTTACATTACATACCCTCATAAACATTTTCAATGTAGAGAAAAGGCTATTATAGACGTAAAAATATCTAATAAAAATGATGCGTTTATCGATCATTAATTGTTTCGGCCAAGTTATCCTTTCAATTATTTGTCGCCAAAAGACAAAAAAAAACTGTTCATTATTGTGAAACACACGTGCACGGCATTCCATATTTTGATGTGACCGAAGAATTAAAATGTGCCTACAAACAAGAGAACATCATTCCCATATTAAATTGGTATATTAGAAATTTGTGCAAATAAAATTTTAAATTAATCATAAATTTTGTTTGATTTCCCAAAAAAATTAGTTATAGTACACAATATATATTAATTGTTTACACCAACACTTTCATTTTTTATTTCACCCCTTAGAACTTTAGACGTGTGTAATGTTTCACTATATACATCCGTTTACTGCTATCAGTTGCAGGACCAAGTGGATGTGAGAAGTCAAATTTTGTAACAAATTTCATAAAATCAGTTGTGAAATATATAATTGTGATTTTAATCAGATCACATGGTGCTTTGATGAAATGCAACCTTTATATAATTTACCAAATGTTAACTATCATCAAGGAATTCCAAATCTTAATATGTTTGATGGTGAAATCTAACACACAACACATATTATAACCTTAACTACTATAGTCTACAGTAACATTTCTGTTTTTATCTATCTCAATAATATTATCAAACTCAGCATAAACTATACAGTTTATTGTTTGTATAAGTGAGGATTCAAATCTTACTTCTAATCTTACACTACCATGCTTTATGAGATTCCAATGAGCTGATAAGTTGGCTGATAAATAGGAGTTAAGTCAAATACTAATAGACAGTAACCTTTGGCATACTGTTCACAAGAGATTCCATTTCCTTCATTAAGAAAGTGAATACCAGTTCCCGAGAATAGAGTATGATATGCTGATGTAAATATACTATTATTAAAAGATTGTTGCAAAGCTTTTCAAGGTATTTATTGACCATCAATATATAAGCAGAAAGAATTAATACCATAGTTTTCAAAGTTAAATGGATTTTAGTAAGGGAACCATTAAATGCAGAATTGGTCACAAATCCAATTATACATCTTTTGGGTACCTGTCCTAAAAATATATTATCAAGAGTTTTTCGTTGAACACCCGATGGAATTGTTAAAACTTTTACTTCAACTCGAGTAATAGAATATTTAGCAGTGGTAGAAGCTAAAACTTTTTGATGTGCGAGTAATACACTTGGATTAATTCGTGCTCGTCGAATAATAAGAGTTGCGTCCGTAATGCAAACTTTAAACTTTACATCGTTTGTTCCAGCAATTAAATTAAAACTCTCTCTTGATCGAACCAATTTAACACTCATTTCAACACCATTAATTAAAAATTTATCTTGGTTGAAAATGTCACCGTGAAGATGATCAATCATTTCTATTTCCTTACTTTCACTAATCAATTCCTGTCTTTTAACAAATCCTATGTTTTTACCATCTGTAGAATCCATTTTTCCTGCTGTATCCTCATACCAAAGATTACAAGTAAGATGAGATTGTTTAGCAGCGGGAGCATAGTTTAAAAGAGTTTCCATATATGCTCGATATGCATAGGTATTATTAGGTGGTGATACAAGTTTTTGGTTTAAATAAACATCAAGTTGACTAAAAAGTGAATGCAGCCAATTATTTACAGATACTACTATTGTAGTAGATATCAAGTTAGTTGAATCTTGATTTAATACTTTTGCCTTTATGTGGAGTAATGTATGAGACAAATCTATGTAGTCATCGCCTGTCCCAGGAACTTGAAACTCGATAGGTCCATCATCACCAAGAGATGAAATTGGTTTATAATGAATCCACAATCCATTTTCAATGCTAGTTTGTGTAGACGGTAGTGCAAACAAATCAAATTCTGACTTAACGCACTCGCAAGAATGATTATGAAGGAAGGACATATTTAGTTTGAAAATATATCTTTGATATTTTTTGGTTTTAGACCAAGTTTTTTTGAGGTTTTCACTTCAGCAGTTAATGGTGGAATGAATGAGGTCAATCGTTTTTTGCATTGGTGTAGGTAAACAATTAATATATATTGTGCACTATAACTAATGTTTTAGGGAAATCAAACAAAATTTATGATTAAGGGGATATAGTAAGTCAGCTTAAATTCTAATTTCGTTCCCACTTGCCCGCGCGTCGTATGCTATGTACCGACATATTTGTAATCACTAATACTGTAAGTAGAAAGGTCGTTAGACACTTATTTCAATAGGTTTATCATATATATGCCTGTTTCTTAACGCCAAGCCAGTCGCTTCTTATTTTTATTACGTTACCCATTTTAATTTTACGTCGTCCTGTTGCGTATTGTATATTCTGATAGTAAGCGACACAACCTCCCCCCTTCAAAGGCCGAAGCGAAGTGATCGGACGGCAGGAATCACGCTTCAAGAGGCCGACAGTTTAGGTAATTTCTTTTTTACGGTGAAAATAATGATATTTAAAAAAAAAGTAAATAACATAAGCACTGCTTTATAGTTAGTTCAGTTGGTATGCAAAGTTTCATGATCTTATTTAAAGTATTTTATGAATAACAGCGGTTAATTGCTTATTTTGGAGGTAACTTGTTTTCGTCTAACATAATCCTTAACATTAATCCTCAACTTTGCCATATATTTATTTCAAAATTAATGCTGCAATATTTTCGGCATAACGAAGGATCTTGCTAAGCCATTTAAGATTATATTTTCCCTAATTTAAAATTTTATTTTCAAGCAATAACCACTTGTAAAAAACCCACACTTCATCACAAGAACAATGTAAAATTTTGTGATTATTTTTTGCAAATATATGATTATTACACACATAACGTTTGTTTAAATTTATGACATTTACCAAATCATTGTATTTTGGACATTTGTATTCTTCAATATTAAAAATTCTATCATTCGTCGTCAACATTTTTAAAAATTGTTTTTCTGTTGAACCACCTTTGTATGCGATCACTTCGTCTTTGCACAAATTTCTAATATACCAATTTAATATGGGAATGATGTTCTCTTGTTTGTAGGCACATTTTAATTCTTCTGTCACATCAAAATATGGAATGCCGTGCACGTGTGTTTCGCAATAATGAACAGTTTTTTTGTCTCTTGGCGACAAATAATTGAAAGGATAACTTGGCCGAAACAAATAATGATCGATAAACGCATAATTTTTATTAGATATTTTTACGTCTAGAATAGCCATTTCTCTACATTGAAAATGTTTATGAGGGTATGTAATGTAAAATCCGTCCATGTCGATGATGTATCTAATATTTTTTAGATTTTGTGTCATTTTGAACCAAAATGTTAAAAGTATTTACACGTGACTAAAAATATGTTTGTTCCAACAAACTTCACATAACAATGCTTCATTACTTCCCATCATCCCATTTATTCCTTCTGTTCTTGTCTTCCTGTAATTTAAGTAAACAGAATCACATTCACTAATGATCAACTAATGACTGTCATTGTTAAAAAAGTATTTTTTAACTTTTTCACTTTCTGCTATTATCTTTGTATTTATGGCTAGGAAATGTCCGCGGCGCTGCCTCAATGCATGTGAGCGAACTTCACATGCCTTCGAAATTTACTCAGACATGCAGGTTTGACAAGATGTTTTCCTTCACCGCCGAGCACGTGGTAAATCAGCACTTAAAATTGCATTTAACAATTTAATTGGTGCAGGCAGGGTTCCGAACCCGGGTCGCGTACTGTGAAATTTACAGCTTGCGCTAACCATCTGAGCTACCACGGCTTAATCATATTACACACACAATATTTAAATATAATTTGTTAACACTAAATCATACACACGTAAGAAAATAACAGAAAGAAAAGTAAGTTTGTCAATAGAATAAACACTTAAAATTGCAATTAACAATTTAATTGGTGCCGGCGGGGATCGAACCCGGGTCGCGTACTGTGAAATTTACAGCTTGCGCTAACCATCTCAGCTACCACGGCTTAATCATGTACACACACAATATTAAAATATAATTTGTTAACACTAAATCATACATACGTAAGAAAATAACAGAAATAAAAGTAAGTTTGACAATAGAATAAACACTTACATCCATGGCCTTTGATGCGTTGAAGTAACACAAATGTAGTATTGATAGATCCACTGCGGTCAAACGACCATACACTAACTCCATGACTGCAGTTGCTTGGTCTTATATAGTACCAGTAAGTAATAATTCTTATCTAAAGAATTTCTGCAGTGGAATTGATAGTAACTTTATGTCAACAAACTTATCTCACATTTTGTTGCTTATTGAATCCAGGTATCCTGAAATTAGTATGCAGCAATCAACAAATACTGTTTTTGTACTGCTAATTAAAGTTTCGTTTTTTTATTTTTGTAATTATTACATTATTTCCATTTGTGAAATGTTCATAACAAAAGTTATTAAAAGTTTTACAAACGTTGTAGTTTACTTGGACTCTTTAAAAACTCTATTTTCTTTTTATAGCGGCAGGTGCTTTAAATTTAAAGGAGGTAGTTTCCGCGGAATCGGTTGATTCATCGTAGGAATATTGAAATAACTTGTTTGGTACACTTCTTGCATACATTAAATGAACCTAATTTTACGGATATTATCGTGTTTTAAACTTTTTCTAAATTTCGACATTTCGGGTGCTTTTCAGCACCCTTGGTCACGGGGAGTTCTATGGGGGACGGAGGTGTTTCACATCCCGGTATCATAGTTAACCCGGCTACCATCAGCTTTTAAATATTAATTTTTGATTCAATCTACGCAGAACGAGCTTACAGTATCTTGAAGTATTGCATTGGTATGCTTGGGTTTGGATTTCATTTTATTAGTTATAGGACCCCAGCTAATGGGTTAATTTGGTTTACCATGGATGGTGAAACGCACCTGACTATTCGGGCTTATATTATCCGTAAAATTAGTTTCATTGAAAGTTAAGGTTACAGCCCATATACTTCCCACTGCTGGGAACAGGCCTTTTCTTATTTCTGAGAGGGTTTTAGGGCAAGGAAGTGTCCGACGCGCTGCCTCAATGCGTGTTGGCGAACTTTACATATCTTCGAAATATTTTTTTTCATTTCTCAGACATGCAGGTTTCCTCACGATGTTTTCCTTCACTGCCGAGCATGTGGTAAATAATCACTTAAAATTGCATTCTACAATTTCATTGCTGCCGGCGGGGATCGAACCCGGGTTGCTCGCATACTGTGAAATTTACAGCTAAGCATCTGAGCTACCAAGTCTCTAATTTCAGAAAATCATTATTCTTGCATACAGTTCATAAAATTAAAAAAAAATCAGTTCTCATACAAACCTCTGAATACTTATTTATTTTAATTACTTTTAGATGAATACCTGAATGTTATGCTACAATATTATATGCTAATTGATACATTCTTAACTCTATATTACTTTAATGACATTTATTCAAATACGTATATATAGTAAGAGATATGGCGATGTAAGATTTATGATTCATTCATATTATTTTGCTAATGGGAGAATGTTTGCCATAGTTGTTACGCTTGGCAAATGGGTTGGCAACCGCAGTTTCCGGTAGATCTGGTAAACCTCAAAACTTGAAAACAAGATTTTACAACCAGTGCGTGATGGCAGTGATGACATGTCGATCTTAGAAGTGGTCATTCACTGCTGGCTATGTCAGAAATCTCATGGTCGCTCTGCCAGCTACAGTGAGAGCCATGTGTAGGGTTTCTTTGCGTGATAGACATAAAAATAAGGATATCTGCTTTAACCAGAACCAGAGTAACCGACATAACCCAACGGATTCGTACGCTGAAGTGGCAATGTGCCGGCCATATAACTCGAAGAAACAACAACCGATTAAGAATAAAGATTCTCGAATAGCAATCTCGTATCTGTAAGCCAAGTGTAAGGTGGTCCACTAGATGGAGTGACGACGTGGTGGTAAGTTATGCAGGATGTCGATGGATGCAGGTAGCTCAGGACTGTGCTTTGTGGCGTTACTTGGGTGATCCCTAAGTTGAGCAGTGGAATTTTGAAGGGCTGTAATGATGATACATATTACATTTCTTTTTATTAAATTTTTCAGGCACATCTAGAAATTTGTTCGTACCTACCACGCTTCACAGGCGTTGGTGAGCTTAGAATCGACACCAAACTATGAGATTTAAGTTTTGGCATTTTGAAGTCATATTCCAGTACTTTATTAGTCGTTATACTCGTCCGTTAGCTAGTAGGACACAAGATGGGAAGATCAATTTGTCATTTTGAGAAGTTGTGAGAGTCCTCTTTTACTGCTATCTCAATAAACTTTTGATTATTTTCATCGCGCTAACACTACAAAATCTAGGATTTTGTTTACTATTCAACGCTTTTCAATGCACTTTACCTATCAAGAAAATGCAGAAGCTATCTATCACAAAGTTTAAAATGTTTAATAAGGGGGTATACTATTAAAGAGTACATAGTTGATAATAAACCCTGGAAATGGGATGACGAATGTTTGCATACTTAAATATATAAAATATTATTATCATCATCATCATCATTACAGCCCATCACAAGTCCTATAGGCCTCTCCCAAAGAATTCCAAAAAGCACGGTCGTGAACCACCTGCATCCATCGACTTCCTGCATGTCTTACCGGGTCGTCACTTCATCCAGTGGGGTTCATCACCTAACACTTCCCCTGCCGGTACGTGACTGCCACTCGACAACCTTTTTCCCCCATCAATTTTTTTATAACATTGGGTGACAAACGAGTACACAGTCCACCTGATGGTAAGTGGATGCTGTTGCCCATAGAAATCCATATTTACCGTCAATTAAAATCAAAATGCAAATGCGTTGTCATTCCTGAGGACTAAGATGGAATGCCTCGATTCCAGTAAAAAGGGTCTGCGGTTATCTACACTCACCATACGAAACACACCAGCATTACGCTGAGGACGTGTTCCTGCACCGGTCGAGCCGACCCATTCGTGCTACAACTATAATATAACTACAGTGTGGCTCTACCACGTAAAAAACGTGGTTATCAGTTCTTCGAGCTATATGGTCGGCCCATTGCAACTGCAGCTTATTAATTAATTCGTTGGGCTAAGTCGGTCACTCTGGTTCTACTGCGGATATCCTCATTTCTAAGTTTATCACGCAGAGAAACCCATTATCCATAGCTCGCTGAGCGACCTTAAGCTCTCTCATACGGCTAGCAGTGAAGGACCACGTCTCAGATCCATAAGTCATCACTGGCAACACGCACCGGTTGTTCAATCCCATTTTCAAGTTTTGTGGTATATCTGCCAAGAAGATTTGTCGTAATTTCCCGAACACTTCCCAGCCGAGTTGAATTCGTCGATTGATCTCTCGGTCAAAGTTGAACATACCTAGTCGGACTATTTGTCCCAGGTAAACATACTCGTCAAAGACTTCGAGCTTAATACTCGCAACTAAAGGCATATGTGTGACATGGACGTTAAACATGATCTATGTTTTGTCTATGTTCATCTTAAGACCTATTCGTTGGGAGGCACTATTTGAAATCATTAAGCAAAGTGCTTAGGTCCTCCAGCGATTCTGACATAAGGGCTGTATCGTCGGCAAATCGAGGGTGAGTGGTGTACTCGCTATTGATGTTAATACCGTATCCTTTCTAGTCCAAAAGCTTGAAAACTTCTTCCAATGTGGCGGTGACGATTTTCGGGGATATAATGTCACCCCATCTTACACCTCCCTCCCCCGTTGGATAGGCTTCATACTCTGGTTCTGTACTCAGGTAGCCATCGTAGCCCAACTGTACAAACACTTTTGCAATTCGATATACTGACAGTCAAATTAGTACTGCTGAAGGCACTGCCAGTACCGCGCAAATTTCTACGGAATCAAAGGCTTCCTCATTATCCAGATACGCAAGACACAGTGGCAGATTTTACTCCTCGGTCTTCTGTTCAATTAGCTGCAGAGTATGTATGTAGTCTATGGTGCTATATAACCTTTTCGGAAACCAGTTTATTCGGGAGGCTAGAAGTCATTGAGCCTGCGTGCGAGACGATTCGTAATGACTCGAAAATATTACGTAGACGCGGCTCAGAAGGGAAATCGATCTGTAGTTCTTCAAGAGAGCGTTGTCGCCTTTCTTGAAGAACAAGATCACCACACTACTGCTCCACGCCTCCGGAGTAGTGCCACCATGGAAGACAGAATTGAAGAGCTTCTGTAGAACCTTACAGAAGCTTGGCTATAATTCTATCCTCGTCTGGAGACTTGCCGTTTTTAAGGTGCTAGAGAGCCATTCTAATCTCGATCAGACTGACGGCCTGGATATCATCGCAATAGTGTCGGTTTTAGACTCCCGGATCATCACTCATACTTGTGTGTGCCTCCAACAATGATACCAACAATAAGAAGGTAATTTTATGGATATTATAGCGTTTAGTAAATCTGCAATATTTCGATTGCTGCGCGGAACCCTTGGTTATGAAGGACCAATTGGCTTATTCGATAATATTTTTACTCGATTGCTCCATGTGTGTGATGTTTTTCGAGTTATGTATGTACGTATGTGTGTTGATGTGTACGTATTTATGAATGAGTGTCTATTTCTTTAGCACGCTCTGTAACTTATACGGCTTGATGGATTTCAACGTAATATGGGCATCGTAAGGTTCGTCTTAGTTATGGATGTGACGTGCCATAGAGTATAAGAATTAGTGTGTAGTCGTTTTTTAAAATAACTGTTTTAACTGTTGTGAGCTTCGGTCTGATGTATCGACGAGATTGGAAAAAAGTCGAACAACAAGCTTGAAACTAGTTGCAATTGCCAGATAATACGAAGCAAAGGTTTAGGTTTATTAAAACTAAGTATATTATAATTATCCTTAAATGACAGATCGCACAGACAATGCATCGGATAGGCAAGGAACGGCGACAATAATGTCCTCCGGATCGAATCAGTCTCAACTGAATCGGAGTCACATGAGCAGAACAGGATTATAGTGGCCGCGTGTATGCGCAAGTACCGGCGTAGGACCAAAGGCGCGGGAGTGGAACACCGCCATCTTCCTAAATCCGGAATTATGTTGGGCATTTCTTGACAAAAAAAACATTTACTGATTTTGACCCAACCCGGGATTAAACCCGGGATCTCATGATCAATCACAATGTTAAAGGAATAAGGATAAGCGAGTATCTGAACGGTACCAAAAACTTTTCGTTTCTTTAAACGGAAGATGTCGATGTTTTCATAATTATGTAATACATATTTTAAGTATATAAAATTCATTCTATTCATAAATAAAATAGTGAAATGGAGGTTACAAAAAATATTTTTGTAATTATTTATTGCTATTATTTTACACGGTGAAATAATTTACTTGAATATTAAAAACTATGTATAAACCCGATTTTTACTATTGCGCTATATACTATCGTTAACGTATGCACAGCACAATTTAATTACAATATGTCCTATTAATACATATAACACCAACTAATACATCTTTAATACAGATCTGAATGAACATAATAATAGGAAGATTTAATTACAAACTTTGATATTATACAAAAATATTAACTAGCACCTTTTTAACTTTTTCATATATAGTAAGTATTAATTAAATTTTTGTCTTCATGAAGGTATTTTAAAAAAGTAGAAAAATACTATTTTCTTTAAAACTGCATTGGTTGCTTATGTTATTATTGAGAACTTTATTATTGGGCTCAGAATATGTCCGAGAGATCAACGAATACTTTAAAAATAATACTTAAATTAATATGAACAATCTAATACACATAAAACACAAACTAAATAACTAAACTAGAAATCTAATACATAAAAAACACAAGATAAATACATTCGTACGAGTCGCATAAATTGGCCATTTACAAAAATATTTTATAAAGTAAAACATAAAAAATTGATGTTTAATTAAAATATATAAACAACTTTTGAATATAAATAGAATTTAATTCAAAAATAAAAAAGTGATCTTAATACGACTATTATGCGTGCCTTAAGGCTCCATCTAGTATCAAGTAGGAATAACTATTTAATTATTTGAAAAAACGCATAAAAATTACATCACAATTAACATTATATAGAAGATTTAATTGTTGTTAACAATTGTGCATTGACAGCAGCTAGGGATCCAAAACAAATCCGTGTATAGCGTTTGGCCACTCGATTCCAATGCAACAAGTCGCTTTTGAATATATTTTTGTTCACAACGAGAAGTGTATCCAAGAGGTAACGTACATAAACCGTTGCATTCAGTTGACCTAAAACACAGAATAAAAACATTATCACAGATATATATTGTAATAACATCTACAAAATAAGTGACATATAATAACATATTTACACAGCAGTTTTACTATTCTACGCTAGATGTCAGGAAAACGTAGTCGTTGATTACACTCAATAGATGTCACTTTTACAAATAAGCTATACTTTCATACATATATTTTTTGTATATTAATATACTTACGCGCAAATTTCAGCGCGTACAAGTTGCGTCATATTGTCTGCCATATTAACGACATACCGCCAGTTGCCCTTATTGTTAAGAGCGGCGCGCGGAGTAATAAACTGTGTTCTAACGCGACACAGTTCCAAAGAGTCCAGAGCCTGTCGCCTTGGCCTTTCTGCTAAGCTGTCCTCGCTGTATTAATACACAAAATATGTTTAAATCAGAGAAATTTATGATCAGTACAATATTAGACATTATCTTAAATGAACCGTGGTAGATCAGACGCTCGCTGTAAATATCACAGTATGCGAGCAAACCGGGTTCGATTGAATCGCCCCGCCGGCACCAATGAAATTGTTAATTGCAATTTTAAGAGCTGATTTACCACGTGCTCGGCGGTGAAGGAAAACATCGTGAGGAAACCTGCATGTCTGAGAAATAAGAAAAAAATATATATCGAAGACATGTAAAGTTATATTAACGTTACCAACAAGCATAGGGGCAGCGCGGCGCACACTACTTCCTTGTCCTAAAAACCCTCTCAGAAATGAGGAGAGGCCTGTGTCCACCAGTGGGACGTATATAGGCTGTAACTTTACTTTACTTTTTTATAACAATGGAGAGTAAGAAAATATCTGTTCCACTAGTCTTATAAAAATTATAATATTTTATCAAGGCAAGGATAGGTTCTTTAAATTTTTAATTGATAAAGTAGGTTGAGGAGGTTTTTATTTTAGGATGGATTTTATGGTCCCCTGCACCTTTAAATATTAAAAAAACTAATTATTTGATAACATTGGAAACATCACAATACAATAGGAATTTATCGATCGCATTCCATTTTGAGACGTAAAAGTGAAATGCATGGAAGATCGAATAATGTCCGATGGATGGCAGTATTACGATCTCGTTATATGCTAGGTGCAAAATACTCAGATCCTCAACCGCAGTTTTTATTTCTTTGAGTTCTTAACAGAAATAATGTGCTGTTAACTTCCTGTTTCAGTTTCTTTTCATCGCCTCTAACGACACCTACCGGATGATATGGAGTAGTGGATTAAGAGAATGTGAGTGGAAGCCGCAAATGCACAGTAAATCAAAATGATACAAAGTACAAACTGGAACGCAACAGTGGTTTTACCGTTGCTTGATGATAGTAATAAGTGTTTGGGTGATACCCAGACCGACTACTAGACTAGTAATGAGCGTTACCACGTACGAAAAATAGTGCAACCCTGCGGGTCCGCACTACAAACTTGCAGACTAAAAATTATTTACCATGTTTTGATAAAAATCTCTCACCATGTTTGGATTGCAAATTGTAAAATTTTGTTCGTTACCCATACTATTCAAAACAAAAGCTACTCGTCTAATATGATAAAAACTTTATTTTATGTATTTAAACTTCATACAGTATGATGTATGTGTATGCCTGTGGGATTCTCTACCAGTCAATTTATGAGGTGCTAATTACAAGATTTTTCATCGAATGAAGCCAGCCCGGCATCAATATAATTATTCATTCTCGAAGTATGCGAGGAAAATATCAACTATAAACGTACGTACCGTATTTTCAGGCAGACATACCCTAAAATAATATCATCTGACTCTGCAGTCTTAAGTAGAGCCCTTGAAATGCGATATGTCGAAAATTTATCTTGGAAAATCGGATCTACTACGATAACTTTCTATTGGATACTTAAAAATAGGTGATAATTTTTTTATAGCATCGAGCACACAGACCACTCTTTGGTCGCTTTAAGTAGACACTTTGGCCCATAGGCATCTACATATCTATCCTGAATTAGAAATCAAAATGCAGATGCGTTTTCATTCCTGAGTCCTGAGGAGTAAGATGGAATACCACATTTTCGGTACAAAAAGGCTCTCCGGTTCTCTACATTCACCATACGAAACAATGCAGCTTAAGCTGCTATTTCATGCTGATATACTGTGAGAGCGTTGTCCTTCCCCGGTCGAGCTTTAACCATAATATAGCCGTAAAATTGCTCTTCCATGTAAAATTAACCATTACACTGTTCCGTAAATCACATAAATACATTTCGATTGTTTAACTATTGTGTCTTTTTAGCGGACAGAGAAGTTGTTAAAATTTAGGAATAATAATAAATCGGAAAAAAGAAGAATAAAGATGAATATTTTTACTTGGCTAATCCCAAAGCTATCCTCAATGCCTCCGCGCCTGTCAGAGTTTTCTGTTCTGCAGTTTTCACGAGCTCAGCATTGCGTCGTCGCCGCGCCGGCCTGCGGATCGTTGTCGTGCGTGTCGGGAACGTTACGGATCGCTCGATCGTCACGTCGTCGGATCGTGTGGGTGTTATATACCTTTGGTGTAATAAAATTTTTTTGAGTTCTGTTTTTTAAACAGTTTGATCTGTATTACGGAGACGGAACAATAATTACTTGTAATGCACACAAGTACTTGTTCAATGTCAGATTCGAATTCACGGCTAAAAACTCAACTAAAAATTTAAATAGAACTTAAAAAAAACTTTAATAGAACTTAAAATTAAAAATGAAATCTCTTATAAATTTTATATTGAACCAAAAACTGCCTCCTTAGACTAGTGGTGGTAAACGGTTGCTGATCATGAGGTCCTAGGTTCTAGTCCCGGATCGGGTAAAAATCAGTAATCCGATTTTTCTGTCAAAAAATTCTCTGTAGCATTCCGGAGCTAGGAAGTTGGCACTGTTTCACCCCTGTGGCTAGGAAGCACGCCGCAGAACCCGTGCCTGTACCGTACCGTCCTGTACCGTCCCATCGGACTATGTGAGTGAGGGAATAGAGAGTGCACCTGTGCATGCGCATACACTTGGGCACTATAATCCTGTCCTGCGCAGATAGCTAGTCTCCATAGAGAGTGGCCACGGTGACCAAAATAAATAACCATGAGGGTCGTGGTTGTACAGGCGATTAGAACTCGCCGTAAATTTCACAGTAAGCTAACAACTTTGTTTCGATCCTCGCTGGCGTTAATGACATGCCTGACTAAGCCCCCGAAAAAATTAAGTAATAACTTCCGTAATAATAGTTTTATTCAATTATGCCTAAACACTCATACAGTATATTCAATTTTAAGACGCCGTTACGTCTCGTGCTGTCTCTATCACTTTAAGTCAAAGTGACTGAGACACCACGAGACTAAAGGACATTTTAAACTTCGGTAGCGTTTGAGCGTTTGACCAATAGTTAAGTGCAATTTTAAGTGCTAATATAGCAAGTATCCGGCGATGAAGGAAAACATTGTGAAGAAACATATCTGAGAAATAAAATATTTCGAGATGTCTGCTATAACGTGAAGACGTTTTACTTATCTTCAAATAAATAAAGTTAAAGCGTCTGATTTTAATGTCAATATAACAGCTTTTTGCTAAATGCATATGAAAGTATGTACGGTACTTATGACTATCAATTTTTAAAATTTTTGTCCATCTGTCTGTCTGTTTGTTTGTTCCGGCTAATCTCCGAAACGGTTGGACCAACTTTGACGGGATTTTCACTGGCAGATTGATTAAGTGTTATAAGGAGTAACATAGGTTACTTTTATTTCAGAAAAAGAATTAGGATTCAGCGAAAAAATTAAAACCTATGAATTTGTTAACAAAATCCGATTCAAATAGGGAAGTAGAAGTAGAATAATAAATTGCTAAAAGTTATTCTATGTGAACGTAGTCGCGGGCAAAGCTAATTCGTAATAAAGAGAATCTTGGTAAGTAAGAAGCTTTGCACTAGTCCAGGTGTTCCAAGATTATTTTGTGGCGGATATATAGTGACGTACTGACATAACCATTTCTAAAACTTATAGAAGCAAACATTTTAATCTAATATCTATTTTTTATGTGAATACAGCTTTGAAGTAAAGCCAAAATAATTAATATTCACTTTATTTTTCAGGTTATAAACTGCAGCTGTGTGCTATGTTAACTGCTGCATGAGCTTTGGCATATACATATCACAATTTTGTAAGTTTGTTGATCTAAATATTATCATTCTATTCTAACTTATGTTTAAAACTACAATATGGGGAAATATATCAAACTCTTCACCGAATTTCAACATGACATGCTTAAAGTTACTAATGAATAGGGTAACCTACAGCTGTAAGTAATACATTTATATTAGCACAACCGAAAATCTAAATAAAGCTATGACCTTTGTTATATTCACGTAGAAAACATAATAACATAGCAACTCACTTCCACCATTCATTAGGATTATACTGCGTCACACCGTGATTCGTAGGCTGGCTATACCAGTTCGAGTCGTAACCCTGATATAGATTAGGTCCGTTGAAAAACCCATGGTTATAGCCATCTAGGTTCTGGGCTACACGATGTTGTGTCAAGCCTTTCCTGTTATATTCATACTGGTTTGTTGGACTCCAGTAGCTGTTGAAACCGAATTTTGAGAAGTTGGCAGCTTGGTACGCGTCAATATTGTAGGGTACCGGATCTATTGATGACGGAGGTTGTAGTGGTGTTTTTTTGATGAGGACGTCTGAAAATAAGATGTAGAAAATTACAGATAGTGATCATGTCTTAATACTACAGCCTCGCATCGGTAGCTAAGTGCAGGTTGCCACCCTTCCTCAATAGAAAGAGTGATGACCTGGTGATATGCTGATGCTGATATGAGGAAATTGAAGAATGGAGGATTTTTTTTTATAAAACAAGGGGGACAAACAAGCACACAGTCCGTCTGACGGTGGTGAATAGGCTTCTGTGGCGAATAGGCATCTACATTTATTCTCGATTAAGGATCAAAAATTCAAATACGTCGTCATCCCTAAAAACCTAAGATGGATTTCCAGTAAAAAGGATCTACGGTTTTCTACACTCATCATACGTAAAACAGCAGCATTAAGCTGTTATTTTACGCTGCTATTCTGTGAGAGCGTGGTCTTCTCCAGTCGATCAGACCCATTCGTGCTACATCTATAATATAGGTGCATCATGGCTCTACCAAGTTTAAACTGTGGTTGCTGAAGACAGTGTTTTGTGGCATTCATTGGGGAAGGCCTTTGTTTAGCAGTGTGATCACGTGTGTAAAGATGATGATGATGTCTTCGTGGCCGACTTTGATCCTGCATTATCATGAGAACAGTTCCGATTTCTCGGATGTGGGGTTGAATAAAAATATGTTTGTTTAGTGGCAAAACATTTTATGTAAAGTTCACATTTATCCGATACAGATTTACTATCGCCTGTGACATGTTTTGTCGGATAGATGTCGGAGCCGCACGCTCTCCTCCTCTGGAGCCAGAAATCCTCGCATTTTTTATAGGATGGAGTAACAAACGATCAAACAGTCCACCTGATGGTAAGTGTTGCTGTGGCCCATAGACATCTACATCTATTCTCGATTAAGAATCAAAATGCAGATGCGTTTACACCCGTAAAGACTAAGATGAAATGCCTCGTTTCCAGTAAAAAGGGTCTTCGGTTCTTTACACTCACCATACGAATTACAGGAGCATTTAGCTGCTAATATAAGCTGGTATTCTGTAAGAGCGTGGTCCTTCCCCGGTCAAACCGACCCATTCGTGCTACAACTATACTACTAATATAACTGTAGCATGGCTCTACCACGTGAGTGTTTGTTTGGTGTTTGTATTTGTCAGTCTAACATCTTCTTACATATATCATAGTAGTTTTCATCGCATTTATATAGAATGTAAGATCATCAGTACTTAAATAAAACTTGTTAAAAGAAGAAGCTGCCCATTTTCTATTTCATTTCCTGTTTTCTTTTTTTTTTTTGAATAGGAGGCAAATGAGCACGCGGCTCACCTGATGGTAAGTGACTACCGCCGCCCATGATCAACTGCAATACCAAGCGGGTGCGTTGCCGGCCTTTTAGAAAGGAGTAAGTTCTTTTCTAAATGTTATGTTATGTAATTTCCTAAATATTATGTCATCCTAATTTCAATAGAGAAGATGGCTGGACGCTACCATCTGCTTGCAATAATATAATAAATTAAATTAAATCCCAATCCAAGCATACAATAGATACCATAAGTTCATACTGTGTAGATCGGAACAAAAGTAAAATTTTAATATATGGTAACCGCGGTTAACTATGACATCTGGACGTTAAACATCTCAGTCCCCCGTGTGACCATGGGTGCTGCAAAGTACTCGAAACTTCGGGTATTTAAAAAGTTAAAAATACGCGATAATTAAAAAACTGCAGTTGCCAACCCGCCTGCCAAGTCTGGGAACTTTCTGCCGCACTGAAATCTTTTATATACATACCATGGTTATATTGACCGTGATACTTATTGACGTCTTTTGGGTAATGCGCGTCATTCACCAGCGAAATTTGGTCGACGTGCGGCAGCGAGTTCGGTCCATACCCATACGGATAAGCGCCTTTCTTCTTCGACTCGAATTCATCGCGGCTTTCGTCCGACAGTAACGTCCGAATGTCGTACTGCCCGGCCTCTATCAGCTTGTGAATGATATGCCTGAAATCAGTACATATTTTATGTCAATAAAAATCATACATAGTCGTTTGCGTACCGTATAGTGATAGTGTAAGTATCCACTACGATATTTTATTCCGGAGGTGTCGTAAGAGGCGAAAGAGGAAAACTGAACTCGGACATGAGCAGCTGCATTTTCCCCACTCTGCTTGCCAAACGTGGCAACTATGGCAAATATCTGTCCTATAAGGTGATCTATGGGGAGGCCTGTGTTCAGCAGTTATAGTATAGTCGTTTGCACTAATGAATATAACGTTAAAATAACATCAGTTAAAACAACTATCCGATATGGGTGTCGTAAGAAGGACTCTGTGGAAATACCACAAATTCATAAAAATCTTATGCCACGAAGTAAAAGGCGGTATAGTCATCTCGTATATTTATAATTATATAATTTACCAGACAAAAATTCCCCGATCGGCCACGAGGAAGGAAAAAATGGTGCTAGCGGTCTAGGACCGCAATACCCAATTTGATTGCTTAGCATGAATAGCATGGCTATGATTGTAAATAAGGAAGGATAATAGGTGATGCACATGGTCCGTATTTATATGCGAGACCGTGATTTGTGACATTTTTTGGGGGAGCCATGTTCTCTGTAATAATTCTGTAATAATGGCTGTAATGATTACTACTTCTCCGATTCGGATCAGTGGAATCACTTGTTTTCGTTTAGATTTTGATTTAAGAATCTAAAGTAAAAAGAATTCTAAAATCCGCTTGATACGATCCGTCCGACGCGTACGATGCAAGCTTACTTCTCTAGTCTGTTCGCTCCGTATCAATGGACGCACTTGTATGACTTACTGTACAAATGATTCAATATTCAAGCGTTACTGCTATTTACAAAAATTTTGACTAAAAACTATTAAATTATGGTATCAATTCGATTTTTAAAAGGGCATTAAATTAAAAAAATGTAGAGCTAGACTGGCAAGTTTAAGCCTATTGAAACAAAAATATTCACTCACTCACTGTGTCGCAATCGGACTCTGCTGGGAGTTAATACTTGTGAGGTGAGACAAACGAGCAAAAAATATTCAAATACCTATATTGTGTCTACTAAGCTGAAGTTATTGATGAGTGCATTTCAAATATACAAGGTAATTTTTCAAAGAGAAGCCAAATTTTAAACTTAAGTTCAAATATATAAATAATGATATATGTAACGTCATTGCAGTTTGAAAAAACGAGTTAAAAAGATTGAACTTTTATTTGAAATTATCCCAAATTGATTGTGATTTATGGCATGGCAACACCGCTTTTGTCTACCGATCGACCCTTATGAATGTGTGCGTGCGCAGTAAAATCAGTTAAAATAATGCATTACCACGCATTTTGAATTTAAAAGATAAAAAGGACGAAATGTTTGAGATTTTTTTTCTTAATTATTCTTCACCATTTGTTTATGTTACTTATTCTGAATTGCAAAAGAACCCTGTATATAATTTGTATGTGATACATATGTCTATGTGTATGTATATGTTATGTTATGTATGTATATATTATAATGTATTTATTCCTTATAATTTATAATTTACTTATACCATATTACCAGTACTATCACTGAAACCAGTTCTTTTGGTAATTTCGGGCTACAGCGCAGTTTTTTAAGTGTATTTTGCCTAAATTTATGATATTGGTAAATATTTCATTTTATTTATCTTCTTGCTTATAACTACATTTTTGTACTTTCTTAGTTATTATTGTTTAGAGTGTATATTTCATGGCATGCATTTTTAAAATTCTGCTTTCCAACTTCTTTTACAGAAATAATACTTACTCCTTAATAAAAATACATTAGGTATAACGTTAGATTTCAGTTTTTTCTGATCTAGTTTTGTTTTTTGTATTTTTTATTTTTAACATTTTATAGCATAGATTCGTAATAAGATGGCGTTTTATACTCACTCTGGGTAAGGTTCTGGATGAAGGCAGTAGGTGAGGCCAGGTTGCGCACAGGGGGGCGAACGACCAGGGGGTGCGGGTTCAAAACCGCACTGCTGACCGTACGGGCAACTGTAGCCGTCCCCACCGCCCACTAGCCATATCATCTATCAACAAACGACATTGGCTTAGAAAGATTTTAAGCACATTGTAATATTTTGCAATTTTAATAAGCAAGTAGATAATTTAGTGTCTTGTATATGGGTCAAGATTATACTTAGGTTCGGGGACCACAGACTACGGTAGACCGGCTGAGAAACCATATGCAACAGTACAACGCCGTTACTGACTCGTTGGCCTAGTAGAGACATGAAGGTCCCGGGTTCGAATTTTTTTGTCCAGAAACTTTCAGTAGCTTTCCGGAGTCAGGAAATTGGCAGTGTTTCATCAGTGTGTCGTGGAAAACAAGAAAAGCCGTTAATCCTGCGCCTGTTTTCCCTCCGGTCGTGTAAAATGCCGTCACATCAGACTATGAGAATGAGGGGATACAAAGTGCACCTGTGTTCGTAGATACATGCATGCTTACTTTTGTTTTTGCTCCTGCGCATATGTGTAATCTCCGTTAAGATTGGCCTCCGTAACTGACATTCGGTCTTGAGGACATTACATTATTACAACGCAGATATCCGCAGAAACGGAGATTCAATTTATTAATCTATGTTGTTTCTCAGGTGAGAGGGTTACTTCATGATTTCCACATTTTCGAATTTTTCTATGCTCTGAAAGCATTTCACTAACATTAATTGGGGAAGTACCAATACCCAGAACCATGATTTGTAGACCATATAATCATATAAATACTTTATCCGAACAGGAGTTGAAACTGTCACCCGCGCCGTCGCAGTCAAACGTTTAGCCATTTTTACCTACCCTTCACACCACCGTTGTGGTACGGTTGGTCGAAAACGATACAACCAATACGAGTTGTTACTATTACCATTTATTAATTTATACGTGGTCAGCCACGCTGCAGCTATATTATGGTTATAGCACGCATGAGTCGGCTTGACCGGGGAAGGACCAGGCTCTCACAGAATACCAGCCTAAAATAGCAGCTTAATACTGCTTTTATTTCGCATGGTGAGTTTAAAAATTCGGAGAACCTTTTCTACTGGAATCGAGGCATTCCATCTTAGTCCTCAGGGATGACATCGCATCTGCATTTTGATTCTTAATCGAGGATAAATGTGTCTATGGGCCACAGCATCCACTTACCATCAGGTGGACTGTGTACTCGTTTGTCACCCTTATTTTAATCTATAAAAAATTGCTGTATAAAAATGGCATAGTAAAATAATTATTTATTACCAAACAGCATACGAAACAACTTGATGGCCCCACCAAGCACGCTGTCCATCTGATTGTAAGTTGATACTGTGGCATCCTTCATTGAAGATCGTTATCAAGGGTTGTCACTTAAAAGAAATGAGATGGAAAGCCTCTTTACCGGTTAAATCTCATCCAATTCAATCCAATTGGATCTAATGCCCATCTTATTTGTTTTCCTCTGTCGTCTTGTCTGTCTTACAATATGAGGTAATGGATAATCTTACACCGTCACTACATGGAAAACATAACATACAAAAATAGTAACTGTAATATAAGTTGTGTACTGAGTCATATCATAAGTATACTCCAAACAACCAACAACTTGTTTCAAATTCGGCTATACTTCGGATTTAAATGAATTAAATTTCACATTCGCTTTTAGTGAACTAAAAGCCTTTTAGTGACTCAAGTTGCACAACGCAATGTCTCTCACCGCCCGCATGATTAGGTTACGTAGCCTCCAGCTTCGATTCTCTCGCCTACATAGTTTAGAGACCTTTCTCAATAAAGATGACTACCTAGATTATTATATGGATTACTACGTGTAAAACAATTCGATCAATAATGTTGTACATCCTGCATGTCAAATTAATCAAGACGTCTCAAGGCAAGCGGATGGCTTAGCCGACGGGCGTTACGCGATTTTCTTTGTATCATTTTTTCATGATAATATTTTATCGTTATTTAATTATCTTAGGTATTATTGAGATATGTTTGTATATGTTCACTTTTTATATTATTTTTGTTTATGTTCCATCGTAGTGTTGTCACTGCCCTAAGGTTGTTTGGCAAATAATGCTTTTAGCGTAAAGTCCATCTTTTAATCCTGTACTATTTTGCAAGGTTCAATAAAGATTAAATAAATTATTTGTATACGAAATCTGAATATCGAAGTTGGGAAGTAAATATAATTAAAATTAATAATTACACTTTTTAAATTCAGTTCAGGGGAGCTACCTAAAAAGTTATTGAGTTTTGTAATAAGCGCTTAATTTAAAATTTTATTTGAGACACACCGATTGTAGTTCTTGCTGGTCCCAAGGAAATGTAAACGAAAATATTTTTATGGCATCTGTATGTCCAAGACTAACAAAATATTTCAAGAAATTGTGAATGCTAACACGCATTGAAACAACGTAAGAGGACAACCTAGCAGTGGGACGAATGTACTTTATAACATTTATACGTACAATGAGTAAAAAATAAATGCAAATTTTTGCAGGTTTTCTAGTTAGCCTACAAAAGAAGACTACAAATACGTTGTCACTTTTGAGGACTTAGATGGAATGCCTTTAATTATACTGACTCTTCAGCCCAAACAACAGCAGTGCAGCCATTATTGCATATGCCACTAAGCCACTATTGCATAGCGGCCGAAATAGGTGAAATGAGTACCTATCCAGACAGACTTCTAGTGAGAAAATAAGCCCCGCCACTTAGTAGTACTTTTTATTTTTCTCGCCCGCTATCTCTTATGAACTTGTACTAATAGAATCGTACCCAATGTGCCCAAGTTCACTTTCAATGTAGTCACTCCTACTTTTTATGAAACATATGTCAATGTCAATCTAAGACAGCAGGCGTCAAGCAATTTTTCGGCAAAAATATAATTACGCATTCTTATTCTAAGGACGCATTGTTTTCATTGTTTTCTCTGAATATTAAAACTATTTTAAAAGACTGTGATCGCACCAAAGAGATAAAATATGACTGTCAAACTGACATTTCGTTTGGCATTGCACACTACTCTCAAGTGCGATCTGTAGGTTGTGCAAAAATTTAATATGTACAAGTTTTTTCGTAAACTCTATTTATTGCATTTTTTATTCATAAAATAAACAAAATAATAATTAAAAAAATGGTAACGTGTCACGACAGTGTCAAATTGACGTTGACAGAGAGAAGTGAAGCAAAGCCATAAATTATTTTAGAATAGAAATTATATTAAATTTTATTCAATATAATACATAATAGTTATTGAAAGTCTTGTCTTATTACCTCTGTCCTGGGAAGAACCTATTATATTATATTATCAAACCCAGTTTGGTTCACAGTTGGTTATGTTCGGTTAAAACGTAGTGATTATATATACCTACCTTTTGTGTGTAAAAACTAGTTTATCTATAAAAGATAATTTTGGAAAAACTCTTCACTTAGAAGGTGTTACGTCTAGTTGTGGCCTGTTTGAAATGATGACAATGATGACAATAATTATTTTCAATATTGACGTAGACCTTTATTATGTTCTAACTCTATTTTTTTTACTCTTTCTTATGTTCTGATAGAACAAATTTCTGTTTTTATGAGGTGTAATAAAAATCCCTCTCAGAAGTGACAGGAGGCTTGTGCCCAGCAGTGGGACGACTACAGACTTATTGTAATTACTATCTTTTACCCGTAGCTCCGCTCGCGTTTAATTAAAATCCGACCAATTTTTTTAATTACCATGGATTAAAAATACTATGACTATAGACTAAAACTTTTTTATGCATTAAATTAATATAGCTTATATTCTGGTTTGTTATCTATAATATTGCCATTTAGTAGTAATCAAAATCCGTTTAGTAGTTTTAAATTGATTAAGTCAGAAAAATTCAAACAAACAAACAAACAAACTTTCTTTTTTTTTAAACTTTCACGTTTATAATATTATTGACATAAGATATTTTACGTCCAAAATTCTCAGAGCGGTTATTATATCAATGGCCACAATTTTAGACTCTAAAAAACGCCGTTAGTGGCGGCATAAGAAAATCTATCTAACGATATAATCCCGTTGCTGTCGTAAAGGATGACATAAAGATATAACCTATACTCCAATAGATGGCGGTATTACCAACTCGTATTAATATCAGACAGAGATCTGGTCGCGGATTACGGTACATCCAGTACTAAAATCGTCATAACTAGGAGGGTATGTGTGAAAATGTGTGTTTTGATCGGTTTTAGGAATTTGTTAGATATTTTTATAAGTCATTAGTATTAATGTCATTCTATTATTCAGGCTGTGAGAATAGAACATTACAACAAGCCTCGCGATTAACTCTATGACTTTTTTCATTGAAACCTACACATTGGAAACCGTGAGAAGCCGTTTCCATATGCAGGAGGCGAGCCAGATTAGGCAGTTAGCCGCTTTCGTTTGTGTGATCCGCATGCGTGATGTGACACCTTTGTAGATCATCTTGTACTTCCGTCCTGCTTTAGCATCCGAAAATGAACTCTAATTTACGTCGTTTATTTTTTATTTTATATTATAGAATAAGGGTGAGAAATTAACACAGTCCACCTTATGGTAAGTGGATGTTGTGGCCCATCGACATCTATATTTACCCTCAATGAAGAAATAATATGCAGATACGATATTGTCACTGAGTTCTGAGATGGAATGCCTTGTTTTCTTGTCTACTCACACCATACGAAACATGAAGCTGCTATATTAGGCTGGTATTTTGTGAGAGCGTGGTCTTACGCCGGTCGAGCCGACCCATTCGTGCTAGAACCATAATATAGAGATGCACTACACGTGTTTTATTTCGAAATTGCTAAACCATGGAGTTTTGAACGAATTTATTGACCAAAAACCTTCCAATAGATGACGATATAACTCCTAGCTTAGACGTTTCTGAATTCCGAGACCACAAGAAATGTTTTCTCGGTTTTCACACTACAACAGGATTTTTTTCCTGATTGCATGCTGATGAAGAACCAAACATCTTGACAAACTGTCATATTTTATATTAGCAATTGTGTTGCTTGTTACAAATAGCAATTCTCATTGCACGTGTTGCAATATTGTCTTGGATTAATTTAGCACATTAAAACAAGGCCGAAGTCAAACAAACAAAAACTTCAGAAGAGGTGATTTACCGAGCGTGTGTTACTTTGATGCGATGACAATATGTAGATCATTAGACGATTTGGTGTCAAGATCGAAGACTGTTGGGTCTTATTAGGTCAAAATGCCTGCGAGTATTGTGTGTTTGAAATTCCGTTTGGAGGTCATTTTTATGTTTATCTGTATTTCTTTAATTTATTTATTTATTCTTTATTACATTCCTTAAAAGAAAAGAACACAAAAGCGGACTTAATGCCTTAAGGCATTATCTACTAGTCAACCCATGGAGTGGTGAATCTTAAAACTGAGGAGACGTGAGTCAATTGCACTGCTTTTGCCAATGAGTTATATAGATTGACTGCCTCGTTGGTCTAGTGGTTGTAGTAGTGCGACTGCTGATCATGAGGTCCTGGGTTTGAATCCCGGGTCGGGCCAAAAAATTAGTTACTGAGTTTTTCCGTCAAGAAATTCTCAGTAGTTGCCTGGAGTCAGGAAGTTGGCGGTATCACACCCCCGTGCCTCGGAAAGCACGTAAAGCCGTTGGACCTGCGCCTGATCTCTCTCCGGTCGTGTCGGTTTACCGTTCCATCGGATTATGAGAGTGAGGGAATAGAGAGTGCACCTGTGCTTGTGCACACACTTCTTTTCCCTAAGCCCTCTCAGAAATGAAGGGAAGCCTGTGCTCAGCGGTGGGATGTATATAGGCTGTAACTTTAACTTTAAAAGCTGTGACAGGGTCTCTATATCCACTGCGCTGCAAATGCTATGTCAAAACCAGCCTTAAGTGACAACACTTATAGGCAATAATATACGTACCGCAACATTTTTTTTAATTAACGGGAATACTATTAATGTTT
This sequence comes from Parnassius apollo, assembly GCA_907164705.1. NCBI lineage: Eukaryota > Metazoa > Arthropoda > Insecta > Lepidoptera > Papilionidae > Parnassius > Parnassius apollo. Next base: position 6,352,640 of record CAJQZP010000528.1, read on the forward strand.
TATACCCGTGGTAGCTCAGAACTTAAGCGCTCCACCATCAATGAAATTGTTAAGTGCAATTTTAAGTGTTGATTTACCACGTTCTCGGCGGTAAAGGAAAACTTCGTGAGGCAACTTGCATGTCTGGTAAATAAAAGAATTTTGACGGCATGTTTATGTGTAAAGGGTCGGCTCGATCGGGGAAGGGCCAAGCTCTCACAGAATACTAGCGTAAAACAGCAGCATAACGCTGCTATGTTTCGTATGATGAGTGTAGACTGTAGAGAACCGGAGACCATTTTTAGTGGAAACGAGGCTTTTCATCTAAATCTTCACGGGTGACAACGTATCTGCATTTTGATTTGTAATCGAGGATGGACGTGGATGTCTATGAACCACAGCATCCACTTAACATCAAGTGGACAGTGTGCTCGTTTGTCACCCTTATCCTATAAAAAAAATCGCAATATTCACAACCTCAGGTAGACTATGTGCTGTTTTTAATCCTAGCATTTATAAAAAAAGTGCATTGTACACATTCTACGTTGTTACACAACATCTTGTGTTACACTTACATGTAAACTAGACTGGTGTATATTATGTTACAAAATAGATTTCACTGTTGATGTTGAACGATAACGGAAAGAGAAGCGACGTTACAAAGTGTCTCAGAAAGGCAGATTATAATCTAACTAGGATGGAATTGAAGTTACAAGCCTTTACATCTACTGACTGATCAAAGCAAATATATGATTATGTATTACGTAGCTTGATATTGACCTTCCTAAGAATGTATCAAATGAAGCCAGTTTTGTCACCTATTATTAAGCTGGCGAGCTGGTAAGAACAGTACCTGACGTAATACTACTCCGTATCAGTATATATTTTGAATTTTAAATAAAGTTAAAGCCTATATTCATCCAACAGCTGGGCACAGGCATCTTCTCATACTCTGAGAGTGTTGTGTGGGGTTTTATTAAGTATTTTAAGTTACTTTTAATTAGTGTAGTACTTTTTATATATCTTAATAAATCGGTTACCAAAGCCGTGACGATCGATAAGCAGGGTGCAGATGTGAGAATGCCATTTGAGGAAAAACCAACTGTATCAGGAGTATTTCCCCTCCTTATACAGTGTATTTTTAAATGGGTACTATATAGTTAAAAACAAACATTATTTACTGAAGTATCACATATTTTCAATATTTTCTAACACCAATAATAAGCAATCGTCAACTTTCCCACTGGGAATTTGGGTAGATTATACCACCCAAACCCCTTAAAGATTGGGCCATGCAAATACTTGTTTCGTACGCTATTTAAACGGTGGCCAGCGGTTACGCAGTCTCCGCGCCCCCTTTTCCACAAGGGGGATCGCTTCCAATACGGCAGAAAGGCCCTCCGGGCCCAAGCCAGTCCCAAGTGGTGTTTAGTGGGTAGGCACTTAGGTTTTCATAGTGAGTCCCACATAACCACGTAGCCGGCGGCGTGGTATGCTAAGAGCATTCACCACCTCCCTCCCCCCGCTTCCCGGAGGGTAGCACTTTACTATGCTGCTGGGCGCAAAAAAAGTAACGCAGCCAAATTACACTTGTTCCGTGTGCCATACGAACCGCGGCCCACAGCGTCGCAGCCAAAATGTGCTTGTTTCGTGCGACAATCAAACCCGCGGCTCACAGTGATTCAGCCATATTTCGGCAAATACCTACTTAGTCACAGGAGTTTCCCTTTTTTTGTTTAATAAAAAAACGCGATAGTGAAATTAATAATATAACTTAAACTTTACAATTTATTAAAAGCTTTTCCTATTTTCAATCCTTATTTTTATTCAATATCTATTCCACTATTCTCAAATTTTATATAGCTTTACTTGTTTCATAAATTGCTTCTCCCAACACATGCACTTTTATTGCGCTTATTATTTTAAGAGTACGGACTTATAAACAGTCAAAAACACAATTTTTAGTGAAATCTGCAGATAGCATCTGCAATGCTCCTTCGAATGCTAAGCAGCTTACGAACGCCACGTGTTGTGCAACGCACAGACAGGTAAACATGAGTGCCCTTTCTAAAAACAGTTTTGATGAGTTAAATTAAAGTTCAATTATAAAATAGCAACATACAAAAGTCTCATTATTTTGTATAAAATTAAAACCTGATCGGATTTTAAAGTATATTTATTAATGTATAAAACTATTGGACTATTTTATTCATATAGAACTGTAATTTTAATTTGTTAATGTTGTATTTTTTCCCACAAATAGCTTTTATGTGAAGATCGAAATTGGCACTTAAAGTGATTGAACAATGTAAAAATAATTACTAAAGTTCATAGACGTGAACCGCCATGTGGTGGTAGCATAAGAAAACACACCATATCGTTCCATGGATAGCGTGGCGAACTATAACTTATAACTAAGTAGTACTATTTGTTTATTCTGTATTTAAAACGACTTTGTGAAATGTCACAAAGATGTCATCATCATCATCAGAATTTTATACACTTGTGACGGATCTATTAAACATCTTATTGTTCCCCCTGGAAGGTTCGTATGATTCGGTCAATCAATTTATGAGAACCACAGATGAGACATCGTTGAAATATAATAAAAATCGATGATAAAAACAGTTCAACAACACTTCCTTCTTGATCACATTCTTGTTATAACAAGTACGCAGTACTAATGTAACATAAACTTAGGTAGTTTAATTAGAAATAATTGCAATACAGTTAATAAGAATTTTCATTGATTAAAACTACTTTTACGGATTTTATCGCGTTTATTTTACTTTTAATTACTTTTATTTTTAATTCCCGACGTTTCGGGCGCTTTCCAGCACCCATGATCACGGGGGACTGAGATCACTGACGTCCCGATGTCATTGTTAAACCCGGAGTACCTTCAGCTTTTTTAATTATTGTTTATGGTCCGATCTATGCAAAATGAACTGACTATGTCCTGAGGTCTTGCAGTGGTATGCTTGGGTTTAGTTTTAATTTTATTGATTATAGGATTTTTATGTCTGACCAAAATTAGATGGTTATATCTATATAGCCACTATCTCGTCTCAAGTACTACGCTGTGCACAGTAGAATAATCAAAATTATTAAAGCTCTACCCATTTTGGAAAAGAAGGCTTTCTTAATTTTTAGAACATGTATATCTGCCAGTTCAGTTACTTTGGGTGTGTCTTGCCACAACAGTTGCCTTGCCTTTCATACACACTTGAGTGATTAGATAGCATCGCGCGGGTATAACAAATAAAGTCATGCTGCAACTATATTATGGTTGTAGCAAGAATGGTTCGGCTTGACCGGGTCAGAACCACGCTCTCACAGCATACCAGCGTAATAAGTAAATTGATGCTGCTGAGTTTCGTATGGTGAGTGTAGAGAACCGGAGACCCTACTTAGTGGAAACCAGACACACCATCTTGGTCCTCATAGGTGAAAATGCGTCTCCATGTTGATTCTTAATCGAAGATAGATGTAAATGTTTATGGGCCTCGGCAGACTTACCATCAGATGGACTGTGTGCTCGTTTGTCACCATTGTTATTAAAAAAAAACAAGACAGCTTTCCCACCCCCAAGACCATTGGTTTTCACTGTGTTGCATTACAGCTCACACTGAACTAAGTCAAGCATCAAAAGTTTTGAAAAGTAGTTTGAAAATTTATATCTTACACTCTAGTGACAACCCTAAAATCGTTTAAAGTATATACGAGTACATAGACTTGAAACAGACCTCCACGATCTCCTCCCACTGCACTGAGGGTTGCATTAAAATACGAATAATTATTGAATAATTATAGCACATAATGAACTAATAACGATATAATAAAAAAAACATCAACCACGCCTGCACAATTCGATATCGTGACCAGATCGCCGCGGCCAAACGAAAGTGTCGGCGTCCCAAGGATAATCGCGCACAGAACTGCCTACCTCACTTCCGACTACGCGACAGAAAATGCTAATTCATTAACCCTTCATTTAGCCTTGTACTAATCAACCATAACAATCATTGTTCTTAGTCGCTTGATTTATAATTGGCTTTAAGTCAATTTTATTTGCTTTTCGTGGGATTACATAACGTCGTCAAAAATTAAACCGTAGACCCATACAAAATACTGTTTATAGATTGTTATTATATTATGATAGTAAACAAAAAATAATAATACTCAACAAGAAAATAACACATACGCATCTAGTACGTAATACTAACATTTAAAAATTCAATTTTTTTTATTGTAGTTAGGTGATGGTGACGGTGACGAAATTCGTTCCAGATCGATAATTGTTGATATAATACGAAAATCTGCCCTACTTAAGGGTCCTACTGTTTTAAGTTATTACGTAATTAGCTAACCTAACAACATTTTATAGTGACCATATCAATGTTAAAAATCTTTTATGTTTTAAATATATAGATTCACTTGGGAATCGCACTAAGTAATCTAATTTAATATAATATGTATTACTTGTGAGATACATTGTATTTTCATGCGACGGCCAAGGCAATCTATTTATTTAAAATATAAAAGATTTTTAATATTTGTATGGTCACCATAAGACTTTGTTAGGTTGGCTAATTACGCAATAACTTAAAACAGAAGGACCCTTAAGTAGAGACTGAATAAATTAACTGACTTGGTATTACATTGATCTCACAACTTTTTACGAGAGAAGAACTGAGTTGCGAGACTTTATTTTTTTACAAGTTATGTTTTTGATGGCATATTACATGCGCAAACATGTTTTTCCTTGCAGTTTATTATTATTGTACTTTAAAGATAAATCAATTTAAATTTAAATTACTGTACTTCATATTTGCACTAAAAGAACTTAAAATAGCCATTGGTGTTAACCATTTTGTTATCCAGATATGCATAAAAGTTGGGCAACTAGACTGTAATTATGTAAATTTACGGTTACGGAATTTAGTTTTAGTCAAAATTATTCCTGCATAATGAAACTGTTTTGTGAAATAATTATTCCAAAAAAATATATTACACAAAATGTTCGAAACGGTCGAGGGGAATTTAAAATTCGAAAAGTAATTTTAGGCAAAATTATTCCAAACCTATCAAAACTGTTCTGTGAAATAATTATTACCAAATGTTCCAAAAACTCGATATGAAAACGATTACACGCGTATTGCATTACATTACATCATAGTTGATTCACTATGATTATTTAAATAAATATGAAACAGAAACAGAAACTTTTTTATTAATATAGATTATAAATAATACTTATTGAAAAAAAAATACAAAATCAAAAAAAAAAATCTCTATCTTGGGCAGAACCAGCAAGAAACCCAGCGGGACTATTTTTTAAATAACAGCTTGCAATCATGTATGTTACAACTTACAACAAAAAACAAATTAGAAATAGCTTGGTAGTAATCACCCTTCCCAGGGGTTATCATCATCCATAAATTCCTTAATATTATAATAACCCTGTTTATACAAACTTAGTTTAATAAAGTTTTTTAACTATAGTACGTAGTTACGTACGTAACCGATACTTAAATGGTTAATCTCACCATCATCCTTCACAGTTAGCTACCGTGGGCAAATCTTTGTTTCAGAGAGCACGAGGGATCTGTGACAGCAAACACCTGACCGCCGAGCTTCAGCACGTCAAGCAGGTTCTGCACGACAACAAGCTTCGGGTCCCGCGCCTCCGTCACAGTGACCGAGTGAAGCCTTCCACAGTCGAGCGTGTAACTGCTATACTACCATATGTCAGAGGTGTCACAGACAAGATTGGCTACATCTTGAAGCGAGCTTCTATTAGAACATTCTACAAGCCGCCGAAGAAGATTAGTCAGTTCTTACCATCCGTCAAGTGTCATATTCCTCTACAAGATGCAGGAGTGTACAAGCTTGATTGTGATTGTGGTCTCTCATATATAGGGCAAACAAAGAGATCAATTAGAGCCCGCGTAAAAGAACACATAGCTGACGTGAAGCATCAACGTTCCGGGAAGTTTGCAGTTTGCGATCATATTCTAGATGGCCCCAACCATTACATCAGATTTGATAGACCACAAATCCTCGCGAAAGAACATCGATTCCTACCAAGGATGATACGTGAGGCTATTGAAATTAAAAAACATCCTAATTTCAATAGAGAAGGAGGCTGGGTACTACCACCTGCTTGGGATCCTATAATTAATAAAATTAAAACTAAACCCAAGCATACCACTGCAAGACTTCAAAATACAGTTAGTTCATTCTCCGTAGATCGGACCAAAGACAGTAATTAAAAAGCTGAAGGTACTCCGGGTTAACTTTGACATCGGGACGTCAGTCACCTCAGTCCCCCGTGACCATGGGTGCTGGAAAGCACCCGAAACGTCGGGTATTAAAATTAATATAAATAAAACGCGATAAAATCCGTAAATATAGTACGTAGGTCAAATTTTGTATATTTTCTGGGATTTTGTTGTAAAAAGACTCGGTGGAGTCGAGTAACTGATAAAAACACAGCAGTGTTAAGCTGCTAATTTACGCTGATATATATATATATATATATATATATATATATATATATATATATATATATATATATATATATATAGTAACCTAGGTATGATTACGCATCCAGCTTAAACACGATTAATGTTAACACTTTTGTTCGCGACTGTCCAGCCTCGCTCCACTTGCATACATTTGGGGACAAAGACTGTTAGAATGTTAATTGTTGACAACTAGTATCCTTTGAGTTCCGTGCTTGCTCATAGGCTTATAACCGTCGATTTTCTAATATAGTAATGTTAAATTGATTAAAAAAATCAGCATTTGTTTTATAGTCTATATTGATTGTTTTAATGTTTTTGCTGTGTTATACATACTATACCATCAGGAGGACTGTATATCCACCAGATATTATGGCCCATGTACAACTTCATCTACCTTCCTATTAAGAATCTTAATGCAGATGAGTTGTGACTACTGATACTAAAATGGAATGCCCCGTTCTCAAGTAAAAGATTCTCTTGTTCTCTCCACACACAATAAGAAACACAGCGCTTTATTCTGCGAGAATGTGTTCCTTTCCTGGTCGAACCGACTCATTTTTGTGCTACAAGCATAATAAAGCTACATCGTGTCTCTACTATGTGTAAACATCGACTTCACCAGGTAATCATTCGGGAGCTTATTCAAAACTATAATCTGTTAAATAAAGTAAGTAGTATAAAGTAAGTTGACGTGATTCTACTTATATGTGGCCAATGGCTGTTATTTGCCTTAGGCTGAGACGAAGTTTTCTCGCATGAATGTCTTCGCCATACGTGATGCCCTAGCATTAATACGTGCGCGTGAGCATCGTCTTACAATGTATAGCAGCGTCATAGTATCCATCACGTCATTTTGTTACTAGACGAAAAAAGGCGAATATGAATAATGCCAGAAAACATCTTATGGTTTCCGATAGATGGCGCTATACACCGTGAACGTCAGACGTAAAATATCCAGACTGGCAGCAGAGTAAAATTTGCGAAAGTGCTGAACTTTCGCAAATTTTACGCTGCGATTACTACTGCTATTGTCAATAAGCCTTTCAAATATGATGTTTAATGCAAATTATCTCTACAACGGGAAATGACTGTGTCTAACTTTATAAATTCAACTTATGCCATCATTTTTCACACATAGAAAGAACTATGTCTGAAAAAAGATGCACTTAATGGAGTGAATTTATAACTTTGTAGAATAATAATGGCGGATATTTTTATTATTTTACTTAACGTCCCTTCAGAAAACTTTCATAAATAGCCAAGGTGCCACGTTTTTTAGTTTACATAATTTATTGAATTATAAGTTTCTTTCTAATTTAATAGAATTAGGCTTGTAATTGACAGAAAAACAATAAACCAACTACATAATAGTTTCAACTACAAAGCCAGCACCAGTATGACCTGTTAGGATATATCTGAATAACGTTAATTTAATTTATAACTAATTATTATTTAATCTGTTGTACCAAAAAAATGACGTGGTCACGAATGTAGATTAACGGTCTTTTTATGTTACTGTCCAGTGCTCTTATTAACATATTCATTGTAATATTATTTTATATCTTTTATTTTCGATGGCTTTATCTAGATATATAATGTATCCGGGACTGAAATTGTTTAAATGATTTCTATATAATTATATGTCACAGATACGGAAAATTGTATTTAAAACTTCTTAGTTATCATTTATATTTTTCTACCTATTATGGCTAGAGCTTAAGTGGGTTATCTCAACTAAAAAGACTGCCCCGAGATTCAGATTACCATAGTGAAATAACAGCATAACGAAGTTGTATTTCGTATGGTAAGTGAGGATAACCGGACATCCTTTGTACTCAGAGGTGACATCGCATCTGCATAGAAAGATGTAGGTGTTTATGCGCCATAGTTATAGATCTTTTTTATATTAGGGTGACAAACGAGCACACCATCCACCTAATGGTAAATGGATGCTGTGGCCTATAGACATTTACGTTTAACTTTAATTAAGAATCAAAATGCGGATGCGTTGTCACCCTTGAGGACTAAGATGGAATGCTTCGATTCCAGTAAAACGGATCTCCGGTTCTCTACACTCACCATACAAAACACAGCAGCATTAAGCTGCTATTTTACGCTGGTATTCTGTGAGAGAGTGGTCCTTCGTTGGTCGAGCCGACCCATTCATGCTACAAACATAATAGGTATAGCTGCAACGTGGCTCTACCACGTCAAAAAGATGCGAGAAGTTTAGTATTGCGATCGATAATCCGCTTGCAATAAGTGTGGATAAAAGAAAATCCTCACAGGTAATGATAATGAGATTGTAATGGACAATGGAATTGAACTACGGCTACTAATTGAGAAACGAACTTACAGCCCTCTAGATTGAATGTGTAATTGCAGTCCATGGATAACAGCAGCCAAATTTAAATAAAGAAGGCTACGGATGCGTTATTACCTCTGAGGAATAAGAGAGTAAAGCCACGCTGTAGCATGAATTGTAGCATGAATTTGGTAGGACTACACTCTCACAGAATACCAGCGTAAAATAGTAGCTTAATGCTGCTGTGTTTCGTATGGTGTGTGTATAGATCTTTATCTTTAGAGAGGGGATTTTAGGGATCTTTAGAGACCCTTTTTATTGGAAAGAAGTTACTCTATATTAGTCATCAGGGGCGAAAACGCATCTGCATTTTGTAGATGTCTGTCGGCCACAGCATCCACTTGCCATCAAATGGACTGTGTGCTTGATTATCACCCTTATTCTTTAAAAAAGTGGAATGACTTACAGCCTATAGTAACACTTTATCTCTATATCCTACACAAAAACAGTAGAGAAAACATTGCTATTTGACGACAGAAATAAGTAAAAGTGTGCTACCCAGACGGACTTCTAGGCAAAAAGCAGCATACCACGCAGTAAGGCATCTAAACAAATATATAAAATGGATTTGTCTATTTGTAATGTCAAAATAACAACTGTATTTTACTGATTACTACATGCATATTATGACAGTATATACGGTGCTTATAACAAAAAAGAAAAACAAATTAAAAAAAAATTTGTTCCGGTTAATCTCCAAAATGACTGGACCGATTTTGACAGGACTTTCACTGGCAGATAACTGATGTTGTAGGGTAGATAGGAATACTAACTACCTTACATCATAATCATAAATAATTTTAGAAAAATAATTAAGGTACCTCGCATAAAAATGAAAACCCATGAAATCGAAACGTAATAAATTCTACTAGAACGAAGTTGGGCGCAAGTTATACATATATATACATACATATATATATATATATATATATATATATATATATATATGAACTTCATATTAATCATTTCCTAATTAATGCAATCTACTCCATACCAATAGATATATTTTGACTGAACTAGTATTAACTACAGTATTCAATGCCGAGTACTTTTATAAAGGCCGATATTGTTACGGATAGGCGTTGACATTCCTAGCTGATGTCGAATGATCTAATTAATATTATTGTACTTCGCAAATCGTGTGTAGATATCAATCGATTTATGCCGGTATTTACAATATATTTCTCTGATACTCATACTACAAGCGTAATATTTATTTAAATTGTACACAATCCCGGGTCATAATAAGTAGCACTGTAGTTTTTTTATTGATTTTTTTTTTAAATTAGAGGAATTAAAATGTAGGTACTGTTTGATATAATCTTTTTAAGAATGAACATACGACTGTGAGATTCGTACATATTAATCACGTGTGCGAGTGGAGCGCAGGAATCACCCATTTATCTCAGTGGTCAGAAACTCGATCTTACGTGTAAAAGTGAGATGTAATTTCTTATAGAATAACGGTGACAAGCGAGCACATAGTCCATTTGATTGCAAGTGGATGATGTAGCTTACTGGCATCTATATTTATCCTTAAATAAGAATCAAAATGCAGATGCGAAGTCGCCTCTGAGGACTGAAATGGAATGCCTCGTTTCAAGTAAAAGGGTCTCCGGTTCTCTACACTCACCATACGAAACACAGCAGCATCACCCTACTGTTTTACGCTGGTGGTCTGTGAGAGAGTGGTCCTACATCATCGAGCCGAGTCATCCGTGCTACAGCCAAAATGTAGCGGCAGCGCGGCTGTACCACATGTAAATGTATTATTAGTATAAAAATTGGTTGATTGATGACAACAAAAATATTTTTTGTTGTCATCAATCAACCACTGCTGAACATACGGGTCAAAAAAGCACTAAATAAGCATTTCATCACCAATCGTCGCTCCATCTATAGCTGGCTATTTTGTGTGTGCGTTTGCCAGACCAAGTTTTCGACACGAGAAATTTTATTTTTCAAAGACTATGCGAGTACCTCTGGTGATAGGGCTTTCATCGCTCTAAACTTTCCTTCTCTTAGCACTTATCTGAGGAATATTTAAAATTATAGTAAATTATCAATTAATTTCAAATTCAAATCAAATTTTCAGTTTTCCATAAATTATACGCATTTTTTTACAAATAGGGATAATTTATTTTTTCTACGAAATTCAATCTAAAAGCGCGTTACTATTTATTATGTAAAATTCTAATGTAATAATAATATAGTTTTAATAAGTACCGTTCTAAATCAGGCAACCTTAAATCCATATTTCTAGGTAACAAAAACATTTTTTATATACCGGTTAATAAGAATAACTTATACGTTTTAAAAATAATGGCATAGTTTATGTCGCAGTAACAGATTAAGTGATTGACGCATTGATACTGGTATGTCCAAGGTTTGACCTTGCAATAACATTCAAGGAAGTGGAACATTTATCGAAATTAGCAAAAAATGTTTATAAGGCTGATTCGAAATATATAGTCATGACTTTTTTCAATGGTTTTAATAGCGAAACAGAATGGCGAGAATCATGAAGCTTGCCAGTTCAGATCAGATTACACCTTGCCCTTCTATAGTAATTATATCTGTTATGGATATGTATATGAGATGGTTCTGTCTATAACATTATATCTATATTTTTTATAATACTGACGTGCTATCGACATACGGACATTAAAAATTAACAATTTCAAATGTTAAAATTGTTTATTCCATTAGGTATAAAAGTCTGCACTTTTATGTGGTAGAGCCACGCTTCAGCTATATTATGGTTGTCTCACGAAAAGGTCACCTCGACCGGTGAAGGACCACGCTCTCACAGAATACCAGCGTAAAATAGCAGCTTAATACTGATGTGTTTCGTATGGTGAGTGTAGAGATCTGGAGACTAGTTTGTACTGGAAACGAGACATTCCATCTTAGTAGTCAGGGGTGACAACGCATCTGCATTTTGATTCTTAATCGGGGTTATATGTAGATGTCTATGGGCCACAGGATTCACTCACCATCAGGTGGACTGTGTGCCCATTTATCGCACTAATTCAATAAAAATAAAATAAAAAGAACATAGTTCATTCTCATCATCATCATCATTATCATTAGAGCCCTTCACAAGTCTACTGCTGAACATAGGCCTTCCCCAAGGAATGGCACAAAGTACGGCCCTGAGCCACCTGCATCCATCGACTTCCTACATGTCTTACCGGGTCGTCACTCCATCTAGTGGGGGGTCGCCCTACACTTCGCCTACTGGTACGAGGCTGCCACTCGAGGACCTTTTTTCCCCAACGATGGTCGGTTCTTCGAGCTATATGACCGGCTCATTGCCACTTCAGCTTACTAATCCGTTGGGCTATGTCGGTCACTCTGGTGCTACTGCGGATATCCTCATTTATAAGTTCATCCCGCCGAGAAACCCCGACCATAGCCCTCTCCATAGCTTGCTGAGCGAACTTGAGCGTTCTCATACGGCCAACAGTGAAGGACCACGTCTCAGTTCCATAAGTAACCACTGATAACACGCACTGGTTGTACAGTCTCGTTTTCTTGTTTTGAGATATAGCTGACGAGAAGATGTGTCGTAATTTCCCGAACGCTGCCCAGCCGAGTTGAATCCGTCGATTGACCTCTCGGCCAGACAAAGTTGCAGATTGTACTCTTCGGTCTTCTATACAAGGGGTATATATGTGGTCTATGCGGCGAGTCTTGCAGAACTTAGCTCCGACCGCATGGACAGTTTTCACGAGCTTGTCATTCATATCGTCCACTGTATTGTAGTCTTCTAGGTACTAGGAAAACGGTTTTGTAATGCGAGCTGAAAGTTTTCGGGACTCTGGATCAGTGCACGAGGGGGACGGAGCGTTGACTTCATAAGAGGAGACCACTCCAAATTAACGTATAGGTTCAGTGTGCCTCTGACCAATCGGTGATCGCTGCCAGTTTTCACCCTTGCGATCACTGAGACATCACTGAACAGTTGGGTTCTGGTCGTCATAATGAAGTCAATCTCATTTTTGTCGAACCGTCAGGGCTCGACCAGGTCCACTTCCCGTGGGGCCACTTCTGAAAGAAAGAGTTCATCATAAAGTGTCCCTCTTTCTCCATGAAGTCGGCCAGCTGCTGGCCCCTTGGATTCCGTTGCCCTATTCCAAATTTCCATACCTTCAGCTCACCGCTTTCTCTTGTGCCTAGTTTTGCGTTGAGGTCTCCCATCAACAACGCATAGTGGCTTTTGGAGGAATGTATGGCTCTAGAGATATCCTCATACATTTCCTACACCTCCTCGTCGGGATGTGCCGAGGTTGGTGCGTAAGCCTGTATGACCTTCAACGAGTACCGTTTCGTGATTCTGAGTATCAGGTACGCAACCCTCGTTGACACACTCCCAATCTTTACAACGTTGTTAACGAGAGACTTGTGGACGATAAATCCAACACCTCCTTGGGACAGATAGTCGCCCTCCCAGTGATAGAACAAGTTGCCAGATTCAAGGATTACCGTGTCCTCCCCCTCTCTTCAAACCTCGGATAATCCTATAATATTCCAACGTAACTTGGCTACCTCTTCTTCTAACTCCAGGATCTTCTCGTCAGTCCTCAGGATGCGTGCGTTATATGTTGCCAGGTCAAGTCATCGTAAGTGGCAATCGAACCTCCATCGGCGATTCTTAGCAGCCCCTTCGCGCCGTTACCATGGTCACCACCGTAGCCAGGAATAGCGGGGCCGCCGGGGACTGGGGGGCGTTTGTCTGTGTCGTAGCTTATGTGGGGATGTTTGCCATAGTTGCCACGCTTGGCGAGTGGGTTGGCAACCGTAGTTTTTATTGTATATATGCTGTTATCAGGAAGATGCTGCTGCCCCTCTCCTGCCTGTTTCCCTCTGTCGCTTCTACGACATCCACGGAAAGATATGGGATATTGGATATTCTCAACCGCCACTACACGACCCCACGGCCTTTCCCATAGAATTCCTCATTGCGGGATTTCGCCATAGTTGCCACGCTTGACAAGCTGTTTGGCAGCCACAGCTTTTGATTTTGAAATATTATCAGGAAGAAGCTGCTGCCTACGTTCTGCTCCAGTTTCCAACGTATACGCCAATCCAGAAGTACACGCACTGCTGTTTAGCAGCAGGATTAGATTGTAGCAACCTAGACGAGCACCGTGTAGAGAAAGAGTCCTACCACCTAGCCTTGTAAGATCTCAAAAAGGTTTCCTCATCTAGGCACTAAGTTTACACTATTCCATAGTCACTGCAGCACAAACCTTAAGTCACACTACTCAATATTACGTCTATACAAGTTATACGAGATCTATTCTACTGTTGTAGATATTAACACAACCTCTGTATCTAAAATAAAAAAGACAGTGCTCTACATTGATATCAAGAATAATAAATAAAATCTTTTTTGTTGTATTATTGTTAAATTGTTGATTTTTTTTTCGTTTTGTATTATAAGTAACTTTATATAGGTATATGCTTTGCTAACCTGTAAACAGTGAGGCATTTATTTAGTATTATTAATGATGTATTTGATTGATTTTAGTGTACTCACTGTTGGTCAGCCAATAAAATAAATAATTAAATAAACTATATTTGAATATATCATATTATCCTTAATCAACAATATCAACAAAATTCTCTCTTAATAAGTAAGGTGACAAGGCGACTCGGGGTTTGTCATTCCTCCTCAGCTTACATTCTAAGTTCTAACGTATTTAATAAATCACCTTTTTCATTATCTCGCCAAAATAGTCATTTGCTAATCATGAATCTATAGATTCTATCTGACGTTGTAGTTTAGGTTTAATAAATGCAATCACTTATATATACATATGTATATATATATATATATATATATATATATATATATATATATATATATATACATATATATATATATATATATATATTTACGATATTATATCATAAAATCTATTTTGTTACAAATAATGTGTATATTCATATTAATTTTTTTCTTTCTTTTCAATTGCTACACCTAGGTTAAATTCTCTCAAATGGGTTGACCGGTAGATAATGTCTTTAGGCATTAAGCCCGCCCTGTGTATCCATTTTTTCTAAGATAAAGATAAACACAATACACTAAATTCAATAGTTCATACAAATTTGTCTAACGAGGCCGTTGGTTGACCCTGAACTTGTCGACCTGCGCTTTCTTTTCCACTTAACATAATACTATATTCCGTGGAAAATGAACATTATGCAATATTCAAATAAAAGAATTTTCTAGTTTTAATACTTGGCCGTGTGGTGACGGCGTATAAAGAATCACTTCATCTCATCACATGAGTGTCGTAAGAGGTGACTTGATGACGCCAGAGAAATACCCGGAAGATGTTGAGGCCTCCGATCAATTAACCGATGTAAGAGAATCGACTAACCCAGAGCCATAGATCGTCTTACACGCAGACTTGGCTAGCCTCTTGAACAAGCCCGTTTTCGAAATAACATTTATTAATGGTATTAAATTCTACCACATACATTCCGTGTGTGGTCTGCATTGACCATATACGGTATGTATAAATATATTTAAAAAAGGACCTAGATGAGAACCCTGAGGCACACCAAAAGTGATCGGGACAAAGGTACCGCGGTATAAACCTTCACAGCTACTTCCTGAGACCTATCACGCAGATATAAGCTTAACCATCTCAAGAGATCGCCGTGTATACCGACGTTTACAAGTTTAGCAATTAGTAGATTATGCGAACTTTTATCGAATGCTCTTGAAAAATCGGTATACACGGCGTTAACCTGATAGCCTTTTTTCATGGCCTCCAATTTTTCATCCTGAAACTCGCACACGTGAGTTTCTGTGAATCTACCAGGGATGATACCGCGCTGAGTTGAAGGTATTTCCACATACATAACGTGTGTGGTCTATTGAGACCATACACGGTATGTATGGTAACTTTAACGTACCATGATAACTATACCAGTAATATAGTTGCAGCATGGCTTTACCACGTCTAAGTACTCTGGATGCTCATGCCAATAACTCATAGCACACCATACTATGAAAATATCTAAAATAAATCAATCTTGGTGTACATCAGTTAACAAACTTATTTTTAACTGAATTAACCGTAGAAATGCGGTCGTTAAGGAGTATATTAGGGCTGAATCTGAATGACAGGGTAAGAAATTGTGTAATAAGAGAAGAGTGTGGTTTGCAAGATGATGTTGTGACCAGGATTAAGAAAGGAATGCTTCGGTGGTTTGGTCATATGGAAAGAATGAATGAGGAAAGAGTGACAAAGAAAATTTATGTTGCAGAAGTGAATGGCAGAGTCGGAAAGGGACGTCCTAGGCGAAAATTTATCGACCAAATTGGTGATTTATTGAAAACGGGCCAAATTAGGAGCATCCTTAACCGACGAGCATGTATACGTATGGATGTGAAGGAGGCGAGAGAGGTGTGTCAGGATCGTGCCAAATGGAAGTCTGTAGTCTCTGCCTACCCCTCTGGGTGACAGGTGTGAGTGTTTTATTTTTTATTTTTTTATAACAGTAGAACCAAATCGCCTTGATTAGACTTTAATATGAGGTCACCATTGTAGACGTAAGTTTATAGTGATACCAAGGAAACTGTATAATCTACTAATAAACAAGATGTAATTGTTCAATTTAACACGAGTAGAACCTAAATTAGCAGTTACTCAACCTGCCTTTACTAAATTTGGTAAAGTGATATGTTTCCAATTTATTTCCTAATAACTTAAAGATTTTAAAAATACCCCGAAACAAAATAAGTGATGATCTTCAAACGGCTGAACAGATTTTCTTGAAACCTAGCTATCAACACTCTCGATTAGGACATCTTTCGTATGAAAAAAAAAACCTCAATTAATATCGGTTACTCCGTTCACCTCAGACGGACACAGATACACACTACAAACTTATCTGTTTTTGTAAGTGGTTTAAAATTACCCTTAACTACAGTACAATGCTACGAGTTATTGATTTAATAACAATTGTTAAAATAACCTTAAGATATTTCGTTATACTCGTATTTCAACAAAATTGAAAACTATACTGCTGTTAATATCTAAAATTATAACCACTATGGCACTTATTAACACTTGACACTAGGCGGACAACAGCAAGTTGTAGGCATGAATTTATATTATATGTAACTTCTACATGTATTTATGAGAATAAAATCTCAAACTTCAAACACATCAGTTATTCTGATTCGATAAATTTATTACCAACTTTAAGCGCACATTTGTACGCTCAAAGTTTTCGCGACTTATAAATACACCATGTATATTTAATTATGTTAGCAGAACATTTATTATTTACGAGAACTTCTTATAGTGTTTTAGAATACTTTCTAGCATTATTCTAAAAAATCTGGATTAGGTAATTTAAATGCATATAATTTTAATTTATTTTTCCCGCTTCATATGCTTCATATGCTCACTGATTTTTTTTTATTATTGCATTTTGTTTAAAATTAATATTACATATTTAGGCTAGGCTTAAGATGAGTCCTTCTAACTGAAGAAGTCCCTTGGCCGCGGTGCCACAGTCTTCGCAAAATTTGACATTTTTTGTTGTGTTGTCAAATTCCATTTCATTTTAGTATATTTCCGCGGCTCTTCTTTCATGAGATTTTTTTTTGTTTAAATCTGAGACTAAATAAAAACTATTTTTGTGATATAATTTGTAATGAGGATGGATCAGTTTAAAACACAAAATAGATAGGTTGTTAACTTTACTTCGATAATTGTGAACAGCGCAAGGTATTCCAGAGCTGTATCTGAAAGCGCTACACATTTTAATCTACGAGTACATGTTGCTGTGACAGTGAGCACGTCACGCTTGTTACTGTACCAACATCCGTTCGAGCATGCAGTCTTAGATACGAGGCCGAGAGTAACGAGTTAATTCATACGACTGGTGTAGGCTGGATGCGGAAGACGGAAGACCGCACACTAGTAAATAGGCCTATGTTTTAGTATTCAAGGGTGTTAAATGTACATACCGTCCACCTGATGGTAAGTGGATGCTGTAGACCATATATTTGCATCTATAATCGATTAAGAATCGAAATACAAATACTTTTTCGCTCCTGGAAATGGAATGCTTAGTTACCATCAAAAAGGAGCTCTGGTTTCAATTACGCCTTACAATTGAACATATACATGAAAAATATTTTCAATATAAAATCATTCGTTAGATCTTCTTTTCACATTACTACATGATTAATAAATTTGAATAAATTTCTACGTGTATGGGCGAAGTGGTTAATTAATAAATGGACGTGACTGACTATAAGCGACGCTGCTAATGTCTCTCTAAATGTTAACGAATAAGTTTCTCTCAAATTTATCAATATACAAACGTAATGTGGTTCTATAGTGAAGGTGGGAAAGTTGGTGGATATCACGTAACTACATGTGACATAAACCAATTTTTCCCAGCTCACTGCTAAACAAACACCTATTTAATGTATGTATAATAAACAGCTGTATTGTGATTACAGTACGAATGGGTCGGCCCGAACAGGGAAAATAATACTCTCAAAGAATAGCTGATTGCAAAATTTGCAAAGATGCAGTAATAATTAGTAATTTATTTGGCTGTCAAAACATTCTTCCATTCTTGTTTAAAATGATTGTATCGTTTACTTTATTTTGCTAAAAAAAAATCGATTTCTATATTACTTCACACAGAGTTTGCAGGATTTCCTTGACATTTTCGTTATCACCAAAAAAAACTGTGTGATTTGTATTAATAAATCTGTTATACTAAACTAATCACAGAAAGTTTTGGTTGACCGAGCAATGATCACAGTATCCAAATATACATGATACCATTGTCGATTTGTTAAACATGAAAACTTCTGAATACTATTGAAAGCGACGATGCGTGGATGCCTATATACATTTAGCATGTCTAGTATACTAGCTGTATACTGTAAAAGATGCAGGAAACCGATGGATGCAGATGATTCAAGAGCCTGCTTTGTGGTATTCCTTTGGGGAGGTCTATGTTAAAAAGTGGAATTGTGACACTCTATAATGATGATGATGATTCATTGAATTTACGCTCGTAACCAGTCCAAGGTTGGACCTGAGACTCTTACATAAACCAACATTAAGAGGGTTAGTTGTAAGGAGCTTGACACCTGGCACTATTAAATGTTTTATGCTCAAATTTTATGCCGTTGAGTCTCGTGCTATCTCTATCACTTTAAGACAAAGTGACAGTAACAACACGAGTCTTAACGACATTTAAAATTTAGTAGCGTTTGATTGTTTAGCCATAACAGCTCTAAAGTTTGCTAACATTATTGATTGATGTCCTTAACGAATGTTCAGTACAAAAGCGCCACTTACTTGTCGGTATTGGTTAAAAGGCTAGTCTGTTTGATGATATTCTCATCGTCATGTTTAAATTAAATGCTAGGCTATACTTCAGACGTCTGACGGTCCTACTTATCCTTCACTTTTGAATTATTTACTTCTTTATGTATAAGATAGATATGTTTTAGTTTAACTCAGTAGCTATTAAAATTTCCTTTATTCTCTATAAGGGCCGAAGGCTAAAAAGAGACAATTAATTCTTTAAATTTGCCACTATATTTACATATTTAGAAAAATTATAAGGATAACCAATCCTTATAATTTTTCTTAATTCAGAAGCATTTTAATGTCTTACTAAGGGTGTATGTCTAAAATATCCAAATTTATAAATAAGTTGACAGAAAAAAAATATAAAAATGGGCTGCTTGTATGAGAAATAACGAATGCGTTGTAAAAATGAGATCTAGCGAATCGTTGCAACAATTAATTCCCTGTCATCCATCCATCCATGCCAATAGGCCTCCTCTATAGATTATCTCAAAAGAATGTTGGATAGTTGCCGCCAAGCTCGGCAGAAGAGTTGGCAACCGCAGTATTTTATTATTTTGAGTTGTAATCAGAAAGACTGCTGCCTATCTCCAGTTTCGGTTTCGGTCTGTCACCTCTTACGGGACTTCGAGACTTCATCTACTTCATCATCATCATCATCATCATTACAGCCCTTCACAGGTCCACTGCTAAACATAGGCCTCCCCCAAGGTGTGCCACAAAGCACGGTCCTGAGCCACCTGCATCCATCGACTTCCTGCATGTCTTACCTACTTGTTCATCTACTTGTTGCAAATAATTTGTCGGATACACTGCCATTACTTATATTGGACGAGACGACATGATGGATTCTAGTATTACGCAACCGTACGATAAAAATATAATTTTGCTCAAATATTGAATACGGATTATTTCGAACCAAGGACCGACATTTTACCCTCACGTACTCACACTCAAAATGTAATAGTACGTGAGGGTAAAATGATCATTCGATGAATATGGGCACTTTCTTATTACGCAAAAACTACAGTCTTGTTTGCATATGTGCAGATGGCTGTGGGGTACGATAGCTCCTTCGTCAGTCAACCAAATAGTAAAGGGTCAAAAGAGCGCTACTTTATTGACGTCATTTTGACAGTTGACATTATGGTAAACATTTTAGCCGATTTTATTAGTTTGTAGTGTAGTTAGTTTTTTTAAGTAGATTTTTCGAATCGTTTCTAATCATTGACAAAGCTTGTTTGCTATTATTTTCTTAATATATTAGTTATAGTATACAACTTTGTGTTTTTGTCTCTCTCCACCCCTTCCACTTTTGGTTTTATATGGTGGCAAAGCTTACAGTGAACATATTACCTTCACGTACTCTATTATATAACTAGTATACTATTTTTAATTTTTGTACAAGAGACGCCGCATCGCAAGCAATTTTCTTGAATATTCATTATTCGTGATTTGTACAATAGCGCATAACGAATTTTCGCTAAGACAATTTACATATTTAATACATTAGTCAAGTTTGTGCAACGCGGATAAAACTTTTACGCCTAACGGATGCAGATGGCATTTGGAAATTGTTTGAGAGCGGCCTCATTTCAACGTAACAAGGCATAAATAACATTTTGTATATGTAAAACTACGAATTGTCTAATCTAAGAATTGTCTCGTTTTTTTTTCTGAAATTTAACTAAATTAAATATATATATACGTCTTGCTATTAGGCACCGTTACACCGTTACAATATATAAAAGTCTACTGCTGTACATAGGCCTCCCCCACAGATTCCCTCATAGGGGTATATTTACCATAGTTGCATGGCAATCGGGTTGGCAACGGCAGTTTTTATTTTTAGTCGTTATTAGAAAGACGCCTATCTATATCGCCTATATGCTGCCCATCTCCTGATTTGTTTCCCTCTGTCGCCTCTTACGAGACCCACGGGATGATATTGGTTGTGGATATTTTTCACCGCCACTAGATGGTAAGTACTGTTAGGCACAGACCTCCTCTAATTTCTGAAAGGGTTTTATGGTAAGCAAATATCAGCCATGCTGTCCCAGTGCATGTTGGTGGACTTTATATTCCGCTGAATTATTTTTTTTAATTTTCAGACATACTGGTTCCCTCACGGTGTTTTCTTTCTCCACCGAGCACGTAGTAAAACCGCACTTTACATTCCAGTTATTTAAAATTTTTATTGGTGCCGGCGGGGATTAAATCCAGGTTGCTGGTGTACTTTGAAATTTAGAGCGAGTGCTGAAACGGCTTATTTAAAAAAATGATAAATTTATTCATATCACTCTGGACATTTACCGAAATAAGCTCGTTTGTATTCATATGCTCGGCATGTATTTCTTCAAAGATATGGACATACGTGAAACGTGGTGGAATGGGGTGATGTTGTCCTATGAGCGTCGCAAGATATAAATATGGGTGAAGCCTGCTTGCCAAGCGTGAGGAGCGTATTGACTCTGCGTCACGAGGTCGTGGGTATTTAACGTCCGGCGTAAACAATATAGTTATATACAACCATCTATCGGAAACTATCATTCTGGAAATTCGTATAGTTGCCTCTTAAAAAAAAAAAAAAAAAAAAATATATATATATATGATATCCACCGGATGGAATGAGGTGATAGATTCTCTTTCGCCACCACCGCATAGCAATATAACGCTATAATAACATAAATATATTGCGTTTACTCTGTCTAGCCAGTGTTGGTTGGAGTGCAGGTCGGCGACAGTCGTTGGTAATTGCAGATAAATAAATTACAGATAATTAATTATGAACTAAACCTTATCATTATGAATTGTGCACACATTAATTATTTGATCTGTAATTTTGATAACAAAATTTTATAATATATTCGCTATTAAGGTTTTTATTTAAAATATCCGTAAAAGAAAAGTGCAAATGCGAAGTTATTAAACTTCCTTTTGGTATTTTTTTATTAATTTCATATTCTTCCAATGTAATTAAATATTAGTACGTCTGGAACCGATAGAATATTATATATATACTCAAACCTATATTTAGTAACTAATTGAGAATTCTGTCTGAATTCTTTTGTTTATATATTAATAATAATATTATATAATAATCATTATTATTATGTGAGTATTTAAATAGTTGTCTCATCTGGTTGTGCTGTATAAATATATAAATGGAAATAATTAATATACATTTTTATTTTTTTAATAGGAGAGGGGTAAACGAGCGTACGGCTCACCTGATGGTAAGTGATTACCGCCGCCCATGAGCAACTGCAACACCAGGGGGATTGCAGATGCGTTGCCGGCCTTTTAAAAAGGAGTACGCTCTCTTCTTGAAGGTTCCTAAGTCGTATCGGTCCGGAACAATCTCTGAAGGTAATAAAGGTAAAAAAGGTAATACACATACACATAAATATACATATATTAATATAGTGAAATAAATACATAAACAATACGTAAATAAATAAAAATCAACCAGATGGAAGCCCTTGGCCCTTGCCCAGAGGGAAGACCAAACGGCTGAGGGGGGAAAGGGAAAGAAACCGGAAAGAGAAAGAATAATAATTAGAGCCCTCATAGGCAGACTGATATGCTGGTCAGGCAATAAGAGACCAAGGAATGTGCACACCGTCAGGATATCATTTGCTAGGACAAATTTCAGTTTGTCCCAGCCGGATATAACGCAAAAACTAACGGAGCGATAGATGATTTGAAGCAGAGAATCGCTGCTTGGGGAAAGCGGATTCGGCGATATACCGAGAGGTCGATTCAACCAGAATCGTCTCTTCCAGAGTTATCAGAAGAGGCTCTATGAATCATTGTAAGTGACACTCCAATGGTAAGTGGAACGGGCCCAGCACCGAATCAGACCGACACTGTAATATTCTGGCGCGGCCTGTGGTCAGACCCCGTAAACCACAGCGAGGGCCCTTGGACGGAGGTTGTGGTGAGTCAGTGTGCGAGTATTATGCCAATGGACCCCGTCAGTATAACGCCGGATGACGTAGTTGAGGCGGTCCGTAGGAAAAGTCCTGGACTCGACGGGCATCGCTACTGGTTGAAGGGGTTTGTGGTGTGTCACACGGTTCTCGCCCGACAGTTTCAAGAGGCTCTCAACCAGAAGTCGCTCCCGGGCCTCTTCACTACTGGGATCACTCATTTGGTTCCTAAAGACCAGGGTACCACAGACCCGAGCAAATACCGCCCCACCACGTGTCTACCGACCATATACAAGACATTAACATCCATTTTCGATTGCTCAAAATGGACTTAAATCAGGGGATATCGCGCGCTCAAAATGGATGTCGGGGCGGCGGTCGTGGAACCAAGAAACCACTCCTCACTGACGCAGTCATTGGCAAAGTGGTGAAAAGTAACCGCCGGAACTTCTCAGCTGCCTGGATAGACTACTTAGGCTCCACACCGAGTCAAATGCCTTAAGGTGGTTCAAGTCGCGGGCTCGAACTCATTGGTGGGCGCGGCCAAAAAGCACGTTGTCTCACCTGGCATCGTGCCCGACAGAGATAGTACCAGTGAAGAGCAGTTAGAACGCACGTCTTGTTCGTACGGCGTTCCGAACCGTTAGAACAAAAACGAAGTTACACGAACACGATGCACACATACATACCACCCTATTCTGTGCCGCTCGACGCTTGCTGAGAAATCAGCAGTACCTACCTACAAACTCGTACTAAATTATTAGGCACTGCGCTACGTTATCGCTTTATACTATACCTCTATGGCTCTATAGATACCTAATATAGATTGCTTATTTTATTATGTTTTGTTTTCCCCGGGTGGTCATGCAGCGATCACTCAAGACTTTACGACGCCGAAGCATGAACTGGAACAGTCATCGCAATTTATATCCGTACTAGCTGTTGCCAGCGGCTTCAAACGCGTGAACTCGAAAATTATCCCACAAGAACGAAATACCTGAATAAACGGTATCAAAAAATGTGTTATTCCAGACCAGGTATAACCTATCTCTGAGCTAAATATCATCCAGATCCCTTCAGCTGTTCTGGCGTGATTGAGTAACATACATCTATCCATCCAAACTTTCGCATTTATAATATTTAGATAATAATTGTAATTAGTTCTGCCTACCTATAAATTGTTTTCAAAAATACTTACCTGTCTTCTTACTTTTTTTATATACACACAATATCACTAGATGTAAACACATGTTTTTATCAAGACAAGTGTTCCGTCAAGACTGTTTCCTTAGTACCGACGTACTTAGGCAGGTAGTAGTAGGTAGGCAAAAACGATTACTACTGAAAAACTAAATAGGTACCTACCTAACATTCAAATAAAAATATTCTCAAAAAGCTCAACCAATTCAGAATTTAATTTTGTTAAAAGAAAATTAGTCAAATAAAAAATAAAGGATGAAAATAAAGCATATGGGAATATAAAAATAAATCGTATTTATTTGAATAAAACTATTAACTTTACAGCGCCCATGGTCCCCCCCATGACCATGGGCGCTGTAAAGCACCCGAAACGTCGGGATAATAATAAAATAAATTAAAGTAATTAAACGCGATAAAATCCGTAAATAATAGTTTTATTCAATGTGTAGTGTTCGCGTAAATTTAAGAAATCGTATTTATTTGTTATTTCGAGTTTTACAAGAAAAGCATAATATTTACTTGAGAGAATTATTTTATTATTATAATAGTACATGATATTTTCCTTTAAAATGACACCAATATGAATAATATCTTATATCTATATCTACAAATAAATAAAATTTAAGTGTCTGTTTGTAATGTTAAAATAACAGCTTTTTATTAAATGCATATGAAAGTACTAGTAACAAAAACACATTTTTTAAAATTTCAAACACCACAATCTCTAATTTTTTACTCTGCTATCTTCAGCGCTGTACACGAACGGAACGATGTCGTTGAGAGCCGTGGTAGCTCACATGGTTAGCGCTCGTTATAGGTATCACAGTACGGGAGCAACCCGGGTTCGATCCCCACTGGCACCAATGAAATTGTTGCGTGCTGATTTAGCTATCAGTTGGAAAGTCTGTTTTTCTGGGCCGTTTTGTTTTGTTACACTGACATCTTGCAAGTCACCTAGGGACCTAGGAGGTTGTCGGTTGCTTATTTTTTATTTTTCTTTAAAATTTTCGTCGGTAAAATAACATATTTATAAAAGTAAAAAAAGTAAAGTTACAGCCTATATACGTCCCACTGCTGGGCACAGGCCTCCTCTAATTTCTGAGAGGGTTGCAAGGAAATGTCCGCCACGCTGCCTCAATGCGTGTTGACGAACTTCACATTTCCTCGAAATATATATTTTTTAATTTCTCAGACATGCAGACCCGAGTTCGATCCCCGCCGGTATCAATGAAATTGTTAATTGCAATTGTGCTGATTTACCACGTGCTCGGCGGTGAAGGAAAACATATTGAGGAAACCTGCACGTCTGAGAATATAGAAAACATATTGAGGAAACCTGCACGTCTGAGAATATAATTATAATCGAATGTAAATCAAATTGACATAGGTAAGTACAGATAAAATTAGCGGAACATTAATAAAATTTTGGGATCGTTTTTTTTTTCAAAATTTTATTTATATATTCCTCTATTTTTGTCTGTGCTTATATCAATTTGATTTAATCCAAAGTTCAAGCAGGGGTCAATGTAGCGTAGTAATTTAGAGCGCAGGTATAGCTATAATCATACGAACGTCACGTAAAAAATAAATAATAAATAAATAAATAAAACTAGAATAAGCGCGCGTCACCGCGCATGCATGTGTGTGTAAGTGTCGTCCTCCCGCACCGCACCGAGGGAAAAAATATTCAGTGAGATGCACGATAATTCATTCAAACACGCGCACGTAAAAATATACGAAAAGGCCTTTGGAAGGAGGGGTCTTATGAAAAACCCACTGCATGAATCAATTACCAATAAAATTTATTGAATTCTTCGATAATTGAGCTGTGTCGGTACCGACTTTGTTTTGGAAATTTTACACTGCTTTTATTACTAATTTACGCCCAAAGTTGTGTTAAAATTGGCAATAAAAACGAATCTTTGGTAGCTCGTAACTTTTTACTGACTTTTTATTTTACTATTCTGTTTCGGTACAGACAAAATTAATAATGAGACAAAACGATATCATGTTTAACTTTGGATGTACACTGTCAAACAGCGGAGTAAAACCCCTCCAAAATTTCTATGGAAATAATGTTGACTAGAGTCACCTTAAGTAGTCTATCCACATACATGGCTAAAGAGGGTCCTCGAGCTGTATAAAATTGAGTGTACAGTTAGACACTTCCTCGAGCAGTGTATGGGGCAGTGGAGTACGATCCTTTGTTATCTGGGCGAGCGGATGACGGCTGCGGAAAGCCACATAAGGATAAGAAGGGGTATCTTCCAGGGCGATTGTCTGATTCCAATCTGGTTCTGCCTCTCAGTACTTTACTGAAAGGCTCCGGGAGGGGTTTTCAGCTTCAGAAAGGAGGTACAAAAGTGACCTACCTTTTCTATACGGATGACCTGAAGTTGTTCGCCTCCAGTCCCTCCCATCTTGTGGAATTGCTAAACATCACTTGTGATTTTAGCAATTTTATAGAATGGGGCTGGGAATGGATAAGTGTGCGGTCCTCCATGTTGAAAGGGGAAGGTTGCTAGCTCAGAGGGCATAGATTTCTCTATATCCGTCAACTTAAAGATCCTTTCCGAGACTGAAATATACCGATACCTTGGTATGTCACAGAACATCGGTATCGATGAGGCTGGTATGAACAGTCAGTTGGCGACGTATTTTATGCAAGCTTAACCAAAGTGCTTAACAGCCTTTTGTCTGGTGTAAATAAGACACACGCATATAACGACTGGGTCATGCCTGTCCTCATGTATACCTTTGGCAAACTCATGTGGACTCAGACTGAACTCAACGCCCTGGATAGAAAAGTTCGCACTACTACGACGTCTAATAGGATGCATCATCCGAGATCGTCGGTAATGAGGCTGTATTTGCCGCGAAAGCATGGTAGGCGTGGCTTTTTGAGCGCGCACACCATGCATAAACGTGAAGTGTGCAGCCTCCGTAATTACTTCCTGGCGAGATCGGATGATCCATTCTATATGGACGTTATTTATTGTAATAAAGGACTTCCCCCTATATCCTTAGCCAACGAGCAATGGCAAAACCCGGCAGTACAGAGCATTTCCGACTGGGAGACCGTATGGAAAGAGAAGGAGGTCCACGGAAGGTTCTACAAGGCTCTACATGAGCCTTTCGTAGATACAGTAGCCTCCCTCCACTGGCTACGTTTTGATGACCTCTTCGGGAAAACCGAGGCTTATGTACGTGCAAACCAGGATCAGGTTATTAAAACCAACAACTACCGGAGATACATCCTAAAGGATGGCACCGTCGATATCTGTCGAACTTGTCGCCATCCCGGTGACTCACTTAGGCATGTCATCTCCGGTTGTTCGGCGCTTTCTGACTCTGAGTATTTGCACAGGCACAATCTAGTAGCCAGAATTCTTCACCAGAAGTTCGCTCTGAAATACGGTCTTGTGGACTGGAAATAACCGTATTACAAGTACTTGTCAGAAGCCGTGCTCGAAAATGATCGCACCAGGCTCTACTGGGACCGGGCTATCATCACAGACAGGACTATTCTTGCGAATAAGCCTGATATTGTGCTGATGGACCGAGCACAGTCAAGGATATTTTTGGTCTATTACCATACCGCATGACGAGAACCTCGTGAAAGCCGAAACAGATAAGCAAACAAAATATCTGGCACCTGGCTCAAAGTGACCACCATGTGGTCTGCCGACCGAAATTATTCCTGTAGTCATTTCTGCAAACGGGCTAATCCCAGTCAGCCTCTCGGGTCATCTAAGGCGGCTGGGATTCCGTGACTCATATCTTCACTTGATGCTCAAATGCAGAAGGCGGTGCTCCTCGATACCGCCCGCATCGTCCGCCGGTTACTTTCCCTTTCCCCCTAACCCTCGGCCGTTTGGTCTCCCCTGCTGAGTGCCACCATCTGGTTGGGCTTTTATTTATTTATGTATTTATATATTTATGTGTATGTATACTTACCATTTCATTTTCGTTTACAATTATATATTTGTAGAACCCAACCAGATGAGAAAACCCCAATTTAAATAATAATAATAATAATTATTATTATTATTCTGCCGCCACATGAAGATTCACTGCCTATTGCCAGATGTAAGATACCCGGACTGGCGACGGAGAATAGTGTCAAGGATGCGAGCTACCTGCAATTATACCATATTCTCCCTTTCGCCCACTATGAAACAGGTGTAAGTCTAGCCATGCACTGTTACGGGCTTCGAGTTCGAGACTATTACGGTTAATAAAATCTCAAGTACCCTATAAGAGAAAAATACATCAAATCCCCACCCCTCTTTTGGAAAAGAGGGCGCAGGAAAAGAGGGAAAACTCGTTTCAATCGCTCTTCTTTAAATACTGCTAACATTTTAAAACGATACCATTTCTACTAATCCATAACACTAGATTTTTGTATAAAATAATAACCATTGTCTTCTTTAAAACAGTTTTAAACATTGAACAATGATGTGAGTAACGACGTTTTACGATGGTTCAATATTGACGCTGTGAGAATGACAAACTATAAACTAAGCAGACGTGACCGTGCTAACTAACCAATATTTACATTAAATAAAACTAATTTTACGGTTTTTATTTTATTTTTAATTCATGATGTTTCGCTGAGGGAGACATGTTCTTTTAAAAATTACATTTTTTTAAAATAATATTTTAAAAATTACTATTTTTATTTATTTTCATATTTTTATTTATAAATAATTTTCAATTTTTGTCATTTGAAAAAAAACACGCTAAGATATTTTTTTATTTTTATATCTCTTTTTGTTTTTTATATCTCTTATTTTTATTTTAATATACAATAAATTGTAGGTATCATCTCAATTATTTTAAAAATTAAGCAGGTAATAATGCAAAAAAAGTTGAGTGGTAGTATTTGTCTAAAATAAATTTAAATAACATGTTTATACATCTTTGTCTTAAGTAATTTGAAGATATGGGGTATACATGCAGTAGACATTATTGGAAAATTAATGCATTTTTAAGGAGTATCTATCTTTTTGGTTTTTAGACTAGCTCTGGTTACTACATCGTCTTGCATTTCAAATAAGTAACTATTGCTATTGAAGAAGGTTAAGAAAATCTATTACTTCATTGATTTCCGTGGGAGTTATCAAAAGTAACAATAAGAAATGCCTGGAAGATCTCATGAACTCCGGATAGATGACGGTATAACCGTTCCATAACGTCAGACGTAAAAGACTTACCCTGATCGCGACAGGAAGATGAGAAAAGTGTCTGACGAACACGTCTGGCACTGTGTCTGCCAATGCGCCTACTAAGCGTGGCGATTAAGGCGATTCCTCCCCACAGAAATATAGGCCCATGTACAACAACGGACTTTTTATGAGCTGATATTGACGACTTCATTGATGAAATTTTAACTTCCCGCTAAGAGAATTGAAAATTTTCAAAAATCGGAAAGTTATTGTTTTTACCCCGTTTGTGGGAATTTGAGTTTCAACAAATCTTGACGCTTTGAGCTCACAGGAAACCACCCTGACATCTTACATTTCCTACGAACTTCAACTAATTCGTACCGGTAGATTTTGAGAAACCCGAAAAATAAAAGTTTTCGAAACTTTTATTTTTCAATAAAAGTTTCAATAAAAGTTTCGAAAAACTGGTTTTTTTTGGAATAACTTTTAAACGAAATCACTTTTAAACGAAATCAGCCTTAAAAAAACCACGTCAATCGCCGCTGTGTAAACGAAAAATTTTGAAAAAATTGATTTTTTTAAATAACTCCGATATTTTATATTCAACGTCATAATTTGGTGAAATTTGGAGCGCTTTGCATTTGAAATTAGTTAGTAGGAAGTTACAGGGATAGCCTGCATAGTCAACCAATTTTTTTTGAAATAAGCCAGGGCCTTCCAGCAAGAAAAATGTTTTTATTCTTAAAGGCGCTTCCTTGCTATAATGAGTATTAAAATGAGTATTAGACTTCTCTAAATGTTTCATTGACAAAAAGCGCTTTAAAAATACTTCCTTGTTCCATTCATATACTAAATCCGCAAATCAAGTTCAATAAACTCAGTAAAGGACGTCTAGAATAATAAATTTTAATAATATCAGTGTTAAAACTGAATTACGTAAGTTCATAGGTAAGCATAACGTAATAGAATCCATGATATCATTAAGATCAAAGAAAGATTTTTATTCTGTGTTAGAGACACTGGAACTGGAACAATTCAAATGCAAATATTTTAAGTGAGCGAGTTTCAAAGTCGTTCATCAGGCTTTGCTTAGAGTTTCTCCACGTAATTGACTCCAAAACTAGAGTTTACGCATTATAATAGCATTAACAAAGATTTTTAAAAGGAATACCAGATTAATAATAAAAACTACCGATTTTTTTAAACCGCGCGATATAATTTTTAGTCATCTTCTTCGACTAAAATATATGCGTACAAACCGCGCTCGGTATAAAATTACATTGTAGAACATCTAAATTATGTTGAAATTTTGTGAGACGTTGCTTAATATCTTAAATTTTATTATATTAATATTTTTAAATTATATCTGTTTTTTTATTAAGAAAGCTATAAAAAATTTATATCATATTTTAAGATTTATTTATCAACTGAACTGGCAGTGGACTGACAATAACTTTAATAAGACGAGTTTTTAACAATTCGATGGTTGAGCATTTGGCCTATAACTGTGGGGACGCTGGTTTGAATCCGCTCTACACTTCGATACAGTTATCGATTTTTCGAGCTATGTGGCCTGCCTATTACTGATTCGTTGGGCTATGACCGTAACTCTGGTTCTATTACAAATATCCTCATTATATTCTAAATATAATCGAAACTAGATCTCGATTGCTCGCTGAGCCTCCTTGAGCCTCCTCATACGACCAGCAGTTCAAGACTACGTCTCAGATTCACATGTCCTTGACTGGAAACACGTAAAGTTAACGGTTGAATATTAATTTTAGGCGAAGTGAAGTATGCTAAGCAAATTTATCCTGGACAGACCATATTTTTTCTAGAAATGATCCCTGTAGTTCCAGGGAAAAAAGACAAAAGACTATGCTGTCAGTTTTTCCTTTCACATCAACGGAAAATGATGACTATTATAAGTATGTATGTCTAGTGGTCGTTAACGCGACTGCTGATTATGAGGTTCCGAGTTCAAAGCCCAGGTCGAACCAAAAATAAATCAAGTTTTTCGTCCCCGTGGTTCGGAAAGCACGTAAACCGTTGGTCCTGCACCTGATCTCTCTCCGGTCGTGTCGCATCGGAGTATGATTGTGAAAGAATAGAAACAGACGGCTAGTCTTCGCTAAGAATGACCGCCGTGACCAAAATTTGGACTGGAGGACATTATTAGAATGATGCATTTTTCAAAGGTACTAAAATAATCTATATCGATGTTAAAATGTTTCCCATAGCTCTCTCGTCAGAAAATTCCTAGAATATGCTATTAGAATCAAAAGCCGCTCCAAATACAGACGATGAATAACAATACGTGGGTGGGCGTCGTTTCATCATATTATGCGCAAGCGTAGCAGGCGCGAGTGCTTAACGACAATTTGGTTTCGCATATTAGATCTAAAATATTAAACGTAACTTTTATTAATCATGTTTGTTTGAAAGATTGTGGGCCTGCAACAACTTTAACTAATGCGTCATATTTTTACATAGCATCCACATTAATCGTATTTGTGTTTGGGAATAAAGATTAAAAAGTTAAAGTTACAGCCTATATACGTCCCGCACCTGGGGCACAGGCTTCCGCTCATTTCTGAGAGGGTTTTAGGACAAGGAATTGTCCTTCGCGCTGCCCCAATGCGTGTTAGCGAACTACATATGTCTTCGAAATATTTTTTTCTTATTTCTCAGAGATATAGGTTTCCTCACGATGTTTTCCTTCACCGCCGAGCACGTGGTAAATCAGCACTTAAAATTGCAATTCACAATTTCATTGGTGCCGGCGGGCATCGACCCCGATTTGCTTGCGTACTGTGAAATTTACAGCGAGCGGTAACCATGTGGTAGCTCAGTTGGTGTTTAGGAATATTCATTCAAAACATGGAAAAAAGATATGCTACAGTACGGTTTGATAGCCTTTCACGTGTTCCCGAAAACCTCTTCCCATTCTTAGGTTTACATGTTTATATTATATAACAATTTATTTACATGAACTTATGACGTTCTACGACTGCCCGTTGTTCTAGAGATCGTCAACACGATTGCTAACCATGAGGTCCTGGATTTGAATCCCGGGTCAGGTCAAAAACAGTTATTGGGTTTTTCTATTAAGAAGTTATTCAGTAGCAGCCCAGCGGTCGGGAAGTTGGCGGTGTGTTCATTCCTGTGCTTCGGAAAGCACGTAAAGCTGTAGGTCGTGCGCCTGATCTCTCTCCCTACGTATAGGATTATCGTCCCATTGGACTAAGTGAAGAGTGAGTGAGAGGGCTATAAGAGGCTCTATAATCTTGTCCTACACAGAAGTTTAATCTTCGTTGAGGCTGGCCTCCGTGACCGAAATTCGGTCTGGAGGACATTGTTGTACTTATAAGGTAGAGCTACGCTGCAGCCAATATAGCTGACGAATAGGACGGCTTAACCGGGATAGGACTAAACTCTCACAGAATACCAGAGAGAAGCAGAATAATGTTGCTGTGTTTCGTATGGTAAGTATAGAGAACCAGAGACTCTTTTTACTGCTTACAATTCATTTTATCTTAGTCAATAAAGATGACAACGCATCAGCGTTTTGATTCTTAACCTTCGATAGATTTAGATGTCTATGGGATTATTCTATAATAATATTAATATTCTTGTCGCCTTTATTATATAAATTGTTTTTTATGAAAATTTAAATTAGCATTTTCAGTGGTTCTGACCCCGGGTTTCACCTTTAGTAGCTTGCATACTTTGAAATTTAGGGCAAGCGCCAGCGCCAAATTATACTAACGTTTTAAAACAAGTTTTAAATTAACAAAACGTGATTCAAACAACACTCCACATTGACCCAACTCGTTTCAAGTGCGCGACGTAAAGCCTTGCGTAATTGGTGAAATACGGCGGCTAGACGAAATAACACGGTATGAGTGTCCAATGGGTGCTCTTCATAGTATGAGATGACACAGAATTAGACCTTCGATAGTATTTGAAAGTTTTGCCATGGTTAAAATATTTAATTTCTCAAACATGCAGGTTTCTTCACAATGTTTTCCTTCACCGCCGAGCACGTGGTAAATTAGAAGTTAACAATGTCGGTATTGCGGGCAGATATAAAACTAATTAATTTCGAGTTCTGGAATTGATAACAAAACGGCATAATTAAAGCACGTTTACAAAGTTTTCTTCAACTCCCTCTTTGATTTTTCTTTTTAGATATAGCTGGCAATATTTTGCATTGGTTATATCGGATGCACGAATTACGGTCGTAAATATGATCGAAAATATATTTCTTCACAAATATGCCGCAAAAGGCCAAGGATCCTCAGCACAAAGATGACAAAACTCTTACATGTTATTTTTTTAATTGACTAACACTTGATGGTAAGTAGCTACTACAGTCTATAGACATCTTCAGCCAACTTCAAACAAAGAAGGCACTCTTTGCTCTTCAGAGCAGAACATAGCAGTGTTCGCATTGCTGCTTGGGGGTAAAATAAGGAACCCTAGAGAATATGCTTTAATCCAATTGTTTTGTTATTAATTTATGTACCCATTTTTTACTACAGAACGCGTAGTAAATCAGCACTTGAAATTGCGATTAACAGGGTCATTGTTACCGGCAGATATCGTACTAGATTTGCATCGTGTTATGATTTTTAAGGTGATCACACATACCCTCAGATGAAGTAAAAAACTTTTTTTACTTCATCTTCACCTTAATACCTAAATCTATATATCACTGCTCTTTGAAGTTATTTATTATTTACTGCAACAAATATTAAATAAAACAACTAATATCATCACTTCTTTACCAAAGTCACTTTTTTCGCAAAATTATTAAAATACTTAATTAAAAATAATAATACTTCATATGTACTTACGAGTAGTATCCCCAAGTGCAGTTTTGGCTGTTTCATAATCTTTCTCATTTTGTAGGGGAAGCGGGGAAATAATGTCAA
Source organism: Parnassius apollo (assembly GCA_907164705.1). Classification (NCBI taxonomy): domain Eukaryota; kingdom Metazoa; phylum Arthropoda; class Insecta; order Lepidoptera; family Papilionidae; genus Parnassius; species Parnassius apollo. Next base: position 6,387,124 of record CAJQZP010000528.1, read on the forward strand.
GATCCGTCCTGGAACAAAGTGATACGATTATTATGATGAGTGCGTGTAAATAACTGGGATACTTTTTTACTAGGAACAAAGCATTCCATCTTAGTTCTCAGGGTGTCCGATGAAGCTTTAAAATCCATCTGCCTAACAACACTAAAATCACAGAAAATAGAAAGAAGGTTCTAAGGTCATGGGTGACAACACATCTTCAATCAAATTGAGGATAGATGCAGCTGTCTATGGATCACGGTATCTACTTGCCACCAGGTGGAATATATGCTCATTGGTCAACTCTCCGTGTAGTAGCTCTTTTGAAATATTCACTATCCCATATTATTGAATTTCGAAAGAGTTTCCCTAATAACAACTAGAAAAATAACTACGGTTTTCAAGCCGCCTGCCAAAGATATTATTAGGGATTTTTGGGAGACCTATGTTCAGCAGTGGACTTTAATATGCTTTAAATAATAAATGAAAGAACTTTTTTTTTAAATACAGTTCATGCAACGCATAGTCTAAGAGTCTAACTAAGCCCCACCCATCGCTATTAGTACATATATTAGTGCAATTCATGTATATAAAACACGTTTACTATACAGAAGAAATTCCTAGAGTGATGGTAACTTTTTCTTTTTATTATAAAAATAATTGTTTTTAAAATATAAACTTAGAACGCAGGGTTCAATAAAGCTAGCTTCAAAGCTTATATACTAAGGTAATGCGATTCTTCAGGTCTTGCAAATTTATCGCCAGTGGAAGACAGGACGTAATTATTTACCGGTAAGGAAAATATGGATACACTTTATTAAGGATGATATGCATAAGAAAAGAGTGAGTGAAGAGATGACGGCTACTAGAGGAGAATGGGAGAGAAACATGCTATGCTGAAATGACTTGGGGTAAGGGTTGAAAGAAGAATAAGAAGAGGCGAATTGCATATTCAAAGACTTCCTCTTGGATTAAAAAAAACTACGGTGCAAGCTTGATTCACAATTAAAGATAGAAGTATGATAAAGTGCGCAAACAAATGCGTAAATAACCAAACGAAAAATCATACGGAAAAAATGAAATAAAAAATGGTTATGATGTACCGCTTACTAAAAATTAACCAAAGATAACTACATCAATTTTTGTTTATTCGGCTATTGATAGAGATCGTGAGCAACCTTGATACCAGGGATTTCTCTGTCATTGTTCTTGCGCGGCACAACGATGTAGGTATTATTATTTAGGATACCTAGAACGTCTTACGTCTGGTATACTCGTAGTTTGAGTTTCGTTGAACAAAATTAATTATACTGATTTTGTCGCTATTGTGTTAAGTTCTCGACATGATTTCAGTGGCTTACAAGATCTGTATTCATATGTATACGGGTGATTGACATATAGAATACACAGTTAATTTCTGGGTGGTTTCTGGATCTCGAAAACAGCGCTAACTACCGGGTCCAATCGTGAATCTAAACTATCCAGGGACACACTCAAACACACAAAAAATTTATCAAAATCGGTCCAGCCATTCTCAAATGATGATTTTTTTTATTTTTTTTTATTTATTCATAAGGTATACCAACAGCAAATGATCTTTCATACATGGGGCAATTGATTTTTATTTAGATAGATGTTAATCTTGGTCTGGTCTTTTTGTATCTCAGATTCTATAAGATCTTACAGTAGATGCACAAATGGTGGTCTGAACAATCAGTTGTCAATAATACAATATATAGCTTTTCTAGTTGTGTTATTGGAATCAAATTCAGGACTCACGGCAATAACAGATCACTCCCTCATAAAACGAGTCAGAAACACTGATTGAGCATAACATTACGTTGACTATTATTATTTGCGTTTCAACAGTATAAGAAATTCATTTTAGAGTGTTATCATAACCTATACCATAAAGTGTGATGGTGGTGCTGCCTTTTTGTCCCGGCTTAAAAAATCCATCATCCCATGTCGTTGCATGGGTGTCATAAGAGGCGAATTTTTTTTTATAGGATAAGGTGACAAACGAGCACACAGTCCACCTAATGGTAAGTTGTTGCTGTGACCCATAGTCATCTACATCTATCCTCAATTACGAATTACAATGCAGATGCGTTGTCACCCGTGAGGACTAAGATAGAATGCCTCGTTTCCAGTAAAAAGGGTCTCCGGTTCTCTACACTCACTATATGAAATACAGCACCATTAAGCTACTATTTCACGCTGGTATTCTGTGAGATCGTGGTCCCTCCCCGGTAGAGCCGACCCATTCGTGCTACAAGTATACTTCTAATATAACTGCAGCATGGCTCTACCACGTATAACAAGAAAATATATAAAAAGAGAGATTGGAAAATAGTGAATCATAGAGTGTGAAAATTTGTGTTGATGTATGGCAAACATCATAAAGGCTTACATTAACGGGTATAAGTCGAAACCATTAAATAAAAATAACGCAAATACCTAGCGGCGTAGGAAAATTCATTACCCAATTTCGTCCCTTGGGTTTCGTGAGAAAAATCTTATGGCTTCCGACAGATTTTCAGTCACGCAATTCACCTGATAGCAAATGGATGCTGTGGCCCATAGACATATATATTCATCGTCTATTAAAATTCAAAAAGAAGATGCGTTTTTACTTCTGAGGACTAAGATGAAATGCCTCGTTTCCGGTAAAAAGGGTCACTGCTCAAGGGATCTCTACACTCACCGTACGAAACGCAGTAGCATTAAGCTGCTATTTTACACTGGAATTCTGTGAAAGCGCGGTCCTACCCCGGTCAAGTTGACCCATTCGTGATACAACTATAATATAGCTGCAGCGTGGCTCTTCCATGTATACAAGATTAAAAGATGGCGGTATCTTGTTCAACTTACCGATGAGCAGCAGCGTCAGGAATGCGATCGTCAAACCAAACCAAGCGTGACGATAGAAGCAAGTCCTACCTACAACAGCAGGGATCCATGTCCAGCGATGAACTGTTGCGAGCTGATGATGGTTAAGAAGAAAAACCTACAACCAACAAACAAAACCTACACTGTATACTAAGTCGTTTGAAGCATTTCACAACTACTTACTGAAATCGTCCCATGAAAATACAAAGGTATAAAGCTTTTAAGACTTGTAAATTATCACAGCTGTTAATGCCCATGTAGAGGTTTAGTTATAAATCATTCGAAGCATGTCGGTATGCTGCATTACGATTTCTTTAGGGTTTATCTTTTGCGTGATAACAGATCTCGATTATTGAAATTAACACGGTCGGACTTGCGCTACGTAGATACGAGTATATGCATATATAGTGATGAAAGTACCCGGATGACCGAGCTTGGCTCGTTTTTTTTTTGGAAATTACATTTATATATAAATAATATAATGATGAATAATATTTTTTGATCTTATTGACATAATAGAAAAAATTGAACTGGTTATTTGAATAAAAAATCATGTGTGCAATTAGTTTAATTGAAATTTTCGTATTTTTATAAAATACTAAAAAAGGGCTCGAAATAATAGATTTTCTCACAAAAAAGGGAACTTAAAAAAAAGGAAAAAAATTCGGACCGAAGACAGGACGCGAACCAAGGCGTTACGATTTCGCGACCGCTCGATATCCACTTGAGCTATTGCGATCATTACCACAGTGTCAAAATTTACCTTCTTATATTATAGCAGTTTTTCATTGCCTGAAAACACGGACAAAAAGACATTGTCTAAAAATAAATCCTAGCTAGATCGATTTATTGCCCCCGAAATTCCCCGGACACTAAATTTTATGAAAATCGTTGGAGCCGTTTCCGAGATTCCGATTATATATATATATATATATATATATATATATATATATATATATATATATATATATATATATAAATTGTATATATAAGAATTGCTCGTTTAAATGTATAGGATTTATAATTAAATTCATATTTCCGTAATGTTTCTCTGACGGGACATGCATGTAATGTATAAAAAAGGTTAAAAAAAAAAAAACTCAAAAAAAAACAATATTTTAATGAAATTCTTTGTTAGCATTTCAGTCAGTCCCTGGATGATTTAAATTCACAAAAATAATAAACAAATGGGCCCGGTAAGTGAGTCTGTTGTCGAGATTCAGAGGTCACCCGTGCAAAGACGAGACGGATCGCTAAAGTAAAGTTACAATCTATTTGTGTCTTAGGTACAAGTTTCCTTTATCCGCCATCTAATCTGAGCAGATAATGGAACAATTAGTTCCCTGCCCTACTCCGGTGCGTATTGGTGGACTTCACTTGTCCTTAAAATATTTTATTCTCCTATATTAATTATATTATAATGCTTATAAAGTTATAAAATATTATGTAATTGTGAATAATAATGTTCTCCAGACCGAGTTTCGGTCGCGGCGGCCACTCTCAACTTAGACTAGCCATCTACGCAGTACGGGATTATAGTGCCCGAGTATACGCGCAAACACTATCTATTTGCTCACTTTAATAGTCTAATAGGATGTTAATCTGACAGGATTGAAAAGAGATCAGACGCAGGACGGCTTTACGTGCTTTCGGAGGCACGAGGGTGAAGCACCGCCAACTTTCTGACTCCGGACTACTACTAAAAAAACCTAATAACTGATTTCGGCCTAACCTGGGATTCGAATCCGGAAGTTCATCAACAGCAACGGTGTTTTAGAGCAATAGACTAATAATTTAGACAAACAGAATATGTTGATGTCTAATAATATTGTATCATATTTATGTTGTATTAATATTTACGATAACAATTAATTGTACTTTAACTGGAAACTACACATTCTTAATGTTTGCTACAAACTTAGGTCAAAATTGCATACGTTTAGTTATCTACAGAGCTTAGAGTGTAACTAATAGAATAACATTGCTTATTAATGGAATAACAACAACAAAAATTTAAACAAAGACATAACGAGTGCTCACGAACAACACACCTTCGCACGCGACTTTTTGGTATTTTGCAAATTTTTTACTTTTCGTTATTGCTACACATAATGAAGCTAAATTTACCTACTATAAAGTTTTACACAATTTAAGTAGATTAATGAGTTTAATGGAATCCAATGTCTTCTTTTTTATGGTATATATTTTATGTCAAATGCTCTAGCGGATACTGCCATGACGTATGGATTATATGCATAATCCATTGCATAATACATAAACAAAATTACTTACAAATTAGCAAAAGAAGACACTAGATTACTTTTTTTTTCAAGAAATATAAATAACCGTACACGAAAAAGTAGTAGTATACGTGGTAGAGCCACGCTGCAGTTATATTATGGTTGTAGCACGAATAAGTCGGCTCGACCGGGGAAGGACCACTCTCTCACAGAATACCAGCGTAAAATAGCAGCTTAATACTGATGTGTTTTGTATGGTAAGTGTAGAG